>OZ025296.1:347197119-348397119 GCA_964019185.1 Maratus speculifer
TTTATTTTAGTGAAGAATTCCTTAATAAATGTCATGAGTGTTAGTGTACATGAGTGTTACTTGGAAAAAGTAACACTCATGAGAAAAGAAGTTAAGTAAATCTACAACTATAGATATTGTATAATATTAAAGTTATGATTATAATTGATTCATGATTCAGGGATATATTTTGCCATATTATATATATTTATAATTATTTAAAAATAGTAACAGGATTTTCATGTCTGCACAAGTGTTTTGTAAGTGCTATTTAAGATTCAAATTTTAATTCTTAATAAATAATTTTCAAAGGACTATCTATTCTAAACAAATTATAGTTTAAACTTTTAAAAATCTTTTTTTTTCTTTGTTACAAAAAAGTTGTTTGCTGCAAGAGTGTTATCGCTTCCCATGAGTGTTACCACTTTTCATGGACGTTACTGTAACTAAGAATCAGAATTTTATTAATGCATTTGTTACTTCTCTTAAATTAATTGTTATGTCTATTAGAACTTTCTAATTCTTTATTATAACTGCAATGAAAACAATTAATTTTTAATTAAATTTGTTTTTATCAGAAGTTATACCCTTTATTTAAGAAGCAAAACAACACACATGACACAAACAACTATTAAAATGCTTTAAATTTAGGAAATAAATAAATACTAATACATTTTTGATCTATTAATAGGTATGTAAGATAACCTTAAGCAATTTGTTTAATGAATTATTGAAGATACAAAAAAATACAGAATGTTTTACAGAGTCATTCACACTTATGAGAAAAATAGTGACTGGCCAAGACATTTCTTGAAATTTCTGAAATATAAATAAAATAAAGAATACTGCCCAGTTAAACTGATGGCATTGAGCTCACAGGCTACAAATACTAATTGTACATTAAAGCCTTATATTTTCAAGGGTTAATTCCGTTCGAAAAAAAAATTAAGAAGGGGAAACAGCTCTCCCCTTTCCTCTTTTTTTATACTTAATCATTGAACCTCCTATACTATCAAAGACATGCTTTATCATATAAAAAATCTATATCCAAAATTCAGAGCAAATTAGATAATTCTTAATAAAAACCCATTTAGCATTTATATAATTTAAAAGGAGTTATCCCCTTCTTTTATACTTAACCATTAAACTTCCAAAACTATTCAGAGATTTGAACGAAATCTGAAAATTCTGCTTGAAAAACCTATTTATATAAATTAAGAGGGGGGGGGGGAGGCATTAGAACCCCTGTTGCCCCTATTTATACTTATTCAATGAACACCTAATAGCAGTCACGGAATCGCCTCATCAGAATGATCCTAATCTAAATTTTGAACGAAAACTTAATTCTGCATGAAAATCCCATTTATATCAACTAACGGGGGGGGGGGGGGATTAGAACCCCTGTTCCCCCTATTTATACTTATTCAATGAACACCTAATAACAGCCACGGAATCGCCTCATCAGAATGATCCTAATCTAAATTTTGAACGAAAACTTAATTCTGCATGAAAATCCCATTTATATCAACTAACGGGGGGGGGGGGATTAGAACCCCTGTTCCCCCTATTTATACTTATTTAATGAACACCTAATAACAGCCACGGAATCGCCTCATCAGAATGATCCTAATCTAAATTTTGAACGAAAACTTAATTCTGCATGAAAATCCCATTTATATCAACTAACGGGGGGCATGAGCCCCCCGTTCCCCCTCTTATACATATCGAATGAACTTCAAAAACTAATCAGGGAAGCGCCTTGTCAGGATATACCTACATACAAAATTTTAAGAGGATCGGATATTTTTATCATGAGTTATCGCGTTACGCACATACGAACGAACATACAGAACGGGCGGGCACATAAGCTCTCAGGCTATGATAGCCTGTGAGCTAAAAAACTCGCTAATAATCAACTGCTTAGAATGCTATAAACTACAAGCAACTCATACCTGAGTAAATATTCATATTTAAACCAAATTATTTTTTCAAATTTTGTTTCACCTAATACGGCAATACATTTGAAAACCACCCTTTTAATTAGCGAAAAATCACTAACTGTTAGTTTTTGCCTAATTACTAAAAATGTACTGAATCAATTTCGATGAAATGTGAATCTAAACCATTCTCGAATCCACTGGAACACACACACAAAATTTCATTAAAATCGATCCAATCTTTTAGGAGGAGTTCAGTGACAAACACACGCATAGAAGATTTATATATATAAAGATTTGCATTGGATACTTAATTTTAATTTTGAAATCTTTTTGGCTGGCACTGACTCCGAAAAATCAAATAAATGTACATAAATATAATAATATGCACGATAAATACTACGCTCTTAATTTAATTTCTTATTACAATTATATAAGGAAATTACTTTTTAACTTTGCCGTAGTTTTTGAACTCGGTGCAATTTTTGATAGAAAAGTTTATTTTTCTATTTTTAGTTAAAAGTTAACGATTTTCTGAAGTCGGTTGTTTAAAATTATAATACAGGAAAAATTATTCCAACCGTACACGGATGTCAGGAGTGGGGTTCGAACACACTATCTCTTTCTTTAAGAACCAGAGCTTAAATCTGGGGCCTTTGACCGCTCGGCCATTCCGTGCGCACTCTACTCAGTGAATTTATTCAACATTTTTAATTAGCGAAAATCACTAATTATTAGTTTTTGTTTAATTACTAAAAACGTACAGAATCAATTTCGATGAAATGTGAATCTAACCATTCTCGAATCCACTGGAACACACACACAAAATTTCATTAAAATCGGTCAAGTCGTTTAGGAGGAGTTCAGTGACAAACACACGCACAGAAGATTTATATATATAAAGATTTCTTTATTGTAATAAACTTATGTTATGATTCTATATGCTTATTAATTTTTTTCCGCGTTTATTGCTTTATTTTTGAACTGTTATTTAAAAAAATCAGCTGTACATATACTTTTGAGAAGCTGTATAATTTACAACCTGAAGTATATGCTTTCTTGGAATTCAAGGGTGCAGATACAGACTAAAGTATAGACTATATTATTTTTTAATATAGAGTATGTGGTTGCAATCGCCTAACCAAAAAAAAAAAAAAAAAAGGCAATGGAAGGGAATGAACGCAGGAAATGACCAAACTTTACTCTTAGAAACCACAGGGGTGACTCATAACTCATCCCGTATTTCTCATAAGTCAATGCGGTGCCTAAATGTAGAATTTTTTTTCTGTGTAAAATTTTAGATTCTTATATATATATATATATATATATATATATGCAAATAAAGATTGGGTGTCACCCCTTAGAGGGTGACACCCGGGGCGGACCGCCCCCTCTAGCTACGCCACTGGACTTCAACAATAGTTACAAGCTACAAAATGGATAGAAAGATAAGAATATGTTTATTACTTGTCAACTACTGTCCCCTACTTAAAATGTCCTTGTTATTGTTTTTATTTATCTATTATTTTGTCATGATATAACATACTTTTGCATAATACAAAATATCATATTGCAAGCTTACTAAGCCTAACTTACTATGTACACAGAAGCAATTTTCTTAATTTTGTCACTACTGTCCCTGTCACCTCTGTCCCTTTCAAATTATTTATTTGAGGATTCAATCTCCGAAGCAGATATTAATGCCATATATGACTTGAAGACAAAGGATACAGTGATACCATCTATTCCAAATCTATTAATCTAAATTTTACTAAAATCCCGGTTTATAAAGTAAACAACTATCTTGGGGACATTAATGATATTGATTACCAAATTATTGGGTCGTTCGGAAAGTCCTTCACGTTTGGGAAAATCAATTCGTACCGGAAAATTTTGTTCATTAATATCTAAGTATTAGATATCGGAAACAATATTTAATAATTAAATAACAGAATTTTCCGGTGCGAATTGAATTTCCCAAAACGGAAAGGACTTTCCGAACAATCCAATAATTTATAAAATAATTTTTACAAAAATATATAAAGCTTAAAGTTTATGCCGGAGTGTTGTTTATTACTCAGTAGCAAAAAATATTGCTTAAAATTTGACTTTTATTTTTCACCAAATCAATGAGTGAAATTACCCACTTATTGGAGAATCACCCATATATCTCCGTATCCACTACATCCCTGGCCTGTTATTACTAAAACAATTTCTCTGGAATTTTATTACTCACTTTAGATGTAACCTAAAACAGTTTGGAATCGGAACTTTATGGTTATTAATCCGTTGTTTATACCGATGTTATCGTAAAATTGCCTTCAGATCTAAAAAAGTTTCAAGAAAACTTCAAGCTCATAAATATTTTGTAATTTCGTTTTCAAATTTTTATGACGATGACTTTATTTTATTTAATAGCTTCACTTTATTTGCAATTGTTCCTGTATCTTAATCTGTTGTTATATTTAAAATAATATGATGGTTTTCTTTTCTATAATTTTTTTGTTTAACTTTGTGTATGTTTTGTTTGAAAATATTGTTTGCAAATTTGCATTATCATGTCATTTAGGAGGAAATACATAGGTTTTTTTTTAATTAATAAAAAAGTTAATATCATTGTATTTCGAATAATATTTAATAGTGGACTACTATGCCCCACTTCTTGGGCACACTGGTTTACTTTATGAATATATATATACGTTATATCAAATACGTTATATATATATATATAACGTATTTGAAGCTGTGTTCTGAAAGTATTCTGAGACATCTAAAAATGCCCAAAGAATATGAATATCCAAGAACATTTTCAGACATATTGGAATTTAAATGAAAGAGGAAAAATATATATACACTAAAAAAAGATAATTACTGTGTACCAGTCTCCCCAACGTGTTATTATTATTTTTATTTCAGATTAAGAAAAAAATGAAATCTGCTGAAATTAAATAGCAACAAAATTATAAACAAATAGTTTCCTTTCCAGGAAATCAGTCAAAATGCAAAATGAATGCATTATTAAGCGACACGTATACGTGTCGCAAAAAGGCTTAAGAATACGTGTTTATCCCCATCAGTAAAATTTGCCTTATTTAATCGGAGCATTTTCTCGATTCAATAAGGCACAAATTTCAGTTTTTTTAAAAACTGGTAACAAAGCATTAAAAATTTCATAAAAGGCTCCCGTCGCGAAGGGGTTAAGATTGTGATTTAGAGGTTTGCACGGGCCGGAATGTATGTGAATTTTTAAATGGGCCGGGTCGGCAGAAATAGAAGAATTTTCCCAACAGGCCTGGTTGGGCCGACAAACAAAATAAACGGGCCGGGTTGGCAAAAAAATTTGAACGCGCCATATGGGGCAGGCAGATAAAAAAATATTAGCGTGCGTTCCGTCCTGATGTAAAGATTTAAGCAAAAACGATAAATTATGAGCTATTTTCCATGAATATGGCTTTAACGAAAATAAGAACCGAATAGCGTTTTCCATTTTAGGTAAATACATTACTCGTCGAGTTATAAGAAATTCTTGTCACGTGGCTGCAGATTTTTCTCCCTTCCCATGCTGTCGCTTCCTGAAATTCGATTCAAAACTCGAAATTTGACAGTATTTTCTCAAAGATGTATTGCTTATATCAAAAATGGATAACACCATTCGATTACAAAGTTTCTGAATAAAGACACCTGCTAATCTTATGCGTTTTCGAAAAGAATTTAAAAATGTATCAGAAAGTTAGCTCATTTGTTTTTCTTAGAAAATCTTTAATAAATGATCTAGAAATATTTTCACAAATATACTTATTGTTATACATCCTCAAACGTTGTGATGCCTTTAGCCCTCCTTTTTTTTTTCTTTTTATTATAAACTGCATTAATTTTTTATTGAATCTTTATTTGAAAGTTAATGTATTATTGTGTATTTTCTGTAAAATATACTGTAAATTCATCTCTTAAATACGCATAGAGCCCGATCAAGCTGAAGTTGGGCCCGGGGCCTGCTAAAAAATTGGCCCCTCTCCTACCTCCCCATTCCCGGCGACACTTCAGAAAAAAAGGTAGGATTGTTTGATGAGTTGACAGAGTTGATTGGGTAAAAGTTTCAAATTTACAAAAAAAAAAAAAAAAAAAAAAAGAATAATCAAGAAAAAGATTTACCGTCCACTTTCACAAATATGCATTTGCGTAATTCACAAACATCAAAATATTATTCAGTCATTCAGAATATTAAAATTTTACATTTCATATCCTTCTATAGTAAAAAAAACTAGCCTTAAAAGGAATGACTCCTAGAATGATGCTGATGTGTAAGATTTCCGGAAATAACGAGTCCGGGCGGACTACTCCTTCCATGAGTCGAATAGACCAATCAGGAAAGGGCTCCGTCTATGCATCGTGTGGGTTACCATAAAGAGGGAAAGGTTACCATCGCCAACAATCGCCAAGTTTGGTGATATATCGCCAAACTTGGCGACCAAAATTAGTCGTCAAAAGGGACGCCAACTTGGCGATAACTGTAATGTTCCGCCAAATTTTTGATTTCTTTACAACACCAGTCGTGTGACACATCATTTGAGAGGTCTTCAACTGCTTATTCATATTATGGATGTCTTGTGTGTAACCATTGTGTCCACATTTTTAATTTCTTTATAACACCAGTCGTGTGACACATGATTTGAAAGGTCTGCAACTGCTTATTCATATTATGGATGTCCTGTTTGTAAACCCCCCACTCTGCTCCCCCCAGGGGGGGCACATTTTTAATTTATTTAAAACACCAGTTGTGTGACGCATCATTTGAAAGGTCTGCAACTGCTTATTCATATTATGGATGTCTTGTGTATAACCCCCCCCACACACACACACTCTGCCCCCCAGGGGGGTGGCACATTTTTAATTTCTTTACAACACCAGTCGTGTGACACATCATTTGAGAGGTCTGCAACTGCTTATTCATATTATGGATGTCTTGTGTGTCACCCCCCTCCGCGCCCCCAGGGGGAGCACATTTTTAATTTTTTTACAACACCAGTTGTGTGACACATTATTTGAAAGATCTGCAACTGCTTATTCTTACCATGGGGTATTGGCGAGCGCAACAAGCAGGGGTAGCCTACAACTTGGAATCGCGAAGCGATTCCAGACGGGATTGCGGGGGATTAGCGAGCGTAGCGAGCGGGGGGGCGGAGCCCCCCTAGTTTTATAAAACAATATTACTATTTGAAAAGTATTTGATTAAGGAGAAAAAATCAGCCACATAATTTGTGGGCCCAGGGCCATAGCCCCGTGCATTAACCAGGCTCTGTAATGCATGCTTTAAAAGAATCTTAATTCTTTGATAAAAGTCTGAATTTTTTCGAAATAGTAGAAATTGTGTCGGACCCATTTCCACATACTTTTGTACGGACCGAGCCTCGAAATTCCAGCCCGTGCAGACTTCTATTGTGATTAACAAAAAATTCATATAAAACTATTATTTAAACTAAACATAATGGAAGTGGATTATTTTAACTTACCGGCTTGGCTTCTGACAACAATGTGACAACAGGCGTTCCAACATTAAACTGAAGATTTTATCTGAAGTATTTAAACTAATTGCAACTTCAAGAACATGCTTAAAATATACCAGTGATTTTGTGTATTGATTTTTTGATACTACTAGGTTATCCCGTCGACCAAAAAATTTTCGCCAAACTATAAGATTAAATGCCAATAATGGAGGATCGTGAATGTCACATTCAATGACATTAAATATGTGTTTAGAATGTCATTAAGTGATTTTTATTTCGACTTTTTATTAATATTCTACTAAAAATTTGTTTTTTCGTTATTTAAAATAAAAATTATGTCAATATGTATAATTTGGCTATTAGTTTGGCGATTTGTATAATTTGGCGAAATCGGTCGACGGGATAACATAGTAGTACCGATTTTTTAATCAAGTTTGTTGAACCTTATTACTATTCTGTAACAGTTTCTCTAAATTTCCATGAAGAGAATTCGAATTCAAATTGCAAATGCATGTTTATTTTACAGAGAAGTAGAGTAGAAATGGGGACTAAAAGTAGCATTCATAAAAGTGAAGTGTTCAGAATACAGAGTTCATCTTTTGTTAAGTCTACACAGTTTCGCCGGAACCACCAGAATGTGTTCATAATACCGAGGTGTTCAGATAGCGAGAGTCCACTGTATTTCAGAATGGGCAAATAAATAATAACTGATTTATTCTTAACAAAACTAAATAAGACATTTTAAAAACATAGTAAAATGTCAATTTGAAGATATCAGTAACCAATAAATAACACAAAAGTCTTTTTTTAGCCAACTTTCAATGCTTGTTAACAATTATCAATTTCAAAAAACAGAGAAAGAAAAGGAAAAATGAAAGCCAAGCGGTTTCTTAAATGCCGCCACATTGCAAAAATAAAAATAAAGCGACAGACGATGATTAATTTTAACGATGAATTTATCAGAAAATGTTTTGGTGTACGAAGACTTTTGCGGCATGTTCTTTCCCAGCTTCCTTCCGTTGACATTTTTAAATGAAAAAGAAAATCAGTCAGTGTTTAGTAAAAAAGTTCGAAGTTATTTAGAATAACATAGAAATGATTGGGAGGGGGGGGGGGGATATTGTACTTCATAATCGAATTCAATTCTTCAATACTTCCTTTTACAACAGATTTGTAAAGTGTACAAACGCTTTTAAGAGCCACTCAAATAAAAGACTGTTTAAAATGTCTTTACAGATACCTAAATAAAACGATCCTTTCAGTCTCACAAAATGAAAATAAGATTTTTTTTTTTTTTTAAACAAGCTTAAGACGAGAAAAATATCATCTGTTTGGCATAAATTATCAAATACTTTCCAACACTATAAACACACAAAATTTAGGTACTTTTGTACTCTATAGACCTGACTCATTTCCTCAAGATATTAAAACAATATAAATTCAATTCATTTTACAACAGTATTAGGCCAGTCAAATTGTCATAAATAGATGCAAAAATTCTGCTAGAAGATTTTATGTTTTTAAACTGTTTATGGGGATGCTAGTAACAAGAATTAATGGTTTTCCAACAAAATATCTCGAGGCTAAATTTTGTGGAGCCAAAAAATCCCAAAATTTTCGGACTTTTTTCAGTTTTTTGCCTATAACTCAAAAATTATAAAATTTTTGCGCACCATACTCAGTTACAAAAAGAAAGAACATTAAATTCTCTACAAATTTCATACTAAAACTTTTTTCTAAAGTCAATATTAAGCGCACTACAGCTTTCTAAATGTGGCTCTTTTTTTTTTCAAATTTTGTGGAAAAATTGCAAAAACGAAAATTTGACACAAGTTTTAATTATTTTATCCTCTTTAATGTATTTTTTTTTTCTAATTACAGGTATTTGCATGATAACAATCATGATGAATTACAACGGTAACATCGTAAAAAAATTAAGAACATTATAATTTTTTTTGTATTTAGAGCTTTAGTGGAAAACATCAATATTAGGTATTTAACTGAATGCAAGTAAAAATACTTACGGTAACATTTTTACATCCCCTCCTTCTGGATAAATAATGTCGTCGACATTTTCGTAGTTGATCCCATTACATTTTTACAAATTGCCGAGCATTTGAGTCATAATTTATGAAAATAACATGATTTGCTGCACCCTTTTCTACAGCTATATGACACAACATGGAGCAAGGATTCAAGTGCTGGGTCTTGGCACATTTGAACTGGCTGAAAGAGATCCTGTGAGCCTACCTACATCAATTCAGGAGGAATGTTGTTTCCTAGCCTAGCTTGTACCTGATGATAAAATCGAAGAAAATGATGCTGATCAGCTTCTCGTGTTGGTGGTAATCTTGCAAAATGAACTTTGCTTTTGTGTGGCAGATTTAGCAAATAACTGGAACCTTAAGGTGCTCAAATTCTGTGTGGTAGCTATGCGTCCACTATACAGCGCAATATGAAATTTTTTTCCAGCCTTGATGATTTCTTGACGGGTAGAACCTATTTTATTGAATACACAGGCTATTTCTCCAAGCTGACCATGTTTTTTCAAAGTGTTTCAAAACTTTGACTTTCTTTGCGCAAAAAGAGCGGATGTTGTATCGCATCCGCAGATTGCATGAGTGAAAAGAACATTGTTGTAATTGTATTTGAACAACATGGTTGAAAACCACTTGGTTTCGATGTTACCTTTCCCTGGCTTTTAGGAAAACAGATTTTTATGCTGATAACCAAAGCTCGTCATAATCACGAGAAGGTCAATGTCTTCTCCGACAATTACGACACTTTCAAAAGATTCGGCTCTTGAAATCGCTGAGGTAACTATCATGATATCAGCTTCTTTTGTCTGCTCAACTTGAATTCCATTATTTTGCAATTCTTGTTTTGAAATTTTTAATTTGTTTCAAGCAATGAAATAAAGCGGCTCTTGTGTCTGTCATTGGCTTCGTCAGCGGATGATGCGGGTCGACGCCCTCTTTTCTCTCCACTTGTTACAGATTGATCTAGTTTTACGTGACAAAAACTATAATATACCATGCATCTGCAATTCAGGTTCGCATCTGCAAGTGAGGTTCGCATCTACAAGTCAGATTCGTGCTGAATGCGTTCAATTACTTTCTGGGACCCTTAATCTCCTCATTTTTCCACAGCTTTCAAAAATATAATTTTCGCTTCTAATTTCATTACTTTGTGAATCAAATTTCTTTTTGCGAAGGGGATTTTTATTGCTTTTCGTTGAAGTCACCGGGATTACCTTCATCACTTAAGAAGCAATTATCCTGAAGCTTGAAAGAAGTGCCTGATCTGAGGGACAAACTATAGTTTGTGTAGTATCTTCACCCCGACGAACATATGCTGCTATCATTCTCTCATTCGCATACGTTTTTTGGCAATCATTCTGTATTCTAACTTCCTTGCTACTTTTTAAAAAAACTGATAAATATTAATTTTGATGAATATTACTTTGTTCAAAGAGCTTGGCAATTCCTTTCTGGCTCACAACGCGAGTATCACTATTTGAAGCCCTTTGGCAAGAGCTTGGTCATTTTTCATTACTGCACGAGAAGGATGCTGTAAACTTAATAGCAGCATATTAGAAGAGTATGTCTTTAAAAAAGAACACGAGCATCTGAACGAAAGCGGCTCGCACTGAAAGGAATGCCACTGACCGCAATCTTCCATCTGTATTCCCTTTTTTTTAAATCCCCAGCCCTCCCTCCCTTTGTAATTGTTTTCTTATAGGATTTCTAGAATTTGTGCGTCTTCTGCCTGCCTTTCTTAAAACTTTCATTTTTCATCAATCAATAGGTCTATTTAATTTTCATTGTTAGTGACGAAAAAAAGTTTTTTTGGGGATGCGATGCGAAAAATAGGTCACTTTCTGTAAAGTTTTTATAAAAAAGTGACATTTTCAAAATTCCATAGCTCGCGTAGTAATGGGTTTAGAAAAACGTTTTTTTTACAAAATTTATAGAAAATTTAATGTTCTTTCTTTCTGTAATTAAGTATGTTACGCAAAAAGTTTATAATTTTCGAGTTACAGGCAAAATACTGAAAACATTTGTTACTTACATTCAGATAAATACCTAATATTAATGTTCTTTACTAAAGCTCTCTTAACTTTTTACAATGTTACCGTTGTAATTCATCATGACTGTTATCATGCAAATACCTGTAATTTAAATAAGTTACATTAAAAAGGAGAAAATAATGAAAATTTGTGCCAAATTTTCGTTTTTAAAATTTTTAAACAAAGATAGAAAAAAAGAATCACTTTCAGAAAGCTGTAGCCCGCTTAGTAATGGCTTTAGAAAAACAGTTTTAGTATGAAATTTGTAGAAAATTCAATGCTCTTTCTTTTTGTAAATAAGTATGGTACGCAAAAATTTTTATAATTTTTGAGTTATAGGCAAAAAAAACTGAAAAAAGTCCGAAAATTTTGTGGTTTTTTGACTCCACAAAGTTTAGCCTCGAGATATTTTGTTGGAAAACCATTAATTCTTGTTACTAGCATCCCCATAAACATTTTAAAAACATAAAATCTTCTAGCAGAATTTTTGCATCTATCGGCCCTTTTTCTGACAATTTCACTGGCCTATATTGATAAAACATAAAAATATATATATTAGCATACACAAAAATATATACATTAGCATACACAAAAATATATATATTAGCATACACAAAAATATATTAACTTAATGAGTGCGTACTTGATCTTTATGTGTTATTAGAGGCTATACGGTTTAGATGCATCTTAATAGGGGTTAAAAATATGTCACTTTTAAGGAGTTGGCTCTACATAATTATGGAACCATGTTGCTAGGATGTCAACATGCAATTTCAAAATGTTTTTTGTGCCCTCATCTGGCAAATATTTTTATAGGCTCCTCTAGAAATTAAAGTGTAACTTTTAACTCTCCAATTTTATGCAATCTCTGTGACCGACTGGGAGGTGGCTGCATAGATCATCGACTGGTTGATCTCGGCCCGATCACGAGTTAGCTAAAAAAAATATTAAAACGGGTTACACACAATGTAACTCTCCGATGCCGATTTCTACACTGTACATTTTTGTATCGATGTTGCCAAACTAGTATGGCTCGTGACGCACATTTATATTGTTATTATCGTGTGCTCGAGAGCACATTACATTCTCGTTAAAACCATTTTCGTTGAAAATAGCTCATATTTTATATCGTTTCTGCTTAAATCTTCGGAACGAGCCGGCAGGCCTGAAATTTTTTTTTTATCGGCCCGTCTAGCCCGTTCAATTTTTTTGTCGGCCCGTTGAAAAAAGTATTCTAAATCTGCCGGCTCGTTAGAAAATTTGAAACGATTCCGCCGGGTGCGGACCACGGGCCAAGCCCGGGCCAGTGCAGACCTCTAGCTTGTTTAGTGTAGAGATCGGCACCGGACCGTTACATTGTGTCTACCCCAGGATTAATATCGTTTTAGTAGACTATTGCCAGGCATGCATTATTTTTCTACATAGTCTCCAGGATGAAATAGAATTCGATTAGCCTATCGAAATGCAACAGGTCTGCAAAAGTACTATCTGGTTGGGAAAAAGGCTCCAGATTCGATCTTAGGGATGGGTCGATTCCTGTGACCAAAGGAAATGAAAGCATGCGAGCACTGAGAGCAGGAAAATACCATAGTAAAACCTACCAGTCAACAGGGCCATAGCTAGAAGGGGGAATAATAGGGAGGGGGGTATATTCTATCTCTTTGATGCAGAAAGATAAATTAGTGCATTCGATAAACATTTCACATTGTAAGTACTATGTTTCTTATTAAACAGCTCTAATAACACTTCAAAAATATATATTTTCTAAAACACACCCAAAATATATATTAAAATATTTGATTGCTAAAAAGGACGTCAAATGTTAATAATGTATTTTATTAACATTTGATGTCCCTCTTAGCAATTAAATATTTTTATATATATTTTGGGTGTGTTTTAGAAAATATATATTTTTGAAATGTTTTTAATGGACGTATAAGAGAACTTCTGTTTATAATTAAATGTGTTAAGCTCTAATAACTTCATTTTATGCTAAGAAAAGAATACAATGATGAAGAATTCGAGTGTATAAAGAGTGCAATATTAAACATCATATTAGCTTCATAGGTACAAATAGGGTGCGCGAAAGTTAAAACACTTATTTTAACAACAATGTAGTATTTTCTGCAAAACTGTGAAAGGTCCTCAAAACTCAATTAGATTTTGGAACAGAATTTCATTTGGATTTTCGGAACAGAAATTCATTCAGTGACCTTGAAATCATTTTTGAAGGTGGATAAGCCTCCTCTCCCCGAGCTATGGCCCTGTCAGTCAACCACAAAAAACGGATCTGCAGGTATTTTCCAATCAGATACGACTTTGCAGACAAGTTGCATTTTAATATGCAAATCAAGTATTAACTCATCCAAGAAT
This sequence comes from Maratus speculifer, assembly GCA_964019185.1. NCBI lineage: Eukaryota > Metazoa > Arthropoda > Arachnida > Araneae > Salticidae > Maratus > Maratus speculifer. The sequence continues at coordinate 347,210,982 of OZ025296.1, forward strand.
TTCAGCCATGAACTAGATAAGGTTATGTTCCGTGTAGTTTTCTCCTGACCTGTATTTTTGAATGAATTATTGCATCTTAATTAAAGTCTTCCCGCTGAAATTAAAAAAAAAACAATGCGATGATACAAAAAATTCAATCAGGAGGTACCATTTGTTTAATAATATTATATCTAAGTATGAGTTGGAAATGTAATAGAAATATGATTTTACAATTAAAATTTAGTGAAGAAAATTCTCTATACTATATAAATATATTATTAATATTTACTATATTTGAAGTATTTAGTTCAATAGACATCGGGTCATTGTATTTGGTTCTTTGAACCCCTCCCCTCCCCCATCGTTAAGTCTACATCTAAGTCTTTGCACATTAGGTGTGTAAAGCCGTCTGAGATTCTAAGGAGTAGAACACCACTACTTCAAATTAGAAATATTCGCTTTATTGAATCGCAGGATTTATAACAACTTCCTGTGATTCAATAAGACACAAGATTTTATTTGGAAACACTGGTGCACCAGATTGAAAACCACACACATCTCATCTTACATTCTATTGCAAAAACAAACAAGATAGTAAGAAAGAAAAAAACAATTTTTAGGGTTTTTATTAAAAATAATAATACAAACTATTTGGATTAGTCAATGAATAACATAATATACACACATAAAAAAAAATAGCTTCGCAATACATCCATAAAACAAACAAGTCGTACAACACAACAGATACACACACCTATGACATCGAATGAATGACTTGGACTTAGAACTGGCTTCAGGAGGCACAGCAGAACCTGACAACATTGGCAGATTTTTACTCATTCCATAAGCTATTAATTAACCATGATATATTTACTCTGATTTTTTTTTTTTTAGAAAAGAATACTTTTGCCTTAATAACGTTAAGACGCAACACTAGTCACTGAAAAAGACCTGTATGATAATGTTAAGTCTATGGGGGCATTCTTTTCAAACATCTCGCTCAAAATTTGACTACGTTTAGCTGGGGAAACCTCTCAGGTAGGGGCAGTGCCAGATTTACGGCAGGGCATTCGGGGCACAGCCCCAGGGCCCCCGGATTTTCAGGGGCCCTCAAATATGCTGCTGGAGGTTTTCTAATTATTCTCCAAAATCTTATTTAATTTTAATATCCAATGAAATTTTACATTTTATTCTCAATTCTATAATGTTCATGTTGTATTTTTATAATGTTGTACCTATATTTTGTCTGAAACATCCATTTATTACTTTATTATAGCGAATATTTTCTTTTATTCTTATTACTTTAAAAATAAATTGTATTTTTGATTCTTGTTTAATCCTTTTAATGTTATCATCAGAATATTTGAGTTTTGGTGAGCGTAGCTTGCAGAGCCCAGTAAGATTTTAAAAAATTGTAGTTTGGTGTTGTCGAAAATTTATTATAAGTTGTTGCAGAATTTATCTCTCCAGATAAACAGATTTCATAGAAGAAGATAATTAGCACCACACAGAGTTTATTATAAAACGTTTACTCATTTAAATTTCATAATTGTGAAATCATTACTTAAATGCAAGTTACTGATTATTATATTTAATTTTTTAATTGATATTTTAAAGACAATAACGATTACTTTAGTTACTATCATTTTTTTCAGTCAGTCCCCCTGTAAGTATCAGTGTAAGGGGCCCCCGGTAAGCATCTGTGCCCAGGGCTCCAAAATTTGTAAATCGGTCCCTGGTTATAAGTTAGAAAGAAAGAAAGCTATTGATTAAATCCATTTGCACTGAATCAGAATAGCAAGCATTTTCAGGAGCCTTGAGAAACTGCCCTGTGTTTCTAAGGTTTTCTTAGAATAACTTAAAAACTACAGCACTTTTTTTAATAAAAAAAAGCAACTAAAAAAAGGGAGTTATGGTTTCTTGTATTAATAGGAAGATACTCAAATTCAAAAACTATTAAATAAAATAGTGATTATTTCTTTTTCCAAACATTGATAGTAGTTCACTTTTAAGACAAACTAAAAAATAATTTATCTTTGCCTTTTTTTTTTTCTTTTTCTTTTCTTTTTTTTTTTTTCAAGCCCTTCCCAACGAGAGCCTTTTAAGAAAATTTTAATGTTTTGTCACCAGTTTTTAAAAAACAGAAATTTGTGTCTTATTATATCGAATAAATGCTCCGATTAAATAAGGTAAATTGCACAGTAAAATTTTACTAGTGGAGATAAACAGGGATTCTTAAGCCTTCTTGCATGTCGCTCATCCCCAAGGGGTTATATACTCAAAGGAGAAAGCATCATTTATAAAACATGTAACAGAAAATCTATCCCCACAGCAGTGGCGCAGCCAAGGGGGTGGTTTTAGCGTTAAAACCCCCTCCCAGAGCTGAGAAAGATCATTATAATTGCTGCTTATAAGAATGAAATCCAAACTTAATATTTAAATGTTTTGGCGCATTTCGGAATCCGCCACTTTATTGAATCAGATTTCATTTAATAAAGTGATTCAATTAAATGGCGAAAATTCTACTTAAAATTGTGAAAGTGCATATTACATGAATCAGTTAAGTAAAAATTGGTTATTTGAACTAAATTACTTTTCTTAGATGCTTCATGCTAAAAAAAAATTATGATTTCCAGCCACACAGACACTGTTTGAGTTAAAGTATTATACAGTAAATATTCTAATTAGTAGTGATTCTATTAACCAGCGATTAAAAAAAAAACGGCAATCACCTTTATCAGAAACTCAAAACCCCCCCCCTTAGAACCGAATTCTGGCTGCGCCACTGCCCTACAGGGGAAAAAAAAGCCTGCTAAAAAAAGAAAAAAAAAATGTGTAAACAAGATGAGAGCAGTTTCTTACAATTTAAAAATATCTGTTTGTAGGGGGATGGGGAATCAAAAGAATGTGCAGAATGGTTGACTGTACATGCACTGGAGGAAAAACTCCAGAAATTTGAACCCTTCACTGTATCACCCATATCTGACACATGGGTTATTCCCTGCAATAGGGCAAAAAGTGTTTCCCAGCCATATAAATGCTCTAAATTTCATTTTATTTTATTTATACTTTTATTAGAAGGTCTAAAGTTTGTTTATTAGGGACAGGGCGTAAAATTTAAAAATAAACAAATTTAATATTTAAAAATGTAAGATATATCATGCAAATATCATTCCCTCACCTCTCCCCAACACATACTATCATACTTTACTGCCTGATTTTTTTCCATTCAGAAATAAAAATAAATAAAAACACCCTAAGCAAAATAAAGTTCTTAATTGGTACCTTACAAAAAATAATAAAAATATTATTTTTTACTATAATTATGTAGTCTACTCAATCAATTATATGTCTTCCCATGTTAGACCATCATTCCCTCACACCTTGCTATTATCGCAAATATCCTATCCAGGGCCTGATTAATGCACGGGCCTCCGGGGCCTTGGCCCTGGGCCCACCAATTTCAAGGCCCCACAAATCATGTGGCTAATTGTTTTTCTTAATAATATACTTTTCAAATAATATTGTTTTATAAAATATGAAACGTAAAATTTAAATATTTTAAATGACTCAATAAAATTTTTAGAAGCTTTTAACCTAGGCACTTTTTACCCAAACAGCTTTGTCAATTCATCAAATAAACCTTCTTTTTTTTCTGAAAGTGTCACCGGGAATGGGTAGGAAAGGGGGCCCAACTTTTTAACAGGCCCTGGGCCCAACTTCAGCTTGATCGGGCTCTGATCCTATCGCTAAAGATGAGCAGCAGTGTAGCATTCCTCACAGAGAGGAAGCTAATTTGAGTACTTGTCAGTCCAGCAACATAAATTGGTGGTATAAGTTTTTGTTAATTTTGTAGAAATTTTTTTCAATTAGAAAATCGGGGAGTATTTTTATTAGCAGTCATTCCCTCACGCAAAATGCTAAATTTTTAGCAATTTTCAAAATTTTTAATTTTATTGCACATTATATATTATGTGTTCTTCTTTAAGGAATCAGTTCGGTTTTTTCCATAATTTTGCATTTTTCATGACAGTTAGTAAAAACATCTTAATTTAATCATTCCCTCACATTTATTGTTATGAGTTAATGATAAAGCGAATGGGGAATATGTACTTTTGTTTAAAATTTTATAACGATTTCTGCTGCTATTAAAATCTTCAACAACTGACCAATTACTAGCAATTTTTCCAATTTTTATGAAAATTTACCTATGTAACATTCAAGTGAGACTGCTTGGTCAAATTTGCAGTATTGTAGAGAATAACCTACATACCTAAAAACACTATTAATCTCATTATATGCCAAGAATTTGGCCAAATAGAATCACTGCAACTCACCAAGAACTGTTTAAAGAATGGAATAACGCTTATTTCTTCCATGTGCAATGGCTGAATTTGACAAAAGATTAGAAATTGTTCTTCAGAAACAAAAAATGAAAAAAAAAAATCAATTGAGCTATTAAGGCTAAATTTACTTTTTTTATTTTTACTGAATACTTAAAAAAAGAATAGTTAATAAAAAGAAAGTTGCAGAATGTTCAGCAGATAAAATTAATCTGTATAAGCCCATTGTGTAGAAAAGGCACACACCATAAAATATCAAATTTCAACTGAAAATTTAAAATTTAATTTTTTTTTTTTTTTTCCATTATTAGACTGATTAATAGCTTTCAAATAATTTGTTTTATAAAAATAGAAAAAATTGTGCAGTGAAAGGTTAAAGTAGTTACTAAATACAGTGAACTATCAGTTGGCCATTAAGAAGATATAAAAATGCTCAGTTAAAACTTAAAAGTTAACAAGCATCTGCAGAAACATTTATTAAAGAAATCTTGTCTGGTATGCTATGTCTTCTGAAGTTGTTACACCTTGGATAGGTCCATTGAATGCCTTAGAGTTGCAAACAAGTTTTATCTGGCCTTTTTTTTTCAAAAGAACAATGATTACAACAAGTAGATCAAAACACACATATAGCTTGCACTTTTTCTTTGAAAAGAATTAACATGGCTGTCTGTATTAACACGGAGAAAAGACATGAAATCACTGGAACTAAATGCAGAATGTTCATAGCTCAATCATCATAAAAGGTGTACAAGACTAGTAAGTTCTTAAAAAACCAATAATAAAAGACAACAATATTTAAGACTGTAACAACAATTCAATTTGGCATTAACTGTTGGCAAAAAACAAAATAACATCATCCTTATACAAAGTCTGGATATTGCAAACCAACGATAGATAGGCAAAGCACAAAAAAGCATCAATATTATTTTCAATGAACACAAAAATGATAGGAATAAAATATTATCTGCAGTTCTGCAGAGCTTTTCAGAATTTTTTTTTTAAATTATCGCACATTTAATACTAAACTTAATGTATTGTTTAGAAATGTGCAATAATATTTGTCAGAGCAAAAGTTTAATATAGCATTGTTATATTTACTTTATAATTGACATTTATAACTAAACAACAGAAATAGTTTAATGTAGAATTGTTACACTTAGTTTATATAATACCCAGTTTTGTAACAAACATTTATAGCTAAAATATTTCTTTTTATTGCTTGAAAATTATTAAAAGAAAAAGATGTTTATGCAAGAGGTAAAATAAACAAGTTATCCACTAAGTTCATTTTTAAAAATGAAGAAAAAATCAACAAATTTTCATACCAGAGTGCACTGTAAGATTTTCCAAACTAAAATTTTTTGCTGCAGAAATTTTGAAAAGTTTTTGAATAAAAACTTCACTTGCAAATAGCCATTTATTAAAAAACTGTGTTTGAAGGTTGAATTGGTTTTAACCATAAAAAAAAAAAAAAAAAATATGGTTTTAACTAATCATCCTGGTTTAAAATATGTATTGACTTTTTGTAGCCAAAACTCCTTTTAATTGGAAAAAGAAACTGAGATTATCTTTGTCGAATGATAAATTGAGTACAACATTTGGAAGAGTTTTATCCAGTATACTTTATAATTTAGTGCCACAAAAATTTCTTAAAGATAAACAATTACTGCAAATATTGAACCAGTATTAACAATTTTATTAAATATCTAATTCCAAACAAAAAAAAGTGAAGAAAACATTACATTAAAATTTATATGCATAGAACTGAATGATTACAAGTAGCAAGTGTTGCTATAGTAAGTCAACATAAATTATTCTGGATTAGATGAAACATTCAAAACAATCTGTCTATTGACAAGGAGTTCGCACAACTTTCTATCAGGTGCAAGATAGAATCAGATGCACATTTTAAATCAATATTTTTTCAAATTTCCATTACTACCATCCAATGTTGTACTCAATTGTGTACAGGTGCGGCTAACCACCATGTCACTACATAACTGAGTGTGCAATACAGTAGACTCCCTCAAATCCACAACCCTAAAATCTGCATATAATTTACAGATGCAAACAAAAAAATATTAAGTTCAAATAGACGGACAAAATTTAACGCTTTTTTAGTTTTATATCACTTCTGTATATACTTTAATTAGTAATTTTTGTTAATATTACTGAATTCATGTTTTTTTATGAAGAAAGAAGAAAGTTATTGCTGAAAAAATTCAAAATATTACTGATATTATTGGTAACACAAACTTCTTACCAAATATATTTATGAATTCATAAAGCTTTTTAGTTATTAAGTCTGGCTAAACCTGAAATAAAACTCCATTATTTTATGATTTTGATGAGAATTAGTAATATACAGGGGCCTCGCTAAGGGGGGGAGCCTCCCCCCGCAAACATTCGAAAATGTTGTTACACTTAGCAAATTAAAAATTTTTATGGCAAATTTAATTAAAAATTTTAATAAAAACTGTAACATTTCCTATTTTCGATAGAACTTGCAAAAGTTACAACTCTAATTGGGAATATCATTAAACTTTTTACAAATAAGAACTGTATTTCATTGTCTAAGTGTAGTAACTTGGCAAAATCATAAAATGAGTTGGCAATATGAAAATTTGACTTGGCAATTTAAGGTCTTCTCCCCCACCAATAAAAAATCTTAGCGATGGCCCTGGTAATATATCTTTATGAGGCAAGTTTCATTGAATAATTGAGGAAAAATACATTTCATATATATATATATATTTCATCATCTATATACATTTCATCCGAATATTTGATCATACATCATTGATTATAAACTTGGCCTTTGCTTTTAATATTTTAATCATTTAAAAAATTATCTATTTTTTTTATTATTTTAGTTTATTCCTTATTTTAATATTTTATTATAATGTAAGCATTCATTATAGTTTTGACTGCATTATTAATTACATTCAAATGAGTGGTCGCAAAATGTAAACTAAGCAATGACCAGAAATCTGGAAAATTCTAAAATCTGCACAACCTCTGATCTCAAGCTGAGGATTTGAGGGAGTCTACAGTATACTGAATAAATTATATGTGAAACTACTACACTAACAGGTATCTATTATAATAATACTTCATTAAAATAACATCCCTGAGTAAAAATACTGCTCTTCATCACAGAATCAGATAAGCCATTGAAGAAAATATTTTAAAAATAGGTACTACTTGGTTATATCGTCGACCAATTTCACTAAATTATACAAATTGCCAAATTATATTAATTGCCATTAATTTTTATTTTAAATAACAGAAGAACAAATAAATTAGTAAAACATAATCAAAAATACCAATAAAAAAGTTGAATTAAAAATCATTTGATGATGTAACTAACACGTGTATTGTAGTTAATGTCAAGTGAATGGGACATTTACAATCATCCATTATTGGTAAGTAATCTTATAATTTGGTGGTAGTTTTTTTGGTCAACAGGATAACCAAGTAGTACCAGAATATGGATATAAACCTTTACATTTACTATAGTCTAACAATCTAATTTATACAGACAACAGAATTCATTCTTCTGAGAGTGCAAGCTTGAGTTGGTCAAAACCATAGCCATTTCCCCCCCCCCCCCCTTGGATATAAGCGGTGACTTTTTAGATTTAGAATTACAATGCCTTTCTTTTGAATGAAAGTATATTAATATAGCTTTTCTAGAATTTTTCGTGATGGAGGGTCCCCATCTTAAGTGGCTACCTTAGCTTTGGAAGAACACCAGAATGTTCTGAACCAGGACGGTAGCTAGGAGTGAACAATAGAGGAGGCTCAAGAGAATGTAGGGGGGGGGGGGGGGGGCTCATAATTTTTTTTTTTCTCTCTCTGATGCAGAAAGATAACTTAGTGCATATTCACATTGTAGATACTCTGTTTCTTATTAAACTGTTGTAATAACTTCTATTTATAGTAAGAAAAGCATAGTATGATGAAAGTTTCGAGTATATAATGCGTGCAAATAGAAACATCCTGTTAGTTTCCTATGCATTCCCTTTCCTATAGGATGAGGGAGTGTTGAACACTTATTTTAAAACAATTTAGTAACTCTGCAAAACTGTGAAAAGGTCTCAAAATTAAATTGGATTTTTGAACAGAATTTCATTTGAATTTTCGGAACAGAAATTCATTGAGCTGACCTTGGAATCTTTTCCAGGAGGGGGAGCCGCCCATAGCACCCCCTTAGCCACAGCCCTGTTCTGAACTAGTGATAACCAGTGTTGATTTGAAGGGCTGGCCTGGGGAGGTGGGATACTTCTCCCTGGAGGAATGAATTGTCTCCCTCCCCCCATAAATTTTGGCCAAAAACGTGCAATTCCCTTTCTGGAACTCTACAATGTCTCTCCCAGAGAAAAACGCAAATTTTGGTAAAGGAATGTGAGAAAAATCTGAATTTCATCAAAGGATCACATAAAAAATGCGAATTTCATCAAAAAGTCTTCTCAAAATTTTTTAAGTGAGCATAACCATACGTTTTTGATAATTTCTAAAGGTATAAATGTTATGCTTGTGCTGTCTATCACAAGTTCACCCTATGACAGAGGATTCACTGACTCAAAATTGAATAAAATCTAAATTCAGAAATTCATTTAACAACTTCCTTGTTTATGATGCATGACATTTGGTTATAAATAGATTTTGTTCTTTTTTTTAAATTAAAGAACATTTTGCATAATTATTCTGAATTTAATTTAAATTGTTGCAATATTATTTTTTCATGTCAGTGTTAATGTACTTTTTTTAAATAACACGCAAAATGACAGTGGGTTTTAAAGATTTTTCTTCTTCCTCCCAAACAGTTTAAATAGCTCCCTTCCATTTAAAAATATTGGGAGGGAGACTCTCCTCCTTGGAAAAATTGAATTTCATGCCCAGTGTACATTTCACTAATATATGCATCATACTAAGTGAATATAGTGTGCATTATTTCTTTAATTAAACATGTAAAAAAAAATATATATATATGTATTTGTAACTTTAAATACAATTAAGATATATTTATTTCAGTGCATTCTTATTTCAAAAATAATGTTTACATATCCAGAATTTATATTTTTAAATGGAAAAATTTCAAAGATATTGAATTGAAAGCATATGCTGTTTGTTATTTTGTTTTTTGGCAATTTGATTTTTGAGTCTATGTATATATTGAAAGCATATGGCACTGTAACGGATTTAGATTTTCATAGACTTCATAAAAATTTTCACACATTTAATTTGTATAAAATATAATTCTATCCATCTGAACATTACAAAGTTTTTGTAAATGTTCTGTATTGAAATGCTCTAAAAAGTTAGAATGCAGACATTTAGCTACTTTTAGTGTAGAAAAAAATGTAGTCTCCATGAGCCATAAGTCTGCAATATCAATGCACTCAAATGCATTAAAGAAAAAAAAAAAAAAAAAAAAAAAAAAAAGAAGAAGAAGAAGAATAAAAGCTGTTGTTTGCAAGAAAAAATGCAATTGGTGAAATGTATGCTAAGTAAATACAGAAGTACTTTTAGTTTTTAATGATAATGCATTGGCTCAATTTAATTTTTAATTATTTTCTGTACAAATTCATTTCATCTTTCTTAAAATAATTTTTGGCTCGATTTATGTAGTTTTTGGATAAATGAGGTTAAGCTGGCACATAGTTTTTAAATACTCAAGAAAGGGAAAATGTTTATATATAACAATGAAAGCCACAAAATAAGGTCAATGATAACTGAAACAATGTAATTTGGGGATTTAATAGCGTGCACTCTGCTAAAGGCAAAATACTGCTTGATTTAAACACACCTATTTTTATTTGCACATAATTTTTAATAGTGTTGAATTCAGGGGATGGCCATGAGGGAACATCCCTGCCCCACCCCCTCCCGTAAAAATTGAGATTTTATGTTTCAATGGGCAGAAAATGCAATTTCCTCTACAATCTCGCCCCCCCCCCCCTCCCGAGCCAGAGAAGTCCCTCCCGGAGAAACGTGTCTGAATTCAACACTGATTCTTAATGATATACCTAATTAACAAACATTAATAACAAATATTTAAAACAACTACAAGATATCTTTATAAATGAAGCTTTGAAGTCAAAATTATTTATTGGAAAAAAAGTAAAACTACTGCCATAAATAACTTTAAAAATATATATTCAGAAAAAAGCATAACAATATTTAAATGCTAAATTTGGTATAATTTTTGTAATGTGTTTATCTTTTAATTGTTTCTGTATGTTAATGTGCTGAAAACATCCTTATTGGATCACAATGATGAAACTACAAAGCATGGTTTGCTTTGAAATTGCTAATCACTTTCAATAACCTACTTTTAAAGAGCCTAAAAAATTCCTTTAAGTTTAAAAATAACAATCATATTGGTTTATCTTGAAAAGATTGATGATTATTTTCAAAAAAGATATCTTGAAAAAAAAACCACCAAGCTTTGCAGACCACTAAAGCATGTATTCGAAAAAAGAAAGAAAAATACTGATGTAAATAATTTTAAAACGGTATGTTCAGAATAAAGTAGAAATGTAGTCTACAAAGATCTTTTATCTTTTTCGAGAAAATTCTTTGTAAATATCTTTTTTATTCCAATTATAATTATTTTAAATTCAATTATAATGTTTTAAATTAATGTTGCAAATAAATATTGCTATTTCGACAGTGTCACAATTAGAGATGGGAATGCTCGGAAAAAACCCAGAAAAATTGGGAAAAAAACCGTTTTTTTTCCGAAGGCTTATTTTTCAATTTTTCCAAACTGGAAAAATTGAAATTTCATTTATGAAATAATATAGTGAAAATTTTGTGATAGCTACATTCTCATACTTTTTATTTTATTTATTTTTATGTTGAGTGTCCCACATGAAAACTTTAAAGTGGGTAATCTGATCTCTGAGCAGAAATCTGTTTGAGAAGATTTGAAAGAATCCTTCACATTTTTTTCTTGTTTGAAACACAAGATCCTTTGCAAAATTTCTCTTGAAAATAGACATTTCAGAAAAAAGTTTAATCTACAAATTGAACCTTTCGCAAATGCAGTGATTGAAGAAAAAAAAATCTCATGCCATACAGCAGCTGAATCTTATCAAGTTGTATATATGCATAAATAACCTTATTAAAAATGTCTAAATAGAACTCTAAAAATAGTAATTCTGAATATTTTTTTGCATAAGTATATATACAAGAAATTCACAATTTTATAAAAAAAGGATTACATAAAATAAATATAGATATATAATTAAATGCAACTTCTCTTTTTAAAAATTAATTCATGTGGAAAATTATTTCAATAATACGCCAATTAATAGAAATGGTAAAATTAAAATTTTAACATAAAATTTGAAGCATGCATTTACAGTAGACTCCCTCAAATCCGCACAGCTTGGGACCAGAGGTTTTGCGGATTTTAGAATTTTGCGGATTTCTGGTCATTGCTTTGTTTACATTTTTAATAAAGTAATTTGAATGTAATTAATAATGAAATCAAAGGTATAATGAATGCTTACAATATGCTAAAATATTAAAATAAGTAATAAACTAAAATATTAAAATTTAGATAGTTTTTAAAATGATAAAAATACTAAAAGCAAAGGTCAAATTAATAATCAATAATGTACAATTAAATGTTCATTGTAAAGATGAAATGTGTTTTTCCTAAATTATTCAATGAAACTTTCCTCATAAAGGTACATTACTAATTCACATCAAGATCATAAAATAATGAAGCTTTATTTCAGGTTTAGCCAGACTTAATAACTAAAAAAGCTTGATTAATACATATATATATTTGGTAAGATTGTGATTACCAATGATATCAGCAATATCTTTATTTTTTCAGAAATAAATTATTCTTTCTTTATGAAAAAAACATGAATTCAATAATCTTAACAAAAATTACAAACTAAAAAATATATGGAATTGCTATAAAACTAAAAAAGTCAAATTTTGCACCTACATCTGAACTGAATGTTTCATTGTTTACATTCGTAAAATATGTGTGGATTTTAGAGAGTTGCGGATTTTAGGAGTGCGGATTTGAGGGAGTCTACTGTATTACTTTTTTCTACCTTTTCAAGAAGTAAGTATTGAATTCGTGAAAATTTTGACTTCCAGTTTTTGGTGTATTTAAACATTTTAGAAGGTCCTGAACACAATTTGGTAGTTTTTGGAAAATATCTGTCACTCTGTGAATCTGTATGGGACAAAAATTTTATGGGCACTCAATCTCAAGAACTGATGCACATAATTTCGCAAAACTTTGGATTCAGTTACACCTTGATATAAACTCGAGATGTTTAGTTATTAGTGTATATCGCCCAACTGATGGCACTGCTATGCTGCATTATTCATATTTTCCACAATAGTTCTATCTTAAAAATTAATGTATTTTCATAAAACTTCAGATTAAGTTAATCTTTGATATAACTTTGTGCACATCACTTTTTGGTATAAATCGCTCAACAGATGACGCTGCTATGCTACATTATTCATGATTATTGCAATAATTATCTCAAGGACTAAAGGACGATTTTTTTTTTTTTTTTTTTTATCAAACTACAAATTCAGACAGTTCCTGATATACATTAATGTTGTTTAGTTTTTGGTGTAAATTGCCCTATAGGTGGCACTACTATGCTGCATTTTTCAAGATTTCGTTATAGCTGATTAATTGAATGATTTTTCAAGGTATTGAATCTAAAATTGACCTCCACTTTGCCTACATAATGTACAGTAACGTTGCATGAACATGGGCAGTTTGCATTAGAAAAAAAACAACTACGATGAAAAAAAAACCTTATAATTTATTACAAGTAACTATGTTCCAAATTATACATTCCCTCTTGATTAAACTTTGAATTTTTGTAGTTTTTTAACGCACACTTAAAATTTATCTCTGTATGTAACTGCTTTTGTTCATTCCTCAAATAGCGAGCATTTTCTATTTGTAGTGTTTTGTTTTCATAACTTTTGAGTTCCATTCTTAGAAATATGAAATTACCATGTGGAAACATTATTGAATATGGTTTCTTACTCAAGAATAGAATACCAGATTTCAGGATAAAAAGAAAAAATTACATTTAATTAAACTTAAAAAAAATATATATATTTTTTTCTGGTTTCAGTGAGTAAGAATCTAACAGTCAATAAGTACTATTCTATTTTTTAGTTGTAGACCTGAGTAAGCCAAACTAAAACATAGTTTTGTTTGAATTTAGATTATAAAACTAAATCAAAATTTTGAGTTGAGATTAGAAAGCTACACCAAAACAAACATATTTTTTAAAGGAAATGAAATTATAATTGTAAGAAAAAAGTGTAATAATGTAAAAATATACATTTTTTTACAAACAATGGAATTTTTTGAATACTGATATTAATAATAATGACAAAACTGCAACAATTTTTTTTAACTAGTATCATTTACTTAAAAACTATACTTATGTAAATGGAATGCATATTTTATTTTATTCCAAACTCCAGACATATTGGCTCAGGTTCTTACATTAGATCAATTGGTAGTTAAACATGTAACTGAAAAATCATTTCAACAGAGATATGATATAACAAACAATTATGTTTTAAAAATTCTTAGGCTGTGGGAAAAAAAAAAAAACTAAACTTTTAAAAGCAGGCTTTGCTATTTTCTTTTTATTTTGTAATATAAAGTGAAAATAATTTTCATAAATACAAATAAATGGGAAAAAATGTTTATTATTTAATATTCTCTAAGAAAATATAATTTATTTGGGAGAAACAGTCATGAAAAAACAATTTTTCCGTTTTTTTCCGAAAAAAACCGGTAAAAAAAACCAGTTTTTTTCCGCCACTTATATTTTTCCGGAAAATTTACATCTCTAGTCACAATTAAAAAATAAATAAAATCAAGTAACTACAAAGGGTCATTCTATGGTAACTTACATTAGAACAATTTACTGCAAAAATTTTAGTAATAGAACACTAAAAAATATTCAAATGTAAAATTAACAATGATTTGTCAATTAAACCTATCTAAGGGCAGGGTTGGCACAGTTTAAACCAATTGGTTTTAACCATGGTTTAAACCAACTGGTTTTTTTCTCAAAAAAACCAATTGGTTAAAGAAAAAAATCTAATGATATTTTCTCAATTTTCTTTATAATTTAAGACTTACAAATTATTGGATATAAAGGTTTTCTACTTTTGACACTTTATTTCAGCAATAAGTATTAGATATAGTGGGTCTAGATTATTATTATTATTATTTTATGTATAGGATGAAAATCAAGATGCATTGGTGAACATATTCCATTACTGTAAAGAAAAATCTTAGAGTATGTGAATTGATCAAAGATAAAATAGATTAAAAATATTCAATATTTAGTATGAAATATTTTCATAAAAAAAAATGCAGATTTTTTTAAAGCTATCTCACATAACATGCACAATGCTTTTGAATATGGAGCTATATAACTGGATGATCTTTAAGATTTAGCTGATACTATAAAATATTTTTTTTCTATTGGGGAGATTATCTTTGAGAATTAAAATCAAAATATAAAGTTGAATAAGAGAGTATTCAAAAATTGTATGCTAACTACAGTATTTTAATACAGTAGAACCCCGCAAATCCGGACTCCGTTAATCTGGATCTCCGGACCAGTTTGGGCCATTATTTTTTCAAGTTTGAGGAGAAATTAGCTAATTTCCATAACATTAATTGGTTTCATCGTCGTATTCTGAATAGAAAAAACTTTTTCTGAAATATTTTCGGAAGAATTAAATAAGATAAACATTTTTATTGTCTGTAAATATTCAATAACTTTAATATACAGGTGATTTTCTATAAGTATGTTTTATTTTATTTCAGTTTTTTCTAATTCTCCGGATTGGGTCTGGTCCCAAATAATCCGAATTATCGCGGTTTTACTGTAATAAATTAATCTCCCCCTCCCCCTCCTGTTATCTGCTAAATCTAATGACCATAAATATTGATTTCAAATTGTTTCTCAAAAAACAAAACCCTCAAGAAGTATCTCAAATTTATTTTTTAAAAGATTGTGGAAAAGAATATATTCATCAAACTACATCAAATGTTTATTTAAGTAATAAAAAGATTATTTATAAAGATTTTCAAAGCATCATTGTTTCACTGTGTAGAGTAGCTTATTGTTTGAACATAAGACTTTATTAATAACTGTTTAAATTAAAGTATGATTTTTTTCAATTTTTTACATAATTAACTGTAATTATTTAGTTAAAATTATTTTCAAATGAATTTATACTACTTATAATCCAACAATGTCTATTTTTATCAATAAATATGCATGCATATTTAATAAAAAAGGATGTTTAAAAAGAAAACCCGGTTTAAACGAAAAAAAAAAAAAGATTTTTTTCCAACCCTGTCTAAGGGTCAATTTGGATGAAAATTACCTAAAAAATTATAATGAAAATTACCAGGGGTGGGGAAATACATCATTTTGCTCACCATTGGTGAGTGGATTTTCTCACAAGGCGAGTGCATTTTTAGTTTTTGAAAAACTGTAGGCAATAGGCACATTATCAGAAACATTTTTTTAATCTAGATATTTTAATTTCCAAATTATTACAGTGTAAATATGGCATCAAGTTCTATCTAATATTAATCTTACCTCTGTTATATATAATTCCTAATATTATAGAAAAAAGAATTATGAAAGTGCATTGTATTAATAGTAATTTTGTCTGTAATCGCATGCGATTTTGTCATATCTATTTTCAACTGCATGAGTGTTGCATCTTGCTGGCTGGTGAAATAATTCCTTGGCTGGTAAGAATATGGAAAAATTCCTCACCCCTGAAAATTACATTTTATATGATAACTTATTCTTTTTTCAGTAATGGCAGTTACCATAGTAAATGAAACCACCAAAATTTCAGAAATAACATTAAAATTAGGCAATTTTCATCAAAATTGGGTTTTGAATAAGTTCGATTTGCAAACCATGACAAATTTACATTTTGAATAATTGTTTTTTTTGCTTGTGTTATATTACTAAAATTACTGAAAATAGTTCAAAATGTAACGTAAATTACCATGGAATGATCCCAAACTAAATCTTATCAGAAACTTTAGATTAATATTAATTTTTAAAGTTTATAAGCAATGATAAAACAAATCTAAGTTGTATCAAAAGTTAGAATATTACTATTAATGGCTTTTTTATCATTTTCGATTATGAATGACTCCAGATGACCCTAATTTAAAAACAACATTAAAAAGCATACATTTGAAGAACTTTTGAAAAATATATAATTCAAATTCAAGAATAACATTGATTTATGAGAAGATTATTTCAATATATATTTACTAATAATTACTCAACATTTAGACATATATATTTATCACAAAATAACATTTGAATTCAAATTTTTTCAGCTAATACTGAGTTTAACCTATCTATGAATATATCGGTGTGCTTTGACTCGAATACCAGAGCTGTTCTAATCCTCAAAGTTTTAACGCCACTTCCTCCGCAATGGATTCCTTTTTTGTGCAGTTCTTTGACAGCTTTATCTCGAGCTGCAGGTGTTTCAAAATCTAGGGCTGCAAAAGTACCTCGACCCCGTACGTTGAAGATTTTATTTGGGTATTTACTCTGCAAAGCTTTCATATTTTTGAGTAAATAATGACCCGTTGTCTCCATGTTTTGTAACAGATTGTGTTCTTTTATGACTTTTATAACCTCTTGTAAAAGCAGCATTTTCGATGGATCACCAAGCCATGTGTTGAAAATTCGATAGCCCTCTCTCGGTCTGAATTCCCCTCGGTAAAAATAACCACCTGTTAGTAGTTTTTTACTGAAGGTGACGACATCGGGTGGAACATCCAGATTCCAATGCTCGTGAGCCCAGAATTTACCAGTCACTCCACCCCCTGTCTGAACTTCGTCGCAGATAAATGCCACTCCTTTATCAAGGCACAGCTTTCGCAGTTTACGGAAATATTCGTCAGAAGCGTGGTTATCGCCCCCTTCAGCTTGTATTGGCTCTATAATCAATCCAGCGACCGGGCAACCTTTTTTCTTGTACTCCTCTATCAAGCTTTCAACATGGGACAACGATTTGGCATCTTCGGCAGCATTTTCCTTCTGAAAATCTTCCAAAGGATATTTGTATTTAGGAAAGTTTGCTATGGGCCAATCAAAGGATGGCACATCCAGTTTGTGAATGGGCTTTGAATGAGTTGTAGCAAGTGACCCAAAAGTACGACCGTGAAATCCACCCATGAAGGACATGATGCTCAATTTGGCAGCACCTGGGGATTGGTTAACCATGCAGGATTGCAGCTCTTGTTCTGTGGGGGGTTTGCCACCTCTTTCTCTGTATTTGTACCAAAAACAGACAGCTTTAAAAGCATTTTCGTTGGAGCATGAGCCACAAGCCATGGTCTGTACTTCTTTCAAACCAGGTGGGGCAATAGACAACAAGCTCTGCTTTAATTTGTCGATGAAATCACTCGGCGGTAAAATTCCTAGCGCCGGACGATTCACAAAGCATTGAACATTTTCGGGGTTCTTGACCACGTCGAGCAGCGACGGATGATTATAACCCAACGGCAACGACGATATCTGGTTATAAACATCGAGAAAAATATTATCATCTACATCACATATATAATTTCCAACAGACTTATTGTAGTTGACAAATAGTTGAACAGTTGCAGGACTCTGTATATTGCTTAGTTCTTTGATGTATGACAGTGATTTTGGCCCGGGAACATCCGATGTAACAACTTTCGGGCCATCTGGCTCCGCAAGCATGTACCGGGTAGATGATAAGACTAAATTTCTCCTATTTGCATCATGGCAGAAATTCGTTAGAGTTTTAGTCTTTCGAATAATCGCAGAGACATATCTGCTATTACCTAAAGCGTACGCTGCAGCCATTTCGACTTCAAAATGTGAAAGCTACTATCAATTTAGCAGAACACCTCTCACATGAGCGGAAACACTGCAAAACGTTTGCACAGTCCCTATAATATTCCCTTTCAGACAGGCTTTTCCCTTTGCGTATGTAAACAAAGATTCAAGAGTTCAGTGTACATAAAGCTTTGAGTTGGGAAAATTGCATTGATGTCGATGACAAGATAGGGAAAAATAACGTTGCTATGGAAACGACCGTCTTTCTTCGATATCGAATTTGTCGACACGACACAACAGTTAAAACAATTTTAACAATAGCTTTTATACAAACTTTGAATATTTCAAAAGAGCGAATAATTAAATTTCTCCAACATCATAGATTTATCGGAGTGTTTTACATCTTTGGCTGATCGTGACCCCAAATTCAAGAATGTCAATTAGCCAACCAACCATCTCACATTTGACGCAAGTGTCAAATCTGCGAACCAGCCAACCTTCTGGTTTGTTTACAAATTCTCCAAGGTATGCTTGAGTTCTGGGGTTCGAGTCCAGCTAGCGGCATGGGTGTCTTGTGTTGTCCCTGTGATAATGGATGTACCGGATATTCTGTAATAAAGTGTTCTATATATGGTTTCTTGTGATCATTGGAGGTTATGCCGGCGAATAGCTGTAGCGCCTACCTCAAAGCAAATAAATGTAAATAAATGAGTTCTGGTTTCCCTTCATAATATGAGTTAGTTGTCCAAGATCCCTTCTTATCGTATTAATAAAATATCAGTTAGTTAAACTATTATAATAAGAACGGCTTGTTCCTATTCTTTCGTTTATCAAATTCAAAATGTCAAATCTACGTAATAAAATGTACCACAGAATTACTTCAGATATAATTGATGATAAAATTTTCGGCTTGCAGAAAGTAAAGCAATTCTTTTTTTTTTCGGCTGCTGATGCAGATAATGTTTATGATTTTTTAGGAAGATTAATTTCAGCATAATATTCATGGATGAGCTGAAAAAAATTGGGAAACTACTGATCATTATAAACCCATTTAGACATGTGTTTATATTTTTATGTCATCCCTTTGCCCCCATTTTTTAGCAATAAATATATCATTATATATATATATATATAGAACGGATGATCCAGTTTTGGCCACACTTAGAGAAAAGTTGAAGTAGAAATTTTATAAATTTTGACTAATTGACTATTAAATCATAGTAACAGTATTCACTAGTAAATTTAACTGGTTTTCTGTTAATTATAATAACTTTCTATGGAGTATTTTAGATTGTAAGTAATAACTCGTTAAATAATTTCTTTCAATTATACCAACCACTTTTAACAACCGGGTCATTCCACATGAATTCAACCAATGGGTGTTGCATCATAGTCACAGATTTTTTTTTAAATTTTATCATAGATAGACATAGTAGTGAAACCCTCAAATCTGAAATTTAAAAGTAATTTTCACAATATTGGCCGAGATATGGCCATTTGAAAACTGGCCATTTTTACAAAATGGCGGCCATCTTGGAATTGTATCACTGTCTAAATATGGTCATAACTTGACAACTAATGGCTCAAATTTTATATATCTGGTACCAATTTGAAGCTATTTGTACAAAGAATGCATATTGCACATCAAAACAATAATACATTTTTATTTCTTTACTTTTTATTGTGTGCAAAGTGAAAATTTTACCCCAAAAAAGGGCAGATTGTAATGGCTCATAAAAAAAAATGAATCATCATGAATTTTTCTGAAACTTGGTAAAAACATTGCTCCATCTGTGTGCTTTAAATAAAATAAAAATTGGAAAGGTAAAATTTGTTGTTTTAAAATAAATGGTTTTTTACACATAAGGTGTCATTAACCAAATAATGATCATTTTAGAATCTGTAAGCATTCCTTATTCAAAAAATAATGGTTAAAATAAAATTTTCTAACATCTAAATTAATGTAAAAGTATATTCAAAACCTCATTTGTACTAATTTTGTAGGAATCTGCCCCCCAGCCCCCCTCCCCCCCCCAAAAAAAAACTTTAGACAATTGAAAAAATTTTACACTGAAAAAGATAAGAAAATAATTCAGGACTATAATGTATAGTTATAAAATAACTATAAATGCAATGCATATATATATGATAATTTACTTCACATATAGGGGCGAGTGGGGTGGAATGGGACAGTAGGTTTTTCTCTTTATGGGTCATTCCACGTGAAATCAACCAATTTAAGGAAAACTTGTTGCATCATAGTCACAGATTTTTTTTAAATTCTTATCATAGACAGACATAGTATTGAAACCCTCAAATCTGAAATTTAAAAGCAATTTTCACAATATTGGCTTAGATATGGCCATTTGAAAACTGGCCATTTTTACGAAATGGCGGCCATCTTGGAATTGTGTCACTGTCTAAATATGGCCATAACTTGACAACTAATGGCTCAAATGTTATATATCTGGTACCAATTTGAAGCTATTTGTACAAAGAATGAATATTTCACATCAAAACAATAATAAATTTTCATTTTTTTACTTTTTATTATGTGCAAAGTGAAAATTTCACCCCAAAAAAGGGCAGATTGTAATGGCTCATAAAAAAAATGAATCATCATGAATTTTTCTGAAACTTGGTAAAAACATTGCTCCATCTGTGTGCTTTAAATAAAAAAAAAATTGAAAAGGTAAAATTTGTTGTTTTAAAATAAATGTGTCATTAACCAAATAATGATCTTTTTAGAATCTGTAAGCATTCCTTATTCAAAAAATAATGGTTAAAATAAAATTTTCTAACATCTAAATTAATGTAAAAGTATATTCAAAACCTCATTTGTACTATTTTTGTAGGAATCTGCCCCCCCCCAGCCCCCCTCCCTCCCCCCCCCAAAAAAAATTATACAATTAAAAAAATTTTACACTGAAAAAGATAAGAAAATAATTAAGGAATATAATGTATAATTATAAAATACCTATAAATGCAATGCATACATATGGTGATTTACTTCACATATAGGGGCGAGTGGGGTAGAATGGGACAGTAGGTTTTTCTCTTTATATATCATTCTAAATATTTCATCAATCACATATTAGATGAAGTAATGGTACCCCAATCTTCAATTGAAAAAAGTAGCTAATTTACACAAGCTTGCAATTATATAAAGAAAAAGATTATTTCAAGAATCAAAACATGAATTCAAAATATTAAATTTTGAATTCAAAACATGATGTAAAAATTTTATTATGTTTCTATAAGCTGATGTAATATTGCATCATGTTCTATATAAGATGATGCAATTTAAAGATTGCCCTGGATTTGTATTATATTATTGTTATTTATTTTTTTGTCTCATCATATCTAGATTTTTGTTCATATAAATTTTAACTCAATGTGAACAAAAAATAACAAATGTCAACTCAATTAACTCATTTATATATATTTATTTTATTTAAATTACACAATTGAATAATTTAACTCTGTAATTTACAGCTAGTATTTCTCCAACATTTCTGGAGAAAATATTATGTGCCTTTTTTTTTTTTTTTTTTTTTTTTTTTTTTTTTTTTTTCATGCATTCCATAGTAAGGTATTTAAAATATTTATGTAAATATGTTTTGAGAATTATATTATCATATTTTGAATGAAATGAAATAAAAAGTACTGTAAAAATGAATATTTAGTGTAAATAACTGCAAATTGATATTTCTTTATTGAATTATATAATATAAACACAATACTTTAATTTAGATCCTAGAAAATTTCATTTTAACCAATATTTCTTAAATTAAGAATACTTACAGATTTTAAAATAATCATTATTTCGGTCAATGACATCTTATATGTAGAAAACCATTTTTAAAACAACAAATTTTACCTCTCTAATTTTACAGTATAATGTTCCATATATAGAGAAACTGTTACATCTATGCATAATCAAATCATTATACAGAAAGCGTAAAAAGTATATGAACTAAATTTACTTTTCATTTTTGAAATAATCTTTTTCTTTAATTGCAAGCTTATGTAAATCAGCTACTTTTTTCAACTGAAGATTGGGGTACCATTATTTCACCTAATGTGTGATTGATGAAATATTTAGAATGATACATAAAGAGAAAAACCTACTGTCCCGTTCCATCCCACTTGCCCCTATATGTGAAGTAAATTATCATATATATATGCACTGCATTTATAGGTATTTTATAATTATACATTATATTCCTTAATTATTTTCTTATCTTTTTCAGTGTAAAAATTTTTCAATTGTCTAATTTTTTTTGGGGGGGGAGGGGGGCTGGGGGGGCAGATTCCTACAAAATTAGTACAAATGAGGTTTTGAATATACTTTTACATTAATTTAGATGTTAGAAAATTTTATTTTAACCATTATTTTTTGAATCAGGAATGCTTACAGATTTTAAAAAGATCATTATTTGGTTAATGACACCTTATGTGTAAAAAACCATTTATTTTAAAACAACAAATTTTACCTTTCCAATTTTTTTTTATTTAAAGCACACAGATGGAGCAATGTTTTTACCAAGTTTCAGAAAAATTCATGATGATTCATTTTTTTTATGAGCCATTACAATCTGCCCTTTTTTGGGGTGAAATTTTCACTTTGCACATAATAAAAAGTAAAAAAAGGAAAATTTATTATTGTTTTGATGTGAAATATTCATTCTTTGTACAAATAACTTCAAATTGGTACCAGATATATAACATTTGAGCCATTAGTTGTCAAGTTATGGCGATATTTAGACAGTGATACAATTCCAAGATGGCCGCCATTTCGTAAAAATGGTCAGTTTTCAAATGGCTATATCTCAACCAATATTGTGAAAATTACTTTTAAATTTCAGATCTGAGGGTTTCACTACTATGTCTATCTATGATAAAATTAAAAAAAAAATCTGTGACTATGATGCAACACCCATTGGTTAAATTCATGTGGAATGACCCTTATGTATCATTTTAAATATTTCATCAATCACACATTAGGTGAAGTAATGGTACCCCAATCTTCAGTTTAAAAAAGTAGCTGATTTACATAAGCTTGCAATTATATAAAGAAAAAGATTATTTCAAAAATCAAAAGTAAATTTAGTTCATATACTTTCTACGCTTTCTGTATAATGGTTTGATTATGCATAGATATAACAGTTTCTCTATATATGGAACATTATACTGTAAAATTAGAGAGGTAAAATTTGTTGTTTTAAAATAAATGGTTCTCTACACATAAGGTGTCATTGACCAAATAATGATTATTTTAAAATCTGTAAGTATTCTTAATTTAAGAAATATTGGTTAAAATGAAATTTTCTAGCATCTAATTAAAGTATTGTGTGTATATTATATAATTCAATAAAGAAATATCAATTTGCAGTTATTTACACTAAATATTCATTTTTACAGTACTTTTTATTTCATTTCATTCAAAATATGATAATATAATTCACAAAACATATTTACATAAATATTTTAAATACCTTACTATAGAATACATGAAAAAAAAAAGGCACATAATATTTTCTCCAGAAATGTTGAAGAAATACTAGCTGTAAATTACAGAGTTGAATTATTCAATTGTGTAATTTAAATAAAATAAATATATATAAATGAGTTAATTGAGTTGACATTTGTTATTTTTTGTTCACACTGAGTTAAAATTTATATGAACAAAAATCTAGATACGATGAGACAAAAAAAAAAAAAAAATAAAAAAAAAAAAAAAAAAATAAAATAAATAAATAAATAATAACAATAATATAATACAAATCCAGGGCAAAACATTGAATATCATGAGAAATAAGTCAAAGTTTAAACGTACACATGGAACAAATCTAGACAAAATAAGAACAAAATATTTACTTACATGCATATAACTTTATAATATAATAGTTTTTTTCTTCAGATTTAAGCTAAAAAGGATTTAATCAGTTTTAAAGTTTAAAAATAATGCTTGAATTGTTCGAGTTTCCTCTGGTGCAACAGTATATGTTCTTCCTGTAGCAGTTACAGGAATAGACACTTCTTTTATTATTTGTTCTTACAGAATCAAACAAACATCTGAGGATTTTGGCCATGAATATGAAGAATTAGCGCCATGAGGATACATGAACATAATTTTATAGTCGGTAAGTTCTTCACAGTAATCTAAAATTTTCCCAATCCACCAATTTATCCCATATACACATGCAACATATTGTTCACTTTTAAATATCAATGGTCTGACAATTT
This sequence comes from Maratus speculifer, assembly GCA_964019185.1. NCBI lineage: Eukaryota > Metazoa > Arthropoda > Arachnida > Araneae > Salticidae > Maratus > Maratus speculifer. The sequence continues at coordinate 347,235,451 of OZ025296.1, forward strand.
CATTGATTCCCAAAGAAGCAATAAATTTTGTTGATGAAATGTCTGAAACCCTGGAAACCAGCATTTGGCAATCATTGATTGGTACAAAGCAGTGACTCAGTCTTGTTTCTATGATTGTATCTGCTTTTGCATACCTATCTGCTAATTGACTGTTTGCGGTTTCAATTTCAAATTTTGTTATAAAAAAACTTTCAATTCTTTTAACAGATTCTTTTGCAAAATTATAGAGATCAAATGCATTTAATACACCATCTTTACATGGACGCTGAAGACTTGAAATAATCTTTTTCTTCATATAATTGCAAGCTTATGTAAATTAGCTACTTTTTTCAACTGAAGATTGCAGTACCATTACTTTATCTAATATGTGATTGATGAAATATTTAGAATGATACATAAAGAGAAAAACCTATTGTTCCATTCCACCCCACTCGCCCCTATATGTGAAGTAAATCACCATATGTATGCATTGCATTTATAGGTATTTTATAATTATACATTATATTCCTTAATTATTTTCTTATCTTTTTCAGTGTAAAATTTTTTCAATTGTCAATTTATTTTTTATTTTTTTTTTGGGGGGGGGGGGGGCTGGGGGGCAGATTCCTACAAAATTAGTACAAATGAGGTTTTGAATATACTTTTACATTAATTTAGATGTTAGAAAATTTTATTTTAACCATTATTTTTTTAATCAGGAATGCTTACAGATTCTAAAATGATAATTATTTGGTTAATGACACCTTATGTGTAAAAAACCATTTATTTTAAAACAACAAATTTTACCTTTCCAATTTTTATTTTATTTAAAGCACACAGATGGAGCAATGTTTTTACCAAGTTTCAGAAAAATTCATGATGATTCATTTTTTTATGAGCCATTACAATCTGCCCTTTTTTGGGGTGAAATTTTCACTTTGCACACAATAAAAAGTAAAGAAATAAAAATGTATTATTGTTTTGATGTGCAATATGCATTCTTTGTACAAATAGCTTCAAATTGGTACCAGATATATAAACTTTGAGCCATTAGTTGTCAAGTTATGGCCATATTTAGACAGTGATACAATTCCAAGATGGCCGCCATTTTGTAAAAATGGCCAGTTTTCAAATGGCCATATCTCGGCCAATATTGTGAAAATTACCGTATTTTCGGGCGTATGCGCCGCACCCACCGTAAGAGCCGCACCTCCGAAAATGCATTAAAATAAAACAAATATTCATCAGAAGCGCCGCACCGTCGTATGCGCCGCACCTACGAAAATATATCAAAATGTTAAAAATTGCGTTATATTCAGTGTTTTTTCGCGTTGTTTTTTAAACATTTGTAATATAAATCCAATTTTAACCCGGGAATGCTCGCACATATCTAGGATATATACGATTTATACTTTGGCACCAATAAATTCAAGCAAAAATCGTCATCTTAATTAATCATTGGCGTTGCTCATAAATTTTGCGATAAAATCATTTGAAAATTACTTAAAAAAAATTAACGGTGAATAATGTAATAACCGTACTCACCCTGGGTATGTCATACCCTGCGCGTGTAATTCCGGGTTAAATTTAGTATATTTTTTATGATAAAATTAAAACTGAATTCGTGCTGCCTTTTTTTCGCGATTTTTTAATACGTTTTTTATAGTTTGTAACGAGGTTTGCAGGGTTTTAACGCGATATTTGACGAAATTTGCAGGGTTTTATCGCGATATTCGACGAATTTGCAGTTTTTTCGCGATACTTGAAAAAATTTGCGTTTTTTATGAGGATGAGCAAGGTATTAATCATGATGAATTGAATGAATCATAAATATTTGAATGAATAATGAATTTTGATACTTGACGCAATACTTGAAAAAATTTGCGTTTTTTTTTTTTTTAAACGTAAATTCTGTCGAAAAAGCGCAGAAAAAATGAGATATTTGTAAAAAAAAGCATAAAAAGACTGAAATCTATTAAAAATCTCGAAAAAACACACTTCATCAAAGATTCATGATCCATTCATTTCATCATGATTCAAATCTGTCTCATTCGCCTTTGAGAACGGTATAAATTATGATGAAGGGTATGAATCATGAATCTTTGATGAAATGTTCGTTTTTGCGAGATTTTTTAATAGATTTCATGCTTTTTTCAAATTTCTCCTTTTTTCTGCGTTCTCTAGCCTGAATTTATCTTGTTTCTTTTCTTTTTTACCGTTTATTTATTGATACGACATATTTGCGTTTTTTCTAACAATTTTTTTGACAATTCTTTTGGGCGTTCTTTTTGGCGTCCTTTGAGAAATTCGCGATTTTACCTCAGTCTTTTGACATAATTTGTGTTTTTTAGAGATTTTTTGACATATTTCGCGTTTTTAGTGCAATCTTTTTACGAAATGTGGGTTTTTTAATGATACTTCCGCGAAATTCATGATTTTTTTCCGATCCTTTCAATAAATTTGCGGCTATTTTTCGTGATTCTTTGGCGAAATTAGCGTTTTTTTTTCAGCGATTTTTTTATAGTGGGGACTGGCGTGTGATTGGGAAGGGCGGATTTTACGATATTAAAATTGTAGTTTTTCAAGTGATACTTTCATGAAATACACATTTTTTCTTCTTCATATTCGCGCTTTTACCGCGAACCTTTGATAAAATTCGTGTTTTTTCCTCCCGATCCTTTGATAAAATTCTTGCTTTTTCTGCGAATGATGACAGAAATTAGGCTATCATTTGTCGAATTTCGCGATATTTTTTATGTTTCGCATTTCTTTCGCAATCTTCTTCCTGATGATTGACTTTTCACAATTTTCAGAAAATTTCCGATCAGAATCACCTCTATAATGAATATCGCTGCAAGGGGGAAAAAAACATCGTATCCGCCGCCCCGGCAGAAGCGCCGCAGTAAGCATAATTTTAACTTTTAAACTCGTATGCGCCGCGGCGGTTACGCCCGAAAATACGGTACTTTTAAATTTCAGATTTGAGGGTTTCAGTACTATGTCTGTCTATGATAAAAATTTAAAAAAAATCTGTGACTATGATGCAACAAGTTTTCCTTAAATTGGTTGATTTCACGTGGAATGACCCAACCATTTTAATTGATAATAAGTAAAAGCAAAGCATTTTTATACAACATCTATTTTACCACACATATATTTGTTTAGTATACTAAGGAAATTTTGTAATTAGGATGAGCGAAGCGAATCCTCTACTAGGCCACTCAAATTACAATTTGTCGTACACTTTACAAAAAAACTATTCAATATTTTGACTTCAAATTAAACACAAAAATAAAATATGATCTGTAGATTTGCAGAATATAATTTTTTTTACAGTAAAACGTTAAAAAAATATTATTTTAATTTATTTATTTTACATGCATTTCCAATACGGACGCATTTTAGCAAATAAACAAAAAATGAAACGCGTATATTTTCAGAAAAAAAATATAAATCATGGAGTAAATAATTATAGATAGAATCATGATTAATTTAATAAATAAATTATGTTTTCATTGTTCAGCAAAATCGTTTGCACAGATGACACTTAAACATGTTAAAAGAATTGTATTATGAATTTTTTTTTTTTTTTTTTTTTTTTGTAAAGTGGCAACAAAAGAATTGTAAACAAATAAAATTAATTGTTAAATTTCTTATATAAATGAAAAATTAAAAGAATTCCGTGAACTTGTTGCCTCGATTCAAGCTCTTTATAAATAATGTACTAAAGGAAAAGTTGACCGATTCAGAAATGACAAATGGACTTCAACCATTTCTTACTTTATCATTTGTATCGAAAGTAATGTTGCGTTCTTATTTGTGGACCGAAAAGGGTTTAGTGAACGGGACTTTAGACTTTGTTGCAGGTATTAAAGAAAATCACAAGCCACAAGACCAGATACTGCGAATAATCATGGATAAATTTGAATATTACAGTAATTTAACTTATAAAAATTGGTGCGTACCAATTTCCCCAATAATTGAATTCTGGAAAAGTGGAAGCATAAATTGCTCAAGGAAAGAATTTCTTCTGCAGTTAGCTTTTGCTGTTACAATTCATAAATCCCAAGGTTTAACATTAGATGAAGCAGTTGTAGATATTGAGGATATATAGGCACCAGTTGGCTTAAAAACGTACGTAACGTTGTCAAGAGTGAAAATCCTTCAAAATTAAGCATTCAATAGAAATTTTCCTTACGAAAAATTTTACAATATCAAAAATTCTTATGCACTAACATGTATAAAAACGAAGAAATTAGAATAAAAAGTTTTGCAGTTAAAAATTCATAGTATCGACAAGAGCAGATTTCAAATGTTTTTCCACAAAATAGGATTTTGAAGAAGTAACTTTCTTCAAGCTCTCTTCAAATATATAATTCTAAAATAGCTATCAAAGATTATTTGATGTTAATTACAAAGATTGGAAACATGCATATTTCAAATAACTTTAAAAAACATCAGTGGCTACTAGAAATTGTAAAAAAAAATCTTTAAAAGAATTCTTAGTTGAAAATTTAAAAATATTTTGTAAAAGTTTGCTTCGAAAATATTTTTTTATGCCAGTCTTACATCATAAATAAAAAATTCCTAGGAAATTGATAGTTATTTGGCTGAACTTACATTTGCAGAATTAAAATGCGCCAAAACATGAAATGACATTTTTGTTTAATAAAGATGCAAAAAAATATTTTAAAATATTGTTACTTTCAAATATATGCTTCATAAAATAATGCTTCGCGAATCCAAACAAAGCATGGCTTTTGCTAGTATATATATATATATATATATATATGACTTGATAAAAACATTAAATAAAATATACATATTTTGATTTTAAGTGAAATTTTCTATTAAAAAGCAAAAAATATATTTGATTCATAAAAGAAACAAGAGTGCCTATAGGACAGAAAAAGCAAATTTTAACATTTTGAATAATTAATCAGTTTTATAATTATCCATGGATTATGGACTGTTTAAAATTAAAATACTTGAATTTTTTCCAAAGAATACCTTTCTTGAAATCATTTTCTGATGTTGTTTACATTGATATTAACTTGTAGTGTCTTATTTATGTATTTTGCCTCTTTGTAAGTTATTTTAGAATGTGATTTCATTGGCAATCATACCATTTCAAGCCTGATCTTCCATCTTAAAATGAAGTTTCTGTCTTGCCGGTTTCAACAATTATATGGTTAGAATCTGAAATTGTTATTTTTATTGTGATAATCTATAAAGTCCATTTTTCCAATTGATTTTTAATTTCAATTCAATTGCTCAGCTGCTTGTTGGCTTAATCACTCTGAGTTTAGTGAGTACTCCAAAACTTAGCTTTTAGTGTTTTGGAATGCTGTCAACACATTTTGAATGTTCTTAATTTTAAAGAAATGCTCAATATAGTCCATTTTTTAAGAGCATGGAATTGTCTTTGTTAATTAAATTTGATAAAGTTATGAAACTTCTTCATTTCTTTTGAAAAAATACTAGAAATCATTAAATCATTCTGTAATTTTACTAAACATTTGCATTTATAAGTCATAAAATATTTAAATATATTGCTAATATTTCCACTATAAATCTTGTGGCCAAAAGTGGAACACAATGTTGTATCCTTTTTGGCCACTTCGTGGTCATAACTGGTACACATAGCAACTCTAAATCCCCAGTCTTGGCCGCTTCCCTTTAAGCTGTTAAAATAATTAATTTAAATGTGAAATTGCACTAGAGTGAAAGCTTACCTCATAAAACTTAATAGAAATTTATTTTAGTACAAATAAATTCTGATAAGTGCCTAATGTTGAAAGATTCTGAAAACTTGTTAGCTAAGCAAGACTCAATATATGTGAGCACACACTATAGTTTTACTCATTTATTTTTTCTTACAAGTCAGATTTTATCTAGAAAACAAACAAATGGGATTGAAAACGATAAAAGAGTAATTGATTAAGGAGTAAGAATGCATATAATTTTTTAACATAAATTTACAGCCAATCCAATGTGGCCAAAACTAGAGCATCTACCCTGTTGATGGAATAATTGTGTGAGCTTTACCTGAATATTCTTTTGTTCATTATGAGTAAACTGGGATATTTTTCCCTCTAATAATAAATCTATAAATGAGTATTTTACAAGCACTGGTTTTCAGTGCCCCATACTTTTGCTACTGTTGATGGGACGAATATTTGGCCACTATTCGGCCCTTTTGCCGAATATTCGGTTGGCCGAATATTGAAGGCTTGTTCACCGAATACTTCATCGGAATACCTGTAGCTGAATATTTAGAGATATCTTGCTGATTATTGCTAAAATTTCGCCGAATAGTCAAAGATATCTTGCCAAATAAATTTAGTATTTAAAGAGTTTCATTTCTTACATTTTTTTTCCTTCCTCTAATCCAAATTTGCTACTTCATTCATGAAGTCCTTATTCTCACTTACAAAATATACAGTTATTGAGATACTAAAAAAATATACAGCTTTTCTGTATTTCCTATAAAAGTTAGTGATGTTTTAGAATTTGCTGCCTAAGTTGGAGATTTAATTCTACGGGAAATGTCTTCATTAGAGAATGATATATTACAATTCAAGATATAAAAACACTTATAGAAAACACTGCCTTATTCTAAAACACTTGTATATTTATGAATGTCTCTGCAAATTCCATGCACTTATGAAGTTTATAACTTATTTTCTATAAAGTAAGAAATGAAAAAATTCATTCACTAGGTGCATTAATGAAGATTTGTTTCCAAAATTAAATATTCACTATTCCAAATACAACGGTACATCTGAAAACTGAACTGGTGCCAAACTAGATACCATTAAATGATACAACTTGCTTTATGAAGATATAAAAGTTTTATAAATATTTAGTAAACATAAATTCTAAATACTGAACAAAATTTTTTTATTCTATAATTTTAACTTTTAAATAATTATTTGCATAGTTATTGACTTAAATATGTAACATTATTATGCATATATTTTTAATTTACATCTTCCTTCCTTCGTGTTGTTATCAATTTTTGTTTATCCTTTTAATGCTTGTTGAATAAGTGGAATATTGAAGTTGAATATTGTATGCGCCAATTCAAATGTCAAAGATTTTGTTAACATATGCATTCTACTTTAAGCATAACCTTTTGCTTTAACATAATTTGTAATTTAAAGCTTAACAACTGATTTCAGAACAGTCTCATTCTTACGAATTTGCTTATCATTAGGGACACAAACTCTAAATGATCAAAATTTACTTCATAAAGGTTACTTAAGAAAATATCTTCTCATGAGCTCTGGAGAGAGAGAGAGAGATATTAAGAATATTATTGATTTTGGATGCAAGAAAGAGTAAAAGTATCATTTGATTGAATGAAGAGTGAAGTACATTCTTCATATTTTAATGGAAATATCTTCCCATCCTGACTTACTGAAAATCAATTTGATGTATTAGGATAAAAGAATATAATGCAATTTCATAATTTTTTTGTGTTAAAATAAGTTTTTCTAATTTAAAAATACATTTAAAAGTACATTTACGAGTAATACAGTAAACCCTGATAATTTGTATTAATTGGGACCGGACCCAATACGGATTATCGAAAATCCGGATTATCCAGAGAATTAGAAAAAAAATTGAATAAAACAAAACATACTTTCAGAAAATCACCTTTATGTTAAACTTATTGAATATTTACAGACAGTAAAAATGTTCACTTTGCTTAATTCTTTCGAAAAGATTTCAGAAAAAGTTTTTTTTTAAATTCAGAATACGACGATGAAACAAATTAATGTTATGGAAATTAGCCAATCACTTCTCAAACTTGGGGAAAAAAAAAAAAAAAAAAGACCAAACCAATCTGAATTATCCGGATTAGTGGGGTTCTACTGTAATTATTAATGAGCTCCTACTTTTTAAATTACATATAATCAAAATTTATTTTCTTTATTGGAAAAAAAAGTTGGTATTCGGCCTAAAATTTGTCCGAATATTCGGTATTCGGCCAAATCACTATTCGTCCCATCCCTAGTTTATATTATATCGTTTATATGGAGTTCCTTTCCTGTTGAGTTGTCTAAATGACAGACCAGATGTTATTACCCATAATGTTATCTGAGCAAAAAATGTTTGCTGGTTGTCACCCAGTTAGCTTAAACGGTAAAGCATTGGCCCTGTAAGCCAGCAAGCTGGGTTCGATTTCCAACCTTAGCATTTTTTTGTTCAGTTGGAAATATTCAATTCATGAGTAAAGTGTATAATTAAAAATTTATTGTTTGTGAATAATGGATAAGTCACAAATAATGTATGACAGATGAGATGAAATATTTGTTACATACGACTGAATACAGAAGTGTAACCAATCATTGTCTAAACTTTTGCTGAGCACTGTAATAGGATTTAACACCAAAACTGGATAATTGTGAAGTTACATTCAAATGACATAAGATGTGTTTGTTATATCATTAAGATATTTTCGATCCAACGTTTTATCTATATTTTCAATGATTTCATTTTACTAATTTATTAAAAAAATGTAAATTTGGTTAATAAATTCAATATCTAAAATAAATCATATTGTTGTTTCCTTTAATACATTTAAAATTAATTACACGTTATTATTAATTTACACGTTAATTCCTTTAATGCATTTAAATTCTTAAACTAGTAAATATTTTCAGATCAAAGGTCTCAACATCAATTTTATAAAATTTTCTTCTGCTAATACCAGGCAATACAAATAAGCTTTCTGAAAGGTCCAGAAAATCAATTTTTAATGATGTTCGAATCGGATGATTAGCCCAATTTTAATTAATTTCTTCTTTCCGATATGCTATAAAATTCAGTTGCTAGGCAACTATAAATAAAATAATAGGATAAAAAAGACATAATATATTATTTCAAAATTGTAAAATGTTTCTTGAAATGCTGAAAATTTGAAAAAAAAAAAAATTTATTTCCTATTTTAGAAAATGTTATTATGTTAAATTTTAAAAAAGTGCAAAGAAAAATATTTTCTTTAAATAAAAAGATTATTTGCACAAGCTTATTTAAACAAAAAACTGTTGTACAGCTAATTTTATGCATCTAGTGATTATTTTTTTAGTTACATGGGCCTAGCATTCATGCATCAGTTTGTAATTGCGATTTTAATGAATCTTGCAGATTTTAAGAGAAAACTGCAGAAGGAGTTGGTGAGATTTCGGTTATCAGTAGTGCATGGCTAACAGAAAAGTACCCAAAATTATTTTTGCAAGTCTTAGAATACCATTTTCATTTTCAGCTTTCTTAAAAGAATTTCTAATGCCTAGAAAAATCTCTTTCTTTCTTAGAAATATGTATCTTTCTACACTTCAATATGACATTTAGGTACTACTAGGTTATCCCGTTGACCAAAAAGTTATTGCCAAACTATAACATTAAATGCCAATAATGGAGGATCGTGAATGTCTCATTCAATATCATTAAATGTGATACACGTGTTTAAAATATCATTAAATAATCTTCATTTTGACCTTTTTTATTTGTATTTTTATTAATATTCCACTAATTATTTGTTTTTTCGTTATTTAAAATAAAAATTACGTGAATATATATAATTTGGCTATTAGTTTGGCGATTTGTATAATTTGGCGAAATCGGTCGACGGAATAACAGAGTAGTACCGACATTTATATTTATGGCTACTTCCTACTTTTGGACAGATTATTCAGTCATTTAATACTTAAAAGTGCAATTAACATTCTTATTTATATATTAAAAAGTTGAATAGCATTTCCCTGTTTCATTTCAAAGATAAAAAACTTTTAGAAAATTGTGTCAAAAATTGAAAATTTAAGCAGCTTTAGAGACAAAATTATTGATGAATATCAATTATAATATTAACATATAAAAAGAAAAAAAATATTATTCAATTAAAAATCACTTGGATATTAATTCTAAAAAAAACTTCATTACCATTTCTCAAAAAAAAAAAAAAAAAAAAATGCACTGTGTAGTAATATTATTATTAAGGATCACCAGCAAAACCAAGTTTTAGTAATCTTCCTATTTTTTTTTCTTTTAGTAATTAATACATATGCAAACAAACATAATTATTAATTACAATAGTGGCCTAAGTTGACTCTGTTCCTCTGAGCAAAACTTTTTCTTTTTCAAAAAACATGAAATGTAATGAGTTCATCAATGACACAAAATAATTTTCTAATTTAATACAATTTCTTTTTAATTTAAAAAAAAAGGTTTTGGGTATACACATGTGACTTATCTTTTATAATGATTTTTATAAATCTCTATCTGTTATACTAGAAGATTCTCAGAGAATATTCGAAACACTCCTGTGGTAAAAAATTTCCATTACATTAAGTTTACAGCTTTTAATCAGCATGTAGAAAGCATCATCAAAGTTTAATCCCATATACATTTCTCGCTTTATAATTTGCATTCAAGTCTTGAGTCAGTATGAGTGATAATTATCAACAGTGACGTTCATAACAATAAACAACGAGTTCTCATTGGACACAGCTCAAATCAATGGGTTGTGTTAAAAATTTCCGAAAAAAGAAACAACAATTTTGGAATATAGCTAGTTTCTGTCTAGCTGAATGTTCACGAGTATTTTTGACAAAACTCAGATTTCGAGACAAAAGAAATTGATCTTTAATTATTATCTTTTAAAAAACTGATTTATTCATTTAAAACTGTTTATAATACCAATGTTCATACACTCTCATTTACGTATAAAAGTCAAGGATTTTCAGGGACTAAATATATATATATATATATGTATTAAGTGCAAATTCAATTATAATATAGATGAAATACAGGGCTTCACAGTTAAAATTCATATAAAGCATGAATAAATGTACTAAAATTACTTTCAGGTGCATACATATAATATAAAATTATTTAAAACACATCAAAAAATATCTTAAAAAACATTAAAAAATCCAGAATCTTTTCAGCTGTCAAATGGCTGTCATCAGTGGGGATTTAAATGTTCTTATTTTTCTTTGTGTTTATTGAAAAATTGTCTAGACGTTATAATTTAAAGGTTAAAATTAACGTTATAATTTAAAGGTTGTATATCAGATGAGATGCTAGGGAAAAGTTTTTTCCAGACAATTCTCGAATAAATGCAAAGAAAAATAATAACATTTAACATGACAGCTGCGTAACATCTGAAAAAATTTTGGATTTTTAAATGGTTTTTAAATAATTTTATATTTTATGTAGGCATCTGAAAATAATTTAGTCGGGGCCGTAGCTAAGGGGGTTCTAAGGGCGGCTCACCCCCCCCCCTCCCTACACACACATACAACCATTTCCCTGGAAAAGATTCCAATGTCACTCAATGAATTTCTCTACCGAAAAGCCGAAGGAAATTCCGTTCAAAAGTTTAATTTAGTTTTGAGGCCCTTACACATTTTGCAGACATACTACATTGTAGCTAAAATAAGTATTTCAACAATTACTCATCCTATTTGCACATATGGAGTAACATATTTAATTTTTGATAAGTTATACTCTCGAATTTTTCATTATCCTATTCTTTTCTTAGCATAAAATAAAGTTGTGACAACAATTTCTATGGGGAACATAGTCACTATAGTGTGAATAGGCACCAATTTATCTTTTTGCATCACAAACAGAAAAAATATGAGTCCTGCCCCTATTATTCACTTCTAGCTACGGCTCTGAATTTAGTATATTTATTTTTGTGCTTTATATATTTCAAGGTGAATTTAGTCATGTTTGTAAATACAATTTGTAAACATTCCAATGGTGACTATTATTTATACAGTTGACTCCCTCAAATCGATACAGCTTGGGACCAGAGGTGGTGTGGATTTTAGAATTTTGCAGATTTCTGGTCATTGCTTTGTTTACATTTTTTGTAAACAGTAACTTGAATGTAATTAATAATGCAATCGAAATTGTAATGAATACTTACAATATAATAAAATAAGTAATAAACAGAAACAATAAAACTTTAGATAACTTTTAAAAGGAAAGCAACCGTAAATAATCAATGATGTATAATTAGATATTCATTATAAAGATGAAATGTATTTTTCTTAAATTATTCAATGACACTTGCCTGATAAATATACATGACTAATTCACATCAAAATCATAAAATAACAATTTTTTTTTCCAGCATTAGCCAGACTTAAGCTTAATACATAAATATATTTGATGAAAAGATTGTGATGACCGGTGACATCTGAAATATCTTGAATTTTTTCAGAAATGAATTTATTCTTCCTTCATGAGAAAATGTGAATTCAGTAATATAAAAAAAAAAAAAAAAAAAAAAAAAATACAAATGAAAATATGTATGGAATTGATATAAAATTGAAAATGACAAATTTTGTCCCTGCATCAGATTTCAAAATTTCATTGTTTATATCTGTAAATTATGTGCAGATTTTAGAGATAGCTTATTTCCATATAGCAAATACAACATAAAATAGAAAAAATTAATAAGTGCAGAAGGACAAAGAAAAGAGAGGCATATTCAAAATTCTGGAAGAAGAAATTAAAATGATTATTTAATTACCATATGTATAAGTCAACTTCCCAATTAAAAAATTTTTGAAAAAAATTCAATTTTCAAGTATAAGTTGAAATACACTTCTGATGATAGTATGCATAAAATCTATTTGTAATCAAGGATAAAAAAAAATAAATAAATTTTCATTAAATTAGTAAATATATTTATAATCAGGCTTTTTTTTTAAGTCAATGTTTTAAAATTGTGTAGTGATGTAAAATCACAGAAGCTTAGTTTTTTTTAAAACATCCATTCAATGATGCTTAAAAAGAAAAAAATTCTTTCAAAAATCTCTTCACGCTTTATTTACAAAAATAAGCAACTTCTTACACTGCTAAAATAGAGTACTTCTTTGTATTGTAGAACTTTCAGGAAAGATATCTAGATATCTCAAGTTGAACTCTTTTTAAGAAAGGGGATAAAAATTAAAAGATTGAAAGGAATTCTACCCAAAAAAGCAAATGAATGCAGGACCATTCCAGAAACATTATTGTTAAGCTTTTTTTTTTTTTTTTTTTTTTTTTTATTTAAATATCAGGGAAATGATTATTGTTTGTTTTTATTTCTAACAAAAACCTAAACACCTATTTGTCAATGTCAATTATCTGTAAAGATCCCCCCCTTTTTTTAGCACCTTTTGTGTAAGTCAACTCCTCTATTTTCTACTCCTAAATTTTGCCCAAAATTCTTCAACTTATATGCGAGTATACACAGTATATTAGCACTGGAGATATGTAAGAAGAAGAGTGAAGGGAGAGAAGGATATGAAGTTCCCCTCGTTACCAGAACAGCTAATGTACAAAAGAACTGTAGAATATTGGTCATTTTTATTAGTTTAATATAAAATCATGTAATTAATATACTGAGGTCATCTATTTTAGGTGTGTTTGCAATTATATAAATAGGTACTACTCTGTTATCCCATTGATCAATATCGCCAAATGATACAAATCGCCAAACTAATAGCCAAATTATACAAATTGACATGATTTTTATTTTAAATAACGGAAAAACAAATAATTAGTAGAATATTAATAAAAATATTAATAAAAAGTCGAAATAAAAATCAATGACATTTTAAACACATGAATTGTATTTAATGTCATTGAATATGACATTCATGATCCTCCATGGTTGGCATTTAATCTTATAGTTTGGCGATAATTTTTTGGTTAATGGGATAACCTAGTAGTACCTATAAATATATAGCACCTATAATCGTTGGTCAGTCCGTCCGTCTATCTGCATATAAGAGCAAATACTATTCAAACAAATCATTTGAAATTTAAAATATATCATTGTTTCATCATTTTGTGGAGTCATTTCAAATTTTACGAAAGTTGGCTCAATGACAGGGACCATAAAAAATATTACATTACATTATGGTCAATAGGAAAAAAATAGTCTCAAGTGCATTTTAATGATCTATGAAGTATGTATTAAAATATACAATCTGGGGTACAAAGAATATTTTTTTTTTTCATTTGCAGGGCCATACAAAAGTATTCTATTACAAAATGGTATAGAGAGAAGAGGAGTATTGTTTGGGGATGTGTTTTAATTATATTAAACTATGTTGCTGAGGTTTACAAGTTACTTCCTGTATAATAGAATTTACAAAAGATTTTGACCACTCTATTGTATCCAAAGTACTGCATACTATAACAGCAAGATCTAACTATTTTTTTAACTTTGTTATCGTACGAAGGACTTCATTTGCTATGTTTAATGTATAGTTAAAAATGTCACATTGTTTTGAATGCACAGAAGGATAAAAGTATTGCTTCATAGTAGGCATGAAGAATATTTTTTAAGACTTGCCAAGTTCCAAAACACAAAAATCCGGAGATTTTTAAGCGAGACTTATTGCAATGACTTTTTTTAAATATATATGCAAAATAATCATAATTTCATTTATTTTAAATAATACTATAATACCCATATGCAGTTAATAAATTTTAAAATGTTTTAATTCAGGGTCCAAAAGGCTTTTAACAAAGCAAATGACATAAAATATGTTTTAAAACAATTTAAAATTAATTAAAAATATCATGAATGGATTTTGCTTTCGCATAAAAATATACGAAATTTACAAATTATAATTTTTTATTATCAAAGAAATTATCAATAACAAAAATAAAATGATACATGATCAACTTAAAAAACGTATTTAACACTTTCTAACATAAAATTACAGTTTATTTACTGTAGAAAATAAAATTAATTGTATGAGATTTTGCATTTAAGAATAAAAATTTTAAATTTTTGCAACAAGAGTTTGACCTAAAATTCTATAATATCAAATAGCACTAATGAAACATAGTGATATAAAATAAGAATTAAAAAAATTGGGCTAGAAAATTAGGAGATATATGTCAAAAATCAGGAGTCTCCGGCCAAAATCAGGAGACCTTTGCAATTCTGTTCTTTATACTTTGTTTTCTGTCTTGAATTACAGAAAATCAATTTGATATATCTAAATATAATAAAGAATACTGCCCAGTTAAACTGATGGCATTGAGCTCACAGGCTACGAATACTAATTGTACATTACAGCCTTATATTTTCAAGGGTTATTTCCGTTCGAAAAAAAATTAAGAAGGGGAAACAGCTCTCCCCTTTCCTCTTTTTTTTTATACTTAATCATTGAACCTCCTATACTATCAAAGACATGCTTTATCATATAAAAAATCTATATCCAAAATTCAGAGCAAATGAGATAATTCTTAATAAAAACCTATTTAGCATTTATATAATTTAAAAGGAGTTATCTCCCTCTTTTATACTTAACCATTAAACTTCCAAAACTATTCACAGATTTGAACGAAATCTGAAAATTCTGCTTGAAAAACCCATTTATATAAATTAAGGGGGGGGCATTAGAACCCCTGTTCCCCCTATTTATACTTATTCAATGAACACCTAATAACAGTCACGGAATCGCCTCATCGGAATGATCCTAATCTAAATTTTGAACAAAAACTTAATTCTGCATGAAAATCCCATTTATATCAACTAAGGAGAGGGGCATCAGCCCCTCGTTCCCCCTCTTATACATATCGAATGAACTCCAAAAACTAATCAGGGAAGCACCTTGTCAGGATATACCTACATACGAAATTTCAAGTGCATCCTATATTTTTATCATGAGTTATTGCGTTACGCACGAACGAACATACAGAACGGACGGGCACATAAGCTCTCGGGCTATGATAGCCTGTGAGCTAAAAAGCCATTCTTTGTGATGGAATATTTAATAGTGGTTACAAGTTCTTTTTTTAAGTAAAATATATATGAATTACATGCCTTTACTGATAAAATGAGTCATTTAGCATGGTTGCAAGAAGTCCATTCAAGCCAAGGCTGAAAACTATTTTTAGTATAAGGTAAAATTGGATTGAAATGGATTAGAACGTTACAGCTAAAAATTTATCCTTACAATAAAAGAAAGCACAGTAGAACCCCGCTAATTCGGACCCCGATAATCCGGATAATTCGGATCGGTTTGGTCATTTTTTTTTCAAGTTTGAGAAGCGATTGGCTAATTTCGATAACATTAACTTGTTTCATCGTCGTATTCTAAAAAAAAAAAAACTTTTTCTGACATGTTTTCGGAATAATTAAGCAAAGTGAACATTTTTACTGTCTGCAAATATTCAATAAGTTTAACATAAAGATGATTTTCTGTTAGTATGTTATATTTTATTTCATTTATTTTCTGATTCTCCGTATAATTCGGATTTTTGATAATCTGGATTGGGTCTGGTCCCAATTAATCCGAATTATCGGGGTTTTACTGTATTTAAAAGTTCTTAGTCGTAAAATTGCTATTATTTTTAAATGTAGAAAGCAGAGTTTACGATCAGTCGAAAATCTCTACAAGTCTGAAATCAGTCCTGAGACTGAAAGTCTTGCACCCTTGTCATTTAGATTTAATAAAAGTCAAATTTAAAAACATGAAATTTTTATTATATGCATTTTCATATAATACATATAATTTTTAATTTTCTTGATATAATATTACTATATCACTTTTAATTTGTGTTTAAAGTTTATTGCTATTTGAAATTTTGAAAAATAATAATGAACATGCACATTCAAAATGTTGGCATTTAGCCACATCACTAGTTGGAAATAGTGATTATGGGGAGACACATTATGCTGAAAGAATGATGATTTCATGACACATATGCTCTTTCAGTTTAAGTATTATACAGTGAATATTCGTACTGAATTAGTACTGATTCTATTAACAGGTGATTCAAATAACCGGCAAACACCTTAATCAGAAACTCAAAACCCCCCTAGAACCGAATTCTGACTGCGCCACTTCCTCAATCCAAATTTCACCATAGGTCCTTTCCTATGACAAACATTCAACTCTACATATCATCGTAGATATCCACAACTTTCTTCAAAAAAGTATCACATAGGAACAAGACACATTTTATTAAATGAATTTTTTTGTTCAAATTATGTTTATTTGGCATGAAGAAAACAAAAAACAAGATGGAGGCTGGTCACTGTGCAATCAAATAAATACAATACAGTAATGTACCACAAATTCAACCTACTATGGAGCGAGAGAGTTGTACAAAAAGGTATGATTTAATGAAATTTCTACAGGATGTGAAAAAGAGGTGGATTACTCAAAACTCATTATATTCTTTGTTCCCAAAACTAAAATAACACTACAAACAAATTGATGTCATAGATGACTGAAAAAAGAATTTTTTAGAAAAATTGATACTTTTAGGGACTAGTAGTTTAAGTTAATATATCAAGATCTAAAATTACAAGTCCACCCAAAACATCTATTTAATGATCCCTCAACTAAATTCACACCATCATAAATCTAATTCCTTTTCAATGATATTCAAATCCCCAAAAGATGTTATTGTAAAGGGTATAAGTTAAATAACTATTAAAAATTCTCAATTTCTTGACCACACTGTCTTGAAAACATTTTGCAAAGTCAGATGAAAATGACATTTATCAATTCAAATGACTTTTAAGGAAATCAACATAGATGTTGTCATTTGTTGCTTTGCTTTAAAAATAACCTTCATCTATTAAGAAATGAAATAAAATTGTAAAAGTATCAAACCATTTTGTAGGAGGAACCCATGTAGTAAAAAGGTTATATTTTATTACTTATTATTCTAGTGAAAGTTCTAACACAATACATGACACAAAAACTTACGGCGTACCTTAAAATAATTTTGATAACCCTTAATAATAATAACTTTTTTTTTTTTGAGCGAATACAAAATTAAAGAAATAACTAATTCTTTGTAGAAAAAAAAAAAAATCTTTCAAATACAGTAGACTCCCTCAAATCCGCACTCCTAAAATCCGCAACTCTCTAAAATCCGCACATATTTTAAGGATGTAAACAATGAAACATTCAGTTCAGATGTAGATGCAAAATTTAACTTTTTTAGTTTTATATCAATTCCATATATTTTTTAATTTGTAATTTTTGTTAAGGTTATTGAATGCATGTTTTTTCATGAAGAAACAACAATTTATTTCTGAAGAAATTAAGATATTGCTGATATCATTGGTAATCGCAATCTTAACAAATATATTTATGTATTAATGAAGCTTTTTAGCACTTTCCAACAAAGTTGAAAAGTGCTTATGCATTCGGTTTGTCTGGCCGTCTGTCCGCGCTCTAACTCCCGTAAATATACTCGGATTGCTATGAAATTTTTATACGTTATTGATGTTTACCCTAGCACGAACCCTATTGAAAATGAAGTATCTACCATGATTAGTTTATCTACAGGGCGAATCAAAAGTTTCCCATTACATTACGGCCTATGGCGAAAAATCGTTAATATACTCGGATTGCCATGAAATTTTAGGACATTATTGAGGTTTACCCTAGCACGAACCCTATTGAAAATGAAGTATCTACCATGATTAGTTTATCTACAGAGAGAATCAAAAGTTTCCCATTACATTACGGCCTATGGGGAAAAATCGTTAATATGCTCCAATTGCCATGAAATTTTAAGACGTTATTGACGTTTACCCTAGCACAAGTCCTATCGAAAATGAAGTTTCTACCATGATTAGTTTATCTACAGGGCGAATCAAAAGTTTCCCATTACATTACGGCCTATGGGGAAAAATCGTTAATATACTCGGATTGCCATGAAATTTTAGAACGTTATTGACGTTTACCCTAGCACAAGTCCTATCGAAAATGAAGTTTCTACCATGATTAGTTTATCTACAGGGCGAATCAAAAGTTTCCCATTACATATTTTAAATATATTAAGCTTTTTCATGTATAATAAAATTCATATATGTCTCTGAAGCTTAATATAAATTATACGCTACTGTCTTGCATAATATGAAGTACATAGCATTTACAGGGCCTCACAAAAGATTTCAAATAGTATATTTTTTCCGAAGTACCGTATGTGTGTCCGATGATGGCTGATGGAGGGATGAAATGCATTTTAATTATAATATGCGCGTTTATATTTCGCTAAATATATGCACATTATATGGTGTGTATAAATGTTATAGTTGATATACAGGGCTACCCATAAAGAGCTTACCAACGTTACTGAATGTGAGCATAAATTATTTAAACGTGGTTCTTAAATAAGCTATGCATTTTTACGCTGAGCTTCATTCAATTTACTGAGAAATGTTTGCAGAATATAGATAAAAGGATATACAGGGCCACGCAAAGAATTCGGTACATGGACGCGTATGAATGATGATTTATGAGAATGTGATTTCAGTTGTTTTAAAAGTGTTTTAGTTTACAACAAATTTTAGCCTAATGCTGACGTGTAATAAAGGTACAATGTAAACTACAGGGCTGAACAAAAGTATTCAAGTATGTTTCCATCTAATAGTATGAATTGCTGAAAAAGAAATCTCAAGCTACTGGGTATTTTCTTGCTAAGCTAAATTTCCCCATTATATGAACTGACGTATCAAATACAGGGTTGGTCTAATGTACTGGAATACATATTTGGGTATATTTGGCTATACACTATTATTTCCCTAAATAACAAAGTTTTGTTAAAGATTTCATTAAGTGTTGGAAAGTGCTTCATAATCTATGCTTAACGCATGATTTTTCATACTTGTTTAGTTATTAAGAGTGTCTAAACATGAAATAAAGCTTCATTATTTTATGATCCTGAAGTAAATTAGTAATGTATAATGTATCTTTATGGGGCAAGTTTCATTGAATAATTTAGGAAAAATACACATCATCTTTATAATGAATATTTAATTGTACATTATTGATTATTAATTTGACCTTTGCTTTTAGTATTTTAATCATTTTAAAAACTATCTAAATTTTTATTATTTTAGTTTATTACTTATTTTAATATTTTAGCATATTGTAAGCATTCATTATACATTTGATTTCATTATTAATTACATTCAAATTACTTTTAAAAAAATGTAAACAAAGCAATGACCAGAAATCTGCAAAATTCTAAAATCCGCAAAATCTCTGGTCCCAAGCTGTGCGGATTTGAGGGAGTCTACTGTATGTACATATGATAATAATAATAATAATAATAATAAATCTGTGCACAATACACTGATTGCTTTTTAAAAGACTACATTTCATACTCTCCTTCAGCAAGGTAATTAAATGCTATATTAATTTGAAAATTTTTTGTAAATGAATTATAGTGTAGTCATGATATGTATGGACACTTGGCTCTCTATGAATTTGCATATAAGAAAACTTCTTTTTAAAATTACTATGTTTAAATTAAATGACATACTTAATATCATTATTTCAAATATAATGTGATAAACAAAAGACAGAAATCTAGTGATAACAAAAAAAAAAAAAAAAAAAAAAAAAAAAAAAAAAAAAAAAAGCAAAGCAAAGTTGGAACCAACTCTCTAAAATCTGCACATATAAACAATGAAACAGTCAGTTCAGATGTAGGTGCAAAATTTCACTTTTTTAGTTTTATATCAATTCCATACATTTTTTAATTTGTATTTGTTAATATCACTGTATTCATGTATTTCATGAAGAAAGAATAAACTTATTTCTGAAAAAATCAAGATATTGCTGATATTATTGGTAATCACAATCTTACCATATACTTATGTATTATAATCAAGCTTTTTTAGTTATTAAGTCTGACTAAACTTGAAATAAAGCTTCATTATTTTATGATCCTGATGTGAATTCATAATGTACTTTTATGAGGCAAGTTTCATTGAATAATTTAGGAAAAACATATTTCATATTTATAATGAATATTTAATTGTACATTAATGATTATTAACTTGACCTTTGCTTTTAGTATTTTAATCATCTTAAAAATTATCTAAATTTTTATTATTTTAATTTATTATTTATTTTAATATTTTAGTATATTGTAATCATTCATTATACTTTTGATTGCATTATTAATTACATTCAAATTACTGTTTAAAAATTGTAAACAAAGCAATGACCAGAAAACCGCACAACCTCTGGTCCCAAGCTGTGCGGATTTGAGGGAGTCTACTGTATATAAAAAAATATCCAAGGAGCTATGCACTCTATGCCATACTTTTCAAAAAAATTATGAAAGAACCATATAAAATCCTATCCAGTACAAGAAAAAAATTGTTGGAAACATGAACAAGATTATGTGCATATGTTTGAAGACAAACATGCACAAAATAACCACCACACACACATCAAGGCATGCATGTACATGCACCTTGGAATAAATCAATTAGTTATTTGAAATGTATGTTGCCACTCTTTTGTGAACAACATGTTGCTGTAATGTGTACAATCAGCCATTTACTGCATGTGCAATGCATGCCTAACATTACACATTTTGAGCTGTTTCTTTCATAAACATAAATAAACAAGTTGGAAATTGCACGTGAAGCGTAGCAAATGAGGTGCGTTCGTACAATAAAAAAGTTTTAAAACATTCAGATCTTGCTGATATAGTAGAGCGTACTTTGGATACAGTATAGTGGTCGAAATCTTTGTGTTCCTGTAAATATGCAGGGAGTAATTTTTATTATACTTCAGTAACGTATATCTTATTCATAAAATGTGAAGTAGTTTAATATAATTAAAACACCCCCCAAACAATGTTTCCCCATATAACATTATTTAGTGGAATACATTTGTGTGGCCCTGTAATTTAATAATAAATATTCTTTGCATCACAGATTGTACACAATGTATTTTTAGTACATATTTCATAGATTCATGTCGATTCTGTTATGTTCAAATGATTGTAACACCATTAAAATGTATTTGGAACTTTTTTCCCCATTGATCGTAATGTAATGGAATACTTTTGATTGCCCCTGTAATTGATATATTCATCCGATTTTCATAACATTTGAAATGACTTGACAAAATTATGTAATAACTATACGTTTTAAATTTCAAACGATTAAAATGCGTTTGAAACTATTTTCCCCATTGACCGTAATGTAACGGAATCCTTTTGATTGTCCCTGTAATTGATCTGTCCATCCAATTTTCATAAAATTTGAAATGACTCAACAAAATTATGTAATAATTATGTATTTTAAATTTCAAATGATTCGATTGGGTAGTCTTTGCGTTGTTATATGCGGACGGACAGACAGACAGACAGACTGATGGACTGAGCGACAACAATAGGTGCTATGTATTTACATAATTACGAACGCACCTAAAAATGATGTTCATGTTTCCATTGCAAAGGGATAGGACACCATGCTTTTTTTTTTTTAGCATTCTTTTCAAAAACTATGAGTTATTGAGGTTTAGTTCTTTGGATATTTTTTATGTATTTCACATGAAGAATCTGGCAGGGCAAAGTTCCATCTTGATAGCCTTATAGAATACAACATTATAGAAAATATTTGTTGTTCATTGCTTCACTTGCATTCTGACTGAATATTCTCGATGCTAAATTGTGTATTCAAGATTAAAAACAACAAAGCTGTGTAAAGAGGAAAGAAAAGAGAAAAAGCAAATAGAATGTTTTTTTTAAAATACAGTGGCAGATATTGTCAGAAGAGAATCTTCTTTCGATGAATTAAAGTAGAAGAGATTTTTAAAAATTGTCAAATAATCAACGATGTAATGATATAAGCTAAAGATTGCCAAATTTAAGTTAAATATTTATTATGAAACGAAGAATTATTTGTATTTTTGCTTGTTCCTGTCTATTCGTCTACAATAAATGTATAGTTTGTCCTAAAACAGAGTTATATTCTTGGATATGTGGCCTCCCCCCCCCCCCCACACCCCATCAAATAATAAGATTTCTAAATTTCCAATTGACAAAAACACACCAATCTAATCAAAACAACCCATTTAATTTATATGAGAACATACAATACATTTTCCACTCTCAAATGCTAACAATGACATGACTGATTATTTGGACAGGATGAGAGGTAGTGGCGAAGTAGCGTTGTACAGTCCTTTCGGGGGATACAGCTGATTTTCAAATTTATACTTTCCGGTCATCTCCTTGGGCATCTGCACCACTGCCGGACAAGGAAACTGCCCGGGAATCTCACACAGGCAGTGCCTTGCACAACCACTTCCAAAATTACAGATGTCTTTTTTTATTTCAGCGGCAGCATCTTGGGCCTCCTTTTCTTCATGACTGAAAGGGGAAAAAAATATAAGTTATTAATCTGATAAACACAAACTATCCTTAACACATAATTTAATAAAATAAAAAATATTAAAAATTATTCATTTACACAATGATAAATTAATTTGTTACAAGTTTTTTTTTTATTTTATATAAAACCTCTTTCTGAATTTTCATAAGATGTAGCTTTATATAATTTTGATTCTTACTTGTACTTAATTTTTACTTGACTTTTTTTTATGTTTATATATATATGTATATATATACACACAGTAAAATTTATGTGGTACAAAACAATTGTAAATGCAACTTTATATTTTCTTCACAGAGTGCAGCTTTGGACACTCTTAAATTTGCAAAATTGTTTTTAAACAGTTTAAGCCCTTGACCACCAGGAAAAAGGAAAAGGATAAATTTGTAATGTTTTCTTTGTAATTTTTTAAAAGTGATTAAAAAAGATGTTTTTTCCAACATATTTATATAAAAAGAATTTGTAAGAAAGGTATATAAGCCTCAAGAGTAATATTCATAATTTACTTATTGAAAAATGGATTATATCTTTAGAATAATATTAATTTAAATAATGCTTTTATTGCAATGAAACCTACAACTTAGCGAATGGATGTTACACAATTTTAAGAGGCTACTAAATTCAAATGAAAAGACCTGTCTGCTATTACTAATCCTATGGAAGAAATTTATAAACATTTCTTGGTTGCATCTCAATATTTTTTAAATGATTTTTTATTTATTTATTTATTTATTTATCATTATTGTATCGACTAGCTGGGATTGATTTGTATGCAGGCCCTTTTTTACCTTTTTGATTTTGTTTACAGATATTTTTTACGGAACAGCTTCATTTTCAGAACCAGCTTGGAAAGTGAAAGCACCCTCATGAAAAAAAAAATATCTGCAACCAAAATCAAACTAGTTGTTGGAGGCCACCGTAATACTTACCCATCATGGATATGCATAACATAATATATGAAAACTTAGCATATGTAAACAATTTATAAAATGCATTACAATTCCAAAATAAAATATAAACGTATATTTAAGTATTTTTAACACATCATCATGCTCTATTAATGAATTTCGATAAATTGTATGAAACGCCAAACTATTCTACTAGCACTGAATTGCATAAAAGAAACATCCTTATAACTCTAAAAATAATTATCATATTCTCTAACAGTTTCTTGCATCGAATTAAGTGTCTCATTTCCAATTAAAAGATATCTCTGAATTGAAATTTGAATGAAACACAGGGTCATGAAAAATCAAAGAATGTGGAAAACAGGATTAGATATATCTCGACAACTCATAATCCGATCGACTTTGCTTTTTATGCAAAATGTGTGTTAATTTATTGCCTTTTACGTCCATTCCTTAGAACAAAAAAATTCAAAAATTTTTATAAACCTTTCATCAGACCGAATTTTTCGAGAGTCCGAAAAAAATTGTTCCGGATAATTGAGGTTACTGATATTAAATAAGCTTCGTCCCATTCTTACATACTAAGCACATACAAAATTTCAAGTCCCTATCTCAATTTGTTTGGGAGATAGGTTACAGACAGACAGACGGACGGCAATTTTTTTTTCTAAAAATATGTTTTTCGGAATCTCCAGTGTACAAAACGTGTAAATCCGTTTAAAAAAAAAATTCGATTTTTAAAACGATCGCAAGACGTACCCTATACTACGTATGATGGGTAAGTAAAAAGTAAAAAACACCCTGCATACAGATCCATCTCAGCTAAGATAGTACAAAAAATAATCATTTAAAAATATTGAAATGCAACTGAGCTATCTTTATAAATTTCTTCCATACGATGAGCACTAGAAAACAGGTTTTTTTCATTTGACTGAAGTAGCCCCTTAAAGCACTGAAATGGTTAAAAAAATTATTAGACATAGAAAAAGATATTCAATTACAATTTTTTCATTTGACAGAATATAATATAACTAGTTGGATTTGTCAATCCCAAAACTTTCTTCTATCTCATAAGTACATTTTAATATTTAAAAAAAATGTGGTGACCTTAAAGTTACCCACTATCGAATTTCCTCGAACATTTGACCTAGCCTAATGAGATTCTGGTATCTGAAAAGCCTAAAACGCAAAATTTAATTAATATTCTGAGAAAATGAGCTTAGTAGTGCCTCATGTTGGGTAATTTATACTAAAACCTAATAAGCATCTATTTATGTCAAGACCTAACAGAATCTGAAATTTGATGGAATTCCGTCCATTAGTTCTTGAGAAATAGTTATAACAAAAAATTTGCAAAACGTAGCACAGCAATACCATAGCTTGGACAATTTATGCCAAAACGTAAAAAAGCGTCTAGTTATGTTATAATGTAAAATAGCGATGCACAACCTTTTTGCCAGAAAATCGTTTGACACCAGAATATTTGAAAAGTGACGTTTGTTTTCTTTCATAGCAAACTTTCTGTCATTATTATAAGGAAAATTATTCCGCATAAAATTTCTGGTATCAGTTTGGCCCGCGGGCCACAGGTTGTGCATCCCTAATGTAAAAGAATCTGAAGTTCTGTGCATTAGTTCTTGAGATATAGCTAGTTTAAAAAAAACATGTAAAATATAGCACAGCAGCACCATCAGTTGAAGGATTTATAACAAAACTTAATCATTGTGTAATTATGTTATATGTCATTTTGTAATAAAATCTGAAGTTTGATGAAATTCTGTGCGTTGGTTGTTGAGATATAGCTATCGGAAAAATCTTGCAAAATGCAGCATAGCTGCACCACCTGTTGCGAGGTTAATACCAAAATGTAATCAGCGTCTAATTATGTTATATATTCTAGTGTAACAGAATCTAAAATTTGATGAAGTTCTCTGCATTAGTTCTTGAGATATAGCTATTGCAAAAATCCTGCAAAATGTAGCATAGCAGCGCCACCTATAGGGCAGTTCACATCAAAACCTTATTAGCGGCTATGTATCTCAAGGTATCACGGAATCTGAAGTTTGGTGAAATTCTGTGTATTAGTTCTTGAGATATAGCTATCATGAAAATCATGAAAAATGTGGCATAGCAGCGCCACCTGCTGTCCAATTTACACCAAAACTTAATCAGCGTCTATGTATATCAAGGGGTCACAGGATCTGAAATTTGGTGAAATTCTGTGCATTAGTTCTTGAGATATAGCAATCTTGAAAATTATGAAAAACGTAGTATAGCAGCGCCACCTGCAGGCCAATTTTCACCAAAAACCAATAGGCACTAATTCATATCAAAGTCTAATTGAATATAAAATTTTATTAAATTTCAAGCATTAGTTCTAGAGATAGAGCGCCCACAAATTTTTTGTCACATACAGACAGACATTTTCTACAAATGATCAAAACGTGTTCAGGACCTTCTAAAACGTATAAATCCGTCGAAAACCGGAAGTCGAAAATTTTCATGAATCCAATACTTTCTTCTTGTAAAGACAGAAGAAAGTAAAAATAATAAAATTTTGTGAAGAGATTAATATTTTATTCCAAATGCAAAAGAATTATAATCATTAAATACAGTAGACTCCCTCAAATCCACACAGCTTGGGACCAGAGGTTGTGCGGATTTTAGAATTTTGCGGATTTCTGGTCATTGCTTTGTTTACGTTTTTTAAACAGTAATTTGAGTGCAATTAATAGTGCATTCAGGACTATAATGAATACTTACAATATAATAAAATGTTAAAATAAGTAATAAATTAAAATAATAAAAATTTAGATAATTTTCAAAATCATTAAAATATTAAAAGCAAAGATCAAGTTAATGATCAATAGTGTATGATTAAATATTCATTATAAAAATTAAATATATTTTTCCAAAATTATTCAACAAAACTTGCCTCATAAAAGTACATTACTAATTCACATCAAAATCATAAAATAAGGATTTTTTTTTTAAAGTTTAGCCAGGCTTAGTAACCAAAAAATCTTGATTAATGCATAAATATATTTGGTAAGAAAATTGTGATTACCAGTGATATCAGCAATATCTTGATTTTTTTTTTTTTTTTTTTTTAATTTTTCTTCCTTCATGGGAAAAAAAAAAAAAAAAAAAAAAAAAAAAAACATGAATAGAGTATTATTGAGAAAATTAAAAATTAAAAAATATATGGAATTGATACAAAATTAAAAAAATCACATTTTGTCCAAATATCCAATCTGAAAGTTTCATTGTTTACATCCATAAAGTATGTGCGGATTTTAGAGAGTTGCGGATTTCTGATTTGCGGATTTGAGGGAGTCTACTGTAATTTCACAGAAAGAATACAGGGAAGAGTGGGGATGAATGTTTGTTCGTTGCTCACTAAACAGTTCATACTGTAACAGGGTTCATACTCATTTTCATAGTGAGAATCCAGAGATATATTTTCTTCCAGGATAGACAATTTTTCTATGTCAACAATTAGCAGCATATTTTAAACCAGTACCATGACAACTCCATCATCTCAAAATAAAATAAAAACAAGGTAATTTCAAAAATAAAGTTTATACATCACTTAAATGAGCAATATGAGCAAAGCTTTAAAAGAAAAACATTAATTTGTATCTAGCAGAGATGCCTGTCCTTAAAAACTTCGTAGGTTGCTGCAAGAATTTAATTTCCACTTTATTATTTTAGTACTTCTTTGAAAAGCATTTAGGAACAATGTTAAAACTACAAGTGACAATATCAATTTAAAATTGTGCTTATTTTTACTTAAGTTCCCTTTGAACTATTGTCAAGCCCCACAATATTCGAAGGTATGTACAGTAACAGAATGGATGCCGACAGATCTCATATCATAAAGCATACAGACAGTAGCAATTGTCCTCAATTCCCCAGAGTAGAAATGTTTTCCCAGGTTTGGGAAATTTTTTGTATTCCTAAGCCCCCCCCCCCCCCCAAGAGTTTCAGAATCAAAAATCTATCCCCTGATTTTTTCAGGAATCCCACAATCCCCTGATGAGTACCCTGTGTAGAGAATTCTACATAATCCAAGAGAATTCTTTCTAGCTTTAATTTTGTGTTAGTGATAACTTAGGCTAATATTTAAAGAACTCACGTTGAGAAATATTTTCCCAATGTAGTGATCCTTAGAAAGGCTCTCATCTATTTTCACTTTCTTCTATCTTAACTTCAAGAAAGTATCGGATTTGTGAAAAATTTTGACTTCTGTTTTTCGATGGATTTATATGTTTTAGAGGGTCCTGAACACGTTTTGACTATTTTTAAAAAATGTCTGTCTGTATGTGACAAAAAATTTGTGGGTGCTCTATCTGAAGAACTAATGCTCAGAATTTCATAAAATTTTATATTCAGTTAGACCTTGATATGAATTAGTGCCTATTGGTTTTTGGTGTAAATTGGCCTGCAGGTGGCTCTGCTATACTACGTTTTTCATGATTTTCAAGATTGCTATATCTCAAGAACTAATGCACAGAATTTCACCAAACTTTAGATTCTGTGAGACCTTGATATACATAGATGCTGATTAAGTTTTGGTGTAAATTGGCCGGCAGGTGGCGCTGCTGTGCCACGTTTTTCATGATTTTCACGATAGCTATATCTCAAGAACTAATGCAGAGAACTTCATCAAATTTTAGATTATGTTACACTAGAATATCTTATACTATAATGCGAGCAAAAATTGTGTGTGTGTGTGTGTGTGTGGGTAAATTTTATCTCAAAAACGGCTCCTGATAGGAGGAGGTCCTGAAGGAGGTCCTGAATACAATTGGACAGGTTTTAGAAAATGTCTGTCAGTGAGTCTGTAGCAACAAAAATTACAATGGCGCTCTGTCTCAAGAACTAATGCATGGAATTTTATAAGACTTTATATTTCGGTAGTCCGTGATATAAATGGATGCTGATTAGCTTCTGATGTAAATCTCTCAACAGGTGCTGCTGCTAGGTTGCATTTATTACAATGTCCACAAAACCAGTGGCACAGCCAGAATTTGGTTCTAAGGGGGGTTTTGAGTTTTGGATAAAGGTGATTTCCGGTTATTTGAATCGCCGGTTAATAGAACCAGTACTAATTAGAATATTCACTGGATGATACTTAAACTTAAAGAGCATCTGTGTGGCTTACTGAGTGTTTACTTAAGTAATCCATGTAAAATGTGCTTTCACAGTTTTAAGTAGAATTTTCGCCATTTAATTGAATCATTTTATTAAATGAAATCTGATTCAATAAAGCGGGGGATTCCGAAAAGCACCAAAACATTTAAATATTAAGTTTGTTTTGATTCATATAAGCGGCAGTTATATGAATTTGATGAATATGAGCTATCTCTGGGAGGGGTTTTAACCCTAAAATCACCCCCTTGGCTGTGTCACTGCACAAAACTATATTTCAAGTGATAATTTTTTTTTAATAAAAAGTAATTGACAAAATAATGCAGATTATTCTAACACTATGTATAACAATTTATGTATAAAACTTTGACATTTAAATAAATAAATTCCTTAGTTAAATTTAATAACAATAAAATGAAGGTCTGAAATGCATTGGACATAGTGAATGGTAATTCACTACATCCCTGATAGTACAGAAGCAAAGATATTTTGATTTTATTATTTTAATTTTAATACTGTATTAAAGCTTAGAAATAAACCTACATGCATTTGAATAGAGTTGCCAAATTTTGGGCAGACATTTTTAAAATCTCATGTTAATCTAAAATCAAATATATGCATATTATTCTCTAATATTATTAGTGTTACTTGGAAATTTATCAAAGAATTTAAATCTATTTTTTTTTTTTCAATATAAGTCAGTTATAATGATTAATGAAGTTCTTTATTGGAAATTAAAGTTTCTCTATTTATTCTCTATACAAAAGTATTTATATTCTGGACTTTTTCCTTTGGGAATTTGTAAAGGACAATGTTTACAGGAGGAGAGTGTTGAACATTGATGACTTAAAAGATAGAATTACAACTGCAATAGCCTCTGTGGATGCCGACATGCTTGACCTGGCATGAAATTGACTATCGACTTGATATTCTCCGTGCAATGAAGGAGGCACACGTGGAAGTTCATTGACAAGGGTCATGAAACTTTTTGAATCTATTTAACCATTTATGTTATTAGGATGAGCGAAGCAAATCCTCTACTAGGCCACTCAAATGACATTTTGTCGTACACTTTACACAAAAATTATACTGCATTTTGACTTGAAATTAAACACAAATATAAATTATGATCTGTAGATTTGCAGAATATTATTATTTTTACAGAAATACTTTTCAAAAATTATTATTTTAATTAATTTATTTTACATGTTTTTCCATTATGAACGCATTTTTTCAAATAAAAAGTGAAACACATACGTTTTAAGAAGAAAACTTAAATCATGGGGTCAGTAATTATAGCTAGAATTATCATCATTTAATAAATAAATAAATAAAATATATTTTCATTATTCTGACAAAATATCTCAAAAACTGATTTCAGATTTTCAAACTATGCTCATTCCTTTAACTATGTATAGTTTCATGATTTCTTTTATAAAATGTATAAAATACCTTTTTTTTTTAGAAAAATTATAGCATATTTTTAATGAATTAAAATTTGTGAAAATTCTAACATTCTAACATTGAATTAACATTCAATTATAAAAGTATTTTTCTGTGTTAGGAATTCAAATGCACAATTTATTCTTATTTTATGAAATCATTTAAGCAGACGATATTTATGAATTTTAAAAGAATTACATTATGCTTTTGTGAAGTGGCAATAAAAGAGTTGTAAACAAATAAAATTAATTAATATTTTGTATAATTCTACTTCGAAAATATTTTTATTTATACCAGTTTTATATCATAAATAAACAATCTGAGGAAATTCTTAGTTATTTGGTTGAAATACATTTTAAAATTAAAATGCGCTGAAACATAAAATTACATTTTTGCTTAATAAAGATGCAAAAATAATTTTAAAAATATATTATTACTTTCAAATATTTATCTTATAGCATAATATTTCGCGAATCCTAACAAAGCATGACTTTTGCTAGTTAATTTCAATCTATCTTCATTATTTTATGAGTTATTAAACATCAAAATGGGTCCGGGACTTTATAAACACCCTGTATAATGTACATAAACTGTTAGCTAAATGTATAGAGCAACTTTTCTAAAAGTCTCAAAAACATAGTTCGAAAACTCTAAAAATTATCATTGATAGAGTAAGCTCAAAATCCTGTGTATCCCAAAAGAAAGCAAAAACATGAGGTGCAGTATCCATATATCCATTGATTAGAATCAATATAGATAGATAATATTGTACATACAACTATATTTGGATACAACCCCTAATCTTTTTGCCTCTTTTTGGGATCAATGGATTTTGTGCTTATTCCATTGCTGATAATTTTCAAGCTATCTTTTTGAGACTTTCAAAAAAGTTGATCTATACATTTAGCTAACCCCTTATGCACATTATATTTTTGTGCACATGCACGTGCAATGCAAAATTATTAAGTAAACCTGCTCATTATTAAAACAATTTTTATTCTTTTTTGATTCAAATTGCAAGATATTTTGTACAGTGTTACTTGTCAAATTTTCTGAAAATAACATTTTTATATATTAAGAGCTTTGCAAATTATAAGTTTGGCAAAAATCAGGACTATTTTTATGAAAACTAATTTCTCTACAAGTGTACATGCTGTCCTCCTAAAAATGAACACAGTTTATTACAATAAGCCATTTAATCATAATCTACAGTTTGAAAGCTTTTGCTACATTAGTTTTGACAGGATTATCCAAAAGATACTCATTTTTTATTCAATTTTGTTGGCGGTTTCCTATGGGGTACTGGGAAAAATATTTCCGTGCAAATAAATGACCCAAGGATGCCGCAGGAAAAAATCGGCAACGGGACACAGAAAAATAGCTCTTGTGCGTCCCATGGAACGCATAATTTCGTTAAAAAAGTTTTAAAAATTACGAAATAACAACTATTTTTCAGCAAATTTCATCAAGGGATTCACAATAAAATGGCTAATTCCCTCAACAAATTTCAAAAAACGACAGATTTCCTCAAAAGATCGCAAAAAAACGATAAATTTCGTCTAAAAGTCGCGATAAAACGACAAATTTTGCCAAAAAATTCACGAAAAACGACGATTTCGCCTAAAAATTGAGATAAAACGGCAAATTTTGTCAAAAAAATTTGGGGAAAGCGACAAATTTTGTCAAAAAATTTCGCGAAAAATGGCTAGTTTTGTCACAAATCGTAAAAAAAACGGCAAATTTCCTCAAAAAATTGCAAAAAAATGACAAATTTTGTCAGAAAATCGCGATAGAACGATAGATTTCGTCAAAAAATTGCGATAAAACGACAAATTTATTAAAAAAATTCACGAAAAATGGCTAAATTCGTCAAAAAATCTCGAAAAAATGGCACATTTCCACAAAAAATCGCTATTAAACGACAAATTTCGTCAAAAAATTTATGGAAAAACGACAAATTTCGTATAAAAATCGCGAAAAACCGGCAAATTTCGTCAAAATGCTCCAAGTCTTTCTGAGTTAATGTGATTCAGGAAAACACCCATTCATTAAACAAAAAGTCTCAGCACTTTACTCAACAAAAGCATTCTTTTTTTTTCAGCAAAAATGTCTTTTTTAATAAATCAGTCTTGCCTCTTTTTTAAAAGAAATGCGAACAATAGTGATATTTGTTATCTTCTACATTCAAATGTTCAATATTTTATAGTTAAATTTGAATCTTGCGCATTTATTTTTAAAGTAAAGAAAATTTCTCTTAACAGTTAAAAAAAATATATTAATATTGGTTTTAATAATTTATTTACTATTAGAACAATAATTTGCATTTCATTTTTCTTTTGCAAATGAGCAAATTCAATTTTTGCATCGAAAAATATGACTTATTAGTGGGGACCTGCTTTTTGTAAAAAGGGACCCAGAATTTTTCAAGTCGAGCGGCATTCATGTGACCTGTACTACAGTAGACTCTCTTAAATCCGCACAGCTTGGGACCAGAGGTTGTGCGGATTTTAGAATTTTGCGTATTTCTGGTCATTGCTTTGTTTACGTCTTTTAAACAGTAATTTGAGTGCAATCAATAGAGCAATCGGAACTATAATGAATGCTTACAAATAATAAAATATTTAAATAAGTAATAAACTAAAATAATAAAAATTTAGATAATTTTTTTAATGTTTAAAGCACTAATAGCAAAGGTCAAGTTAATAATCAATAGTGTATGATTAAATGTTCATTATAAAGATTAAATATATTTTTCCAAAATTAGCCTCATAAAAGTACATTACTAATTCACATGAAAATCATAAAATGAGGATTTTTTTTCAAGTTTAGCCAGGCTAATAACCAAAAAATCTTGATTAATGCATAAATATATTTGGTAAGAAGATTGTGATTACCAGTAATATCAGAAATATCTTGAATTTTTTCCGAAAAAAAAAAAAAATTATTCTTCCTTCAAGAAAAAAACATGAAATAGAGTATTATTAAGAAAATTACAAATTAAAAAATATATGGAATTGATACAAAACTAAGAAAATTAAATTTTGTTCCAATATGCAAACTGAAAGTTTCATCGTTTACATCCGAAAAATATGTGCAGATTTTAGAGAGTTGCAGGTTTCTGGTTTGCGGATTTGAGGGAGTCTACTGTATATTGTTTACACACCTGGAGTTTGAGGATAATTCCTCATGTATTTTTTTAGATATTTAACAAAACGTCAAAAATCACAGGTAGCCAGTCACCTTTGTCCTTATAGTATTTGATTTGTAAGACTTCCAATTTTGAAAGTGAGCCAAAAAAGATGTAAACTATACAGATCCTCAAATGAAATTTAGAACTAATAAATTTCAAATAAAAGATACCAAAAAATGAAAAAAAAATATATATATACAGGATGAATATATTAATGTTTGGAGATTTTTCAGTTCAATTTGCTACTATAGTCAAAGCTAAAGATACTTGAGATATCATCTTATATAGGCAAAACTTTTCTGATAGATAAACAACAGTGAAGATATCAGTGGGCTGAAAAGCGTTAGACATTTAAAGCAAGAAATAAAAACAAGTGGATAAGTATGATCACAGAATGCACAGAGAGTTTCATTTAATATCTCCTTCAAAACATTTTATCAATTAACACACAATTATCACAATTTTTAAATTAACAAACCAAAAGTAGTTTTTTGGCGCCATTTCGGATCTATTCACCAATCGCCCCAACCAGAAGGGAATATTGAATTCTTCCCTTAAGAGCCCACAATAGTCACAGAAAAAGTACGCAAAAAGACCCGGATGATTATGTAAAGTCTATGGGGGCGTTCTTTTCTAATATCTCGCTCAAATTTTAATGTTTTTACATGATTTTTTTTGCATAGGCTAGCTTAGGATGATCTACAACCAGGCTAGTTTTTACTTTTTCCATTTTGGTTTCAGATTTTCTTTAAAAAATTACTTTAACCTTCGAAACCGGTTTAAACCGGTTCTGAAATTGAAACTATCATAATATAAAAAATATATGAGCAAAATCGAAAAAGTAAAAACTAGGCCGGTTGTAGATCGTCCTAAGCTAGCCTATGCAAAAAAAATCATGTAAAAATATTAAAATTTAAACGAGATATTAGGAAAGAATGCCCCCATAGACTTTACATTAGCGCTCAGCTTTTACCGCGTGACTAGTGTACGCTCTTAAATGTTGCTTTGATCAGGGCCGTAGCTAGAAGTAAACAATAGGGGGGGGGGGCTGAAGAGATTTTAGGGGAAGGGGCTCATATTTTTTTTTTTCTCTCTCTCTGACGCAAAAAGTTAAATGAGTGCCTATTCACATTGTAGGTGCTATGTTTCTTATTAAACTGTAATAACTTCATTTTATGCTAAGAAAAGTATAGGATGATGAAAATTTTGAGTATATAATTGGTGCAAAATTAAACATCATGTTAGCTTCATATGTTCATCATCATGTGTTCTTCATATACAAATAGGATGAGGGAGTACTGAAACACTTATTTTAGATACAATTTAGTAATGCTGCAAAACTATAAAAGGGTCTCAAAACAAAATTAGTTTTTTGAACAAAATTTCATTTGAATTTTCAGAACAGAAATTCATTTAGTGACCTTGGAATCTTTTCCAAAGGGGGCTCAAACTATTTTAGGTGGGGGGGGGGGCTGAGCCACCCATAGTACCCCCTTAACTATGGCCCTGGCTTTGATTGCATAGATTTGTTGATTTATCTATCAGTATCTACAGATTTAGTGAAGATATGCAAGTAAATAAATTTATGTATAAAAGTAAAATGTTACAAAGCTTAGCATGAATTTAAGGTTGACCAAACTGGTCACCAAAGGCGACTAATTTAAATGAAAAGGAATTTAATAAATAAAAAAAAAGTTTCGCTTCGCATGTCAAAATAGAGGATAAATATGATGAAATAAAAACATTTTTCACATGATTTATTTAATCCATTAATTTTTGTTACATACATAATAATTTTCTTTAAACATGCGTGCAACAATTAGAAGAAATGCAATGTAAATTTTGAAACTTACACTACTGCAAATTTTTAAACTTATGAATATCGCACATTTTCAAATTTTACACCATTGTATAGGGAAAAATATGTACTTTTAAATGCAATGTGTTTAATAGCTGTATCATGATTTATTTTTGAGATATTAATGTTTTGTAGTTTTTAATTCCAATTTTGTAATTGTGGCAACAGAAGTACTCCATTTCTTTTTAAAGCGTAAAAAAGAAATAATTTTTATATTTATTTAAAGTTGCATGGTAACAATTAGAAGAGAAAAAACAACAAAATGAACTGATGATTTAAAAAACTAGTATGTTATGGCCATCACAAAACTTTCTACTATTTAAATCGCATCAATTAAGCCATTTAAAAAGTGCAGAAATTATCATCCACGTACCATAGCAGCGCCACCTGCAGGCCAATTTACACCAAAATTTAATTAGCGTCTATGTATATCAAGGTCTCACAGAATCTGAAGTTTGGTGAAATTCTGTGCATTTCTGATGTGAATTTCTGTTCTTGAGATATAGCAATAATTAAAATCATGAAAAATGTAGTATAGCAGCGCCACCTGCAGGCCAATTTACACCAAAAACCAATAGGCATTAATTCATATCAAGGTCTAACTGAATATAAAATTTTATGAAATTTCGAGCAATTAGTTCTTGAGATAGAGTGCCCACAAATTTTTTGTCACATACAGACAGACAGACATTTTCTATAAATAGTCAAAACGTGTTCAGGACCTTCTAAAACATATAAATCCATCGAAAACCGGAAGTCGAAAATTTTCATATTTTCTTCTTGTAAAGATAGAAGAAAGTAAAAATATTTTAAATTAAAATAATAGTATTTTTCAAAATTTTATGATTTGTTGTGTGACAAGGCGTATTCAGCTATAAGTACACAAAATTTGATCTCTCTGGTATGTGTAGTTTTTGTGTACAGACTCTGTGACAGACAGACAGAAGACAAGGACGAATAGGGTTTTGTCAGATGAACAAAATCCTAAAAAGAGGCCTAGGAGGAGGGGGTGGGAATAAAAGAGCTCACTTACTTTGGTTTTCCCAAGACTTTACAGAGTTGATCCAAAATTTCTACATTTGTTTTATCAAAAACATCCATCATAACATCTTCACCTGTGTCTGAAAAAAAAAAAAAGAAAAGTTAACACATAATCATTGGTATGACAAGACTGATGTATGAGTTATACTCAATATACATCACATATATGTACATATTGAATATACAGTAGAACCCAGCTACTTCAGACTAGGACTGGGCGATGTCTGAATTTCTACATCGTGATGCATCGTCTGAGTAAAATCACGATATTCCGATGCATCGCGATGTTACTTCTGTTACAAGTAGTAGCTCCTGGTTTATTAACTTTTCAGTTGCCAACAAAATTATCACTTTATTCTTTTAATTCATACTTTTATTTAATGATATACTTTATTTAATTATTTTATGGGAGAAGAATTAAGAGTATCTGCAGTAGAGCATTAGATTGACTGCCACTGATTGCTACTGTAATCATGAATTTCTGTTGCTATTTTAGATCATTTATATAAAAAAAAATTAAAAAAAATTAATGAAATAACACAAACATGTTACATAAAACAAACACATGAATTTTAAAAATGGGCTAAAATAAATTATGTATTTATAATTATATACATCAACTATTTTTCTGAAAGAAGAAGAAAAAAAGGAAAAAAAATTACAATTATTTAACATTTACTTCTCAAAAGATTATGTTAGTATTAATTTAAATCTGAATTTAGTGTTAAATCTCAAATTTTGATGGTTAAATTTGAATGTAAATACATATAAATATCAATATAACGAAATTATACTTAAAACAAACTAAAGCTGACAAAGACAAAGATGTTTAATTTATCTAAACAAGTTGAACATGGTTTTTTCCTTTAAAATGCATTTGACATAATTTATTTAATTTAATTTTTATTCAATTTTATTTATTTATTTATTTTTCATTTATTTATATATTTTTTTTAATTGCTTTTCGCCAAATAACGAAATTTTCATTATTTTTTTTACGGACAGTGTACGGAGGTTCCGCCGAAAATTTTTTTATAAACGTATATATCCTCATAGGAAGAACATTCTGTATTTTTTTTTCAGATATTTCGGAATATGCCTGTATGGAGACCTTCCTTGTAAGTTGGATTGGAACCGGCTTTATCGCAAAAGATCGCCGTTTTTCTGCGCATGCACATTCCCTTACTGGGAAGGTGAAAGTTCCGATTTCCACGAACCGGCAATCATGAGTTATGAAAGGAGTTATGCCTCTTCAGGTTTCTACACCGGTCTTACACCGACATTAGACATCGGGAGAACCGATGTCTGGCGATCGGCGTGACGCATAGCAAAACTGAAGCACCGATGACTTAAATAATTTGTAAATTGATCTTCCTTCCTTATATAAGATTAGACTGCAAAAAAAACCATTATTAATGCACAGAATCGTTGTGTCAGTTTCAAAGTACTTCCTTTACTGTTTGAGCAGCAAATAGAAATAATGATTAAAACAAAAAGAAACAAAAGCAAAATCCCCTTATTTTACTTACAATTTAAAAAATATTTGGTATCTTTGTTGCTAATTGGACGATTTTTATCAAATTTTCAGCAAGTTGTAATCGTAATGAATTAAGCTGCGTATTAATTTTTCATTAAAATATAATAAGTTCTGAGAAAATTATAGTCCCTACAAAAATAGCTCACTGTTAGAACAAAGGGGGGAAATAAGTATGATCTGCGGTTTGTTTATTTATTTCAGAGAAGTCCGACGATAAGAGAATCAGATAAGCTTTCCATCCACTGATAATGTTTTCTTTTGCAATTCAAAAAGAAAAAGAAAAGAAAAGAAAAACAATTGCATAGAATTAAAGAAAAGAGCATTTCTTTGAAATATTTTAAACCGGAACAATGTTTGTCATAATTTCACGAACCGGAACATCGTTCAGTTGAATTCAGACTCTTTTCTCCGGGATGGACTTAAGTGGCTCCGGGGGGGGGGGGGGGGAGCTTTATAGAGTTTCGGGAAGGAAATCTTACTTTTTGATCGTTGAAAATGCAAAATTTCAAATTGTTTTCCGAAGGGGACATTTCATTGCTCCGAGGAGGGGGGGGGGAGAATGTGCATTATCATTAAAAAATAGCTAAATTAGAAGTTTCTTACCAAAGATGAAGTAATATTTAGAAAATCGTAATCAGTAATAAAAGGAAGTATTTTTTACTAAAACTAACAGCGTCAATTGCTATTTAAATTATTATATTGATTACAACAGCTTTGAAATAACAAAAGTAATTTACTGGAAAAATGTACATTTGACAGAAGACATCGCCGAATTTTCGCATATGCACATCGTCATCAAGATACTGCCCGCTAATCATTAAAAAAAACAGATTTGCAA
The DNA here is from genome assembly GCA_964019185.1 of Maratus speculifer. Classification (NCBI taxonomy): domain Eukaryota; kingdom Metazoa; phylum Arthropoda; class Arachnida; order Araneae; family Salticidae; genus Maratus; species Maratus speculifer. The sequence goes on from OZ025296.1 coordinate 347,274,596, forward strand.
TCGAGAATGTGATTTGATTGTCATCCAATTTAGATAACACCGATCAGCGCCGAACGAAAGGGAGAGGGGGGGGGGCGAAGGGGGCGGTCGCCCTGGGTGCGGAAATTTAGGGGGCTCCAAGTTTATATTATCAGCGTTATTTTTTGCCCTATTACTAGAAAAGTAGGGGGGGACGCCAAATTGAAGCTTTGCCCCGAGTGCAGTTTTTCTTCGCACGCCCCTGACACCGATGTCTAAATGAGCGGGGAAAAGTTCGATCGCGAACTCTGTACTTGCGATAGGTCACTCTTCCGATGTCCGATGCGTACGAGACATCGTAGCAGAAACCAGTTACGTTACGCGCCGCTATCTCCTTTGAAGATCGTATGAGAAAACCGGTCTTACTCATCATCGATGCGATCTCCGTATGAGTGATGATACTTCATGCGAGCGTTTGAAGATCAGAGGTGAAACCGGTCTTACACATCGGTCTCGTTCATCATCGATCTGCTATGATGCATCGCTAAAAGACAGATCCGGAAACCGGTGTGACGATTTACGATTTAAATCGATATTTCGCGATGTATCGATGTATCGCCCAGTCCTACTTCAGACCCCGTTAATCCGGATCAGTTAGGTCTTTTTTCTTTTTCAAGATTAAGAAGCGATTGGCTAATTTTCATAACATTAATTTGTTTCATCATAGTGTTCTGAATAAAAAAAACTTTTTCTGAAATCTTTTCGAAAGAATTAAGCAAAGTGAACATTTTTACTGTCTGTAAATATTCAATAAGTTTAACATAAAGGGGATTTTCTGGAAGTATGTTTTATTTTATTTCACATTTTTCTAATTCTCTGGATAATCCGGATTGGGTCTGGTCCCAATTAATCCGAATTATCAGGGTTTTACTGTATCAGGGTGGCTACAGAAATGATGAGAAAAAGTTCCCTGATTTTTCCCTGATTATCTGCATGAAATTTCCCTGATTTTTATTATTAAGGAACATATCTGGCATTTTTTTTAACATATGGTACTATCGCATATAACACACTTATCCAACTTGCAAATATCTCTTTCGGGAGGATAAAACAAAAATTGCAGTTTTTAATTAGCAAAAGTATTATGATTTAATCGTAATTACTATGGATACGCAACATAAGTTAAGGCAGGGCTTCAAATTAAAAAAAATTGCTAATTTCATCGAAGGATTGCTTGAAATAACACTAATTTTAACATAGGATCGAAGAAAAAACATGAAATTTTGTCAACAGATCGTATAAAAAAGGGCTCATTTCTTCAAAATTTTGTGAAAAGAAAAAAAGGCACAAATTTAGTCAAAAGATCGTGGAAAATTAGTCCTAAAGATCAAGAAAAAGATGCAAATTTCATCAAAGGCTTGTATAAAAAAATGTGAATTTCTTGAAAGGTTTGTGTAAAAGCATATATTTAGTGAAAAGATCATGAAAAACGTGCAAATTTCATCTAAAAATTGTGAAAAAACATGCAAATTTCATTTTAATATTACAAAAAATGCACAAGATGTTTCAAAAAATGTGCAAATTTTGACAAAAGATTACAAAAAATATGTAAATTTCGTCAAAAGATTGCAAAAAATGTTCGAATCTTGTCAATAAATTGTGAAAAACATAAATTTTGAGGAAAAAAAAAACATGAAAAACATGCAAATTTTGTCAAGAACTCACGGAAAACGTGGAAATTTCGTCAAAAGATCGAAAATGAACTAACTTATGAAAATTTGGGTTTATAGAACAATTTAGCTTTCATGCAGACACATATCTCTTGGCAGCAATATGGCTTTATGTCTCTTTATCACATCTTATTGGTTTAAACGTAGCCTGTTTTGCAATGAATAAATATTATTGGTAAGGTGAGAACAGAAAATATTTTTGCACAAAAAGTTTCCCTGATTTTTCCAGATTGATAAACTTCCCTGATTCCATGATTTCCAGAATCTGTAGTCACCCTGTGTATGTACTATATATATTCAATATGTATAATAAATTACTTAAATTAAAAAAAAAAAAAAGAATTATTGGTACTACTCTGTTATCCTGTCGACCAATTTCGCCAAATTATACAAATCGCCAAACTAATAGCCAAATTATACATATTGACATAATTTTTATTTTAAATAACGAAAAACGAATAATTAGTAGAATATTAATAAAAAGTCGAAATAAAAATCACTTAATGACATTTTAAACACATGAATCGTATTTAATGTCATTGAATGTGACATTCACGATCCTCCATTATTGGCATTTAATCTGATAGTTTGGCGATATTTTTTTGGTCGACGCTCGACGGGATAACCTAGTAGTACCGAATTATCATTACTAAGGCTAAGAACCAAAACAATTATGTGATGTAGAGACACAAGTTCAAACTGTAAGATATTATTCTTTAGTATTTTCATATTATCTGATGTCAGATCAGATAAAGCTGAAGCCATTATACAGTTTATTTTTTATGTTTTATAGTTTTCAGTTACTCATTAGGATGAGCGAAGCGAATCCTCTACTAGGCCACTCAAATTACATTTTGTCGTACGCTTTACAAAAAAACCATTCAATATTTTAACTTCAAATTAAACACACAAATAAATTATGCTCTGTAGATTTGCACAATATAATTTTTTTACAGTAAAACGTTAAAAAAATTATTATTTTAATTAATTTATTTTACATGCATTTCCAATACAGACGCATTTTAGCAAATAAATAAAAAATGAAACGCGTATATTTTCAGAAAAAAAAATATATATAGTAATTGTAGATAGAATCATGATTAATTTAATAAATAAAATGTTTTCATTATTCAGCAAAATCGTTTGCACAGATGACACTTAAACATTTTTAAAAAAATTTATTACGGATTTTTTTTTTTTTTTTTTGTAAAGTGGCAACAAAAGAATTGTAAACAAATAAAATTAATTGTTAAATTTGTTATATAAATGAAAAATTAAAAGAATTGAAACGTGAAGTTGTTGCCTCGATTCAAGTTCTTTATAAATGTACTAAAGCAAAGTTGACCGATTCAGAAACGACAAATTGACTTTAACCATTTCTTACTTTATTATTTAGATCTAAAGTAATGTCACGTTCTTATTTGTGGACCGAAAAAGATTTAGTGAACAGGTCTTTAGACTTTGTTGCACGTAATAAAGAAAATCACAAGCCACCAGACCAGATATCGCGAATAATCATGGATAAATTTGAATACTACAATAATTTAACTTATAAGAATTGTTGCGTACCAATTCCCCCAATAATTAAATTCTGGAAAAATGGAAGCATAAATTGCTCAAGGAAAGAATTTCTTCTGCAGTTAGCTTCTGCTGTTACAATTCATAAATCCCAAGGTTTATTATTAGATGAAGCAGTTGTAGATATTGAGGATATATAGACACAAGTTGGCTTAAAAACGTACGTAACGTTGTCGAGAGTGAAAATCCTTCAAAATTACGCATTCAATAGAAATTTTCCTTACGAAAAATTCTACAATATTAAAAATTCTGATACGCTAACATGTATAAAAACGAAGAAATTAGAAAAAAAAAATTACAGTTAAAAATTCATAGTATGAACGAGAGCAGATTTCATATGATTTCCAGAAAGTAGGATTTTTGACGAAGTAACTTTCTTCAAGCTCTCTTCAAATATATTATTCTAAAATAGCTATCAAAGATTATTTGATGTTAATTACAAAGATTGAAAACATGCATATTTCAAACAACTTTAAAAAACACCAGTGGTTACTGGAAGTTGTAAAAACATCTTTAAAAGAGCTTTTAGTTGAAAATTTAAAAATATTTTGTAAATGTTTGCTTTGAAAATATTTTATTATGCCAGTCTTACATCATAAATAAAAAATTAAAATGCGCCAAAACATAAAATAACGTTTTTGTTTAATAAAGATGCAAAAATAATATTAAAAAATATTGTTACTTTCAAATATCTGTTTTATAAAATAATGCTTCGCGAATCCAAACAAAGCATGGCTTTTGCTAGTTTATTCTATTTTGTATTATTTACCATTTTAAATTCTGTTGTTAAATCACTGTTTTAAACATAATTGGGAATGATATACTCCAGGGATAATGTGGGCAAAAAACAGTCAAAGTTCTATAATCCGCACATGCTGCGGCCAAAGGTTGTGCGGATTATGGAATATTGTGGATTATAGAGTATTATGTATGTATATATACATCATTTTATTATTTCTAGACAGCATTTTAATCCTTTAATCAGTACAATGTGAAAAGATAAATATGAAATCTAACAATTAATTTAATATGCTATCTGAAAAAATGCCTTTTTAAAGTTATTTTATTAAAAAAATTTGTATATAAGTGCATTTAAATAAAAATAATTACTACATATGTTTCGTAATGCAATAATACGTTTTTTTTACTGTTAATAAAATAAAAGAGTTACATTAACAAAAAATAAATGTTTTATTATGATGTTTTTCAATTTTTTTATTATTTGTTTTAAAAATCCCTTTTGGATCACAAATTTGTAAATTTTCTTAACTGTTTATTTCATTGTTTACATTCGTAAAGTAACGTGAATTATAGAAAATTGCAGATTATGGGAGCGCAGATTATAGATCTTTGACTTAATTTGTAGTGCCATAGTTTGTGACTTAACTCACATTTAGCATGAAAAAAAAAAAAAATAAAAAAAATAAAAATAGAACAGTAAAAAAATTAAAAGTACAGTTGGCTCTCATTAATTTGAAATCAGATAAATCGAATCTTCGCTTCATTCAAACTCAACATGAAATCCCAAAATTTTTCATGGCAAAATAACGTAAAAAAGTTTCGTTTATTCAAACTTTTTTTTTTTTTTTTAAACATCTTTAATTCGAACTAATGAGAATTCTGATTTTTTTTTATTTTTCCTTATTTTCTCACGGATTTTAGATCTTTGATATAGCTTTATTTCTTTCATTTTTTTTAGAATTGTTCTGAACTAATATACAGTGTCTCACAAAAGTGATGGGACACTTGTGCTTTATAAAAAGAAACTGCAATAAAATAAATAAACAAACATGTGCAAAAATTTTTTGGGTGTGTTTCATATTTAAAGTTAGTAACAATTATTACATAACATACATTTTGTCAAAATATTAAAATATTAATTTAGTAAAAATACAATTGTTCAGAACGGAGCAAAAAATGGCTCACATAAGTGATGGGACACTTACTTTTCCTTCAAATATTTATCCAAAAATTTTACTTTTTAAAAGGTTTTAATATTTTGTTGGATTTCCTTTTACTTTTAAAACATGATTTAATCTTTTTGGGATGGATTCGACTAATTTTTTTTGTGATTTCTGGAGTGATTTTACCCCATTCTTCTTGAAGCACCGATTTTAGTTGTTGTTTTGAAGAAATGCGTAAATGACAAATGCGTTTGGTGTGTTTGCGAATTCTTGATTCCAATTCTTGCCAAATATTTTCTATAGGATTTAAGTCTGGAGATTGTGGTGGTGTTTTTATTATTTCAGGACAGTTATATAGCAGCCAGAGTCTAATGTTCAGAGCAGTGTGCTTGGGGTCATTGTCCTGGTAGAATTTAAAATCATTATGAAGGTTCAATTTTCGTGCTGAAGATTTTAAATTTTGCTTTAAAATATCAATATACTTGTACTGATCCATTATACTGTCAATAAAAACAAGATTACCAACTCCAGCAGACAACATACACCCCCATACCATAACTCCTCCTCCACCATGTTTTACTGTTGGTACCAAGTTCTGTTTGCGAAATTCTTCCCTGGGTTTTCTCCACACCAAGATTCTACCGTCAGAACCAAATACATTAAATTTACTCTCATCAGCAAATATAACTTTATTCCAGTAATCAGAATTCTTACTTATGTTGGATTTTGCGAAAGCTAGTCTGAGTTTTCTATTCTTTTCACTTACGAAGAATTTTTTCCTGGCTACTCTACCATGATATCCAGCAGATCGAATTACCCTTCTAATAGTCTCAGGATTAACAATTATTCCATATAATGCTTGTAAATCAGCAGCAACTTTTGAAGCACTATTTCTTGGATTTTTTTTTTTAATATTTTGAATGATAATTCGCCTTATTCCATTGGATAGCTTTGATGGTTGGCCAGGTTTTCTTTTATCCTGAATCATATGATTCTTTTTATATCGTTTAATGATATTGAAAACTGTTTAACGACTCAAGTTAACTGTTTCAGCAGTTTTTCTAGTAGATTTTCCACGTTCAATATGCAAATTAATAACTAATTTTCGAATTTCAGGCAAAGTTTATTTTCATTTAGCATTCATGGCTACACAGAGCTAAAAAACACAAAAATTCCAAAACAAACTGGAGAGAAATACTGCAGACGATTTTATAAATTATTGCCAATTGCTTTTAAGTAAAAATAAAACCCCAAAAAATATTTTTATTGCTTATTTCAGATGATTTTTGTTGCATATGTAATGGTGTCCCATCACTTATGTGAGCTATTTTTTGCTCCGTTCTAAACATTTGTATTTTTGTTAAATTAATATTTTAATATTTTGACAAAATGTAATAATCTTTACTAAATTTAAGTATGAAACACACCCACACGAAAAAAGGTGCACATGTTTTTTTAATTTATTTGATTAGTTTCCTTTTGTAAAGCACAAGTGTCCCATCACTTATGTGAGACACTCTGCATATACAGTAGAGGACCTATTATCCGGAATTCCGAAATCCGGAAGGACCCGAAATCCGGAAATGAAGAAGATTGAGAACGAAGTGAATCTTGATGAAATGAACGAATCATGAATCTTTGATCAAATGTGCGTTTTTTCGAAATTTTTTTAAGATTTTATGTTTTTTTGGCATTTTTTTTCAAAATTCACCTTTTTTCTGCGTTTTTTCGACAGAATTTACGTTTAAAAAAAAAAACGCAAATTTTTTCAAGTATCAAAATTCATAAGTCATTCAAAGATTCATGATTCATTCATTTCGTCATGATTCATGCCCATAAAAAACGCAAATTTTTTCAAGTATAGCGAAGAAATATCGCTATGAAACCCTGCAAATCTCCTCAAATATCGCGAAAAAATCCTGCAGATATCTTGCAAAAAATTCAAATTTTGAGAAACAATCGCGGAAAAATCCCGTGTAAGCGCCCCCTTCTAATTATTTTACGATTTTTCGTCACCTTTGGGGGGGGGGGGGGGTGGATTAACGGTATTTTACGGTATATATATATATATATATATATATATATACATATAAAGTCAGTTGGCAAAACGTCCGGATTTTGAAGAGCTCTGAATTTTGGATGTCCGGATTTGAGACTTTGTACTATAATACAAGAGTCAAAATTGTAGCTTAGTGTTTTTTCCACAGACTTCTCATACAACACACTTTTCATTCATATTCTAGATAGCAGTGCTATATTCCTTGTTTTGTTTTTTTTTTTTTGAGGGGGGGGGAGAGTGTGGAATTCCGGATGGACCCGAAATCCGGAAAATTCCAAAATCCGGAAAGCTCTCGGTCCCGACGATTCCAGATAATAGGTCCTCTACTGTAATCCAGTGCATTTGATAATCTTTCTTAGTGCCCCATCTGTCCATCAATGACACCCCGTCTTCCATCGTGCTTGTTCCTAATTTCTTAATTAGTTTATGCATTTATATCTTTCAATTTAATAATAAGTCATATACTAATCATAACAGCTGAAATAAATTTAAAAAGTACTATAACATTAATTCTTTTGTAATAGTGCCGCTTTATTCATGTTTTCTTTTCATACTGTCCATAATTCGAACATTTCTTGGGGTCCTGACGAGTTCGAATTAATGGGAGCTGACTGTATAGAAAAATACATAAAATATAAGTTTAGCAGGCAAATTTTATCGGTTCTCTAATTTTTATATACAGAACTACAAAATGCATCAGGTCTCGATGCAATCAGTGCCAAAAGTGATCCCCTTGTAAGATAATGACTCGAGTCATTGCTGAGCCAGATTACTTTTTTTTTTGGATCCTGTCCTGGCATATGATATCGTAAGACATTTGTAAGGGGATTGCGGAGGGGGGGGGGTGTCTTTTGATATCAATATCATTTTTGATACTATCAAAATTTTCTCTTTTTATTTGTAACATGGTCTTTGATACAAAATAGCCTGTTATGAAAATACAAAGTTATTATTAAAATTAATAAATTACTATAAAATTATTTAATTAAAAAAATGGAATATTCCAATGTTTTACATTTCTAGTCTTCTTTGTATGTGTATGCATGTATAATCCATGTATGAAGTATGTTCGAAATGAAGTTGAAATGAATTGTATTTATTGATAAATAAAATAGAAAGAAAGTTGTTTACTTGTTTTGTTGATAAGAATTTCTATCTGCCCCCCCCCCCCCCATCCATCTATCCTTCTCTTGGGAAAAGTGCAACAGGATTTTATTACTGGTGAATGCATTATGTAACAAAAATATTTGCCCCAAGGTAATTTGATATCACAATGTTGTACAGATTATAACATATTTAGTTTTCAATAAAAATTCTTCATAAAAATTAGGGTCAAATTTATGAAATACAGTCGAGTCTCTATATAACGAAATCCACCGTTCCAGTAAAAAATTCGTTATATAGAGAAATTCGATGCATAGAGAATGATGTTAAAAATCGTATTTAATGTGTGAAATTTGAGCAAATATTATTTTTGATCTTTTGAATTAAGAATTTGAAATGTTTAAAAGTAAATATTAACCTAGCATTTTATTTCTTAATTATTTAAGCTGTTTCAAAAAAGAGAACAGACATTTATTTGAAAGCTTAATGAAAATCAAAAAAGGAAGACTTGCATTAATTTCAGACGAAGAAATCTGTGATTTTTTGTTGTTTTGATTTTAAAATTGTTACGCTCTAAAAAAAATGCTCAAATTTTAGCAAGGTAGCAAAAAATGGAAAATTGTAGTTAACATTTTCCTCTATTTGAAAGCCTCTCTTATGTGCCTCTCATCGATTCCTTTCTTACATAAGCATCAATCCAATTGACTCTGTTTTGAGAAGGATGTGGAAAAGTGTGGGGGAGATTGGATAAATTCGTTGAATATAAAGAACAAGGAGAGAAGTAATTAAAAAAAAAAAAAAAAAAACCTCAGCATTGACGATAAATCAAAAATAAGTGAAGGAAAATTGATTCCGTATGATTTCGTAGCCTTTTAAAACTGAGTAAATTAAGACCAATTTATGAAAAAATTCGTTATATGGAGATAGATATTTCGCTATATATAGACTGTTTTTAATGTAATCATGTGAAAAGGGAACCGTTCCTACTAAAAATTCGTTATATAGAGAAATTCGATGTATGGAGTTTCGTTGTAGAGAGACTTGACTGTATCAGCATAAATCATGCTTTGTTTGGATCTGCAAAGCATTATTTAATTAGATAACTATTTGAAAGTAACAATATTTTGTTTTTTTATTATTTGATACTACTTAATTATCTTGTTAACCAAAAAGGTACCGCCAAACTAAAAGATTAAATGCCAATGATGATGATAAAAAAAAGCCAGTGATGAGATGCTTAATTGGATGAAGAAAATTGTTAGTTAATAGGATCATTATTTTGGAGGTTATAAGAATGTTTCTTTAACACAATTCGCTAGTATTTGAGTAGTTTGGCATTTTATATAATTTTACATTACTGTCAGGGTTGGGTTTCTTCCGGAAGAAACCTATTTCTTCCAGGACAGTGAAAGAAACTAGAAAAAACCGGAAGAAACTGGAAAAAACTACCAGAAACCAAAACAAATGCTCAAAGTTAAAGTATATTAACTATATAAAAGAATTAAAGTATAATTAGATGAAATCTAAATTGGAAAGTTTAATTATTAAATTTTTTTTTGCAAAGATAAGTTATTTTTTTAATAACAAACTTCAGATTTCAGCGAACATTTTCATGTGATGGATTTTTACTACTCTAGAGGTTGAGGGATTTTTTTTTATATATAAATTATGCTATTTATGTAAAAAAAAAGAAAAAAACCTACAAATTGTTTATTTTTCATATAAAAATGTTATTTTTATATAATTTTTTTTTAACTGTGCAACACAGTAAATAAATAAATTTGTAATTATTTATTCTAACATCTAGCATGAATATCTCAATGCTGTGGTATTCTAAAATATCTATGGGTATGCCAAAATGCTTTTAAACTATCTTGAAGTGTAGGACTTGGAAAAAAAAAAAAATCTTCATTTTTTGCATCTTTATCAAATTTAAGTTGAGAAACTAATTGCAGCATCCTACTGCTAAAAAACTTTTTTGCAATACTTAGTTGCATTGTATTGAAAAAAAAAAAAAAAATAAATAAATAAATAAATAAATAAAAATACAATTTTAATGATTTTTTTTTTTTTTTTAATACTAGGATCGACCAATACAGATTTCTAAGGCCAAAACCAATTTTCAAAAAAATCAAAGTTTCAGCCAAAAATAAAAACATTCAAAAAAAAAAAAAAAAATTAAGTAATTAAATTGTATGTTTTAAAGTAATTAATACATATATAAATATACATAAATGTAAATTAATTATATGTATAGTATTTATTAATTATGCATCATTATTAATTATCCCAAAACTTTATTTTCATATACAATAAAACATAATTAATTCATCAATGACACAGGAAGTTTTTCTAATTATACAAATTTCATTTAATTAAAAAATATTTTAATTTTAAGTATTCACATCTTGATTTTTCTTCTGTGATTTTTGAAAATGATCATTTATTATTCTAGAACTTTCTCAAAGAATATTTGAAAGATTAATGCAGTTTAAACTAAAAATTTTCTATAAGATGATTTCTAATTCATGACTGATAATTATAAAAACAAAGTTCATTGCAATACACTCATTAGAGCTGATACAGTTCAAATCAATGACTAATGTTGAAAATTTCCGAAGGAAAGAACAAGAATTTTGGAATACTGAGAGTTTCAGTCAAGCTGCATTTTTAGCCTCGTTTTTGAATGAAACCATATTTTTATCTCTGTTTAATGTAGTAATATTAAGCTTTTAATATTACAGTAATTATTGTATATTACTTACATTAATAATATTGATGTAAATTAAAAGCTTTTATTTAAATAGGTTTCATTCTACCATTGGCAAAGAATCCCTACTATTTACTACTAGTTTCAGAAATTTAAATAATTAACAAAATATATTGGTTAAATTGAAATGAATAACATTTATCTAATTTTGTGTATTTCAATTTTGGATAAAATTTCTTTTCCTTTAGCCAATGGTTGAAGATCTTTAGACTAGCATTGTGTGTGGTGACCTTGGCTAATAAAACTGATGTAATTGTTAATTTAGCATATATAGTAAATTAAATTTGTTTTGTTCCAATGGAATTAATTCATATAAGATTATAGGAAGTAGATATTTATTATAGCGCACAAAATTGAATGTATATGGTAAATTCTAGAAGAAAAACAGTTTCCTCCATTTCTTCCACTTGGAAGAAACCTATTTCTTCCAGCCGGTTTTTTCCATGGTTTTTTCCGCGGTTTTTTCCACTGTGGAAGAAACTTGCCAATCCTGATTACTGTGTATATTAAATTGAGCATTACTATGTATATTAAAATTTTTTTTAAATGTTTAAATTTTGTTTTGGAATCACAATGCATTTTATAAATAGTTTGAACATGTTTTATTTTCATATATTATATTATGCATATTCATGATGCATATCCTATTACGGTGGCTCCCAACGACTAGTTTTTATTTTGGTGAAAATATAGATGGTATAACATTGGTACATTATGTAACAAAAACATTGACTAAACAATTTAAATTGCTTCATTTATTGCAAATATTAAAATATAAAGAAAATAAGCACTATATTAGATGTTTACAAATTTATTTAAAAATTAAGACTTTATATTTATTTATTTATTTTTAATTTTTAATTAAGTTTCATATTTTTTAGCGTTATGTTTTTAGTGTTTAGTTTTATATTTTTATTATAAAATTTCCAAAGGAAAAATCAAGACTTTTGGAATACAGATAATTTTGATCTGGCTGAATTTTTGACAAAAACAATTTTTTTGGCAAAACTCAGATTTTGAGCCAAAAACAAATTTTAGGTTGATCTCTAATAGTAAGACTTAGTTTTAAATCTTTTTTTTTTTTCCCCCTACCAAAAATGGACTTGACAACTTTCAAAATCAACAATTCAAATATAATGAATTGAGCTATGTAATAAAACTTGTGAAAATGGAATAACGCTGAATAAAATAATAATAATAATTTCTAGTGGTACTACTTGATTATCTCATCGACCAATTTTGCAAAAATATATAAATTGCCAAACTATTCACCAAATTATACAAACTGACCTAGTTGTTATTTTAAATAATGAAAGAACAAATAAATTTGTAAAACACTTCTAAAAATATTAATAAAAAGCTGAATAGAAATCACTTGATGACATAACAAACACATGTACGGTGTTAATTTCAAGTGAATGTGACATTTGCAATCATCCATTATTATTGGTATTTAATCTTACAGTTTGGCAATAGTTTTTTGGTTGATGGGAAAACCAAGTAGTACCTTTCTAGTTTAAATAAGTTTAAGTTGATAGATTTGTGGGGTATTTTATTCCTTCTACCAAAATTGCTGAATTATTTAATTTAAGACAGGATACTACACAAGTTGAGTTATATTACTATAATAACAGCGCAGCATTATTTAATTTTATCAGTAGTAATAGAATTTAAGAGAGAAAAACAGTTACCTAACCAACATCGAACAAATGGCGTAGGAAACATATTCATGATTTGAAGTACTTGAACATCTGGATTTTTGTACATCACTTGGGGGATATTCCAATGAACAAAAGCCCTGGAACAGAAGAGTTGAACAATATTAAATTCATCATAAACCCCCCCCCCCTCTTTCTCACAGAGATCTATAATTAAGAAATGTAGAATGAGAAGTCATACATTAAACATTATCTAAACAACAATGAAAGTTCCATCGAAGTCCGTAACAGGGATGTAGTGGAGGGTATACCTGTATACCTTCTGTATTTTTCAAAGGAACTTCATATACCCTGTACTTCTCAAGAAAGCTACACAGTATGCATAATTTAGGGTATATTTTCTGCTTTAAGTGTATACCCTCTGCTTAGATTGCATATCCTCTGTTATTTTTATGCCCACACACTTGATTCATATTGCTGAATCTTCTAAAAAGCATAATCAAAAAAAAAAAAAAAAGCCTATTCACAATAAGCAAAATTCACAATTTTCCCATATCTGATGAACAAAATTTACAATTTTTCCAAGCCCATCGACAAAATTTGCAATTGATCAGTGAAATTTGTGAATTTTCCGTGCTTGATCAACGAAATTTGCAATTCTTATGTGACTTTCCCACAGTAAATTTGTGAGGGAGTGACCTTTCCATAAAGGCACTCTAGTGTTTCTGAGATCGTGACGTCAATAAGTTAACATGTGTAAGCGTAAAAGCGACATCTATCCTCTCTTTTACTTTAATTTTCTAGAGTGTGTGTGCTCTTTCGGATTTTACAGTTAGCTCGCGGTTATTAGTAATATGTTAATGTGAAGTATCTCAGTTTGCAGCATATAAAAGCTTGGGTTTGAGTGAATGAGGAGTGTCTCTGGCATTAGCCAGCGAGGGAGCATCTGTGTCTAGCCAGTGTGTGAGGATCTCTGGTATTAGATAGCGAAGTGAATTAGTGTTCAGCGAAGTGCTAGCCGATTGAAAAGTAGCAACGAAGCCTCCAGTGAGTGGAAAGGAGTCCCGACAGTTGACTTGAGAATTGGCCGGGGTAAGGAACCTCTTAGTTTCATTTGGATTGTTTGTGAATAAAGGATTACCCACAGCCACGGGCTGTTTAATTAAACTTTATCTAGCAGATCAGCCAAGAGATAGCGGAAGGTATTAGTAGGTGCCCCGACTGAGCTAGGCCGAAGCTTGTGAGTATGATTTAGCTGTTCATAGTGTTTTCAGTTGTGTAAATTTAAGACTTGCTCCACTTCCCTTCAGCCATTATCACTTTAATAAACTTTGTTATTTTATCCTAAATTACTGAGTATGTCTACATTTAACCTCCACCACGACCAACCTAACGTTACAAATGTCGCTCAGCATGCATGTAATGTTACAAATTGACATAATTTATGATTTTTCTCCTATGACCTATGCACAAAAAGTGCAATTTTTCTAGTTGTAAACTGACGAAATTCGCAGGCATAAGTTGTGCATCCCTACGATTGTGTATACATAGGTGAAGCAGGCAGATTTTTAGAAATTCGCCTAGGGGAACATATCAGTGCTCTAAAAAGCTGTAATTGAAATTCTAAAATTGTCCAACATTACATTCAAATGAAAGACATCCTGCAGTTTGTGAACGAGGGAATCTTAAAATCAGATTGTAGCAGTTATCACGGCAAATTACACCTCAAAGGTTGGTTCACTTGTTTACAATTGCTAACTCTGAATGATGCTCGTGCTGTCCCAAATGAATATCTTTTTCTAAATAAAATAATAACTAATTGTAACTGTCTTGATTTGTTCCATTCCAATGTTTGTTATGTAATGAATAATTATTTGTACTGGTGAAGTCTGGTGTGTAGCTTGGCGAAACATTTACTCTTGTATTTTTAAATGTTTTATTTGTCTCCTTTTTTTTTTTTTTTTTTTTTTTTTTTTGCAATAAAAAAAAAAATTGCCGTTTTATTATCATGTTTTAATAAAACCTGTTGGTTTTCAATATTTTTTATTGACATTTGAGTTTTTTTTTTTTAATTTTTGACAAAATTTGCTGTTTTTTCATGATTTTTTAATGAAATTTACATTGTTTCCCATGATCTTTTAACGAAATTCAGGCTTTTTTTTTTTTTTTTCAATCTTTTGACAAAATCTGTTGCTTTTCAATTTTTTTAATGAAATTTTTCATTTTTTGCAAATTTTTTGACAAAGTTTTCTGTTTTATAGCGATTTTTTGACAAAATTTGCATTTTTTTTTCTATTTTTTAAATGAAATTTGCTGTTTTTTAAAATCTTTTAATGGAATTTAAGTTGCTTCGCACAATCTTTTGACATAATTCAGACTTTTTCTGTAATATTTTGACGAAATTACACATATCACAGGTTGCTTAGGAGCTATTTTTTGCATAATTTATGCATCATAACATGTCTATGCATCGCTGGCGGCCATGGCAATTTGTTGGGTTCCCAGCCAGGAGCCTGAAAAAAATAAACATTCCCAGAAATGATTTCCAAGTTACCTGGGAACACCATTTTTCGAGCCCTGAAAGTGATTATCATACTTCAAAACAAAATTTCATATTTACGGTCAATTTCAATAATGAAGCTTTTACATAGTTTCAATTAATCTCACCAACATTTTCAGCACATTAACATACAAAAACAATAGAAATTTAAAGTAATATTAAAAATTACAAAAGTAAGCTTCTATTTTAACAGACATCTAAAATAGAATCAGATCATGAGATTCAGTTAATAAGAAATAATACTTAAAATATCCAGAGAAACTTTGACAAAATAGAATAAGTCATTCCATGTCAAGTGAGAAATAGTTTGTCAGTATATTACTGCTGGTTTAACAATGTTATTACCTTCATATTAAAATAATTTTTCAAAGTATAAAAATATAAGTTTATTTTATTTTTGTTATAGCCCAGGGTTGCAAAATATTTTCAATCAACATATACAATTGATTTTGATAACAAATTCCATAACTCCTTGAGATAGAAAAATTTCACTAAAAATGAAAAGATTCATATGGCAACCTTTACAAAATTGATCTCAAAATAATATGTACCTTATATCAAAAGTGATTCTGTTCTAAATTTTCTGAAAATTTTTAAAAATCAGTTATCAATCTCAAAATTCAAACAGAATTATGGTAGAAATGTAAATTTCGTCACAAAATTGCAAAACTGAAAGTTTTGTTAAAATGCAAAATGAACCTACATCCTCTAAAAAGATCACAAAATGAATGCAAATTTCATTAAAATATTGCAAAATAAGCACACATTTCATCAAAAGATCATAAAAAACCCATAAATTTTGCCAAATGATCGTAAAACAACTGCAAATTTTATCAAAAGATTTCAAAATAAACACACACTTTGTCAAAAGATCATGAAAAACCTGCAAATTTTGTCAAATTATTTCAAAACAACTGCAAAGTTTGTCAAAAAATTGCAACCCCCCCCCCCCACAAGTTTCATCAAAAAATTAAAAGAAAAATAATATGCAAATTTTATCAAAAGATCACAAAACAACCTCACATTTTATCAAAAGGGGTGAAATAACAGTGATTTTCACTCAAAAAATGATATATACCCACGAATTTCATCAAAGGAATCTGAAAAAAAAAAAAAACCCAGCAAGTTTCGTCAAAGGAATGCAGAAAAGCCACAAGTCAAAAGATTGCAATATGAATGCAAAAAGCATAAAAAAATTGTGAAATGAATGCAATATTCATCAAAAGATTGTGAAACAATTGTAAATTTCACCAAAAGATGGTAAAAAAAATCAGCGAATTTTGTCAAAAGATCACAAAAGACCTGTAAATTTCATTGAAAAATCACAAAAAAAGGCGTTAGTTCTGGATCTCCCCTTTTCTTACTCTGCTGCAACCTTTCAAAAAATTTGCTATGAATTCCAAATTTTTTTTCTCTTTTACTCTGAATTACCCCTGCAATATACATTCACACGAGAGATGAGAAATGTTGGAAAAATAATTTTTTTGACATTTTTATTTTTATCTATAACATACTGTAAAATTTATGGGAACTTTTCATGCAGATTGGGGCAAATACTGAAAGTAAAAACATTTTCAGGGTTCATACAGAGTTGGGAAGAAAAAATCCAAGGAGTACATAAAAAATCCAAGGAGTCCAAAAAAATTTAAAGACATCCACTTTTGTTGTTATTTATATGGCATGCACTTGCACAGCCCCAATTCCGCAGGGATTCTGCGAGTTACCGCCCTGCAAGAAGAAAGGGTGGGGGGTATTCGCGATCTTCAGACGAAATCGATGCTTTCCCGCGATCTTCAGATAAAATCAGCGATTTATCTGCGATATTTTAGCAAAATTGGCGTTTGTTTGCGATCTTTAGTCGAAATCGGTGGTTTTTTTTGCGATCTTTTGATAAAATCTGTGTTTTCCTGTTTCTCTTATTTATAAAATCGATGTTTTTTAGTCAAAATTTGCATTTTTATATGATCTTTTCTCGAAAACGCCGTTTTATTCCCGCAATCTTTTGACGAAATCGTCATTTTTTCCCGCGATTTTTTAACGAAATCGGCATTATATCCGCAATCTTCAGACGAAATTAGCTTTTTATCTGCAATATTTCGTGACACTTTGGTGGCTATTAGTATGATCCCAACCAATCCAGGAATGCCGCTGGACTTGAAAAATCCTGGGTCTCTTTTTAACAAAAGCGGGTCCCCACTAATGAGTCATATTTTTAGATGCAAAAATTGAACTTGTTCATTTGCATTAGAAAAATGAAATTCAATAATTATTGTTTTAATAATAAATAAAAATATAAAACCAATATCAGTTGTTTTTAAAATTATGAGAAATTTTCTTTACTTGTTTAAAAATAAATTTGCAAGGTACAAATTTAACTTTTAACCAGGGCTAGAAAATTCAAAAAATTTTGAGGTTCCCAGCTGGGAACCTACATGAAAAGTACAGGTTCCCAGATGAAAAATGTAGGTTCCCAATAAAATTTATGTGTGAGTATTTTGACAAAATCTGCCGTTTTTTCACGATCTTTTGACAAAATCTGCCGTTTTATTGCAATGTTTTAACGAAACCTGCCAATTTATCGCAATATTTTAAGAAAACCTGTCGTTTATCAATATTTTTTTAACGACATTTGCGATTTTTTTACGAAATCTGTCGTTTTTTCGCGATCTTTTAATGAAATTTGCGTTGCTTCCCAAATTTTTACGATCTTTTGCCGAAATCTGTTGTTTTCTCGGTATTTTCGGACTAAATTTTCCGTTTTAGCGCGACTTTTTGACGAAATTTTCCGTTTTTTCGTGATTTTTTAAACATAATTTACTGCTTTTTCGCGATTTTTTAACGAAGTTCGGACTTTTCCCGTAATATTTTGACGAAGTTACGCATCCCACGGACCGCTCAAGAGTTATATTTTTGCGTAATTTACACGATATAATGCGTGCGCGGATCAGTGGCGATCATGATGATATTTTAGGTTCCCAGCTGGGAACCTGAGTGAAAAAATATACGTTCCCAGAAATGATTTCTGGGTTCCCCGGGATCCCGGGAACGCTATTTTTCGAGCCCTGCTTTTAACTATAAAACATTGAACATTTCAAAGTAGAAGATAACAAGTATCACTATTGTTTGCATTTCTTTTAAAAAAAGGGGCAAGACTGATTTATAGAAAAAGACATTTTTGCTGAAAAAAAAGAATACTTTTGTTGAGTAAAGTGATGAGACTTTTTGTTTAATGAATGGGTGTTTTCCTGAGTCACATTTACTCAGAAAGACTTGGAGCAGTCAAAAATGGATAGTGAATCACGAAAATCCGTTTTTATAGCAGCAAAAAAAAAAAAAAAAAATTGAAGCAAGAAAATTAGCTTTTGGAACAGAAAAATTCACTTCAGGCATTAACTTTTTTTTTCTGCGCCCTTTTTACAAAATTTGAGTCTTTTCACGATCTTTTGACGAAATCTGCCGTTTATTCGGGATTTTTTTCACAAAATTTATGTTTTTCGAGAATTGTTTAACAAAATTTGCCGTTTTTTCGCGATTTTTAGACGAAATTTGCCGTTTTTCGCAATATTTTGAGGAAATTAGCCATTTTTCGAGATTTTGTGGCGAAATTTGCCATTTTTTCGCGAATCTTTTGAATAAATCGCGATTTTTTGACGAAATCTGTTGTTTTATCGCGAATTTTTGACAAAATTTGTTGTTTATTCGCACTCTTTTGAGGAAATTTGCCGTTTTTTTTTTCGAGATTTGTGACAAAGTTAGCCATTTTTTCGCGAATCTTTTAAAGAAATTTGCCTTTTTTCGCAATTTGTGACAAAATTAGCCATTTTTCGCGTATTTTGACGAAATTTGCCGTTTTATCAAAAATATTTTACAAAATTTGCTGCTTTTC
This sequence comes from Maratus speculifer, assembly GCA_964019185.1. NCBI lineage: Eukaryota > Metazoa > Arthropoda > Arachnida > Araneae > Salticidae > Maratus > Maratus speculifer. The sequence continues at coordinate 347,293,803 of OZ025296.1, forward strand.
CCAAATTTTTTGACAATATTTGCCGGTTTAGCACGATTTTTTGACAAAATCCGCCGTTTTCGCAAATTCTTTGACAAAATTTGCCGTTTTATCGCGCTTTGTAGACGAAATTTGTCGTTTTTTTGAGGAAATCTCTGCATTTTTTCGAGAATCTTTGACGTAATTTGCCGAAAAATAGTCCTTTTTTCGCAATGTTTTAACCAAAGTCACCATTTTTATGCATCCCATCGCCTATTTTTTGCGTATTTTATGCGCTATAGCAAGTCCGCGGCATTCCTGCAATCACTGCTGTGCTTCTGAAGAATGACGTGCATAAAGGGTTTACCGTGCGTTTTACAATCGCGATTTTTTTTTCTCTTTTGGGAGCAATATCGCTTGCGTGCAAAACCTCAATACAATTTAAGGAGTTTCTAAGGAGTATTTTGTTTATCTAAGTAGTTCTAAGTACTACTTGGGAATGTTTTCATTTCTAAGTAGTTTCTAAGGAGTCCAAGGAGTCTGTGCGAACCCTGCATTTTCTGCATCCCTGGTATACACAACTTATAAGTTAATTAACACAAATATTTATAAAAGTACCAAACACAGGAAATTTTTTTCAATTTTTCATGGAATGACCCTAATATATATATATTTTTTTTTTTAAGAATCAAATTTTTTATATATAAGTTGTTAAAAAAAAAAAAAAGATACACACAAAGACATCTCTATCCGATCTCATTCTAAGCAATGCTATATGAATTATGAATATTGTATGAGAAAAGTATTTGGTGACTTATCAAATTTGCCTTGCTGAGATTGAGACAAGCATAAATCCATGGACAATACAAACATACATAGAACCAAGCATTAACTCTGTATAGCATAATTTTGTATTTTTTTATATTCCACAGTAAAAAGTTAAATAACATACCATAAAGATGAAAATAAGCACTCGCCAGTCGCCACTCGGCGACTAAATGTGAAAAACTGGCGACTAAAAATGTGGAAAGTACCGGCCAAATGCAGGTTTCTCCAAATGGTGTTTTATGAAAAGAATCGTGGAAAAAAACCCTGCTAATTTCGACAAATAGATTGAAAAAAATCCAAATTTCAAAAAAAGATCGCGGAAAATTATGAATTTCGTGTAAGTATCGCGAAAAGACATTGTCTAAGGATCGCAAAAAGAATGCAAATATCTTCAAAGAATCGCTAATATCATCGAAGAATCGCGAAAGAACCGTAAATATCATTAGAGAATTACAAAAAAAGCAATTATCGTAAAAAAAAACCTGCGTATTTTGTCAAAAAATCAACGAAAACAAACGCGGTTTTTGTCAAAAAACGTAAAAACGAATGGAAAAAAACGCGAATTTTATCAAAAAACATGCAAAAAATGTGAATACCGTCAAAAAATCGCGATAACAAATGCAAATACCGTCAAAAAATCGCGATAACGAACGCTATTTTCGTCAAAAACATGAAAACGAACGCAAAAAATGCGAATTTTATCGAAAAAAGCGACGAAAAAAGCGAATACCGCCAAAAAATCGCGATAGCAAACGAATACCATCAAAAAATTGCGATAACAAACGCGAATTACCGTCAAAAATCACGACAACGAACGAATATCGTCAAAAATCGCAATAAAAAACGCAAATTACCGTAAAAAATTGCGATAACGAATGCGAATACCGTCAAAAAATCGCGATAACGAACGCGATTTTCGTCAAAAAACGTAAAAATGAACGCAAAAACGTGAATTTTATATAAAAAAAAAACCACGAAAAAGTTAATACCGTCAAAAAATCGCGATAACGAACGAATACCGTCAAAAAATCGCCATAGCAAACGCGAATTACCGTAAAAAAATCGCGAAAACGAACACGAATACCGTAAAAAAATCGCGATAACGAACGCGAATACCGTCCGAAAATCGCGATAACAAACGCGAATACAGTCCAAAAAGTCGTGAAAACGATCGCCAATACCGTTAAAAAGTTTTGAAAACGCACGCGATTTACGTTAAAAAGTTTCGAAAACGCACGCGATTTTCGTTAAAAAGTCGCTAAAACGAACGCAAATTTTATCAAAAGATCACAAAAAAAGATAAAAAATGCACATTATGTCAAAGGATTCTGGAAAAAATCATATAATATTAGTTTTATGAGAGCCCCCCCCCCCTTTTTTATTTTTTAGAAAATTTAATGTTTTTTTTTTTTTTTTTTTTTTTTAATCAAACTTGCTAGTTAGTGGAAAAACATTTTTTTTTTTTTTTTTTTTGGGGGGGGGGGGAGGGGTTACTTCTTAATTCTAGACAAATAATTACAAAAAAGAGTTTTGGAGTTTATTTATGTCGTTAGCTACGCAAGTACCTAAGCATAGTTGAACTTGAGTAGCTAACTACACATATGCATGTTACATATAACTTTGCTGTTAATTTAAAACAGATTTGAAATTAGTATCTCAAGTTTATTCCAAACAAGTCTAAGCTCGTATATATCTTGTAATTAAATATTCAGTAACATAAATGTCCCGACTGGCTACTAAAGAAATTATTCTCACTAGCCAATAACTGGCTACTAAAAAAAGACAACCTACCGGCCAGTGGCCACTAAGCAAAATTCCTTATTTTCATCTTTAACATACCATAACATAGTTAGGTACTTACATATTAACGCCACCGCCGCAGAAGTTGCACTAATGCTGCAATAAAGAGCAATCTTGTTGTACGCACCCACACAAAAATAATGGCGTCAAAAAATGAACAAAAAAAGGCACTAACACACTAAAAAAGCATTAAAACACTAAAAAAGGGCGTCAAAAATCAGCAAACAACAAGGAATCCAAAAGATAACTACGTGTTACTCTTTATTGACACATTAGAACAAATTCTGTTGTGGTGGCGTTAATACATAAGTACCCACAGTTATATTTCAGAAATAATCACTAAAATATACCAACTAGATTACAACAACGAAATTTAATTTTCGTCAATTATGCTCCATACACTTGACAAGATACCCAATTATGGAATTTTTTCCTCACATATAATACAACATTTGCTTCAATTTTATGTTTTACAAAAGGAAACCAAGCACAAAACAATCATCTATTGAGCAATTCCATCTCAGCTCAAGCAGGGCATGTCAATTCACCATCACAGATTTTTTTCAAAAAAAAAAAAAAAAAACAGTAGTTACAACTGAGTGAAGCACAAAATTTCCCAAAAGGGTTTTTACCAAAAATTTTTTTTCTCTCCAGTTACAGCACTTTCCAGTTTGTGATAAAATTGACAATTTTCAGAAAAACTGGAAAAACGCTTCATTTTGAAATGAACACAGAATGTTGAATATGTTGAATACCAAACATATTTAGTCAATTTATTTTTTACAAACAGTTATTAAACTGAATTTTACTTTAGCTTAGTTTTAAAAAATATAGTGACATTTTTACTTAATTAAAAAAAAAATAATTTAAGTACAAAAAATATAATTATTACTGAATTTAAGATTTTTTTTTTTCAGAATGAAAAAAATATTTTAAAGCTAAACATTGCTGGACCTTTAATGGGAGTTTTAGAGCAAATTTTTTTTTTTTTAACCCTAAGGTGCATACAACTTTTGTAATTTAATTTTAAATTATGCAAAATTTTGTAAAATCGCTACTTTTGAAGTGCAATTTTTCAAAAACACCATTTTTTAAAAATCTGATAATATGCTCAATAGATACCTTATTAGTTTCTAATAAATACCTTACAAGCAAATCGTGTGTTTTTGCTTAGAAAATTTTATATGCTTTTTTGAAAATAACATGTTGCGTGTGTTTTTCAAAAAAAAACAGAAAGTCAAGTTCTTTCTTATTTAACAGAATTTATAATGTAATTAATATTTCAAACTAAAAAATACAACCCTGGTACATAATTATTATTGTTAAATTATAGCTAACCATTTGCTTAAGTTTAAAATTGTATAAAATACAGCCACTAGTAGAATTACGATTGATCATTAGTCATTTCATTCCATATTCATAAATGTATCTTCACCTACAGTGTGTTAAATATTTTGCTATATAGTATTGATATAATATATTAATATGCAGATACATACATTACAAAAGAATTAGGGACTGAAATTTTTTTGAATTAACTTCAAATCCTTATCATCGAAAGTGTGAAGTCACACAAAGTGTCCAATTGGAACTAGTTTTTCTATTTTTAGAAGCACATTTTCCAATGGTAATGCGCATTAATCTTTTTTCTTTCCAGATTATTCTGGCTACTGGAATCCTTTAGCTGGACCATGGGGATACATGAATCAGCGTTCGAAATCCTTGGTGGTCCGCTGGTCCGAGACCACTGATAATTCAATCGGACCACTAATTTGAAAAATTTAGTGGTCCACAGGACCAGTGCCTTTTTTCAGTCCCTGAGAAAACTGCAACCGATCGCACATAAGATTTTTTTTAAATTATTATCAGGGATGCCGCAGACGCGCTATAGCACGTAAATTACTCAAAAAATCGGCAAAGGGACGCAAAAAGTAGCTCTTACACGTCCCACGGGACGCGTAATTTCATTAAAGGATCGCGAAAAAACGGCAAATTTCGTTAAAAAAATCGCGAAATAATGACTTATTTATGGCAAATTTGTCAAACAATTCTTGAAAAAATGGCAAATTTCATTCCAAAACCCGAAACAAAAGGTAGATTTCTTCGAAAGATCGCGAAAAAACGGCAAATTTCGCCCAAAAAAAATCGCAAAAAATGGCAGATTTTTTCCAAAAATTGCAGAAAAATTTCAGATTTCTTCAAAAAATTGAAAAAAAAAAAAAAAAAAAAAAAAAAAAAAAAACTGGCAGATTTCTTCAAAAAATCGCGATAAAAGACACATTTTATCGGAAAATTCCGATAAAACGCGAAATTTGTCAAAAAAATCACGAAAAACGACAAATTTCCTCAAAAAATTGCGAAAAAACACACAAATTTTGTTAAAAAAGCACTAAAAAACGACTAATTTCCGGCAAATATCGTCAAAAAATTTGCGAAAAAATGGCTAATTTTATTCTAAAACGCGAAAAAACGGCAGATTTCTTCAAAAGATCGCAAAAAAACGGCAAATTTCCCCAAAAATCGCGATAAAACGGCAAATTTTGTCAAAAAATATCGCGAAAAACGGTATATTTCGTCAATAAAAATAAAAGATTTCGTCAAAATAACGCGAAAAAACGGAAATTTCGACAAAAAAGCACGAAAAAAATAAAATAAATGAGTGAATGCCGGGAGAGAGTTTTTCTGTTTTAAAAACTAATTTTCTTGCTTCAAAATTGTTGTTGCTGCTCCAAAAACTGATTTTCCTGCTTCCCAATCGGTTTTTTATTGCTCCAAATCTTTCTGAGTGAATGTGACTCCTGAAAGTACCATTACATTAAGCAAAGTACCCATTTACTCAAAAAAAAAATATTCCTTTTTTCAGCAAAAATGTCTTTTTCAATAAACCTGTCTTGCTCCATTTTAAAAGAAATGCAAACAATAGTGATACTTGTTACCTTCTACACTTAAATAAGCATTATTTTATAATTAAATTTGTAATTTGCACATTTATTCTTTAAAAAATACAGAAAATTTACTCTAAGTGTTAAGGTTATTTAATAGAATTTTATGTAGCGGACCAGTGATGATGTCTGCGGACCAGTAAATTCTCATGCTTACTGGTCTTTGGGACCAGTGACTTTTTTTTAGGAATTCTAACGCTGTGAATGATACTTTAATATATCATCTAGTTCTCATGATATACGATATACCATTGATTTGTCCTATCCACCAATTATTTTCATAAATGCATCTAATGAAATCACCAAATTGGGAAATCATGTATTGAATATTGTTTTTTTATTTGTCTGGAGGTTTCAACTTTTGTCAATTCATTTTTAATTGTTCGTCCCATATAACCTTCATTATTTTCAATCTCCCAATAATGTTCAGATCATATACCAACAATAAATCTTACATTGGCATATTCTTTCTCTTTATTAGCTCTATAAGCTTAAATAATCTTTTTGTCTAGATGTAGCAGAATGGTATTTTTTAACAGAGAGGAAAGTTCTGCAACAAATGAGACAGAATCTCGGATAGCTCTTATTGGCTCATTTTGGAGATTAAATTTCATTTAAACAATTCTGCATAAAAACACCTTCACTAAAATGTTCTATTTTTATACAGCATTAGTAAATGGTAGATTGTAAGATAATAATTGTTAAAAAGAAATTTAATAAAATAGAAAACTTTCTTCGTGTAGATTTTTTATTTTTATTTATTTTTAATTAAGAAAATTATTAAAATTTTAAATATAACTGTACTGTTAAAGTACATTGTAATAAGTCATTATCAAAAAATTGAAATTTTTAAATTCAATGAAGTTATTAAAGAAAACTTTTAGTTATGTATCCACATCTTAGAACATTAAAACATAATCATCATAGAATATCAAAACATATTTTAATAAAAGTGTGAAAATAATGTTTTATAATATTTTCCTCTAAGAAAAATATGCCTGTTCAATAGCAATCTAATTATTGAGTACTAAAAGGAGAGAAAATAAAAAGGGAATGAAATTTTTCTTTTTTTTAAAGGGGAGTTTGAATTATTTACATTTTATGAATAGGAATTTTTGAAGATTAGCTTATATTTATCTGCCATAATTATATGCATATTATTATCTTTTCAATAAAAAATAGTAATTATACTATTAATTCAGTGAAATAAGAGAACTTGGTCTTCTGGTTAAAAAATACACAACATGTTATTTTCAAAAAATCATATAAAACTTTCAGTACTTCTCTGTTATCCCATCGACCAAAATATTATCGCCAAATTACAAGATTAAATGCCAGTAATGGATGATTGTGAATATTACATTCAATGACATTAGACACGAAATACACATTTAAAACATCATCAAGTGATTTTAATTTCGACTTTTTATTTGTATTTTTATTAATGTTTTACTAATTTATTTGTTCTTTCATTATTTAAAATAAAAATTACATCAATGTGCATAATTTGGCTATTAGTTTGGCGATTTGTAAAATTTGGCGAAATTGGTCAATGGGATAACAGAGAAGTACCAAACTTTCTAAGCAAAAACACACGATTTGCTTGCAAGGTATTTATTAGAAACTAATAAGGAATAAATAATAAACTAATTGAGCATATTATCAGATTTTTTAAAAAAATGGTGTTTTTGAGAAATTGCACTTCAAAAGTAGCAATTTTACAAAATTTAAAATTGAATTACAAAAGTTGTATGCACCTTAGGATTAAAATAAAATTTGCTCTAAAACTCTCATTAAAGGTCTTTGGATTGCCATCAATGTTTAGCTTTAAGAAATTTTTTTTCATTCTGAAAAAAAATCGGCACAGATGTCATACACGCACCACATTTGCACATGTTTTTTCCCCCACCAATTTGGTGAAAATTTTATTTTTTAACATAAGTTAAAAATTGCATGCAATAACAGCACATGATTTTTTATTCCAATATAGAAATAAAATAACGTGAAAAAATGAAAGATATTCTAGTATTTTAAAAAGGGAAATGAAAATAAATGAATGATAATTTGATATAAATAATTATTGATATAGTATACAAAAAAATATTTTAATGAATTAAAATAAAAAATAACAGTAAATAAATATGAATTTAATAAATAAGGAAACAATAAATAAACAGGTATAAATAATAATCTTATTAAGTAAGAAAACAATAAATATAATTGTTATAATAAATTGTAAATATTAATACTTATAGCCATATTAAATGCATGCAGTCGTATCATTTAAACAGCACATTTCACTGAAATCTTTAATTTTTCCCATTTTATTTCCTTAACAAAAATTGTTATAAACTTATTAAACTATCTTCTCCTTGGCACAGATGTGCAATGACAAACTGGCGGGGGAAAAAACACGTGCAAATGTGGTGCGTATGACATCTGTGCCAAAAAATCTTAAATTCAGTAATAATTATATTTTCTGTACTTAAAAACTATATATTTTTTTTTTAGTTAAGTAAAAATGTCACTATATTTTTTAAAACTGTGATAAAGTAAAATTTAGTTTAATAACTATTTGTAAAAAATAAATTTACTGAATATGTTTAATATGTTTGGTGCGGTGTTCATTTCAAAATGAAGCATTTTTCAGTTTTTCTGAAAATTGTCAAATTTATCACAAACTTGAAAGTGCTGTAACTGGAGGAATTTTTTTTTTTTTTTTTTTTTTTTTTTTGGTAAAAATCCTTTTGGTAAGTTTTATGTTTTACTTAGTTGTAACTACTGTATTTTTTTGAAAAAAATCGGTGATGGTGAATTGACGCATATCAATACTGCCTGCCTGAATTGAGATGGAATAGCTCTATTTACAGTTATTTCAATCAATAATAAAAACATAAAAAATTCACAGATATAACATTTACTTAGCGCCTTCACTGTGCTTGCATTTATCGTTAAAATGTATGGTCATGATTCTAACATTATTTCGAAAAATTAGTTTTCCTCGATTCAAGTATCCGATCGTCCGCCTAATGGCATTAGTACCTAACATATAAGGCATTTTAAAAATAAATATGTTAACTTCCTCAAGAAATAAACTATTTTTTTAATAATTGCTCATGTAAGTAAAAAATCCAGTGCTTCGCATTATTTATAAATAATAAATATATAATATAAAGACGATGTTCTAAGCATTGCACGCGATTTTCACAAACAAAACAAATACAAACGAACCGACAACCATTATTCGATTAATAAAATAAGTCGGATTAGTATTCGAGTACAGAAAAAAGAAGAAAATTGTGTTAAATAAATGTCGTTTAAATTATCTCAAAGTTCCACGTAACTGAAATGCTATAAAATTAAAAGTGAATTTTACCATAGATTTCTTTATTATCTAATTACATAGATATTTATGCTTAATTTGAATATTGACATTCTCTTTGCCTACCAACCAACTAACCATAACCAAAGACATGTGGCGCGATTTTTTTATTGTTTTATAAAGTGTTTGCGTTTGGTAAATTTTTTTTTATCTATTTCTCACAATGGAGAAGCTTTTGACTATGGAACAAATTTTAAAATTTGTAGATAATATTTCGAAAAGTACTCGCTTTAGAGAAGCAGAAGAAATATTATCTTCAAAATTAGTTATGTGCGGTTTCAAAGCTGAGGAAGACATGAACGAAGATGAGCTCGAAGATGACAACAGATTGTATATAGTAGCCCTATGTATCCGGCCTGATACCGTCAAAAGATGCACGTACGAAGTAAATTGCAAATTATTGAAGAATGAAAATGAGTGGACTATTGAAGACATTGTTTGTTCTTGCAAAAGGAAAAGTTGCAAGCACTGCATTGCAGTATTGTTGTATTGCCACAGGTTATTAACATTTCATTTCTTTAATGCTATGGACAGTTCTCAATCATATCTGTTATCAATTCTCAATCGGATTTTTTTGAGTAAAGGAGAAAGGCCCTTAATTTAGCATATTTTAAGAAGCATGGTATTGTAAAACTTAATTTCACTGTTGTTCCTGCATTTTTTTCTTTTTTTATAGCTTCTGAAGTACATTCGGCTCACATGTCATGTATGCACTACACACCACACCACATTGGCACGAATTTTTTTCTGACGCCAATTTGACGAAAACTTTATTAAAAAATATAGATGTAACTGGTATTTGAAAACCATCTTCTATTTAAAGAAAAAAGAAAAGAAATAAAGTTTTGTGGCAACCATCTTGCGCAGTCAGTAAAACGAGTTTCTCGCAGGAAGCCACTGAGGTACCCTTTTGCTCAGCGGATAAGACGCTCGCTTACTGACCGTGGGATCTCCGGTTCGAACCCTGCCCAGGCACCGTCACCTGCAGTTTATTTAATAATTATAGAACAAAACAATTTATATAATTTTAAAACAGGAACTGAAAGTAAATAAATAGATTATTAATAAATAATAAACATTTATAATAAATAATAACCTTCTTACAATGTGATGCATAAAATCACCATTTAGTTGCAATCGCGCCAATGTGTTGAGTATTTGACATCTGTGCTGTACGTTAAGGCTCGTTACTTGACATTATACTGTAGAATATGATTATGTGATACTATTTAATTATCCTGTTGCCAAACTATAGAATTAAATGCCAATAATGAATGATTGCAAATGTTGCATTCACTTGACATTAAACTCGATGTCAATGATTTTAATCAGCACTACTTAGTTATCCTGTCGACCATATTTATATTTTCATATTATACTGATTATAGAATTAAAATTCTGTCTAGGAATAATAAAATGGCATATAATCCAAAATACTTTATAATCCACAGTATTCCATAATCTGCACAACCTTTGGCCCCAGCTTGTGCGTATTATAGAACTTTGGCTGTATTTAACTTTTTATCTACTGAATTATGAATTCATGAAAATTTTACATTTTAAAGCATTTCACATAAATTGTTTTAATTAAATTAAAACATTTACATAATTGTTTAGTAAATTTATGAAGGATTAATTAAATTTGAATTTACAGGGATTTTGTGTAATATTTATAACCTCACTCAAATATGTTATTTTAAATTGTTATCTTGGTATTTTGTAGAATTATAAAATGTACAAGAAGGATGCTCTTAGAGTATAAATATAGAAATATTTCCGAATTGAAAAATTCTCATCCTTTTTCCTCAGCGCGAAGAAAGCTGAAAAGATACAAAGGCTAAAGAAATCATTCTCTTAAAAATAGTTTTGTTTTCTGTAACCAATAATGCTTTTGGAACAAGATAAATTAATGTATCTGTAACTCAATCTAAACAGTATTGCAACTAATTGATGTATCAATAAAATTTTATAATAAATAATTTTAATGGTACTTATAAATAATGTTGGTAGATAGAGGGTTAAAATGTGGTTTTCTTTTTTTCTCTACATAGCAATGACATAACGATGACTTTTGATGAGATCATCCGTTCAAGGGATCCCGTACATATGGAATTTTTTGACAAAATACCTGCAGTACCCGTAAGCGAGATGTTTCGTGAGAAGCGACCTACACCACCTCAACTCTCGAAGGGTGAAAAGGGGAGAATCAGGGGAGATGATTCTTCAGACGATGAGTTTACAGATTATGTAGATGATAGGCATGGGCCAGGATACAGGAGCTGGAAGGAAAATGTGAAAGAACGTGGAAGGAAACTTGGGAAGTGGTAAGTTGTTGCTTTATAATTTTACAGAAAAGATGCCGTATCTTCCTGCTAGCCCCATTTTGTTTTGCTACTATTTCTCATACATTACTATTATTAACCTTAAACAACAAAATGCAGCTGAAATGATTATTTAATGATCAAATGATATGTTTAAAAAAAAGGAATTAAATTAAACAACACAATCTACTGTGGAAACTCAAAATTTGAAAGATCAAATTTTTAATAATAAAAATCTTCGATTCACTTATTTTGTGAAACATTCAGGCAAAATGAAAACAATTTTTTTAGTGTGCATAAGCCTTATAGATATTTATTTTAAGTTTCTCCCAAACAATAATTGCTAAATAAATAATAAATTATGAGAAATATGGAAACAAAATGGTGACTGGCCGGAAAATACGGCATCTGTTCCATTTTTACTAGCAGGCAGAACCAAGCTAAGTATGGGGCAAAATTGAGATATTTCATTAGTGGCCACCAGCCGGAAAGTCTAGTTTTTTAATGAACGCTTTCTTTAAACAAGTGGCCACTTTTTTATTTAAAAATACTAAATGCTGAAAATTTTGTAAGTATTAATCTAAAACTGAATAACCCAAATAAATATACGTTAATATCAATATATTGAAACCAAAAAAGTAAAATCCTTGATGAAATGCAGGAAAATTTTATTTCCGTGTGAAAAAGTGGCCGGAAGGTGGCCATTGATAATTTTTCATTAGCCACTTTTTCTCATTTATTGGCCCTGTGGCTGGCGGCTAGTGCTAATTTTGCTCTTTAAATCTTCGCTCAGTCAGAATTAACTTTGTGTTCAACTCAATATAATATTCTCCCTGTATCATTCTCTGTGTACTATTGTTATAAAGCATGTTATTTATAACAAAATTATTTACCAAAAAAAAAAAAAAAAAAAAAAAAGAAACAACAGGACATCAATCCAAATCATATTTTTAGCTCATTTCTGATTGGTTTAACCATGCATCTCAATTCCTATTATGATAAGTCTAAAAAATTTCTTCATGTCCTGTATGCTGATATTCATACATGTGTGTAAATTTTACATTACAGTCAAACTCCGTTATAGCAAACCTAATTTGTAATGAACGAAAATTTTGGTCCCACCATTTTCTTATTGTATTTAATGCTATTTTATCCTTTTATAGTGAACCACCAAAATCTTAAGAATGGGTTATTTATATCAAACTTTTTTTTTTTTTTTTTTTTTTTTTTTTTTCTAGTCGACAGTGATTTTTTTTTTCTTTTATTACTTTTCCGCTGTTCAATATTTTTACTCTAATTTTATAAGAAAATGCATGCCAGTTAGTAAAACATGGTGCAAATTAACGGTAAGACTTTTTATTAAAAATGGGTAAAAACTCCATTCTTTCTCTTTTATGGTTGCTATTCTGCAAGTGTGATCACGCCCACTCGTTTTTAAGAATAATTCAAGATATGACAGCTATTAAAAGAACGTTGTCTTTAAAGGGTAATAATCATAAGCTTTTTTCCTTAAAATCATAATCTCTGGAGTTCAGGAGTAACAAAAAAAAAAAAAAAAGAAACTTTAAATGATAAAAAAGTAAACAAACAATATAAAATTAAAAATTAAACAATTTTTAACACACCAATAATTAGTGCTAGTCATCCTATTGCTGGATAAAGTGTAAAGATTTTAGTATAGTCAGGACCAGTCATGGTTGTTAAATACCCGGGTTTTTTCAGAAAAAAAACAACCCACTGTGTCTTTTCAGGGTTTTTAGAGTTTTTTTCAGGGTTTTGGGGTTATGGGAGGTGATTAAAAATGCTTGAAAAAAAAAAAAAAAGTACTTATTACTAAATTTAAAGTTGCTGATTGATTACAAATATATTAGGGATGCACCGAATAGTGATTTTGGCCGAATACCGAATGCCGAATATTCGGCCAGCCGAATACCGAATATTCGGCCAGCCGAATAGTTAACTATTCGGCCGAATACCGAATATTCAGCTTTCCAAATACTTTTTATATTTCAAAATTTAAAGATATTAAAATGTAAAAATAACTTTTTAAAAGAGTTTTACATAATATTTAATAAAAAAAAAACTTACATTTTGATAAACAAGAGCTTTTTATAAGAGCATTTAGTACTGAAAAAAATCTGCCTTGAGTTATTTAAGATGTGCAATTATGAAACTTTAGTTAATAAAATTTTCTACGAATCAAAACAAACATTTTAAAATCAAATAATGAAAAAAAGGCCGAAGAAAAATTTTACAGTCTGATAATTGTCCTTTTTAAATAAGTCAAGGCAGATTTTTTTCAATATAAAGTACAAATACTTTCAACTTAATTCTAAATAAAAGTATGTTTGGCTCATAGTTCTTTTCTTATGAATGGTGGTATTTTCTACCCTTCCCATCATATCATATTTTACAAAAATCAAAGCATGTGAGTTGAAAATATGTTATCTTATTTTTTGTTAATGTAATAAACGAACACACAAATTTTGATCTAGAGTGAGATGAAATACAATGTACTCATGACTCAATAAGTTGAATATGATTATGGTTTCATGAACAAAAATTGTCTGCCTTGATAGCTATTACTAATCTCAAAAGTTTTTTTTTTCTTTTAACGGACTTTTATTTGGGGAAAAGCAAGAAACAGATTATTTACTAAACAAAATTTAGAAACTTGTATTAGCACATAATTTATTCTTAAGGAGAATCCTAGTAAATCACCATGTTAATCCTTCTCATGGTTAATTTTCTTAAGTTACACTTTACAAACAGCAAATAAATAATGTAAAAACATTCTATTTTATTTAAAAATGATTTTGTTTCTAATTATTTTAAATATAAATTAAAAAATTGATAGTTAAAAGTAGAAATAGTAAAAAGTTTTTAAAAGGTTTTATTAAGTATTGGATTCGGCCGAATACTTTGATATTCGGCCATACCGAATATTCGGCAGGCCGAATAGTTTGATATTCGGCCAAGCCGAATATTCGGCTCAACCGAATAGTTTAATATTCGGCCTAACCGAATATTCGGTAACATGGCCGAATACCGAATATTCGGTGCATCCCTAAAATATATATATATATATATATCAATGACAGTAATCAAAATTATGCTTTGCTTTTTGGTAAATTGATTATTAGTAATAATTTATAAAGTATTTTTTATTACTAAATAATAGAATAAGCCAAGTAATTCTACATGTCTACATAATTAAATTAGGATTCTAAGCATATATGGTATTTTGTTATTGTTCCGTTCCGGAAGTGGTTTTTGGCTCCACCTGGCGAGCGCTTGTAAAAAATAGACAGTTTAGCTGTTGATCATCAAAGCATCAGCACGTATACTCGAATTGCTAATCATCCATACACCCTTTAAGCTATGGAAATTCATTTAAGTTTTATCATTGCATATTAGTTTACCATGTGTGGTTTTGTGTTTTTATATGTGTGTGTGTATTTGTGCAAGTGTAATTAAAAAACTTTAAAAAGACATCAAGAATACAGTCCATTCTACTCGACATTGTGGCCCTCTCGGCCGGAGTGAACCATGGAAAAACTAAATAGATTAAAAGGCACGTCAAAGGCTGCCATAACAAGACTAGAGCAGTTTATATCGGAAACTACTGATATTAAAACGACTAATATAAGTATTTTAGAAGTGAAGTTAAAAAAGACGGAATGTCTACAAAACAAGCTCGAAGAGCTCAGAGAGCAATACTTCGAAATTCAGGATATCACATCGCAACAAGTCCAAGAAATTGATCAAGATATTAATAGTGCTCTCGAGAGATTAGAACAAGTGGAGGTAAGCTTAAAACTTTTATTAGCCTCATTCGAAAATAAATCTCATACTGTTGATGATTATGTATGTGAAACCAAAACAAAAGTTCGCCTCCCAGAAATACCTTTACCTTCTTTCGGAGGTGCTTATTGTGATTTTGCTAATTTTAAAACGCAATTTACTAACTTAATTGTTAATAATGAACAACTTGATGACAATCAGAAATTATTTTATTTAAAGGCTTCTTTAAAAAACGAAGCTAAGCAATTAGAGTCCCCTGATGACGATTTTAATTCATTGTTTCAAGCTTTAATACATAGATACGAAAACAAGAGATTATTAATCGATTCGCATATTTCTGCAATTTTAAATTATGAAAAAATTCAAAATGAATCTCCGAAAGAGTTGCGTAATTTTATTGATATTATTAATAAAAACATCAGAGCTCTAAAGGTCTTGGAATATACACAAAATAAATTGTCAGAAAGTGTATTTATAAATATCATTTTGAAGAAATTAGACACCGAATCTCAAAAACAATTCGAATTGTCATTGGAAACAACAAATGTTCCAAGTTTTGATTATTTAATTTCTTTTTTGGAAAAACGTTGTGTTACTTTAGAAGCCATAACGAATGCATCTGGCGCCAACCAGACTTCGAAATCCAAATTCTCCAAGGCGAATTACGCAATAAATAAATCAAAATCATTTCTCATCAATGACAATAAAAATAGAAATAATTTAAAGACCTGCTTTTGTTGCAAATTTGCGTTTCACCCGCTTTATAAATGCAATGTTTTTTTAAACAAAAATGTTCAAGAAAGAAAAAGTATTGTAAATAAGAACAAATTATGTTTGAATTGCTTAAGATTTCACCAAGGAAAATGTAATTCTAAATTCGCTTGCAAATTCTGCTCGCAATTACATAATAGCTTATTATGTGAAGAACATGAGATGTTAAAGGGGGTGGAAATAAATAAAAACAAAAATAATGACATGTTGAGAGATAAACAAATAAGTGATTTCGATTCCAAAAAAAGGGAAGCAGCAATAATCGGTACAAATTTGTTTACAGATAACAGAAAAAATTGTGCATTATTAAATACGGCTATAATTTTAGTAAGTGATGTGTTTGGAAATAAAGTTAGATTGCGTGCGGTGATTGACAGCGGATCGTCGATTAACATTTTAAGTAATAGTGCATGCAAGAGATTAAATTTACGACCAAAACCATTCAAGGGAATGATTTCGGGTATTAATGAAACACATCAAGAAATAAGGAAAATAGTCAATGCAGAAATATCAAATGAACAAGGAACATTTTCCAAAGAAATAGAATTCGCTGTTTTGCCAAAAATTACAAACAACATTCCAGTTTCAAAATTAGATATTTCTAATTTATGTATTCCACAACAAATTAATCTAGCAGATGACAATTTTTATACACCTGGACCAATCGACGCACTGATCAGTAGTCAATTGTTTTTTTCAATTTTAAAGAGTGAACAAATTCGTTTAGCAGATGCTAACTGTATTTTACAAAACACTGAATTTGGATATTTAGTGACAGGGTCGCTCCCACAAAGTAAAATTCAGTCCCATTGTTATCTTTTAACTGAAAATAGTCTAGACAACACTTTACAAAGATTTTTTGAAATAGAATCCTTACCGGGTGATGACAGTAATTCCATTAGAAGCGATGAAGAAAGGTTTTGTGAGGAACATTTTAAAAGCACTTATAAACGAGATCAAGCGGGTAGATTTACCGTACAATTACCCATAAAGGAAAATGCTGAAGCATTGTTGGGGTTTTCTAAAGAAATTGCAGCGAAAAGATTAACTAATTTATGGAATAAATTAGATAGAAATAAAATTATGTCTGATCTATATATAGAATTTATGAACGAGTATGAAGCTTTGGGTCATATGACTCAAATTGAATCTGAAAGCGAAAAGGGGGTGTCTTACTATATTCCTCACCATGCGATTTATAAACCAGAAAAATTATCCACCCCCCTGAGAGTGGTATTCAACGCTAGTTCAAATACATCTAGCGGTTATTCACTTAATTCAATATTGTTAAATGGGGGAACGGTTCAGCAAGATTTATTTTCTATTATAACTAGATTTCGTACGCTCAAGTATGCATTCTGCGCAGACATTAAGAAAATGTACAGACAGATAATGATAGAACCGTTGCAGAGAAATTTACAAAGAATTCTTTGGAAGGTCAGTAAGGACGCTCCGATAAAAGTCTTTGAGCTAAACACGATTACCTATGGGACAGTTTCAGCCCCTTTTTTAGCCACGCGAACGTTAAAGGCTCTTGCTGATGAGGAAAAGACAGATTTCCCTAAAGCCTCCGAAGTCATACTTAACGACATGTATGTCGATGATTGTTTATCTGGTGCCAGTTCCTTACAAGCTGCAAAGGAACTACAATCAGAGTTAATTCAGATCTTGAAAAGGGGAGGGATGGACCTTCACAAATGGGTCGCTAACCATCCTGAATTACTACAAGATGCCGCCATATCAGAATACGCATTTGATGAACACTCTCAGCAGATTTCGGTAAAAACTTTGGGAATGCTTTGGAAACCTCAGATGGACCATTTCATTTTTGAGATTAATATAGAGCCTAAAGATGTTTATACCAAGAGAGATGTTTTGGCTCAAATAGCTAAAATATATGATCCCCTTGGCCTAACTGGCCCAATTATAACCAAAGCTAAGATATTTATGCAACATTTATGGGAGTTAAAAATTAATTGGCATGAACAATTGCCTTCTAGCTCACTTCGAGAATGGAAGAATTTTCTTAACAAGCTAAGTGAGATAAATAATCTTACAATTCCACGGTATGTTTTGTCAGACAACATTGCAAGTCTAGATTTACATGCATTCTCAGACGCCTCTGGAAAGGCCTATGGAGCAGCTATCTACTTGAGATCTTTCTCCTCAAGTGGGCAATTCAGATCTAATCTTCTATGCAGCAAGTCCCGGGTAGCCCCACTAAAGCCAATGACAATCCCAAGACTTGAACTGTCTGCAGCTCTACTTTTGACAAGGCTAGTTCAGAAAGTGATTGCCACTCTAAAATTAAATCTTGAAAGAGTATGGTTCTAGACAGATTCTACAATTGTCCTATTTTGGATTAATACATCACCCCAAAAGCTGAAAACCTTCGTCGCAAACAGGGTTTCCGCGATCCAATCTCTTTCCGAAACTCATCAGTGGAACCATGTTGCCTCAAAATCTAATCCGGCAGACATCATCTCCAGAGGTGCAACAGCAAAGGATCTCATTGACAATGATTTGTGGTGGTTTGGACCAACATTTTTTCAAAGAGAAATTACAGTTCCCAGCCAACTTCCCACTCCCACTGCCTTTGAATGTGAACAAGAAATGAAAGCAGACTTTTCCCTATCCTTACTAACTGTGGAAAAGGATCCGAACATTTTAAATGATTTATTCAAATTGAACAATTTTTTAAAACTAATTAAAATATGTAGTTTTATTTTCAGGTTCATCAACAATTGTAAGAGAAAGGAGAAAACCAAAGGCTTCCTAACATCGGAAGAACTGAAATGCAGTACTTTTTTTTTAATAAGGAAAGCCCAGGAAAGTAAGTTCTCTCCTGAATTGTCAGCATTAAGAAAGGGGCAACCTGTTCCTTCCTGCAGTAAGTTAAAAAGTTTGGACCCATTCATTGATGAAAGTGGAGTCCTTCGCGTTGGTGGTAGATTAATCAACTCTCTCTTGCCCTTTGATGCAAAGCACCAAGTAATTTTACCCAGTGACCACAAGATCACTAAATTAATTTTTGAGTACTTTCATAAAAAGTACTTCCATATAGGTGCTCAGGGACTAGTTCATCAAGTACGCATGAAATATTGGCCCATAAAGGCTAAAAGCATTGCCCGGAAAACAGTGCACAATTGTGTCACATGTTTCAGGCACAATCCCAAGACGTTAGATCAATTGATGGGAGACCTCCCTTCGCAACGCGTAACACCTAATTGCACATTTTACAATTCAGCCGTAGATTTTTGCGGTCCCTTTCAAATCAAATACAAAAATCAGAGGAAAGGTAATTATTCCAAAAGTTATGTGGCTGTATTTATATGTATGGCTACCAAAGCCGTTCATTTAGAAATAGTAAGCGATTTGTCCGCTGCTGCATTCATTGCTGCGCTTAAAAGATTTTGTGCCAGGCGAGGCAAAGTAAATACTCTAACTTCGGATAATGCCACTAATTTTAAAGGTGCGTCAACTGAATTAAATAATTTAAAAAAATTATTGGAAAAACCTAACGAGGAATTATCAAATTTCTTTGCTGAAGAATTCATAACCTGGAAATTTATCCCTCCTCGATCCCCTAATTTTGGTGGTCTTTGGGAAGCTGGTGTTAAGTCCTTCAAACATCATTTGCTCAGAGCAGTAGGTAATAATAAAATCACTTTAGAGGACTTTGAAACTCTAGTGGTCCAAATCGAAGGGATCTTAAACTCCCGGCCTTTATTTCCTCTTTCTGATGACATAAATGAGTTTGAGGTACTTACACCAGGCCATTTTTTAATTGGCAGGCCTATCAGCAGTATTCCAGAGCCTAATGTCACGAATATTTCTGATAACAGATTAACCCATTGGCAGCTAATTTCCAAATATGTTCAATGCATTTGGAAACGTTGGTCTGTTGACTACCTAAATCACTTGCAGCAGCGAGGTAAATGGCAATTTAAAAAGGAAAACATTAAGCTAGGATCCCTAGTATTACTAAAGGAGGAAAATCTACCACCATGTAAATGGGCTCTTGCCCGGATTATTGAAATAATTCCAGGCAAGGACCACAAGGTTCGAGCAGTGAAGGTAAAAACTGCTACTGGTATTTTTTCACGAGGCATTTCTAAAGTATGCCTATTGCCCACTAGCGATAGCGACTGATTGATGTATCTTTGTATTATTATATTATTTTAAAGTAATTATACTCATTGTTTATGTATTAAGTGTTTGTATTTAATGTCATTTTATTGTTAATTAATTATTATTGTATTATGTTTATTGATTGATGAAATATTGCATATTTCATCCCCGGGCGGCATGTTCCATTCCGGAAGTGGTTTTTGGCTCCACCTGGCGAGCGCTTGTAAAAAATAGACAGTTTAGCTGTTGATCATCAAAGCATCAGCACGTATACTCGAATTGCTAATCATCCATACACCCTTTAAGCTATGGAAATTCATTTAAGTTTTATCATTGCATATTAGTTTACCATGTGTGGTTTTGTGTTTTTATATGTGTGTGTGTATTTGTGCAAGTGTAATTAAAAAACTTTAAAAAGACCATCAAGAATACAGTCCATTCTACTCGACAGTTATGAGCTTCTATTGTATAACATAGAACGGATTACACATCAAAGTATTTTTTTAATGGGAAAAAAATTGTGTTACTTACATATGCTACAGAGATTAACTAACAATTATTTCTTTTAAAAATTGTGATGGTATAATTAGGACATTTGTTTTCTTTTTGGTGTGGGGTCAGGGTTGTTAAATACCCGGGTTTTTTTTTTTTTTTTTTTTTTTTTTTTTTTTTTTTTTTTTTCCAGAAAAAAACCAACCGACTGTGTTTTTTCAGGGGTTTTTTTTGGGGGGGGGGGTTCAGGGTTTTTCGGGTTTTTTCAGGTTTTTGGGGGTTTATGGGAGGTCGTTCAGAATGCTTGAAAAAAAATTTACTTATTACTAAATTTAAAGTAGCTAATTGATTACAAATATATATAAATCAATGACAGTAATCAAGATTATGCTTTGCTTTTTGATAAATTTATTATTAGTAATAATTTATAAAGTATTTTTTATTACTAAATAATATAATAGAATAAGCCAAGTAATTCTACATGTCTACATAATTAAATTGGGATTCTAAGCATATATGGTATTTTGTTATGAGCTTCTATTGTATAACATAGAACGGATTACACATCAAAGTATTTTTTTAATGGGAAAAAAATTGTTTGTGCTACTTACACATGCTACAGAGATTAACTAACAATTATTTCTTTTAAAAATTGTGATGGTATAATTGGGACATTTCTTTTCTTTGGGCTGGGGGGTGATGGTTATAAACTTTGAGTGGTGTACTGATACTAAGAAATATATTATATGTGTAATATAAATACATTATATATGTAATTCAAAGTTGAAATTTTGAAAAAACCCACTTAGGTTTTTTCAAGTGGGTTTTTCAGAAAAAACCCTCCTGGGTTTTTTGGGCTGGGCAAAATCATAACAACCCTGTGACTGACAGTGAGATTTGTGAAATAATGACAAACAATGTATCTGATGAAAGTGGTGATGAGAAGGACAACCAGCAGAATGAAGCAGTTGAAAAGGTATCAAATGAAAAATTAGTATTTTATACCGAACAATTAATTTCATGCATGCAACAGAGAAGCTATTTCCATGAGCAGCAAATCATGTCTCTGTACAAAATACAAGAACAATTAAGCAAGAGACACGCTATAAGCAAAAGACTATCAAAGACATGTTTGCTAAATCCCAGTCAAAAGATTCTATTTCAAAATCTCGAAATTAAATTTCATATTATGTACATTTTTTCATTTATTATAATAATTTTTTATTTTGTGTAAATTAATCAATAAATTAAAGTATTCACATGTATTAATATTTATATTTACCTATTTATTTCACTATTTATGCAATCATTTTGTGCATTTCTTATAACTAGGGTAAAATGTTCCGAATTACGGAAAAACCCTTTATCCAGAATGCCCTGGATCCCAAGCATTCTGGATAACAGATCCTATACTGTAATACAAAATTTTATAATTATCATTTTGAGTCATTTGCTAGATACAATTAGCTTGACCTGCCCTCATAGTAATCCAAATGTACCCTCTAATCGAATTTCCTTGAATATGCGACCTAACCAAATAGCCTTTTCAAGTTCAAAAGCAATAGAATACAAAATTTGATCAAATTCGTTAGAGTTGTTTTCGAGATAAAATTGGATTGACCAGTAGTGACCCAAACTGATCCACTAATGGACATTTCTCGAACATCTGATCTACCCCAGTGATTAATATATTATTGAAGGATACTTTTCCATTAGCGAGGTGCAGATAATAAATCTCCAAATGTTGTTTCATTCCTAACAGTTGTAAATTTTCAAGTGAAATGAAAAAAGTCTGGGCCAGGAAACCAAACCGAAAATTATAGGTCAAAATTAACATTTTTACCCCTGTGGCCACTGGCCAGTACACAGTTTTTTTTCACTGGCCAGTTCTTTTAATCACTGGCCAGTAAAAAATTCATAACATTTCATACAAAATTGTGTTTTTTAACTATCAACATTGTAATTTATTAATATCTTGTACTTGCCATTCGATTAAATAAAAACTGGCATTACATCTAATAGAAAAATATAACAAGTTACTGCAGTCAAAATAAAAGTCAAACATGTATTTGATTATATTTAGACGTACTTAATACAATGTATAAAAGAAACAAGGATATTAAAAGTTATTTTTGACACTAGTGTTTATCATTCACATTAGGTCTCCGTGACCTAACAGTCTTCCCACCAAAGTTTTATTGCTGCATCAGGATCATAATCATTTAATCGAATTTTAGATTATTTCATTATTAGACGATTATGCAGCGTGCAGTGATGCCGCTGGACTTGAAAAATCCTGGGTCCCTTTTATACAAAAGCAGGTCCCCACTAATAATAAGTAATATTTTTAGATGCAAAAATTGAACTTGTTCATTTGCAAAAGAAAAATTAAATGCAATAATTATTGTTTTAATAATAATGTACAAATAATTAAAGCCAATATTAATTGTTTTTATTTTTCTTTCTTTACTTTAAAAAAAAAATAAATGTGCAAGATACAAATTGAATTATAAAATAATGCTTATTTGATTGTAGAAGATAACAGGTATCACTATTGTTTGCATTTCTTTTAAAAAGGAGCAGAACTGATTTATTGAAAAAGACATTTTTCCTGAAAAAAAAAATAATTTTGTTCAGTAAAGGGGTACTTTTTGTTTAGTGAAGGGGTGTTTTCAGAAGTTACATTCACTTAGAAAGATTTGGAACAATCAAAAACAGATTGTGGAGCAGGAAAATCTGTTTTTAAAGCAGCAAAAAAAAAAAAAAAAAAAAAAAAAAAAGGAATCAGGAAATTTAATTTTTGGAATAGAGAAATTCTATCCTGGCATTTTTTTTTTTTTTTTTTTTTTGGTTGTGTGCCCTTTTTGGTTGTGTGTGTCAAAAGTGTG
This sequence comes from Maratus speculifer, assembly GCA_964019185.1. Taxonomy (NCBI): domain Eukaryota; kingdom Metazoa; phylum Arthropoda; class Arachnida; order Araneae; family Salticidae; genus Maratus; species Maratus speculifer. The sequence continues at coordinate 347,317,120 of OZ025296.1, forward strand.
CCCTTTTGACGAAAATTGTGTATTAAAGCGATTTTTTGATGAAATTTCTTTTTTTAAGTGATTTTTTTTGACGAAATTTGGCGTTTTTCGCGATTTTTTTTTTGGCAAAATTTGCCGCTTTCCGCGATCTTTTGATGAAAATTACCGTTTTATGATGATGTTTTGATGAAAATTGTCATTTTTTCGCGAATCTTTTGACAAAATTTGCCTTTTTTATCGATTTTTGGACGAAGTTTGTTGTTTTTTCGCAATTTTTTCAGGAAATCTGCCGTTTTTCTGGGATTTTATAACAAAATTAGCCATTTTCGCAAATCTTTTGATGAAATTTGCCAGAAATTAGTTGTTATTTTGCGATTTTTTAACGAAATTTGCCTTTTTTGCGATTCTTTGATGAAATATGCTAGTTTTTCCCGATCTTTTGACGAAATGTGTCGAGATTTCTTGATCTTTTGACAAAAGTTACCTCTTTATCACGATTTTTTTAAATGAAAATTGCCGCTTTATCGCAATTTTTGGACGAAATTTGTTGTTTTTTCGCGATATTTTGAGGAAATTGCCTTTTTATTGGGATTTTGTAACAAAATCAGCCATTTTTTCGCGAATCTTTTGACGAAATTTGGCGGAAATTATTCATCATTTCGCGATTTTTTTAACGAAATGTGCCTTTTTTGCGATTTTTTGACGAAATGTGCCAGTTTTTTGCTATCTTTTGACAAAAGTTAATGTTTTATCACGAGTTTTTGATAAAAATTGCCGTTTTTCGCATTTTTTGAGAAAAATTGGCTTTTTTTTTTTCAGGATTTTGTAACAAATTTAGCCTTTTTTTTCGTGAATTTCTTCACGGAATTTGCCAAAAATTATTCATTATTTCACGATTTTTAATAAAATTTGCCTTTTTTGCAATTTTTTACCGAAAATTGCGCGTCCCGCCGGACACGTAAGCTCCATTTTTTTGCGTCCCATCGCCGATTTTTTGCGTATTTTATGTGCTATAGCGCGTCTGCGGCATCCCTGAGCGTGTTTCACTGGCACTGATACATCGTTTAGCCATCGCATTTGGCGAGTGACGACAATAAAGTTAATCGCCACATTTTAAAAGTTACTCGACGATTGGCGAGTGGCGAGTGCTAATTTTGTGCTATACCGAAAATTAGATTTTTTTTTTTTTTAATCCCACATGGAAATTTACAACTACAGGGTGTCTGTAAAAAAAATCCGGGGTTTTAAAAATTCATATCTCACTAACTATAAAAGATAGCAAAATTTAGTCGATTTCTCTGAAAAGATTAGCTCAAAAAGTTTTACTCATACGAATTGGGAATGTTTGCATCAACTGTTAGCGGCGCTGCAGGGCGTTGACCTTGAACAGGGTTCGTACAGACTCCTTGGACTCCTTAGAAACTACTTAGAAATGAAAACGTTCCTAAGTAGTACTTAGAACTACTTAGATAAACAAAATACTCCTTAGAAACTCCTTAAATTGTATTGCGTTCAGAGATGCCGCGGACGCGATATAGTGCATAAAATATCGGCGACTAAACGCATAATTTTGTTAAAAAAATCGCAAAAATGGCCACTTTCGTTAAAAAAATTGCGAAATAACGACTATTTTTCGATAAATTTCGTCAAAGAATTCGCAAAATAAGGCTAATTTCCTCAAAAAATTTCGAAAACACGGCAGATTTCCTCAAAAGATCGCAAAAAAACAGCAATTTTCGTCTAAAAATTGCGATAAAACGGCAAATTTTGTCAAATTCGGGAAAAGCGGCATATTTTGTCAAAAAAAAAAATCGAATAGACGACAGATTTCGTCAAAAGTCGCGAAAAAATGGCTAATTTTGTCACAAATCTCAAAAAGGCAAAATTTCTCAAAAAGTTCCGAAAAAACGACAGATTTTGTCAAAAAAATCGCTATAAAACGATAGATTTGTCAAAAAATCTCAAAAAAACGATAGATTTATTCAAAAGATTCGCGAAAAAATAGCTAATTTCGTCACAAAATCTCAAAAAATGGCACATTTCCTCAAAAAATCGCAGAAAAAACACGACAAAATTCATCTAAAAATCGCTGAAGACGGCAAATTTCGTCAGAAGATCGTGAAAGAACTCAAATTTTGTCAAAGAGCCATGAGGGGGGGGAAAAAAAAGTTAATGCCGGGAGTGAATTTTTTTTGTTCCAAAAACTAATTTTCTTGCTTCAAATTTTTTTTTCTGCTCTAAAAATGGATTTTCCTGCTTCACAATCGGTTTTTGAATGCTCCAAGTCTTTCTGAGTAAATGTGATTCAGAAAAACACCCATTCATTAAACAAAAAGTTTCATCACTTTACTCAACAAAAGTATTCTTTTTTTCAGCAAAAATGTCTTTTTCAATAAATCAATCTTGCCCCCCCCCCCCCCCCCCAGTAGTTTAAAAAAATATATTATTGGTTTTATTTATTTATTTATTATTAAAGAAATAATTATTGCATTTTATTTTTCATTTGCAAATGGACAAGTTCAATTTTTGCATTTAAAATAATTAGTTAGTGGGGACCCGCTTTTGGTAAAAAGGGACCCAGAATTTTAGAAATCCTGAGGACAAGATTTTTCAAGTCCAGCGGCAGTTTTGCCCACAAGCAATATTAGTAAAAAAAAAAAAAAAAAATCGCGATTGTAAAGCGCACGTTAAACCCTGTATGCACGTCATTCATCAGAAACACAGCAGTGACTGGATGGGATCGTACTAATAGCCACCAAAGTGATTTACTTTTCACGTCCATAAGGGAAAGAAAAGTGAAAAGAACAAGCCAGACACACCTCTAAGCTTCTAATTTCAAAAAATGATTATACTGTTTAATTCCTTTACAGCTAGATATACAACTTGGATTTCTTCTTCATAATATGATATATCATGCTCAATTTTGCTGATAATGGTGGATTCAGGGATGATTCTCAAAAAAATAGTGGAAAAATGCAAATTTCGTGGGAAAATGATGATTTTGTCAATGTTTTTGTCAACGAACTTTGTCAAAAAATCGCTGAAAAATGCTAATTTCCTGTGTGGATCACAGTTAAAAAGGACAATTTCACCAAATATCGCAGATAAAATGCTAATTTTGTTAAAAGATCGTGGAAAAAACCGCCGTTTTCAATAAAATATCGCTTACAAGTATCATTGGGGAAAAAAAAAAAAAAAAAAAAAAAAAGCCGATTTTATAAAAAAAGATTGTGGGTATAAAATGCTGTTTTGGAGAAAAGATTGTGTAAAAATGCAAATTTTGTCTAAAAATCGTTGAAAAAAATGTCAATTTCATTAAAAAAAAAAAAAAAAAAAAAAAAAAAAAAAAAAAACCACGCACACACATGGGAAAACACCGATTTTGACAAAATATCTCAATAAATCACCAATTTTGCTAAAATATCAGATAAATTGCTGATTTCATCTGAAGATCGCGGAATCTTTGCGGAATTGGGGCTATGCAAGTGCATACCACATAGATTAACGACTAAAGTGACAAATCCTTAAAACTTTTTGGACTCCTTGGATTTTTTCTTCCGAACTCTGTATGAACCCTGCCTTGAAATGATGGCGACTCCGCAACAAAAGGCTCAATGTGTTATTTGGCTCATAGAAACGAAGTCTGTAGTTACCATACAAAGAAACTTTCGGCGTAACTATGGTGTTAACCTGCCTTCTGACAAAACCATTCGTCAATGGTTCAGTGCATTTAAGGAAACAGGAAGTGTTTTGAAGCAAAAGTCGCCGGGTAGGCCGAGTGTGTCTCAAGAGAAAGTGGACAGAATCCGAGCTTCATGCCTTCGAAGCCCTTAGAAATCGTTGACAAGACGTAGCCTGGAGTTGGGGTTACCAAGATCAACAGGGAACGAATAGTCAATTGTGTGGCAACCGTCCCCCCAGACATGCTGGCCAGGACATGGGAAGAAATAGAATACCGTTTAGACGTCTGCCGTGCCACTAACGGGGCTCATATAGAACTTTACTAAGTGTTAAAGAAAACTTGAAAATGTAAGCTTTTCAGTCATGTATAAAACATGTATGTATGTTTTTTATTTCATTAAAATATTTTGCCTCAAAACCCCGGAGTTCTTTTATAGACACCCTGTATTATGAATATTATTTCCCAAATGAATAATTGTGTTAAGATTGTTCTCAAATTCATAAGAGCAACTTTATAAGTTATAATTTATTTTTGTTTGGAAATGCATGAATGGTGTTATTAAAATATTAAAAGCAAAGATCAAGTTAATAATCAATAATGTATGATTAAATGTTCATTATATAGATGAAATGTATTTATCCAAAAATTTTCTAAGAAAGTTGCCTCATAAAGGTACATTTCATAAAATAAGGAAGTTTTATTTCAGGTTTATCCAAATTTAATATTTAAAAAATAAAATCACTGAAACCCATATGAAAATCCTGTACTACTCTGTTATCCTGTTGACTCATTTCGCCAAACTAATAGCCAAATTATATATATTGACATAATTTTTATCTTAAATCAAATAATTAATAGAATATTAATAAAAAGTCAAAATAAAACTCACAACATTTTAAACATGTGAATCGTATTTAATGTCAGTGAATGTGACTTTCACGATCATCCATTATTGGCATTTAATCTTAATTTGGCGATAATTTTTTGGTCAATGGGATAACCTAGTAGTACCAAAAATCGTAACTATGCAATTAAGAAAAAAAAAACCATTTAAAACTTTTTAGTCAGATTTTGAAATAAAAGCATGTGTTTTAATTTTAAAACTATTTAGCAATTATTAAAAAAGGAAAAGAAATGCTGAAACGTAAATTAATTAAAATTTTTAAAAAATCACAAAATGATTGTTTTGAAGTTTTCAAAAATGTTTTAACAGATAGTAAATATTTTAAAGAGTAGTAGACATCAAATATGGGGCAGAAGGATTTTTTTTTTAAATATTTAAAATTGAACATTTTCTATCATTTCAAATGCAGACTTTTCACTAAGCCCAAGGATAAATATTACTTATATTAAATATTAAACTTTCATATAGATTATAACACTAATATAGATTTTAAAGAGTAGGGGGCGTCCAATTATGGGTAGGGGAGGCAATAATTATTTTTGGAAGAACGTGATCAAATATTTAAAACCGTACTGTTTTAGATGTTGATTTTTCAGAGCCCAGAGACAAATATTTATTTAATATAAAATTTTATAAGTACTTACTCCTATTTTCAAATAATTTCATTAAATATCTTTCTTAAGTCCAGAAACAATTCTACTGAGTTTGCCTCCTAGTGATGAAATTGTAAAACTAAAAAATTCCAGAACCCCCACCTTTTTTTTAATTATTAGGTGCGTTCGTAATTATGTAAATACGTAGCACCTATTGTTGTTGCTCAGTCCGTCCGTCTGTCTGTCCGCATATAACAACGCAAAAACTACCCAACCGAATCGTTTGAAATTTAAAATACATAATTATAACATAATTTTGTCGAGTCATTTCAAATTTTATGAATATCGGATTCATAGATCAATTACAGGGACATTCAAAAGGATTCTGTTACATAACGGTCAATAGGGAAAAAAGTTTCGAATGCATTTTAATTGTTTGAAATTTAAATCATATAGTTATTGCGTAATTTTGTCGAGTCATATCAAATGTTATGAAAATCGGATGCATAGATCATTTACAGGGACAATCAAAAGGATTCCGTTACATTACGGTCAATGGGGAAAAAGTTTCAAATGCATTTTAATGATGTTACACTCATTCGAACATAATAGAATTGGCATGAATCTATGAAATATATACTAAAATATGCATTCTGTACAATCTGTGATGGAAAGAATTTCTATTAAATTACAGGGCCACACAAAAGTATTCCACTATTAATGCTATATGGGGAAACATGGTTTGGTACGTGTTTTAATTATATTAACCTATTTCACATTTTATGAATAAGATATACATTGCTGAGGTGTAATAAAAATTACTCCCTGCATATTTACAGAAACGTAAAGATTTCGACTACTATACTGTATCCGGAGTATGCTCTACTATATCAGCAATATCTGAATATTTTTAAAACTTTGTTAACGTACGAACGCACCTCATTTGCTACGTTCACGTGCAATTTCCAACTTGTTATTATTCCCGTGCATGCACAACACTTCTGCTAAACGGTATCACAAGCAGCGGGAATTCAGTACGAGGTTGGGTCTTTTTATGACATTTTGCAATACAAATTTCACGTTTGTTTTAGAATTTAATTAGAGGCCCGGGCAACACCAGGCGGCTCAGCTAGTCCTTAATAAAGTCTTCTAATACACAATTTTAAAAAAAATTTCACAATTCTTTGGTATTCGGCCAAAATCATTGTTCAGGGCCAGGGCATCTGCACACAACCATGTATTTTTAGGTTTTCTCTGTAAAACTCTTCTATTATATTTAATTTTAATTTAACAAGAATCCAAAAGTTAAAAAGAAAAAGAAAAGGGTTACTGTTCTAAAAGAGGCTACTAACTGAAATTCTCATTTTCCAGGTCCAAACGCGAGGCAGCTGCTAAAGACGACTTTTTATATAAGGTACTTGAAGCATGCCCTGATTCTGTCTTAGCACAGACTTTGTTGCCTGGGTTGAGAAAAAAAAGGGCTGAGCAGTCTAATCAAGCAGGATCATCTAAGAGGTAAGTAGTAGTATTTAATAATCTCTAAAATAATCGCCTTTTTTTTTGGGGGGGGGGGGGACCTTATTTGTATTATTGAAATGTGAAAACAAAGTACAGTAAACTATCAATTATCTACAGAATCGAGTGGAACAGCTATCATGGATAAGCCAATTTCACAGATAATCCACAAAATTATATATATATATATATATATATATATATACTAGATGGAACCCGTCAAAACTTGACGGCACCGAAGAAAGAAAAAGGTATTTTCCAGCTATTAAAGGATTTTTTAACGACTAATCTTCAGCAAAAATTTCAATAAATAAAAGAACAACCTGCATTTTACATCCAGGCAAATGACCCGCAATTGGCCGAGTTACATTCAAACATGCTGTCATAGAATTAGAATCTCTCTCATTTGATAATTTTTCATTTACAAATACAACACCAATAAATTGTACATAACATGAATAAATCATAAATTACTGTCATCACTCATTTCATACAAAATATACATACTTCACTTACTTCGCAGCAAAATAAGACTGAATTTATAGTTTGCCATTTAGCAACAACTATAACAATGATCCTCTCCGTGGTTAATTTGTTGTTACATTACCCACCCCATTCAACAAATAAACATTTGCATTTTGAACTACTTTTCTATTACCTTTTCATAAATCAAAAATACATGTAAATTTCACATATTAAAAAAATTAATGATAATATTTATTCTGGCTAGGTGAAGCCCGTCAAAACTTGACAGCAACAATATGAAAGAATCAAAGAAAAAGTATTTTGCCACTATAAAAAAATTTTCAAAGAAAACTTTTTTTTTAAAGATTAATATTTATTAAAAATTTCAATATGCTTTTCCATTTACCAACGTAACACCAACATGACATGATCCCGGGTGCAGAATTGGTGCAACGCTGCGACACAAGTCAGACTTGAAAATGTTTGCAGATTATTTTTCAACTGTTTAAGTTTTTTTAAAAAAATGCTAGAAATCATTTGCTATGTACCAAAGTTTGTCTAGGTACCATAAAAAACACAAATTCTGGCAAATAATCACAAAAATTAGAAAATTTCATCAAAATACTCCCCCCCCCCCCCAAAAAAAAAAAAAAAAACATTGCCCGGAAATTTTATAAATAGATGTGGGAAAATAAAACAGCAAATTTCGTCAACAGATTGCAAAAAACAACAAATTTATTGTCTAGATATCCCAAATAAAACAAATTTCGCAAAAGTATTGCACAAAAATAAAAATTTTGCCAAAACGTCTAAAAAAATGGCAATTTTCATGAAAATTTTTTTTAAAAAAGGCAAATTTTGACAAAAAAAATCCCTAAAAAATGGCAAATTTGTAAACATATTATGAAAAAAAATTCAAAATATTGTGAGAAAACAAATTTCGACAAATGATTGTGAGTAAACAACAATTTTCGTCAAAGGATTGAAAAAAAAAGCAAATTTTATCAAATAATCACAAAAAAGATAAATTTTGCAAAAAGATCTTCAATAAACGGCAAATTACATCGAAAAATCATGACAACACGACAACTGTCATCTAAAGAAATCGAGAAAAACGATAAACTTTGCCGAAAGACCTCAAGATGACGAATTTCATCCAGTTATCATAAAAGATGTGAATTTCGCCCAAAGATCTCAAAAAGCACATAAAATTTATCCAGGTAATCGCAAAAAATGGTAAATTTAGCTAAACATAGTGGAAAAAAACGACAAATTTCTAAAAAAAAATAACAAAGAACAATTTCACAAACAAAAATCACGAAAAAAGGATAAATTCGATAAAACAGCAAATTACATCGAAAGATAGTGAGAAAAAATGACAAATTTCACCGAAAATCCCCGAAAAAACAAATAATTTTATCCTGGTACCATAAAAGATGTGAATTTCGTCAAAAGATCTTGAAAATACTTTAAATTTGTCTAGGTACTTCAAAAAACGCAAATATTGGTAAACAGATTGTGAGAAAACAACACATTTTGTCAAAAGATGAAAAAGAGGCACATTTCAAGAAAAAATTGCAAAACAGGTAATTTTTTTCAAAGAAAAAAAAGCGAAAATATGATAAATTTCTGAAAATAACAAAAAAAAAACGACAAATTTAACAAAAAAAGCATAAATTCGATAAAACGGCAAATTACATCGAAAGATAGCGAGAAAAAAACGACAAATTTCACCGAAAATCCCTGAGAAAACAAATAAATTTGTCCTGGTACCATAAAAGATGTGAATTTCGTCAAAAGATCTTGAAAATACTTTAAATTTGTCTAGGTACTTCAAAAAACGCAAATATTGGTAAACAGATTGTGAGAAAACACATTTTGTCAAAAGATGAAAAAAAGAGGCACATTTCATCAAAAGATCGCAAAACAGGTAATTTTTGCAAAGAAAAAAAAGCGAAAATATGACAAATTTCTGAAAATAACGAAAAAAACGACAAATTTTAAAAAAAATCATGAAAAAAGCATAAATTTGATAAAACGGCAAATTACATCGAAAGATAGCGAGAAAAAAAATGACAAATTTCACCGAAAATCCCTAAGAAAACAAATAATTTTTTCCTGGTACCAGAAAAAATGTGAATTTCGTCAAAAGATCTTGAAAAAATACTTTAAATTTGTCTAGGTACTTCAAAAAACGCAAATATTGGTAAACAGATTGTGAGAAAACAACACATTTTGTCAAAAGATGAAAAAGAGGCACATTTCAAGAAAAAATTGCAAAACAGGTAATTTTTTTCAAAGAAAAAAAAGTGAAAATATGATAAATTTCTGAAAATAACAAAAAAAAAACGACAAATTTAACAAAAAAAGCATAAATTCGATAAAACGGCAAATTACATCGAAAGATAGCGAGAAAAAAAGACAAATTTCACCGAAAATCCCTGAGAAAACAAATAAATTTGTCCTGGTACCATAAAAGATGTGAATTTCGTCAAAAGATCTTGAAAATACTTTAAATTTGTCTAGGTACTTCAAAAAACGCAAATATTGGTAAACAGATTGTGAGAAAACAACACATTTTGTCAAAAGATGAAAAAAAGAGGCACATTTCATCAAAAGATTGCAAAACAGGTAATTTTTGCAAAGAAAAAAAAGCGAAAATATGACAAATTTCTGAAAAAAACGACAAATTTAAAAAAAAATCATGAAAAAAGCATAAATTTGATAAAACGGCAAATTACATCGAAAGATAGCGAGAAAAAAATGACAAATTTCACCGAAAATCCCTAAGAAAACAAATAATTTTTTCCTGGTACCAGAAAAGATGTGAATTTCGTCAAAAGATCTTGAAAAAATACTTTAAATTTGTCTAGGTACTTCAAAAAACGCAAATATTGGTAAACAGATTGTGAGAAAACAACACAGAGAGACTGCATTTTTGCTATCACTGTTTAATGCAATGCTATGATAATTATATTTTTTTTTCTTTACTTATCTTATAATGATTGAAATACATTGGTTTTTTCACTTTACATAAGTTATTTTATTTCCAAGTGTTTATTTACGTTTTTGGCCGATAAAGCATTTTCTATATTGTAATTTTCAAATCATCTAGGTACCACAAAAAATGCAAATTTTGCCAAATAATCATAAAAAAAACCAGCAAGCAATGAATATGGTATATAAAGACTGCTTTATCATGATTGAAAGCTATGCAAAAAGAGGGATCTCTTCTGATAATTTTATTTTTCTTTGTTGATTATAATGATCTTCATATTTCTGAAAAAACATTGTTGAGAGATCAAGATCAAGCGATTAAAAAAAAAAATAGCAAATTTCATCAAAATATTCCCTCCTCCTTCTCCCCAAAAAAACTCAGCAAATTTTGTCACGGGAACACTTTTTAAAAAAAGTGTACTCAAAAAAAAGTGAAACATTAAAGAAATATTAATGATTTACAAAGCTGTTTATAACTGGGATTATTTTCATTTCATATGCAATTTTCTATTATTCGGCGAGACTATGAGATGTAATGTAAATACTTCCTAAACGTTATGAATTTGCTCAAAAATGAAATTATAAGTGGGAAAAAAAATCACCGTTTTTTGACATGAGTATAATAAGAAACTGAAGCAAAAAATAAATAGTGATTTGCGAATCTGTTTACATCCATGAAGTCAAACTATCCGTCGAAAATCGCACCATCAAAACACGAAACAAAAAACAATGTGATTTCCAGCCTTTTTTTTTTACACATACTAATAAATAAATTTGAAAATTACAATATAGAAAATGATTTATCGGCCAAGAACGTAAATAAACACTTTAATCATTAACTTATTGAATGTTTCAATTTCATATGAAACATCTCTACAATTAAGCCTAAGATTGCCGGCAATAACATTGCAAAAAAAGAATACAGATGGAAATAAATTAATTAACTTACGTAAAGTGAAAAAAACAATGTATTCCAATCATTATAAGATTAGTAAAGTTAAAAAATTAATTATTATAGCATTGCATTAAACAGTGTCAGCGTTCTTATCCCATATTTACAAACGCGCTTTGCAAATGCTCTTACAGACAGTAACTACTCTCCTCCGATTAACCAATAGGAGGAGACTCTCAGAGACCGGCGCAAATATCGATGCGTAGAGACGAAAAAAAAAACTATGCTGACTTTTTCTGCCTTTCGTTTTAATATATAGATAAATGGAACAAATTAGCATAAATATGCACTTGAAGAGATTACACACAATAGGTAACAGAAACATACATTTGAGCAATTTATACACACAATAGATAACATAAACCTACTTCTCATTTAAGGAATAGTAAAAATTCTCTACTACAAACTTGTAGATTGACTTCTTTGAAAAATCCGTTAAAAGTCCTTTTTATATATATACATTAAAACACTTCTTTATTTAGGATTGAAAACTTCTTCTAAATACTATAATAAGACCTTCAGTGTAATCTAAAGTTGCGACACCTCGCCTTCTTTTATTTCTTACCATTTTCTTTATTGCTTGCTTCAAAATTTGTTGCTAGTGCTTCCTTTATAATTTCTTCATCAGTTACATACTTGAAGACTGGATTTAATTCCTTTTTTTTTTTTTTTTCGTCATTTTTTTAAAAATTGAAATTTAGACTCGTGGATAATCTACAAAGCAGATAATTTGCTCGTGGGTAATCAAAAGTTTACTGTAGTTCATTTCATTGATTATGGTTTGTGCATTTTATAGATAGCTGAGGAAAAAAAAAAACATAAGTGATTGAAAATACCAGGATAAAGGAATAATAGTCATAGAATTAAAAAAAAAAATTAATTTCATTTTTTATGATTTGCATTTTACTCAAGCTTTCAACATTTAATGTTTCTTTTTGAGCATATTGTTTTATAATAAAAAAATTCATTTAATGATCTTATTGGAATTTTTTGTTATTAAGTGAAGATAAATGCTGAAGGAAATTGTTGGACTTCAATTTTCATTTTTCTATTATTTTAAACTTAACAAAACCTATGATGAAACTATACTCTTTTAAGACCTTTACAAGCAAATCTTTTAAATACTGGTAAAAAAATAAAAAAATAAATAAAACTTTAGATGTCTGCTCTTTTAGTGATATATCTTTTTTAGCTACAAAAAATATATACATTGGAAATTCTCTTTAATGAAGTCCCTATTTAACAAAGTTTTATACTTAATGCAATTCTCCCAAAACTCGACTACAATGTCTAGAAATATATAGTGCGGAATGCAGTGTTCTCGCTGACATTTGACCAACATTAGTAATTTTGCTAATTAAAAATAAAAAACATTCGCCAAAGGAAAATTTCAACAAGTTGTATTAAATTTCTAGTGGCTTTTTCTTTGAGCTGTCTAGACTATGTTCCAACAATACTATACTAAGAAGAGCATTGGCAGTTGAAAATAAAGATTCTGGGTCAAATTGACGTAAATCTTGTACAAGCACTAATTCACTGCAATGTTTTTAAATCATACAGAAGTTTTTATTTATATAAATCAGTTCAGTGTGTTCTTATAAATTTCCACCTTCCTTTCTCTCAGCTAATTATGACTGATATTGATAATTGGAATTGGAAGGATTTCCAGTATGGATAAAAGAATAGGAAATTGAGGAACCGACAAGAAAAAATTCCTCGTTTTGTCATCATAAGAAAACTGGAGATGAAAAAATATATATTTATAAAGTTTTTAAGTGCATTAGTAAGCAGTGTTGAAGACTTTTTTTTCCCCTCAAGGAGTCGGAAATATGTTATCTGACAATATTAGCCAGGACACTTTAATTTGAATTTATTGAATTATTGCTTTCAATTAATCATTAATCAAATTATTAAGTAATTAGTTTTTAATACTAATTTACTACTACTATTAATTAGTTTATTTACTACAACTATTAATTAGTTTTTAATACTAATTTAATTTATACAAGTAATTATTTTTTAATTGCTAATTTTCAAGCAACAAAATTAATAATATAGAACTAATGTTTCAATTTATTGGCAGTTAAAGATGGTAGTCTTAGTAGATTTTAATATATATATATATTCAATTTGATTAGATATTGAGATATTCAATCATACCAAATGTGTTTGATTAAACCAATCATTAGGTAGTGTAATGCATTGGTAATTCACATATCAAAATATTGTGATATAAAGATGTGTGTGTATATATCATGTCATTCAATTCCAAACATTGCTTAATCAACAGTGTTAAAATGTAGGGTCCTGGAGTATAGAAAATGTTGGTCAGACCATTTTAAAATTTAAATCCATTTAAAAGTAGATAATTGTTGGTTTTTTATTTTATTTAATTGCTGCACTATCTTTATTATTCCCCGTGGAATGAGATCAATATACTGTAATAATGTGAAAATATGTATGCATGAATTCTATTGCAATTTTGATTAACTTTTATTATTATTTTGTTTCTGTTCTGTTTTAAACTATATAAGTATGTATTTTTTAAAGTATTCATTATTTTGTTCTGCAGGTGAGCTTATTGGTGGAATAAAATGATCTGAAACTGCACTGGAAGTATTTTGTTGTCTGAGAATTTATGTTCGGAACATGACAACAGTTGTTTGTGATCCAGCTTATCTTTTAAAAGTGCCATAATGTAATGGATGACATCATAACAGTCCAAAATATCGTAGCAAGGCAGCTATGCCTGTAGAACTTAGATTTTCAGCTGTCTCTCTCTGTCATAGCTGCAAAGTACATCTGCCAAAAATGATGTTTTCGAGTATGCATGAGCTGGCACTAATTTTATTGCAGTTCCACCTCAAGATTATTTTTAAAAAGGTCATCTGTGAATTCCATTAATCATGCCTGGTATTTTGATCAAATCCTGCCTCCATATCATATAATTATACTTCCACCTGTGTTGTAATATCCTCCCCCCCCCCCCCCCAAATCCGTCTTAGATTTTCTTAATTAAAACAAAAAGATTCTAAACAAACATTATGAAACTATCATGATCATGTGTGCTCTTATTTAAACTTGTTATAGCTTAATACCCAAGTAAAAATCCATGTATGTATTTGTAAAATTTAACTATGCTGCTTCTAAACAATGCCTATTTAATTATTTTCATATTTCAGATCACTCATATGTTGAATCATTCCATCTCTCATGACATTTTGTGACCCTCCCTCTTCTCAATTCATTTTGAATAATTTGTCTAGCATCATACTTATATGTTCTAAATAATTTAAATACTTCTTTTGTAAATATGTATCATTGAATGTGTTTGTAATAAACTAAAAATTCTTTTGTCATGTCTGTATGATTTAATTCATTTTTTTATCAAAATCATTTTTGCAGTTACTGTTTTCATTTATTATTTTTTGCTTCTTGTGCATATGAAATGAAAGCAACCAGTAAACTAGTCGTTGGGGGCCATCGTAATACTTACCCATCATGGATATGCATAATATAAAATACGAAAATAAAACATGTGTAAAATATTTATAAAATGCACTGTAATTCCAAAATAAAATTTAAACGCAAATTTAAATAGTTTTAATATACATAGTCATGCTTTATTAATGAATTACTGATGAGCCAAATTCGACAAATTATATAAAACGCCAAAATACTCAAGTAATACCGGATTGCGTAAAAGAAACATCCTTATAACTCTAAAAACAATAATCATATTAACTAACAATTTACTGCGTCGGATGAAGCGTCTCATTTCCAATTAAAACATATCTTTGAATTGAAATTTGATTGAAATACAGGGTCATGAAAAATCAAAGAATGCGGAAAACAGGATTACACATATCTCGGCAGCTAATAATTCGATCGACTTCGTTCTTCATGCAAAATTTGTATTATTTTATTGCCTTTTACACCCACTCTTTAAAATAAAAAAATTCGAAAATTTTTATATACCTTTCATCAGAACGAATGTTTTGAGAGTCCGAAAAAAATAGTTCCGGATAACCGAGGTTACTGATATTAAATAGGCTTCGTCCCATTCTTACATACTAACTATATACAAAATTTCAAGTCTCTATCTCAATTTGTTCGGGAGATAGAGCGTTTACAGACAGACAGACGGACGGACGGACGGCAAAAAAAATTTTCAAAAAAATATGTTTTTCGGAATCTCCAGTATCTGAAACGTGTAAATCCGTCAAAAAAAATTTTCCGATGTTTCAAAACGATTGCAAGACTTACCCTATACTACATATGATGGGTAAGTAAAAAAATAATTCAACAGGGATGGAAGTCACTTTTTATGACTAAAATGTCTCTAAAAATGAGCGAGCTATTCAAACTAATTCACATACTTTTTATGAAAGAGTATAACTAAATTCATCAATTTTATTTCAGATTTTATCAATATCCTCCATAATTGTTGATATTCTCTAACAAAAAGTTATGTGTAGAAACATCAAACTCTCTTAATACAAGCCTGACTAACATCAGATCGCTGTTTAAACAACCAATTTGCACATTAAGAAAAATTCATTAGTAAAAATTTTTTATGATTTTCTCACTTATGATCTTATGAGAGTAGATTTTAAAGATTTTTTTTTTAATCTTTTTGGATATTCATTTTTGTTTCCATCATTAAAATTGTAGAAAAGGAACCCCCCCCCCCCCTTTCAAAAAAAAAAAAAAAAATCTTAATTACTAACGGGTGCATACATGTATAAGAACTATATATATATATTATGCTAATGTATGCAGCACAAAAATCCCAGTTATTTGTTAATTGTTTAATGGCAATGCCCATTCGCTGCAGTTATGGAGCGTTAAAATATCATTATTTTTGTTTGTTTTTTATTTTATTGGCTTAAAAAGTAAATGAAAATTCATGAATTTTAAACGTTTGTTTCAAATGAAAGTTATGTTATTATAAATGAAATGAGTAAAAAGATTATATTATTAAATATATTTCAAATGAACTTAATGAAATATAAAAAAATGTCAGTAGTATGTTTGGCGATGCGCCAAATTAGCATAAAAATACTGAGGGCTTGATTTATCGGCACAGATGTCATACACACCACATGAGTGTGATTTTTTTTTTTTTTTTTTTTTTTTTTTTTTTCCTGATGCCAATTTTGGAAAAATTTAGTTTTCAATGCCAGTTACATATATATTTTTTAACTCTTTTATTATTTTAAAAAGGAAATAATAATAATAATAAAAAGTTTATAATTATGGAACAAAACAATTTATATCATTAAAAAAAAAAAGTAAATAAACAATTTATTAAAGAATAAATAACAATTGTTGGGTTATGTGAGGCATATAATATTTGCCTTTTTGTTGCAATTGCGCCAATGTGGTACATATAATGACAACTGTGCCTAATTCTTTCGCAGAATCTATTCAATTGAAATAAATTATGTATAAAAGCAATGTGATTTAATGCTTAGTATGCATTTAAGGGAGACCAAACTGGTTGCCAAGGGCAGCTAGTGTATTAAAAATCCATTAAACTCCAAAACAATGCAGTCAGCTACTATCTTTGGAAAATGAAAGGTCGTCATGCATACATGAGAATCATCCAGAACGCGCCATGGAAAAGAATCATTATACAATCTTCAAAGTCACCACAAGTTAGACTTTTCTGAACTGATGAGGTATCAGGGTAACGGAACGAGGTATCAAGTGACCCCGAGTATTCCTAACCAGGTTCAAACAACACGGTGATGTGTTCCTCGCTTTTCTCTTGACGGTGCCGCTTATTATTTTTCTTCCTCTTAATATACTTTAATCCTTTCTACCATCAAAAAATATGCTTTTAATTTTCCTTCTTTCAAGAACTTTTTCTGCCTGTATCTTCTTTCCAAGTTTCTATTTCTCTCTTCTGACTTTGTTTTTATCGATGATGAGATTCGTATCCTCTGCTATCACAACTTCTACATGGTGAAGCAACCAGTAGTAGTGGCGCATGATTATCAGCATAAGTTGGCAATTGCAATTCTTTCAATATGCATGATGCCCCCATAAAGTTACTTTTCACGGTATCGCGTGTCTTTGCATTGTTGTGGCCCTTTATACTAGCCATTTCTAAGCTCGTCGTAATAAAACGAGCAAAACACTATAATGGCACATTAAATGACCCAAAAAGCACTGCATAATCACTACAAAAGGATTTCGCGTTAACACTGAAAAATGTCACAGGTAACTGAGCAAGGATAAATAATAAGTATAATTTATCGCATTTTAGCTCTCAACTATTTCGTTCTTCACTCCCTGAGTATACGCCAAGTCATTGCGCTCGCTTAGAGTCCTGCTTCACCACTTTCTCACCTTCCAGGTTTGTTTTTGAAGTATACTGCTGTCTTTTCCCCAAATATATGACGTTTGACACATAGAAAAAATATAAGGAAGACCAAGGGACATAAATAATATAGAAACTAACGATCGATTCAAACAAATACAACTTTTGCCTATTATACGCGAAAAAACTATAAAAATAGCCTAAGTTATAATACACATAGATATTAAATAATGCATGATCGGATCTTATTTAAACATTTGATACCTTAAATATGCCTTTTCAAGTAAATACAACCAAAATAAATTTAACATTTTTTAATTTTTTTCAAAAAAAGTTCAAAAATGAACATTTTTACTAAATTTCAAGCCGTTTGCGGCAAGGTAAGGAAATGTCCAAAAAATCTCAAATTTTTTGTATGAACTGAGTGTCAACAGTGGCCACTTTTCTGCACCCGCCATCATCGAAAATCGAAAAAAAGTTTTTTTGGCCCACCCTACTGGGCAATGCCAGGCAGGTCAGTACTAACTTCAATAAACAACTTCCAAATTTATTTTATAATCTTGAAACAATTTTCTAAAATATGTAAATTCTTAAATTTATTATAAAAACTTCAAATATAAGAGCAGAAAGCTGTTAGAAAAACTGGTAATCCTTTAAAATTTCAAGAGTTACCTTTTACTACTCATAGATAGTGAATTTACCATATTTTGTATTTTGCATTATAAACAAAAGGTTTTCGGCATTGTTTTGGGGGCAAACAATTTCTGCTATCCATATATATATTTGTTCTGTTGTGCTCTGCCAAATATCTGGCAGACAAGTTGGATATCCGATCTTTGCGATTCAGATATCCAATGGTATTTCAGATGTTGTAAAATCAACTGGATATCTGTTGTATCTGTACATGGGAGTGCTGACCCAATGTACTAAATGTACAGCAGACACAGGATTGAAATAATAAAGGCACTGAAGATTTCAGTTGAGGAGCAAATATTTACAAAAAATATTTAATTTAATTACACAAAAGTGTATTACATTTTCTTGGTATCTCATCATAATTATGCTTTGTAAGATTTACCTGATGAATACATTCTTATAAATATTTAATTATTTCATTTCATTCTATTTCTAGTTTTTTATTCTATTGTATTTCTAGCTTCCGAATAAATGATTTAAATGTAGACTTGTTGTAACAGCGGCGCACCTCGTGTAGTTGCAAACAATGAGAGACACCATAATTCACATGATTGAAAACATGCAACACTATTAATCATTTCCGTTTTATTACCTCTGGAGCTAAATTCACCTGTTTTTATTTTTAAATAGAAATCGTCACTTTACTGCAGATTTTCTGTCATAAATAACATGAAATTTACTATTCAGAAATACCGGTCAATTTCTCCTGCGATAATCGTAGATTTATGCACCACAAGCATCTTATATTATGCAAGTTGCATCTCACTGTGATAGCCATAAGTCCCTCACAACTCAGAAACTCTGCGCAAAAATAATTTGTAGAAACATTTATCTGGAATGGTTGGGATCAGATGTATTCCTGATAACTGGTTTTTCTGGTTAACTGATTGGACATTAAAGCAGCATTTATTTGATAAGTTTTATGGAATATATGTGGTCGTGATATTACTTCTAATTTTAAATCAATTATTAGATTACTTGAACTAAGAATCAGATGCAAGTAAGATCAATTGTTAGAGCTTGTTAATTCCTTTGGAACTCCTTGGGAACAAAAATTCTTCTGTTTTCTCTGCGTAAAAATGAAAACATCTATAATATTATTTATTAATCTATAATATGATTATATGCTTCTATTTCAAATACTAGATGCTGTTATCAAACTATACAATTGTTTCAAGCAATGCATATGTTAAACTGATTGTGCATGACAGTTTTTCTAAAAAGATTCTAACATTAGAAGTATCATTCCGGATAAATGGTTCCATACTGGTAATTTTAAATTACTTTCTTTGAGAGTGGCAACTTATGAAATCTTTTGTAGGTGAAGCAACCAAAAACCTTAATGACTGAATAATAAATTAATAACATTAAATAATTAAGACTTATCGAAAGGGCGTCTGTAGTAGATGCCTTGGAGTGCCCTGGTCTAGAAGTCAGCGCAAACCGGAATTTCCGGGTTCAAGTTGGCCCCCTTAATATTTTCACACCTCACGACCCGCCCTGAACAAAAATCATTGAAAACAGGCCCGGCCTGACTCGATTTCTACTGAAATTCTATTTTTTCTTAACATAGAATCATATGCTATGCAATATTTTCAATTACTATGTGTTCTGAAGCTAGAAAAGCACACAATAGCAATATTAATCAATACTTAGTCTTTTCAGCATCCAAATAGGATTGCATTAAAAAAATTAAATGGTAGTTTTATATATATATATATATATATAAAGAAACTTATAAGCATCATAACAGTAATTTAATAAATTAATCATAACTTAAATTTAGACCCACATGTGACTGAAAAAGAATTTTAGACACTTAAGTGTCTTAATCTGAAAATTAAGACACATAAAAGTCACTATGATCATGGTGTAAATGAGCTGAAAATAGTGTCTAAAATATCTGAAACGTCTTATTTTAAGATACTTACAAGAAAAGTTTCCATATGGGCATACTCTGAAAAATATGAAAAAATCACAGTATGTTCTTCTCATGAGGTTATATACATTTTTTTTTAAAAATTTCGGCAGAACCTCCTTACAGCGTCTGTAAAAAAAATAATGAAAAATTCGTTATCTGGCAATTTTTCAACAGCTGGCAATGAAATGTAATTTAAAAAAATACTTTTTTATGCCAAATGCACATTAACGGAGAAAAAAAAAATTTCATGTTGAACTTGTTTAGATAAATTTAATTTAAATAATCTTAATTGTTTTAAATATGATTTTGGTATATCAATATTTATGTGTATTTATATTCAAATTTAACCATCAAAATTAGAGATTTAAAATAAAATTCCTAATTTAAATTGTTTCAAGATCAAAGTCCAATTGAGCACTGTCGATTCGGTTTTGTTGCTATGGAAACATCTGGCTTTATTTTTGAACACGCTTAAATATATGAAAATAATTTTTCTCAATATGAATTTTTTATATATGAAGATATTTTTTCCAATGATAAATAACTGTAGAACAACAAGCACTATATATATGTATATAATATATTTAACTCTCTCATTGTTTATGTTTAAATTCATTAAATAACATTTGCACACATTCTAAAAATCCAACGGCTTTCAGTTGCATTAAAATTGTTTGCTTTTGGCAAGGAAAAGAACTGCTCGCTAACTCGCGTGTGGCTTTCGTTTTTTCATGCCAAGTACTTGAAAGTATTTTATTTTTTTACAGACTTTCTACTGTAATTCCGCCAGTAAATTTGTTTGATCCTTTATTACATACATAAGCAGCTTAATTAGTATGCTTTTTGAAAAATTCTGAGTATGCCCAGTATGGAGACTTTCCTTGTTAGTTTCTTGAAACGTGTCTAAATTTAAGACGTTTTCATTCTTCTTACTTAATAACCTACAATGAGACTGTCAGTTGCGTATGCATTTTAAAAATCTTTCATTCGAACTTGGAATTTCGTTGACTTGGGATGATTCAGGAGTGTATACAGAAGTACATGCCATATATCATCTGGCTCTTTTTAAGGAGTTCCGTACATTTGTTTTCTCAAATAAAGCACCTAGACACTCTACCCATGAATGTTCATGACTTCAGCATATACCTACTGATTTTTTTCAACAATACTGAATATGTTGCAATTCAGATTGAAAGTTTGTTTTTATGTACGTGGATGTATCATTCAATGTATTCATTAAAGTAAGATGGGAGAGCTATTAAGATTAAATGTTTATTAAAATAATAAAGTTCACATCAAAATATGAGCATTAGTAATCAAGGTACTATATTGTACTCTCATTGGTTTCTCTCATAGAGAGCCATGAATCTATTTCAAGTTTCTGAACTTACACATTGTAGTTACAGAGCCAACACATACATATTATCCGCTTGGTTGCAGATTCAAGACTGAATGCCTTTTTGGGGAAATATAATAAGAAAAAGCATAGAGATAAAATAACATGATCATAAATTTAAAAATTTATCATTAACTTGACATAAAATAATTAAAAAAGCAATAAATCTCTAATAATGATTTAAAAACTACTCAAGTTGACAACTTATCAATAAATAAAACATTAATTTTGACGTAAAATAATTATAAGACCAATAAATCTCTTTAAATGAATTTTAAATTAAATTAAGCTGTCAACTTGTCAAGAAACAAACATTAATTTAATAATAAATCAACATTAAGTAGTTTTAAATCATTATTTTACTCATAAATATTAATCAAGACTTTTATTTTGACAGTAATTTTATCAAGGCCAAATCCATTACTATCAATAAATTTATTTCTTTATTTAAGGCTTATGCCTAAACAGTAGGAGCCTATTTTAATTCATTTTTTTGTAGAATGTGAAGTTCAGTGATTTTAATTCATATTCACTTTCATTATTTAATAGTTACATATTTGTGTGTTTGACAACATGGTGCAAAAGGCGGGTAGAGGGAGCGGTCAAATTTTAGGGGCACCAAATTTATACTACCAACGTCATTTTCCTTTATCACAAGAGGAAGTTAGGAGGGTGTTCCAAATTGAAGCTTTGCCCTAGGTGGAGTTTTCTCTTCGCATGCCCCTAGTGTTTGACATCAAATGTTCTTATAAGTTGTCATCGATATAGACACAGAAGTCGACAACCAGGGTTGTTATGATTTTACCCAGCCCAAAAAACCCGGGTGGGTTTTTTCAAAATTTCAACTTTAAATTACATATATAATGTATTGTAATATATTTCTTAATATCAGTACACAACTCATAAAATTTATAACCATCACCCCCCAGCCCAAAGAAAAGAAATGTCCTAAGTATACCATCACAATTTTTAAAAGAAATAATTGTAAGTTAATCTCTGTAGCATGTGTAAGAAACACAAACAAATTTTTTCCCATTAAAAAAATACTTTGATGTGTAACGTGTTCTATGTTATACAATAGAAACTCATAACAAAATACCATATATGCTTAGAATCCTAATTTAATTATGTAGACATGTAGAATTACTTGGCTTATTCTATTATTTAGTAATAACAAAAAAAATAATTTATAAATTATTACTAATAATCAATTTATCTAAAAGCAAAGCATAATTTTGATTACTGTCATTGATTTATATATATTTATAATCAATTAGCTGCTTTAAATTTAGTAATAAGTACACTTTTTTTTTTTCAAGCATTCTGAACCACCTCCCATAATCCCCAAAAAACCTCGAAAAGCCCTGAAAAAACCCAGTGGGTTGGGGTTTTTCTGAAAAAACCCAGGTATTTAACAACCCTGTCGACAACACTTGAAGATTACATTTGGGAACTGTATGAAGCATGTGCAACGGACTTAGTATTAATTTATATCAATAATATTACATAACAGCTAGACCTCATTAAAATGAACACGCTTAACATAAATTACTTTTAACATGAACTGTTTTCACTGTCCTCTGTAAAAATTAATATAAAGATTTGATACTGATAACATGAAAAAAAATTTGATTCCCCTCAAGTTTCATGTTAATGAGGTTCGACTGCATTTGTCTTAGACTTGTCAAAGATGGCAAAAAAAAAGAAACTTTAGTCTGATGGGTCATGTTTTGAGGATGAACCATATCATTCTTTAAATATAGCTAGCCAGATATATTAAGGGATTTTCTTCTAAAATGATGCAAGTAGGGTTCGTTGATTTTAATCAAGATTTAAATCAATTGATTTTTTTTTTTAAAAAACACTGATTTAAATCAGTTTTTCTTTACAGTTATTTTTCAATAAATTTAAGATGTAAACAAACATATTAATGTACTTTTTAATATAATTTAATTTTATATAATACAGATAATCAGCCAACTTTTAGAAAGATAAAGTTTAATTTTGTCAATAAGTAAAATACAATGTAAAGTTTAGAAAAAATCTTTCAAAATAATCTTGCAACAGTGAGGAAATCTAAGCAGAAATATATTAAATATTGGAATATTTAGTTACTGGTAATTAGAAAAACTTCTGCAAGTTGAGATAAAGTAAAACTGTTTGACTTAGTGTGTTTCACTTTGGTGATGTCTATTGTTATTAAAATTTGACCAAAATCTGAACCATTCAATGATTTTTTGTTTGAATCTAACATAGTAGATCTCAGACTTTTTAGAATGGTGGAAGGTAAGGTATTTATACTCAAACACTCGAATTCGTGATTGACTAACTTTTTACTGCATTTATCTACTTCAGTGGAACAAATGTTTATCGCCTTTTGTTTGGTGCATTTGAAAAACAGAAATAGATTCATAAAGTTGTTTAACTCGTTTTTCTGTACCAGCACTAGAGGTTTGCACGGGCCGAAATTTCCAGGCCCAAGCCCGACCCGAACGAAAGAAATATTGACCCGGCCCGAAAGTTAAAATTTCGGCCCAAAGGAAAAAAATATTGGCCTGACCCGAAACTTAAAATTTCGGCCCAGCTTGGGTGAATTTCTACAGAACATTGATCTTAACTCTAATGGATGGGTTCAGACCAAAAAAACTTATCTTAGTTTTTTTTTTTTCTTCTTTCAGGTTTACAATCTTTATTTATACAAAAGTGCCATAGGCTGCGATAGTTACACTTTTAATGAACCTTTGTTTGTTTTATTTAAATGTTTCAGTTATCATTAGTATTATTAATACATAAAAAAAAAATCTAAAAAATAGTATATGCAGGACTCCCAAATGGTCCGTGAACTGAACATCAGTATTTTTTAACAGAAAATTTCATTATAGGTTTCTGCAGAATTTGCGCTAGATTTAACATCCAAAGTTTGTTTCTCAGCGATTTGCAAGAAAAATCTAAAAAGAAAATTTCTCTAAGAAAATTCTGATGTTCAGTTGGTGGATCATTTGGGAGCCCTGTATATGGGAAAAGTAAAATCTTCTAAGACATTGGAAAGAAAAAAATATGTTTCCTTCTTAGCAGATGTAAATGTTTAATATATTTTTTTTCTCGTGTATTGTTGTATTCATTTTGCATGAATGAACAGTTTAAAAGAAATTTGCAGTTTTCAGTTTAAACGAAAATTTTGTCATAGTCGTGTTTTCTTAAATGTTTTAACCCATCAGTAGTCGCGTGTCAGTCTTTTCGCCGCCTGTATAATTTATCTTCTCCTAACTTGTATCACTTTACAAATACAACGGAGATCTACCATGTAGCTGACTTTGAAGGTTTCTTGACCACTTTAGTGAAGTAACAGGACACCCCTGTTTTTCTTTCAGGTTCATTTTTAGTAACAAAGTTAAAATTGACGAAAAAGTCTACGTAACAATCTCTAATGTCAGTTCATTTTTACTTTTTCCAATTACTCCAGATCTTACGAATAAAATGCATAATTTAAGAAAACTGCAAATTTATATCTTCATTGAAATGTTATTTTCGTATATTAGGTGAAAAATATTTCTTAATTTACATATTTAGTATGCGGGAGGCCAGCGGCAAAAAGACTGAGCGCGACTAATGACGTTGCAAAAAAAGTCGCAACTACTCGCGGGTTAATTCTATTTTAAGACACCTAGTGATCTACGACTCTTTAAAAAGGATAAATTCTAATTTTTAATTGTTGAATAATGACGACTTAAAAAAGTATATGCCTATTTTGCAAAAGTGTTTGGACCAAGCCAAATTTTACTGATTTATGAACAAACTTTTCTACGTCGAGAAAAGGATTTTCATACGGGAAGATTCAACAGGAGCTGATTATTTTGGTCCGTGAAGACAAGGTAGAATGAAATCAGTCTCGTTTTCATACGGAAAAAATAAGTTAGGCTTGGCCCGTCCTGAAAAGATAAGTTTACAACTAGGCCCGAACGCCGTTAATGAAAACTGGCGCCCCGGCGCGGCCTGTGCAGACCTCTAACCAGCACTTTAACAAAACAAAGAAAAGTTAATAACTTAATTTACAATTAACTTTCGAATTTATTAACAATTTTTATACAGTTGTTTTTATTTTAGCTAAAATACTGAAGGTTGAATAGATTTTTGACTTCTGATTTATTCTTTTCCATGCCGTTTGTGTAATAAAATTTTTTCCTTAGCCTAAAATTTTATCCCTGAATCATTTATGTAAATTGTGTAATATTAATAATATATATTGAAAATACTTATAACATGCATTTATGTGAAATGTATAATTTATATTTTATAAATTAAAAGAACAGTAATAAAAAATCAATAATATTGTGGGAGATTTAAAAAAAAAAAATCACGAACCCTGATGCAAGTCTTTCTGCCTCTCTTTGGTGGTTTTAAATATTTTAAATCGAGGAATTTTTCCTACCTCTTGTAAAAGTGATACAATATAAGTCTCATAATTTCTTTATAGTACTAAAATTAGTTTCTTTTATTTATAGTACCAAAAAAAAAAAAAAAAACTTCCATGAAATCCATCTGTTTGCGAAAAAAGTACTTATTCTAAAAGTATATATTTTTAGACTTATGATGTTGCTTTTTATTACAAATCATACATTCTAAATTTTATTTTTTCAAATTTAAAGTAATAATAAATATCTGCAAAAGAAAATCATTAGAAGTTAAATTAATTTTTTTCTATCCAACTGCTAACGCACACAAGTTAAAATAAAGAATAAATAAAAATGTCTAATGCTTCAAAAAATATCTTTGTTTTCATCACTCCAGGAGTAAAACATATTTGTTACATTTTAACCAGCCACTTTTTGCTGTCAATTACACTTACAATTTAAAAACTAGTCGTTGGGGGCCACCGTAATACTTACCCATCATATATATGCATATATAATATGTGAAAATAATGCAATTGAAAACTATTTATAAAATGGATTGCAATCCCAAAACAAAATTTAAACGTGTATTTATATATTTGTTGTGCATAGTAATGCTGTATTAATGAGTTGCTGATGAATCTCTTTCGATAAATTATACAACACGCCTAACTAACTCAAGTAGTATTGAATTGCAAAAAAGAAACATCCTTATAACTCCAAAAATAATAATCTTATTAACTAACAGTTTATTCCGTCGGATTAAGCGTCTCATTTCCAATTAAAATATATCTTTGAATTGAAATTTGAATGAAATACAGGGTCATGAAAAATTGAAGAATGTGGAAAATAGGATTACGTGCAACTAATCTCGGCAACTAATAACTCGATCAACTTCGTTCTTTATGCAAAATTTGTGTTTTTTTATTGCCTTTTACGATCACTCCTTAAAATAAAAAATTTCAAAAATTTTTATATACCTTTCATCAGAACAAATTTTTCGAGAGTCCGAAAAAAATAGTTCCGGATAATCGAGGTTACTGATATTCAATAGGCTTTGTCCCATTCTTACATACTAAGTTCATGTAAAATTTCAAGTCATTATCTCAATTTGTTCAGCAGATAGAGTGTTTACAGACAGACGGATGGCAAATTTTTTTTTCTAAAAATATGTTTTTCGAAATCTCCAGTGTCAAAAACATGTAAATCCGTCAAAATTTTTTTTTCGATTTTCAAAACGATTGCAAGACTTACCCTATACTACATATGATGGGTAAGTAATAAGATAGACTGTATGAAAATACATGAAATTGAAACATGACTAAAGATGCCACACTAGCGTCTGAAAAAGATCCGGATTATAATGTTAAGCCTATGGGGGGGGGGAGGGGGCATTCATTTCAAATATCTCACTCAAATTTTAATATTTTTACAAGATTTTTTTTTTTTTTTGCATAGGCTAGCTGAGAACAGTCCACAACTGGCCTAATTTTTACTTTTTCGATTTCTGTATCAGATTAAAAAAAAAATAATAAATACTTTAGCTTTCAGAACCGGTTGTGAAATTGAAACTATCCTAATATAAAAAGAATATAACCAAAATCAAAAAAGTAAACTAGCCCGGCTATAAATCATCCTCAGCTATCCTATGCAAAAAAAAAAAAAAAAAAAAAAAAAAAAATTACAACAAAATATTAAAGTTTGAGCGAGAAACATTAAATTTTGAGTGATGTTAATGTACATGTAATAGTAACACTTGTAGTAAAAATATGCATACCTATTTGATTTGAAATCAACTCCAGTTTTGATTATTTATAATAAGAAAAGTAATTTGAAACATAAAATGGAAAAAATGGCTGTATGTTGCACTTACAAGAAAAATACAGAAGATTGCATTTAGATGTTAAGATACATATTTAACAGAAAAGAAGTTTGAAAACTATAAGTAAATTTTTCTTCATGTTATACATATAGAAAATTTATGGTACTTCTAGGTTATCCCGTCGACCAAAAAATTATCGCCAATTTTTATGATTAAATGCCAATAATGGAGGATCGTGAATGTCACATTCAATACGATTCACGTGTTTAAAATGTCATTAAGTAATTTTTATTTCAACTTTTTATATGTATTTTTATTCTTTTCTACTAATTATTTGTTTTTTCGTTATTTAAAATAAAAATTATGTGAATATGTAAAATTTGGCTATTAATTTGGCAATTTGTATAATTTGGCGAAATGGGTTGACGGATAACAGAGTAGTACCATATTTATTGATAAGTAACTTTTCTGGTTATCCTCTGATCTACATAAAAACTTACCTATGTAGCAATAAATTTTTTTTTTTTAAGTATGAATTTTTTTTTTTTTTTTTTTTTCCCTGGAAAAGTAAGGATTTAGTGTACAATTTTCAAGTCTTTTTCAACATTGCATTGATTATATAATAAAAATTTTGAATTTTTAGAGTAGGTCAAGATTAAAAACACAAAATATATTTAACAAAATGCCGAAAAAATCTCTCAATAAATAGTGGATTACTTCAGGACTGTGGAATTTGCCTGATGATCAGAAGTAGGATTTAATCTAGGAAAAAAAGTTATACTTTTTTGGATAGTTATAGCCAATAACTTTTAGCCAAATAATAATAGCTTTTAATCAAGAAAAAGGAAAATGTTTCATTTATAGAAAATTTCTATGTACATGGGTATTATTTATAACTATGCTATATACAAACAATACTTCACTGTATAAGATTGACCCTTCGAGATTAGCAAGTAACCTACCCATAGATTTAGCATTCACTCGCACCTAACAAGTGTCTTCACCTAACAGGGCCGTGCTTTTGACTTTGGCGGCCCTGGACGAAATATATTTTGGCAACCTTTTTTTTCCAAAATTTTTTAAACGGATATAAAATGTTATAAACCGTACAAAATGTATCACAAGAGTGAGATTAGTATGAACTTTTTAACACAAAAAATTGAAAAAAAAAAAAAAAAAAGACATCATAAGAATTATTACCAAAAGAATCAAATTTCACTTGCACATCAGTATTTATAATAATCCTTTTTGCTTACCATTTTTTGGCTTTTCATGATAAATTACAGCTCATTTTAATTTGTAGATTTTAGCATCATAAATTGCACGTAATCTATACCTACGTGCGATTTGTGATGTTAAAGAAGTAAAGTTTGTTTATATGTAGGGACTAATCTCTGGAACTACCGAACCGATTTCAAAAGTAATGGTAATCAAAATGATGGTTTTCTTCCCTGTTCAAACATAGGCCAGAGGCCCCGTTAACAAAAAACCAGAGGCCTCGCTAAGGGGGGGGGACAGGGGGAGCCTCCCCCCCCAAACATTTGAAAATGTTGTTACACTTGGCAAATTTAAAACTTTTATGGCAAATTTAATTAAAAATTTAAAAAAAAACTGTAACATATTTCCTATTTTTGATAGAACTTGCAAAAGTTACAACTCTAATTGGGAATATCATTAAACTTTTTACAAATAAGAAGTGTATTTCATTGTCTGAGTGTGGTAACTTGGCAAAATCATAAAACGAGTTGGCAGATATGAAAATTTGACTTGGCAATTTAAGGTCTTCTCCCCCACCAATAAAAAATCTTACCGATGTCCCTGGCTATATCTTATGTCGATGCTACTAACCCAGGGAGTACAAGTGCAAAATAGCAATTTTTAAAGAATTTTGAGAAATAACGAACCAATTAAAAAAATAATGATTCAAGATGATGGTGACAGTCCTTGGTTCCAACATTGACTATATTTTATGTTGGCATCATTATCCCATACTAAAAAAATAATGATTCAAGATGATGGTGACAGTCCTTGGTTCCAACATTGATTGTATTTTATATTGGCATCATTATCCCATAGGAAGCAAAAAACTTTCTAAAGATGCAACTGTTATATTACTGAAGGACATAGACACATAATGTTTGGCTTGTTTGTTATTTATAAGATATAAATGATCTCAAAGAGTGTTTTCCAAAAATACAAAATTTAAAAACAGTGAAAATGGGTGAAAAGTGTTCTAAATTGCAATTTTTAATCCATCTTAGAAGTACGGACCGACTAAAAAATAATGATGTCAAAATGATGTTGATAGTCCTTGCTCCAACATAGGCTACATCTTATGTAGGTGTCACTTCTCAAAAGGGGTTCAGGAGCAAAAAAAGTTCTAAAAAATGTGACTTTTGCGTTACTGACGGACCTAGAAACATAAATTTTGGGATGTTAATTACTTATAAAATATAAATGATTTCCAAAAACAGTTTCTAAAAAATATAAAAAGGGTGAAAAATGCGCGAGATGCGATACAAAAACTTTCTAAATTGAATTTTTTAAGCAATCTCGGGAAGTAGCAAACCGATTTAAAAAATAATGATGTCAAAATGATGATGACAGTCCTTTCTTTAACAAAAGCTATATCTTATGTCGATGTCGTTACCCCAAAATGGGTGCAGGAGTAAACAAACGCTCTAAAAATGCAATTTGTGTGTTACTGAAGGGCTAAGAAACATGGAATTTAAAATGGTAGTTACTTATAAGATAAATATGGTCCCCAAAAACATTTCCTAAAAAATTCGAAACTTAAAAGAGGGAAAAATGAGCGAAAAGCGTCCTAAAAACGTTCTAAATGGCGATTTGTAAACAATCTCAACAAGTATCAAACCGATTCCAAAAGTAAATTTCTGGCGATGGAGCCTGTTAAAAAATAACAAATATAAGCTGTATTTTATGTTCGGGAAGCTATCAACAGAGGGTTTCAGTAGCAAAAAATATTCAAAATGTCTATCTTTCTAAATAGTAAAAAGGTCAAATAAATAAAATGTAATAAATTAGGGATGCAACAGATATCCGGCTGATTTTTTAGTATCCGAAATATCATCGGATATCCGACTTCTCTATCGGATATCCAGTAGAATGCAGCAAAGCAAATATAGATGAATAACAGTAATCGTTTGATCCCAAACAATGCCTAAAAACTTTTGTTTGCAAGCAAAAGATGAAATGTTATAATAAGTTCCCTATCAATGAGTAAAAGGTAACTCTCAAAAGTTTAAAGAATTGCCAACTTTCCTACGATTTATATTTAAACGCTGTAATAAATTCAAGAATTTACGTTTTTATTGTATCTTTACTTTCAGATTGTAAAACAAAATTTGAAGTCAAAATAGCAAATAAAGCCTTTTTGCGAAAATGTATAAAGATAGAAAACCAACATTTAGAAATGCACAAATAATGCATGAAAAGGTAGCAAACAGCCGTTTTGAATCTACTATCGAGATTCTTCATCAGGACAAAACTCAGCCTGCTAGAAAAAGCTAAGTTGAGCAAAGCGACAGAGAAGCAGGCCAAATTACGGGAGTGAATGATAGATTCAAAATGGCTGTTTGCTACATTTACATGCATTATTTATGCATTTCTAAATGTTGGTTTTCTGTCTTTAGTCTTTATAAAATTTGAAGTTGTTTATTAAACTATGATTTTATTAATTTTCTTTCTTTCTTTTAATTTAAACAATGGGTTAATTGGTTTTTAAGTTAAGCAACTAAACAGACCTATTTCTATTTTCTTCCATCCTTGATAGAAGAAAGTAATGTTATGAATTTTTTACGACGAATTTACATGTTTCAGGGATCCAATATCCCAAAAACATGTTTATTCAAAACCTCTGTTTGTCCCAGTGTTGCCATCATACGATCATACCATCAAAATGTGTATGAAGTTATACATAGAATGAACCAAATATTCTGTTTTTGGCTGTAGCCAGCATGTCCATATTTATCATGGAAACATTTCGCTGTAAGGCAATGCTGTAATCACAATTTTCGTGCCATTTTCATTATTCTATCAACAAACACTGTATGAAGTTATGCATAGAAATGAACCAAATTTCTTTGAAAGGCTGTCAGGTCTTTTTTCAATTCGAAAATATTTCGCTGGAAAATGGTACTGTAATAATGATTTTTAGCACAGAGGCTATCAAAACTTGTGAGCTTATGTGCCCGCCCGTTCTGTATGTATGTATGTAAATGCGTAATGCAATAACTCATGATAAAAATATCCCATTCACTTGAAATTTTAATTATAGGTATATTCTGATAAGGTGTTTCCCTGATTAATTTTGGGAATTCATTCGACAAGTATAAGTGGGGGAACGGGGGCTAATACTCTTCCCCTTAATTTATATCAATGGGTTTTACATCCACAATTATCAATTTTCATTCAAAATTTAAGCATAGGATCATTCTGATGAGGCGCCTCTGTGATTAGTATTAGGTACTCATTTGATAAGTATAAAGAGATGAAACAGAGGGCTAATTCCCCACCCCTTATTTCGATAAATGGGTCTTTTATGCAGATTTATCAGATTTCATTCAAATTTTAGACATAGGATTTTTCTGATGAGGGCACCACCATGATTAGTTTTGGGAGTTCATTGTATAAGTATAAAGAGACGGAGCTGGGAGCTAATTCTCCAATCTTAATTTCGATAAATGGGTTTTTCATACAGATTTATCAGATTTCGTTCAAATTTTAGACATAGGATCATTCTGATGAGGGCACTGCCACAATCAGTTTTGGAAGTTCATTGGATAAGTATAAAGAGGGGGGATGGGGGCTAATCTCCCGCTTTAATTTAGATAAATGGGTTTTTCAAGCAAAATTCTCATATTTCATTCAAATTTTAGACATAGGATCATCCTGATGAGGACACCTCCATGATCAGTTTTGCGAGTTCATTGGATAAGTCTAACAGGGGGAAAATGGGAGGAGACTCTCTCCGCCTTAATCTAGTTTAATGGGTTTTTCATGCAGAATTTACAGATTTGCTTCAAAATTTGGATATAGATTCATTGTGATAAGGCACTTCCTTGATTTTTTTTTGGAGTTCATTGGATATGTATAAATGGGGGATTGTTGGGACTACCCCTCTTAATTTAGGTAAATGATTTTTCTTGCAAAATTAACAGATTTGCTTTAATTCTTGAATACAGGTTCATAGTGATAACATGCTTCCCTAGTTAGCTGTGGAGTTCTTTTGTTAAGCATAAAAGGGATACAGGCGATTACCCCAACCCCTCTTAAATTTGGTAAATGGGTTTTTATGCAGAATTATCCGATTTGCTTTAAATTTTGGATGTACATTCTTTCTGATGAGGCGAATCTCAGAATAGTTTTGGAAGTTTAATGGTTAAGTATAAAGGGGGGACAACTCCTCTTAAATTATATAAATGGGTTTTTATAAAGAATTATTCGATTTGCTATGAATTTGGATATAGGTTTTTTTATGTGATAAAGCATACCTCTGATTAGTTTAGGGAATCCAATAAATATAAAAATGGGCGGGAGCTATCCCCTCTCTTAATTTGTTTTTTGAACAGCATTAACCCTTGAAAATATGAGGCTGTAATATACAATTAGTATGTGTAGCCTGTGAGCTCAATGCCATCAGTTTAAGAGGGCAATATTCTTTTTATTATAATTTTTTTTTCATAATCATTTTATACAGTGAATTAACGGTTATAATATAGAAGTAGTATTAATATTTTGTAATATTTTTTGAAACATTGAGATCTATGAAATAGAAGAGAGTTTTGGGATTGGTGCATCCAACTAGTTATTTTCGTGACTTCATTATAAATATTTAAAAGTTTTTTTTGTTTATAAATTTTAAACTGATTTAACTTAAAATAAAATTAAATGTAGCTTAAGGTAATCAGCATTATAAATAATTAAAACATAAAAAAAATTAAACCTATGTTTGGAGATAACTCTTCAACCATTGGTATATTAGTAAGACATTTTATGTTTGCATTATAAAAAGGTGCTATGTATTTCGTTATGAAAATACTTTACAATTATAGACATATTAATAAACATGTAAAATTTGTTCTAAAAATTATCAGCATTTCACTGTACAAATTATGAGCAATTATCAGTAGTTCATTGACAAATAGGCAGAGTATTTAAATGTTTGAATTTCAGGACAGAATGGCAGGATTCATGCCCTAAAAAATCTTGTGGGCAAAACATTCCTGTTTCTAAAAAAAAAAAAAAAAAAAATTACTTTTCGAATTTTTTTTTTTTTTTTTTGTGAAGTGGCGATCAAGTCTCAGGACTGACTGATTATTTTCTCGATATTTTCCACTATCGAGTGACAAATCTCACAGTTTGCTCTTACGACAATTATATAAAATTGTTTTTCTGCGTCTGACTGTAATTTTTCTCACAAATTTTTCTTGTTTGCTCGTCACACAAAATTTTGCTTTTTTTTTTTTTCTGGAGACCAACTGGCAAATTTCACAATTTATTTTTCTCAACAGATTGAAAAATTTAACTATTTACTCTGCGAATGATTGGCAAATTTCGCTTTTTGTTTTTGTGACATTCTGATGAAATTAACAATTATTTTTCTGTGTTCAGCTGAAAAATTTGTGTTTTGTCTTTGTTATTGGTGACGAATTTCATGATAATTCCTTGTGACAGATTAACAAATTTCACGATATTTTACTGTGATTGACGAATTCCGCTATATTTTCCACTGTTCAAGTTCCCTCTAAGTTCAAATTTTCTCAGACAGGTCAACAATTTTTTTAAATTTACTTTTGCCATGGTAGACAAAATGAGTGATATTTTTTCTATGACCAATTTACATATTTTGCGATTTTTTCCTGTGCCGAAGTAAGAAATAACTAAAAGGACAGTAATGGTCACTAGAGCCTGAGCTTCTGGAATTAGCACTAAACAAAATGAGATTAAATCTTGTGTTGCTCATTGGAAAAAAAGAAAACATGTTTTTTTACAATCAATAGTTCAACATTAGATGTTTCATTTTTCAAAATCATCGCACATTTCCTCATCAGTGGGCTCAATAATCATACCTCTTTTTTTATTTAAAAGACGATCTTTCATACGATGTTTCTGTTTGTATTTGTTTTTTTTCCATATCTTATAATTTGCACCTGTACATTTTGTAACTTTTCTACTCTCTTCTTTATTAACAATGAAATTTTGATTTCCTATTCAAATAAAAATTCTTCTAAATTTAAAGAAGTACGTAAAATAAATAAATAAAATATGGACATCCATTGCCCAAAGCAAGATGTTTAAATGTTTCCCATTGAGTTATTGAAAATCATTAAAAGCATCATTTTTATGATCAAAACATGATTTATGTAATAAGAGTCATTATGTATGTCATGGATTAAACACTAATATCGCTGGACGAATCATAAAATAAAATGCGGACACCACAAGGTCCATTCTTCAGCGATAACAACAACCGTTTTCCAAATTATTAAAAAAAATTAACTTCAAAGAAACCATTTAAATAATTGATGTGCGTAGTTCACAGAAATTAGGACATGACTTTTTTAAATAAACCATTTCTCATGTAATAGAAGAAATCTACTGACAATGTCATTTTCGGAATTCCTTATGGGTTTAAAATTCCAATGCATAGTTGAACGTAATTCAATTAGCTAAAATACCAGGGATTACGGTATTGACGATAATTCCACTAAGTGATGTACAATCACAGAAGGATATGGACGATACAAACACCTACATGCATTATTCGTGCAAGCAAATTAAAAATGAATGCACACCAGATTTTACAAAATTAAGAAAAAAAAATCAAAAACAAGTATTTCCAATAATTTAATGTATTAGAAATGTTGCTCTCTTCTGTTTGTCAAAAGTGTAACCATAAAAGATTCTAAACCATACAAATTCG
Source organism: Maratus speculifer (assembly GCA_964019185.1). Classification (NCBI taxonomy): domain Eukaryota; kingdom Metazoa; phylum Arthropoda; class Arachnida; order Araneae; family Salticidae; genus Maratus; species Maratus speculifer. Next base: position 347,352,706 of record OZ025296.1, read on the forward strand.
AACAAAATCTAAATTAAAAAATTCATTTAGCAACTCAGTTATTAATTGTCCATAACACTGAGTAAAAATTGAAAAACAGATATGATATATATAAAGCTTGATTCTTTTCCTTTGTTTTAATTAGGGATGCACCGAATATTCGGTATCTATTCGGTATTTGGCCATGTTACCGGATATTCGGTTAAAGCCGAATATCAAACTATTCAGTGGAGCCGAATATTCGGCTTGCCGAGTATTTGGTTTGGCCGAATACCAAAGTATTCGGCCGAATCTGATACTTAATATAGCCTTTTAAAATACATTTTTAAAAACTTTTATCTCTACTTTTAACTGTCAATTTATAAATATATTTAATATAATTAGAAAGAAAATCATATTTAAATAAAATAGAATGTTTTTACATTATTTATTTGCTGTTTGTAAAGTATAACTTAAGAAAACTGACCATGAGAAGGTTTAAAATGGTGATTTATTAGGATTCTACTTAGGAATAAATGATGCAAATGCAGATGCAAGTTCCTAAATTTTATTTAGTAAATAATCTGTTTTTTGCTTTTCCCAAATGAAAGTCCTTAAACAAGAAAGAAAAACTTTTGAGATTAGTAATAGCTGTCAAGGCAGACAATTTTTGTTCATGAAATCATAATTAACTTATTGAGTCATAAGTACATAGTATTTTATCTCACTCTAGGTCAAACTTCTGTTTTCATTTCTTGCATTAACAACTAATAAGATACCATAACTATATTTTTAATTCACATGCTTTGATTTCTGTAAAATATGATATCATGGAAAGGATTGAAAATGCCACCATTCATAAGAAAAGAACTATGAGCTAGACATTCCTTTATTCATAATCAAGTTGAAAGTATACATATTTTATATTGAAAAAAAAAAAAAATCTGCCTTGATTTATTTAAAAAGAACAATTATGAGACTGTACAGTTTTTCTTCAACCATTTTTCCATTATTCCTCTTTGATTTTAAAATGTTTTTTTCAATTCGTAGAAAAAATCTTGAAATTTAAAATCTTATTAATTAAAAAAGTCTCATAATTGTGCTTCTTAAATAAATAAAGGCAGAATTTTTTCAATACTAAATGTTCTTATAAAAAGTTCTGTTTATCAAAATATAAGTTTCTCTTATTAAATATTATGTAAAATTGTTTTAAAAAGTAACATTTTCATAATTTTAAACTTTGAAATATAAAAAGTATTTGGAAAGCCGAATATCCGGTATTCGGCCAAAATCACTATTCGGTGCATCCCTAGTTTTAATTAAAATAAACAATTTGGATAATTATCTTGAGTTGTTGATTTAAATTATTTCTATGGAAATTTGTCATGTCGGTATAAATTGTAAATATTTAAGTGGCAAGTAAAAAAAACATAGGGTTAAAAAAAAAACATTTTTCCCTCCTTATATATAGTTTAACTCCCCTGTATTTACAAATGTTATGAGGGAAACTCTCTCCTCCTGGGAAAAACCTGAATTTCAAGCCCTGATTGTCAAAGATATATAGTTTCTGTAAAATATATTTCAATGCATTTAAAATGTTATAATTGTGTGTGAAACATGTTTGCAATTTATTATTTGAGATGGCATTGGATAAAGAAATAAACATTCACCATAACTAAAAATATATTTAGTACCGGATATCCGAATCCGGCAGGCAAATCGGATACCGGATATCCGGTATCCGGCAAAACACATTACAAACAAATAACATTTTTCCCCCCTTATATAGTTTAACTACCCTGTACAGTTGAACCTCGAAAATCCGGAACCGTCGGGACCGCGGCGATTCCGGATTTTCGATTTTTCCAGATTTTGGAGGTTTATTAAAAAATCTTTCTTATGGCTATATAATATCGTAAAATCCCGTTAATCCGCTCTTCCCGATCAAACGCCCCCTCCCACTTTATAAAGAATTTGAAATTTTCAAAAAATCCCGAGAAAGCGCTCTCCCTCCCGATTCTCAAAGGCGATTGAGAGTGAGACGAACCATTATGAAATGAATGAATCATGAATCTTTGATGAAATGTGCGTTTTTTCAAGATTTTTTAATTGATTTCATGCTTGTTTTGGCTTTCTTTTCTTTTTTACAAATTTCTCTGATTTTTTCGACAGAATTTACGTTTTTTTTTTAAACCCAAATTTTTTCAAGTATCAAAATTCATGATTAATTCAACGATTCATTCATTTCATCATGATTCATTACTGTAAATTTTGTTGAACGCTTTTTAACTTTTGTAATAATAAAGTATTTAATTAACGGCAAGTCATTACAATATTAACCAGAATACCGGGTGATCCAAAAGTCAGGACGAACTTTAAAAATGAATAACTCGAAAACGAATCAAGATACAAAGATACGGTTTGCACCAAATGGATGGAAAAGAAACCGGATTTTGTGTGACAACGAAAAAAATAGTTTGCCGTTGACATCCAAAAAATGACACGGTAGTGTTTTTTGCACCAAAAGATGATTTGCAAATGAAAAAATGTTGACAATTTCCAAGTCAGCTTAGTTACAGTTAATTAGTACAACAGAAAATGTTCAATGTGCTGTCCCTCATTCATAAGTGCAGCTGTGAGACTAGGCACTACACCGTTCACAGCATTTAGTAGCATTTCTTGCTTTATGGCAGACACGTTTTGGCGGATGGCATCTTTCAATGCTGCTAGTGATGCCGTTGGTCGCCAATAGAACAATATTTTTTTGTTGTCACACAAAATCCGGTTTCTTTTCCATCCATTTGGTGCAAACCGTATCTTTGTATCTTGATTCGTTTTCGAGTTATTCATTTTTAAAGTTCGTCCTGACTTTTGGATCACCCGGTATATCTAAATATATATATTTTTAGTATAGTTATCAGAATTTAACTGCAGTTGATGAAAATTACAGCTATGTCTTATTTTAAAAATTAATAAAACTGAAATCGGAAAAATGTCCGGATTTTCGAGATTTCCGGAATTTGGAGGTCCGGATTTTCGAGGTTCAACTGTATTTACAAATGTTATGAGGGAAACTCTCTCCTCCTGGGAAAAACCTGAATTTCAAGCCCTGATTGTCAAAGATATATAGTTTCTGTAAAATATATTTCAATGCATTTAAAATGTTATAATTGTGTGTGAAACATGTTTGCAATTTATTATTTGAGATGGCATTGGATAAAGAAATAAACATTCACCATAACTAAAAATATATTTAGTACCGGATATCCGAATCCGGCAGGCAAATCGGATACCGGATATCCGGTATCCGGCAAAATCAGTATCCAGTGCATTCCTATAATAAATTAATTCAAAAACTATAAACCAGGGGTTATATTAGGTTTGGTTTATGTTGGGCTCAGTAGAGTGAAAAAGATTATAGACTTCATGCTTGAATCTTGTCTTAATTTTACCATATTTTAAAGGAATAGTAAAAATGTTTTATACAGAAAAAAATCTCAGAAAATCTCTTTTAATTATTTTAATGGTCAACAGCGCCTAGTTATGTTTCATATATATTAACACTGTACAAGGATTACTGAAAGAATGATCATAATAGCTAAAAATGTATGAATTTATATGTACTACTTTGAATTCTAATATTTTTATTTTGCTCATTTTAATTTTTTGAATTTGTATACTAATTTTATTAATTAAAAAGTAGCTCATTTTCTTCATTTGTAAGAAGTTATGTCAGAAAACTGTGTCGTCACTTGTCACAAATTAAATCGATGAATACCTTTGAGGGAAGAAGTCCTACTTAAAAATATATTTACAAGTTGACATTGAAATAGAAAGAAAACATTAAACCTAATAATATGTGTGAAACACATTTAAAGACGAACATTACGGCATATTTAAAATGATTACGAAAAAGTCTCTTTTTTAACACTTTCCAACAAAGTTCCAAAATATTTATGATTTCGGTTTACCTGTCCACGCTCTAGCTTCCATAAATAACTTGGATTGCCCTGAAAATTATCGACGTTATTGACGTTTACCCTAGCAGAACTTTATTTCAAATGAAGGTTCTAGCATGATTAGTTTATTTACAGGGACAGTCAAAGGTGTACCGTTACGTTATAGCCTAAGGAGAAAAATCGTTTCAAATGAATTTTAAAGATTTTACACCCTGTCAAATACATTACAAATTATATGCATTTACGACATGCACTAAAATATGCGGTGAAAAAAATAGCTGTTATTCATTTACAAGGCCACTCAAAAGAATTAAATTACATAGTAGTAAAGAGGGGAATTGTGTGTGACATATTTTAATTACCGTATTTTCGGGCGTATGCGCCGCACCCACCGTAAGCGCCGCACCTCCGAAAATGCATTAAAATAAAACAAATATTTATCAGAAGCGCCGCACCGCCGTATGCGCCGCACTTACGAAAATACATCAAAATGTTAAAAATTGCGTTATATTTAGTGTTTTTTCGCGTTTTTTTAACATTTGTAATATAAATCCCATTTTAAATTTAATATATTTTGTATATTTTTTTTATGATAAAATTAAATTTGAATTCGTGCAGCCTTTTTTTCGCAATTTTTTAATACGTTTTTTATAGTTTGTAACGAGGTTTGCAGGGTTATATCGCGATATTTGACAAAATTTGCAAGGTTTTAACGCGATATTTGACGAATTTGCAGTTTTTTTCGCGATACCTGAAAAAATTTACGTTTTTTATGGGAATGAGCAAGGGATGAATCATAATGAATTGAATGAATTATGAATATTTGAATGGAACAATGTAAGTTTGTTCTGGATGGCTTAGTTGCATATCAACCGTACGTCCAGTCTAGAAGTGGTTCGTCAATGTGAGGCATTAGGGATATTTGAATGACAAATGAATCATGAATTTTGATACTTGAAGCAATACTTGAAAAAAAATGCGTTAAAAAAAACCCATAAATTCTGTCGAAAAAGCGCAGAAAAAAGGAGAAATTTTTTTTAAAAAAAAGCATAAAAAAAATGAAATCTATTAAAAAAATCTCGAAAAAACACACATTTCATCAAAGATTCATGATCCATTCATTTCATCATGATTCACACCTTCCTCATTCGCCTTTGAGGACGGTATGAATCATGATGAAATGAATGAATCGTGAATCTTTGATGAAATGTTCGTTTTTTTGAGATTTTTTAATAGATTTCATGCTTTTTTTCAAATTTCTCCTTTTTTCTGCATTTTTTGAATTTACGTTTCTTTTCGTTTTCTACCGTTTATTTATAGATACGACATATTTGCGTTTTTTCTAAAATTTTTTTACAATTCTTTTGAGCGTTCTTCTTGGCGAACCTTTGAGAAATTCACGATTTTTTCTCGATCTTTTGACTAAATTTGTGTTTTTTAGAGTTTTTTTGACATATTTCGCGTTTTTACTGCAATCTTTTGTCGAAATGTGGGTTTTTTTAGCGATACTTCGGCGAAATTCATTCATTTCCTGCGAACCTTTGATAAAAGTCGTGTTTTTTTCTCCCGATCCTTTGATAAAATTTTTGCTTTTTCAGCGAATGATTGACAGAAATTAGGCTATCATTTGTCGAAATTCGCGATATTTTTTATGCTTCGTATTTTCTTCCTGATGGTTGACTTTTGACAATTTTCAGAAAAATTCCAATCAGAATCACCTCTGTCATGAATATCGCTGCAAGGAAAAAAAAATATATCGTATCCGCCGCCCCGGCAGAAGCGCCGCAGTAAGCATAATTTTAACTTTTAAACTCGTATGCGCCGCGGCGCTTACGCCCGAAAATACGGTAAATTATTTTATACATACTAAAATTGATATACGTAGTTGAGACTTAACATAAGTTATACGATATAACCATATATAATACGAAGTGCACAGCATTTACAGGAACACACAAAAGATTTCGAATAGTATATTCTTTCTGACGTACTGTATAGGTATCCGATGATGGTTGATGATGGATAAAATGCATTTTAATTATGGTATGTGCTTTTAAGTTTCTTTAAATCTATGCATATTATATAGAGTGTACAAATGCTACAGTTGATATACAAGGTTATACCAAAAAGATCGTAAACTTGACTGAATATGAGCGTAAATTACTTAAAGATGATTTTTAAATAAGTTATGCATTTTTATGCTAAACTGCATTCAGTTTACTAAGGAATAGTTTTAGAATATGGATAAAATGATATACAGGGCCACGCAAAGAAGTGAATATATGGACGCCTATGAATGATAATTTCTGAGAATGTGTTTTCAGTAGTTTTACGAATGTTTCAGTTTAAAATAAATTGTAACCAACTTGTCAGGCTCGAATTGCACCTGACAAGTCAAATAGACTCTTCATAAAATCTGGTAAAATGCAAAAGCAACACCAACTTTTTTGCGGCCCCAAATTTTGAGGGCCCTTGGCAAATGTCTGGCTCGCCCCCCCTTAAGCACAGCCCTGCCTAACAAAGACAGAGCCTGACAGAGTTTTAAGATACTCGCTGAGAGAAGACAGACAAATTTTGAAGCAAATTGTGGACAGAGTATGAGATATCTTTTTTTTTTTTTTCTGCATGACAAGCAGCAGGTTTATGAAATGTGGAACAGTAAAATGGGAATGATAAATGATATAACATATTTTTTTGGCTATTGCTATTTGCTTATTACACTAAATATTTTTTGGATTAGAAAGAGCTTTCAGATAGCTTTTGGGCAAGCCTTAGATTAAACCCTAAAAAGTGTTTGACAACTATGTTGTAATGTTGTTTACAAACTATTTATTGCTTTACGTAAAATATCTTTAGTGAATTACAGTTAAATATTTATTTATAATGGGAAGCATGAGATGATTAAATATTGATTTATAAATTAATATAACAGTAAAAAAACTGAAGTATCAGAAGCATTATCATTAAATTGAAAGCAATTTAAGAAAATGTCTTTAAAATATGTCCAATAGTAGTATGTTTACCCTATAAAATAACAAACATAAACATGTACTTTCCAACTTGATATATTTTTGTGATTCTGAATACATAATCAACATAAAACTGCAAACAAATACTATGATTTTATTTACAAAATCCTGAAGTAATATAGTAGTACACTGATATGAATTACAAAGGAGTAGTTAATAAAGCTCCATATTATCACTATGTTGCTGTCCAACTTTTTCCAACCTTTTAACAATAAATGTAGAAGCATCTAGAAATCGATTCACACAATTCGAGAGGCATGTTTCCGTTCTTGAATCCAAACGCTGACCAGGTTTGTCGACACAGAGATCCCAGCATTTATCATTTAATTCACTTATCGTCTGCTGTAAACGATGTTTCTGATTTTCTTCTTCAATGAAACGCTCAAATTCTTTATCTGAGGCTGATGAATCGGGAGGATAAATTGAAGAAGAACCGAAATTCATGTTTAACTATGAAAGATTGCAATAAGTAACGTAATATAACTTACTATTTTTTTCAAATACTATATTTTTAACCGAATATTAGCACTTTTCAAACAATTCAGGCAAATGATAAATAAAATACTCGTGGTTTTGATGCCACAAAATAAAAATTAATATTTTATTAGTTGGTTGGCTGGTTATTGAATTACGAGACACAAAACGAAATCAGATACCTACATTTAAAAAAAACATTTTAACGCTTTAAAAAGTTCAAGAAATGCCGGCTACTTTTTGATTTTTTAAAAAAAATTATGAAAATTCTTTATTTTTAGTAGATATTTTGGCTTTGACAACATTGAGCGTGATTTTCTGAGCCCCGATTCAACCTAATCAATCAACCAACCATTCAATTTATTGTTTTTATTTTGAATTGTGATGTGACTGGAATTGGAAGATTGAAACTTTGTGAAATTTTAGTTCTTCATACAAAGTTTAACTGTTCATGGCATTGATAAAGTCAGTTCGATTACTTCCTTCTGCCTGGAGTTCACTTAAACCAGTATTTTACAAGCTAAACAATGTGCTTATTAAAACTTTGTTTTTTGTTTTTGCTTATTTTGTAGTATTTTGCCATAGTATACAGATTGAGGAGGTAGATAAAAAGTAAAGTTAATTGAAGAACCTTTTTTTCTTTTAGATCCATTAATAAATGTCGATAATTACAGTAGATAAAATTGTTTAAAATCAGAATTGTTATGTAATGTTATCTAATTTTGTTATTTATGTGATGCAAACTCGGAATCATCCGACAAAATCTATTCAAAAATGTGTTTCCTATGCTTTTGTGAACCAAATTTACAGATGATATGATTCATTATTCTAAATAACAGATCAGACTTTATTCTAAAGGCAGGGGAGACTGGGTGAAATGGAACAGTAGGTTTTTTCTCATTCCGTGTCATTCTAGACATATCAACAATCACATACTAGATAAAGCAGTGGCACCCCAATCTTCTATTGGAAAAACTTGCTGATTGTCATAAGTTTAGAAGATTATTTCAAAAATCAAAAGTAAATTTACTTCATATACTTTTTATGTTTTTGCCGGCCGGCATTTTTTGACTTGGCTAAAAGCCGGCAACCCTGTAAAAATTACATTTCGTCAATAGTTTGTAGAAAAAAATCACCAAATGCATCAAATTATCACAGAAAAATGGGAAATACCTTAGAATTATAACGAAAAAACAAATTCCGTCAAAGGATCATGAGAAAAATGCAAATTTCGTCACAAGACCTTGGAAAAAAGTGAATTTTGACTAAAAACCTCTCGAAAATTGCAAATTTTGACAAAAGATCACACAGAAAGCGCAAATTTCGTCCAAAGACCATGCAAAAAATGCGAATTCTATTAATGAATCTAGGGATGCACCAAATATTCGGTATTCAGCCATGTTACTGAATATTCAGTTAGGCCGAATATTTGGTTTGCCCGATTATCAAAGTATTCAGCCAAAACCAATACTTAAAAAAACCTTTTCAAACACATTTTTTAAAACTTTTCACAATTTCTACCTTTAACTGTCAATTTATAAATATATTTAAAAAATTAGAAAGAAAATGATATTTAAATAAAATAGAATGTTTTTACATTATTTATTTGCTGTTTGTAAAGTATAACTTAAGAAAATTAACCATGAGAAGGATTAAAATAGTGATTTATTAGGATTCTCCTTAGGAATAAATGATGTGCAGATGCAAGTTCCTAAATTTTCTTTAGTAAATAATCTATTTCTTGCTTTTACCAAATAAAAGTCCTTAATCATGAAAGAAAAACTTTTAAAATTAATAATAGCTATCAATGCACCCAGGAGCAGAATTGGCGCAACGCTGCGATGCACGTTGCAGACTCTTGGGAAAGTGCAGACTATTTTTCAACTGTTAAAAAAAAATTTAGGAAAAAATCGGCCCTAAACAAAAATTCTGACATAAAATGTATCTCAAATTTCGACAAATAAGTCTTCAAAAAGAAATCAAATTCATCATAAATCGCGAAAAACATGCAAATTTTGTCAAAAGATCGCGAAAAAACGAAATTTTCGTAAAAAAAATATTGAAAAAATGGCAAATTTCTTCAAAAGATTGCGAAAAAAAGGCAAGTTTCTTCAAAACATGCGAATTTTGTCAAAATATCGTGAAAAAACGACAAATTTTTTTAAAAAAATCACAAAAAATGGCAAATTTCTTCAAAAGATCGCAAAAAAGGCAAGTTTCTTCAAAACATCGCAAAAAACTGCAAATTTCTTCAAAAGATCACGAAAAAACGGCAGTTTTTGTCAAAAAATCATAAAAAAACAGCAAATTTCTTCGAAAAATCGCAAAAAAGGCAGTTTTCGTGAAAAGATTTTGAAATAATGGCGAATTGCTTCAAAAAATAGCAAAAAAAGGCAAATTTCATTAAAAGATCGCGAAAAAATGCAGTTTTCGTTAAAAAATCACAAAAAAATTACAAATTTCTTCAAAAAATCTCGAAAAAAAAACGGCAATTTTCTTCAAAAGTTCGCGAAAAAAGGTAAATTTCTTCAAAAGATTGGAAAAAACCCAGCAATTTTGGTCAAAAGATTGGAAAAAGCGTCAAATCTTGTCCATAAAGCTTGAAAAAATGCACTTTTCTTCAAAAGATTGCGAAAAATGACATCTCGGCAGTAGATCGTGAAAAACCTGCAAATTTTCTCAAAGGGGAGCCCCCCCCCCTCTTTCGGACAATGTATGCAGTGTTAAAAATTCTGAGAACAATGGCAACTTTTTAAAAGTATACTTTTCCCTTATGTCTATTACAAATGTGGGATGTTTGAGTGCATATAATGTAATGCGAGGGATTAGTCTGCCGACTGTTTTTTAAGTTTTTACTTGCGTTGCAGAGTGCAGAAAAAAATTCTGCTGCTGGGTCAATGCAGACAATTTTTGTTCATAAAACTTTAATCATAATCAACTTATTGAGTCATAAGTAGAGATGTAAATTTTCCGGAAAAATATAAGTGGCGGAAAAAAACAGAAAAATTGGAAAAATTGATTTTTCATGACTGTTTCTCTAAAATAAATTATATTTTCTTAGAGAATATTAAATAATAAACATTTTTTCCCATTTATATGTATTAAATGAAAATTATCTTCACTTTATATTACAAAATAAACAGAAAGTAGCAAAGCCTGCTTTTAAAAGTTTAGTTTTCTTTTCAACAGCCTAAGAATTTTTATTAAACGCTATTGTTTGTTATATCATATCTCTGTTGAAATGATTTTTCAGTTACATGTTTAACTACCAATTGACCTAATGTAAAAACCTGAGCCAATATGTCTGCAGTTTGGAATGAAATAAATTATGCATTTCATTTACATTAGTTTTTAAGTAAATGATACTAGTTTAAAGAAATTATTGCAGTCTTGTCATTATTATGAATATCAGTATTCAAAAATTCCATCGTTTGTTTAAAAAATGTATATTTTTATATTATTACTTTTTCTTTTTCTTAGAATTGTATTTTCTTTATAAAATATGTTTAGTTTTGGTATAGCTTTCCAATGTCAACTCAAAAAAGTTTTGATTTAGTTTTATAATCTAAATTCCAACAAAACTAAGTTTTACTTTGGCTTACTCAGGTCTGCAACTAAAAAATAGCATAGGATTTATTGACTGTTAGATTTTTACTCACTGAAACCAATATATATATATATATTTAAGTTTAATTAAATGTAATTTTTTTTCTTTTTACCCTGAAATCTGGTTTTCTATTCTTGAATAAGAAACCATATTCAATAATGTTTCCACATGGTAATTTTATATTTCTAAGAGTGGAACTCAAAAGTTATGAAAACAGAACACTACAAATAGAAAATGCTCACTATTTGAGGAATTAACAAAAGCAGTTACATACAGAGATAAACTTCTACTGTGCTTTAGAAAACTACAAAAATTCAAAGTTTAATCAAGAGGAAAGTATAATTTGGAACATAGTTACTTGTAATAAAATATGGGTTTTTTTTTTTTTTTTTTTTTCATTGCAGTTCTACTTTTCTAATGCAAACTGCCCATGTTTTTGCAACATTACTGTACATTATGGAGGTAAAATGGAGGTCAATTTTAGATTCAACGCCTTGAAAAAACATTCAATTAATCAGCTGTAACGAAATCCTGAAAAATGCAGCATAGTAGTGCCACCTATAGGACAATTTACACCAAAAACTAAACAATATTAATATATATCAGAAACTGTCTGAAGCTGTAGTTTGATTTAAAAAGAAAAATCGTCCTTGAGGTAAAGCTATTGCGATAATCTTTAATAATGCAGCATAGCAGCGTCATCTGTTGAGCAATTTACACCAAAAAGTAATAAGCACGAAGTTATGTCAAAGATTAACTTAATCTGAAATTTTATAAAAATACATACATTAGTTTGAGATAGAACTATTGTGGAAATTACGAATAATGCAGCATAGCAGCTCCATCGGTTTGGCAATATACACTAATAACTAAACATCGAGTTTATATCAAGGTGTAACTGAATCTAAAGTTATGTGAAATTATGTGCATCAGTTCTTGAGATAGAGTGCCCATAAAAATTGTCACATACAGAGACTCACAGAGTGGCAGATATTTTCTGAAAACCATCAAAACGTGTTCAGGACCTTCTAAAACATTTAAATACACCAAAAACTGGAAGTCAAATTTTTCACAAATTCAATACAGTCGAGGATCTATAATCCGCGGACCCATAATCCGCAATTTCCCATAATCCGCGTTACTTTACGAATGTAAACAATGAAATAAACAGTTAAAAAAAATTACAGATCCGTGATCCAAAAATGATTTTTTTTAACAAATAATAAAAATGTAATAAAAATCATAATAAAACATGTATTTTTTTTTAATTTACTCTTTTATTTTATTGACAGTAAAAAACTAAACTGTATTACGAACGTGCCTAAGCTTGCTGAACGTTCGAATTGACAACTGTTCATTCGTAGCTATTTCAGTTTGTGCAAATTCAGGAGAATAACAGTAACCACAACACCAGCTGAGAACTAAATATTATACCTTAAAATACCGTTAATCCGCCCCCCCCAAACGTGATGAAAAATCGTACAATAGTTAGAGGGGGGCGCTTACACGGGATTTTTCTGCGTTCGTTCAACAAAATTTACAGGAATGAATCATCATGAAATGAATGAATAGTTGAAGAATCACAAATTTTGATACTTGAAAAAATTTGGGTTTAAAAAAAAAAAAAAATTAAATTCTGTCGAAAAAACGCAGAAATAAGGAGAAATTTGTAATAAAAAAAAAAAAAAAGCCAGAACAAGCATGAAATTAATTAAAAAATCTCGAAAAAACGCATATTTCATCAAAGATTCATGATTCATTCATTTCAGGTTTTGAAACAAACAACACTCGATTCTTAGTTTTGTTAAACAAAAGATTTCTTAAATAATATTCATAGTACTATTTCATTATAGTATACTGAAATAATTACCATTTATTTTACTTTGTATTGGTTATTTTTTGTGCATAATTTGTTATCATTTTTTTTATACTTCCTTCCATAAAATATTCCTTAAAAATAAATCTCATTATTAATATGTAATTATTGTTCTTTAAATACATATATATATATATCATTTAAAAAAAATAAAATAAATTTAAAAATGCTTTTTTTTAGATTACTTATTAAATTAATTACTATATTTCATATTTATCTTTCCATATTATACTGATTATAGAATTAAAATGCTGTCTAAGAATGATAAAATGACGCATAATCCATTATACTCTATAATCCGCAAAATTCCATAATCCGCACAACCTTTGGCCTCAACTTGTGCGGATTATAGATCTTTGACTACTTACTTCTTGAAAAGATAGATTAAAGTAATAAATGCATACTTCAAAATTTTATGTTGAATTTTTAATTTTATCATTTCCATTAATTGGCATATTATTGCAATAATTTTACACATGAATTAATTTTTAAAAAGAGAAGTTGCATTTAATTACATATCTAGATTTTTTTCATGTAATCAAGTTTTTGTGAAATTGTGAACTTTTTGTATATACTTGTACAAAATATATTCAGAATTTTTGAATAAGAAATTATTACTATATTTAGGTTCCTATTTATAAATTTTTAATAAGGTTATTTACATACATATATGCAACTTAATAAGATTCAGCTAATGTATGACATGAGATTTTTTTTTTTCTTCAATCACTGCACTTGCGAAAGATTCAATTTGTTGATTAAACTTTTTCTGAAATGTCTATTTTCAAGAGAAATTTTGCAAAGGGTCTTGTGTTTCAAACAAGAAAAAAATATGAAGGATCCTTTCAAGTCTTCTCAAACAGATTTCTGCTCAGAGATCAGATTACCCACATTGAAATTTTCATGTGAGACACTCAACATAAAAATAAATAAAATAAAAAGTATGAGAATGTAGCTATTATAAAATTTTCACGATATTATTTCATAAATGAAATTTCAATTTTTCCAGTTTGGAAAAATTGAAAAATAAGCCTTCGGAAAAAAAACGGTTTTTTTCCCAATTTTTTTCCGACTATTCCCATCTCTAGTCATAAGTACATTGTATTTCATCTCAGTCTAAGTCAAACTTATGTTTTCATTTGTTGCATTAACAACTAATAAGATACCATAACAATATTTTCAATTGACATTCTTTGATTTCTCGAAAATATGATATGATGGAAAAGGTGAAAAATGCCAACATTCACAAAAAAGAACTATGAACATTCCTTTATTCAGAATTAAGTTGAAAGTATTTGTACTTTATATTGAAAAAAAAAAAAAAAAAAAAAAATCTGACTTGAGTTATAAAAAGCAACTATAAAAGGCAATCATGAGACTGTAAAGATTTTCTTTGACCATTTTTTCATTATTTCTCTTTGATTTCAAAATGTTTGTTTTAATTCGTATAAGAAACCATGTAATTAAAATTTTATTAATTAAAAAAGTCACATAATTTTGCTTTTTAAATAATTCAAGGCAGATTTTTTTTCAATATTAAATGTTCTTATAAAAAGCTTTTGTTTATCAAAATGTAAGTTTCTTTTATTAAATATTATGTAAAACTGTTTTAAAAAATAACATTTTTAACCTTGAAATATAAAAAATATTTGGAAAGCCAAATATTCAGTATTCGGCCGAATAGTTACTATTCGGCTAGCCGAATACTCGGTATTCGGCCAAAATCTCTATTCGGTGCATCCCTATATGAATCCCACAAAAAACGGGAGTTTTGTCCATGAGTCACATAAAAAGCACGAATTTCCATCCATGAATTTCATATAAAAACTAATTTCGTTCATGATTTGCACATAAAACTTGAATTATAATTCTCATAAAAATTACGAATATTGTCTATGAATTGTGTAAAAAACGGGAATTTCATCCATGAATTGCGTAAGGAGCACAAATTTCGTTGACAGATTGCCCAAAAAATGCAAATTATGTCCATGAATCGCATAAAAAATGTAAATTTCGTCCATGTCAAAATAATATAACACATAATTTTACTAAACGTTAAATTAATTTGTGGAAAGTTTTTGACCCAATTTATACAAGTGCAGAAAGTTTTTTAATTTTATACAAGAATGGAAGCAGAACGGAGAAATTTTTGAAGGACATGAAATCCAGAAAATTCCAAAATTCAGAAAGCTCTTGGTCTCGAGGATTCTTCTACTGTATATGTCTAGCCAAGAAAAAGTTACATCAACTTTTTTATACAACTTTTTTTCCTTTTGTAAATAAAAAATATTTTTAATAATAATGGGCCTCGGAGTGAGTCGCTAAACTCGCTTTTCTCACTATTTTTTGCATTTGTCACTTTTAGTCTATATTTTTCAGATCTAGTCTCTTTTTTCTCTTATTTAAAAAAATATTCCTTACCCATCGATCGGTCAAAATTTGCGATCATTTACTGAAATATGGTAAACAATAAATTTTTGGGCCATTGTTTGCAAAAATTTGCAATTTTTTCTGCGTTTATTTGCCGAAAATCGTGATTTTTTTTTCCTCCTGATCGCAGAAAAAAAATCACGAATTTCGACAAGTGATCGTTAGTCAAAATTTGAGATTTTTTCTGCGATCGCAGCAAAAAAATTTCGGCAAATAAACACAAAAAAATTTCAAATTTCAGCAAACAATCGCCGAAAAATTGTGAATTTCGTCAAGCGATAGCAAAAAAAATCCTAAATTTTGTCAAATATACTCAGAAAAAATTGCATATTTCTACAAACAATGATCAAAAAAATCGCAAATTTTGGCAAATGATCACCGAAAAAAAATCTCAAATTTCACTGAAAAAAATTGCAAATGTCGGCAAACAATCACAGAAGAAAAATCGTGTACTTCAGTAAGCAATAGTGGGGGGGAAAAAAACAATTTTCACATTTAATTGCGGCAGTCGATAGCGGGGAAAAAATCACTAATTTCGTCAAATGGTCGTGAAAGAAAAAGTAGTATGCCAATTAAATGTGTCCTGAAATATTGGAAGAAGTTTGTGTTAAAATATCTTTGGCACCAGTACAACCCCTGATTTCACTTTTTCATCAAGATCATTTCATGAATTTCGCAATTTTTTCTTGAGATAATTTGACAAACTTCGCCATTTTATACTGCAGTGGATTATCGCATAACATTTTAATGTAATCCATTGATAGTATCCTTGATTTTTTTTTTTTTTTTTTTTTTTTTTTTTTTTTTTTATGGCTTTATTCTGTGAAATTTGTTATTTTTCTGGCGACCAGTTTATAAATTTCACTATTTATTTCCGTGATCCTTCGACAAAATTAGCAATTATTTGCTTGATTGTTCTTTGAATTATGCAATTATTTAATGAATTTTGCTATTCATCCCTCTCTCAGAGACACATTTGATGAATTTTATGATATTTAACACAAGACTCATTTGATTAATATCGTGATGTTTTTCAAGGCTATTTGATGAATTTCATAATTTTTATCGCAAGGACATTTGATGAATTTCGAAAATTTTTTCCCGAGATCTCCTGACAAGTTTTGTGACGTGTTTTTTGAGACAATTTGATGAATTTCACTATATTTTCCAGAAGAAAATTTGACGAATTTCATGGCTTGTCCCCATGATTATTTGGTGAATTTTGTGATTTTTTTTCCATGATGAATTGTCGCAAATAGGGATATTTTTCTGCAACCAATTAAAGAAATTCGCAGTTCTTTCAAAACCAAGTGAAATGTATTGAAAATGCATTCTGAGGATGATGTTAAATCTTGCAGAACTTGTCTATATATCTAAAACATTTAAGTGAAGGGGAAAAAAATATTTTTTATTTGGTCTCCTTTTAGTATCTTTTCTTTACATTTTAGTCTCTTTTTCTTGCGATTTAGGCTCTTTTCTCTCTTTATCAAGAGTGACTCAGCGGTCCTAGGCCTGTAATAATAAATAACTTCATTTCACATTAATTTATGCTGTTTTAAAATGCATAATTAGAATGAAATGTTCTGCTTTTTTCTTTTTTTTAGTTTTCTACATCGAGTTGTTATGGAGAAGATGAAGTTCAGAAGGCTCAGAGAGCTACAAAGTCTTATAAGCCCACTATATTTTCAAAAATAATAGACAGAAGCATTCCTGCCACTATTTTATATGAAGATGAAAGGGTATGTTGGATTACAAACTATCCAAATTTTATTGTATAAACTAGCCGAGCTGCCCAGCATTACCCAGGTCAGTAACAATATTCTTAAATGAACCTGAAATTTGTACTGCAAAATATCATAAAAAGATCCAATCTTGAACTGGGTCTCCATTGCCTACAGTACTGTTTAGCAACGGTAGGAAACAGTAAATATTCATTCACGCCCCCCCCCCCCCCATAGTTTGATACCCCCTCAAGGCTTGAATTTCAGGGCAGGATTCGCGCCAGAAATTTTGAAATCCCACCCAAAAAATATTGTAGGCGGGAGGCTCCCACCCCAAAAAAATCACTAATTTTCTGAAAATTTTTGCACTTTGAAACTACGATTAACTTCCACGATCTTTTTGGGATATTTTCATGTGACTGAATGGTATATTTTGCGAGTTTTTTACTGTGAAAAATCGTTGGAATTCACGATTTTTTCCCGCAACTGATCATCAAATTTCACATCCCCCCCCCTCCTGCGATCGATTGACAAGTTTTGTGCAATTTTCCTTTGCGAAAACGGAGTAATTCCGTTTCGAATTTTCCAATAAATTCATGCATTTGATTCCAAAAGTTATGAGACATCATTTATCAGCCCGGAAATTCGGATAGTCATGTCCGAATTCCCAAGCTAATAACTGATTTTCATAGCTTTTGAACCAAGCTGAATTGCATATTTTCGCAATCAATTTTATCATTCGTTCGAAGAAAATGGAAATGCGGAAAATTTTGTTAGATTATCGCGATGGAAGCGGCAATTTTCTCAAACAATCGTGAAAAAAAAACTCGACTTTAATTAAAAAATCGCTATAAAACACAAATCTCTTTAAAAAAAAATCGCAGAATGAACACGAATTTCGTGAAAGGATCGTGAAATAAATGCGAATTTCGTGAAATGATTGTGGAATAAACGCAATTGGAATAAACGCATTTTGTGAAACCATCGCAGAATAAATGTAAATTTCGTGAAAGAATCGCCTAATAAATGTGAATTTCATGAAAGGATCGCCATATAAACAGTGCCGTGTGAAAGGGGAGAGAGGCGCTCGCCCCAGGTGCAGAAATTTAGGAGTGCCAATTTTCTACTACCAACTTCATTTTTGGTCTGTAAGAAGAAAAAGAACACTATATTAAAACTTTGCCCTGAGCGCAGTTTTCTCTTCGCAAGCCTCAGCATATGAACCTAAATTTATCAAAATGCCACTTAAAAATGCAAATTTCATGAAAGAATCTCGAAACAAATGTGAATTTCATTAAAAGATTGTAAAAAGATGCCAATTTTGCTAAACGAGTGTGAAAAAACGCAAATTTTGTCGATAATCGAGAAAAAATTGCTAATTTCTTTAAAGGATCGCGGGAAAACGCCAAATTTGTCAAAGGGTTCTTCAAGGGTGATTTTCAGTAAAAACTTTTTTGAAATTCGCAGCAAATTTTCTGAAAAGTTACAGCAGATTGTGTGAGAGAAGGGGGGATTTACTTTTGACTCTGTTTTTTTCCGCAGCCTTTTGACGAAATTTGTGGATTTTTCGCGATCTTTGGACAAAATTATCAGATTTTTTAGATTTTTTGATGAAATTTAAGAATTTTTCATGGTTTTTTGACGAAATTTGCGGATTTTTCACGGTCCTTTAACAAAATTTGCAGATTTTTTGTGATTCTTTGACAAAATTCGCGGATTTTTCACAATCCTTTGACGAAATTTGCGATTTTATTTTGCAATTTGCGGTTTTTCACAGGTTTTTGACGATATTTTCATTTTTTCTGTAATCCCTACCCAAAATTTGCAGTTTTTTGTTCTTTTTTTTTTTTTTTTTTTTTTTTTTTTTTGCAAATTTGATGAAACTTACGTTTTTCTTTCACGATCTTCAGACGAAATTTGAGTTTTTTCACGGTTATCTGCCAAAATGCATGTTTTTCCCTGCAAAATTTTGAATATATTTATGATTTTTCTGCGAACAATTTACGAAATTGTTTTTTGTGGGGGGCAATAATTTGCTAAAATTTGTTTTTTGTCTAAATTTCAGAATTGATGACTTTTTTTTTTTAATTTTCGGAAAATACAGAACAGAATCGCCTTTGGATGGCTTAGTGAATGCAAATTTCATCAAAGGATCGCTTAATAAATACGAATTGTCACAGAATCGTGTAGAGCATACAAATTTCAACAATGCATCATGAAAAAAATGTGAATTTCGTCAAAGGGGGTGTTAATAAATGCTAATTTAGTCAAAAGGCTGCTAAAAAATGCAAATTTCAATGAAGAATCGCAAAAAAGATGTGAATTTCGTCAAACGGATATGAATAACTTGCTATTGAATAATTGCGAATCTAGTCAAAAGGCTGCTAAAAAATGCAAATTTCATCACAGAATCACATAAGAGATGTCAATTTCGTCAGAGGGTCGTGGAAAAAAATTCATCCGTCTCTTTAGAAATTTACACACACACAAACATCTGTTTATTGTTATAGGTATATTTTTTAATAGGAAATCAAGCAGGATGGTCGTTCTGCCAAGCCAAGCTAGAAAAAATAACATGCCCGCCAAACAAACAAACACCAAAAACATAACGACTGGTTAACTGCTTAATATACTTGAGACAACTTTCCCATGTTAAATCGACCAAACATGGCATTTTAAAATTTCGGATATTTAAAAAATGAAGTATCGCAGAGAAATAAAACAGAAACTAGAAGAATTTAATGATGAAAAGCTTCAATTTGAGATCAAACTCATCTTTATAAAAAAAATTATTAAAAGAGATACAGGATTTTAAAAAAACCGCCAAGATACTGAAAGTAATCACTTTTTTCTTCGTCAAACAATTTTATTTCAATCAAGGTACAGACTTAAATAAGGGACATAAAGATGTATAGAATACATTTTCGGGTAGGTAATTATTCAATCTACGTGCTTTTGTAAAATTCAGTTTAAAAAAAATGAAATTTTTATCCTTAAAAAGCAAAAAACTGTTATTTGATTAACAAATTATGCCAATTGTGATAAACCTGCCAACGATCGTGCACTATCCACATTACAATAGCGCAAATCAGTTTAGGTTAATATGTAGGGTTACTTCAAGTTTAATATGCCTCAAGATAATTTTTTTTTAAATAAAACAGCGGAAAAGTTAATTTTTAGAAAGACATTTAAAATAAAATTAATTTTTGAGAGAAGAGATATCTTCTAAAGATTAGTCATTTAAAATTATTAGCATTTAAAGTTTCATTCCTAATGTAAACAAAAGTTTTGAAAAAAAAATTGAGTTGAGTGTGATTTTTATATAAAAAAAGAACCATGGTAAATGATATTCCCTTTGTGTGTGAGCAAAGAATCAACATAGGTAACAACTTTGACGTCATTGTATGATGAAATACGATTTTACCATAAAATGTTTATTGAAAGAGGGCAATCTCTGGAACTACTGAACCAATTGTACGAACCGAACCAAATTTGTACAATTATATTAACCAATAGTATTTTATATTATATCGATTTATGGGCATCTTTCCATATTTTACGCAAATTTCTAACCAATATTTAACCTGTTACTATCCAACGATACCATATAGATTACCTACAACTGGACAAAACTTTTAAATTTCAACACCAGTATTTAAGTACGGAAGTGTCTGCTATCTAAATGTTTGAATAAGTAACAATTTTGGATTCTAACAACGAATTTGGGTACATTAGAATTTAATGTCAAATGCGAAAAGATGGCCTCCAGACCAATATTAACCAGTTATATTCATCAATAATAAACTACAGGCATTTCATTTGCGTGATGACAAACCAATAAGAAAATATCTTTGGCTCCATTTTCCTAGGAATAAATGAATTCATGTTTTTATTAGCACTTTCCAACAAAGTTGAAAGGTGCTTATGCATTCGGTTTGTCAGGCCGGATGGCCATCTGTCAACGCTCTAACTCTCGTAAATATACTCAGATTGCCATAAATTTTTGGACGTTATTTAGGTTTATCCTAGCATGAACCTTATTGAAAATGAAGTTTCTACTGTGAATAATTTATTTACAGGGAGGGTAACAAATTTTCCATTACATTATTGTCTATGGGAAAAAATCGTTTCAAAGGCATTTTAAAGATGTTACATCCTGTCAAACATATTAAAATTTACATGCATTTAAGAGGTGCATTAAAATATGCATTCTATAAAATATGCAGTGAAAATATAGTATTATTCCTTTACAAAGCCACACAAGAGAATTCCATTGGATAATGGTAAAGAGGGATAATAGTGTGCGATATTTTTTAAATATGTATGACAAAACTGATATATGTCACTGAGGCTTAATATAAATTATTCAATACTGTCTTACATAATATGAAGTACATTGCATTTACAGGGACACACAAAAGATTTGAAATAGTATATTCATAAACATATAGACGGACTGTATATGTTTCCGATGATGGTTAATGGATGTAATACATTTTAGTTATGATATACGCATTTAAGTTTCACTAAATCTTTGTATATTATAAGGGTGAGTATAAATATTATAGTTGATATACAGGGCTATCCAAAAGAACTCGCCAACGTTACTGAGTATGAGCATAAATTACTTAAAGGTGGTTCTTAAATAAGGTATAATAGTCCCAGCAGGAGAAGAGACCTGTCAATCATACGTGACATAGCTTAAGACAATTCTATTTCTTTTATATCGGAGCGTCGATTTTTCGTCCCTACGCTGCGCCGTAAAAGAGAAACGCATAGTTTGCCACATTTCCCAGGTGTACGACAGTTTGGTGCTGTTAATTTGTATCTTATTGACTTAAAAGGGAAATTATTTAACCTGGGAGAACGCACGCAGAGAGATCTGCACGTGCCAGGCCTCGGCCTGATTTTCATTAACAGCATTTGGGCAGGGCCGGGCCCTGGCTTTACTTTTTTCTGAAGACTCGGGCATTACTTTTTTCATCAAGGATCGGACCGGGCCTAACTTATTTTTTCCTTACTAAGCCGCTATTGATTTAATTTTTCCTAGTCTTGACGGATCAAAATATTCAGCCCCGTTTGAATCCTCCTGTATGAATATAATTTCCTCAACGAAACCAAGTATGTTCAAAAACCTGTAAAATTTGGCTTGGTCCAAAAGTTTTTTTTTTTTTTTTTTTTTTAAGTCATATACTTTTAAACTGTCATTATTCTACAATTACATTAAACATTAAAACATATTCTTAACTTTTTTATATAAATTTTTACTTTTGTATTATTACGATAATAAAGATAAATATTTTGCTTTCAGTATATTTTTTTAAAAACTTGTTAAATACTATTTTTTAAAATGATTAAAGAAATAATTACGCAGAACAATACAAAATTAAATTTTATTTTTTGCTTTTCTGAACTTACCAAGGATAAACTAGTAAAAGAGTAAGATAATTTATATAAAAATTCATAATTAAAAAAAAAAAAAAAATGTTATTTTAAAAATGGATGGAATCTGCAAAGTGAAGTAAAATATACATACAATTTAATTAATTTTAAGGGATTCTTAAAAAAAAGAAATTTCTCAGCGCAACAACACCAAAATCCTGATAAATGAATTATATCTCGAGTTGTAATAGCAATTCCATAATAAAATACATATGCAATACTAATTTACTTTATTTGTGGCTATTCTCAACTGCTCTGCTCTGCTGAACAAACGCAAAACGTTTTGACATAGTTAGAAATTAATTTTTCAATGGAATGATATAAAATTGGAAAGTATGGTTATGGAAGCGATTTGGAATCGAATTGTTTTCCATTTTTTGATCAATAAATAACTTATTGAGTTATAAACGATTTTGATCACGTGACCAACACGTATTTCTCCCCTGTTTGAGTGGTTATTCATTTTTCGAGCAGAAATTTGGTTCAAAACTCTCACTTTGACACTATTTTCTAAAAAATCTAGTTTGGAAAAAAGAAAAAAAAAAAAAAACGGGAAAATGAGTAGGATTAGGTAGTTTCCGAACAACAACTACTAGTGTCATAAAAACAAACCTTTGAACAAAAATAAGTCAAAACTCAAAACTTATGTGATAAAGACTTTTGGATTTAAAAACAGCTTTAAACACATCTTTCATTTTAATAATAATTAAATTTAGTACTTTTTTAAAGGTTAATGGCATATTTTAAATTTTTAACTTATACTATCTTAAAATTTAATATTTTAAAAATACATTAAATATCATTCAGAACTGCAGTTTTGATTCTTTCTTCATTTATTTTATGCTCTATGGATAGAACAAAATCGACGGGAGAGAAAAAGTAAAAAATTTGCTTCCTTCTCAAAAAAAATCTGTAACTTTATGAATAATCATTCTTTTTTTAGAGTGAATTGTTTTCTTTTTTGGGGACATGTTTGTAATAAAAAAATAATTGTTTTGAAAAAAAGTTTAAAAATGGCAGGATAAATTATAAAAGAGAGAGAAAATAAAACACAGCTAAGCTAAACGAGAGAAGGAAAACAGATTTCTGTCAAAAAATGTGCAGCGCAAGTTATTGGCGTGAAACTCAATTGGCGCGCTATCATTTCAATGCTAGTTCTTTGCGGGGAATGGTCGAATTAAAAACACGGGATTATTTTCCCACTCCCGTATCACCTTGCACACCTTCTGTAAAGTCGACTCGTTTAAGAGAAGAAGTTTCCCAAGTCTCATCTCGTGATAGGAGTATTATATACATTTTTATGCTGAACTCCATTCAATTTACAAAGAAATGTTTGCAGAATATAGATAAAATGATATACAGGGCCATGCAAAGAATTGTGTACATTGGAACCTATGAATGATAATTTATAACAATGATTTCAGTAGTTTTAAGAGTTTTAGTTTAAAATAGCTTCTTACTGACACGTAATAAAGGTACAAGGTAACCTACAGGGCTAAACAAAAGTTTTAGAGTATGTTTCCCATTTATTAGTACAAATTGCTCAAAAAGAAATTTTAAGCTTTTTTCTTGCTAAACTAAATTTTCCCATTTTATAATATGTATATCAACAAATAGATCAAATACAGGGCTGTTCAAAAGTATTGGAATACATATTTGGCTATATACCCTTATTTCCCTAATTAGCAAAGTTTTTTTTAAAGATTTCATGAAGTGTTGGAATGTGCTTCATAATCTATGCTTAATGCATGATTTTTCTTACTTGTTAAATTAGCTATGCATTTTTATGCTGAATTATATTTAGCAATGTACTAAAAGATGTTTACTGAATACAGATAAAACGATTTACAGGCCACGCAAAAAATCAGATATATGACCGTCAAAGGATGATAATTTTTGGAAGTGTGATTTTACTAGTTTTAAGAGTATTTTAGTCTGAATTAAATTTAAGTTAAATAGGTAGTGTGAATGTAAAGATAGCAGATAAAATACAGGGCTGTAGAAATGTATTCAAACAAGTGCCTGTGTATAGGCACAAACTGCTGAAAGAGAAATTTCAATTTATTACTCGTTTGCTTGCTAAACTAGATTTTCGTATCATATCTAACTAAAATAGCAACAAAAGATCTATATTTTATTTCGATTCTATCAGTTTTTTTACAAAATTGTCATACTTATAAATGATAAATTACTCTAAGAAATAAATGATATATAAATACAATGTATACATATATTTATTACTTCCTACTTACAGAGGTTCTATGAGAACTCATTCCAATTTAAGTGAGCAGATTATTTAAATTTTATATTAATCTCTTAAAAAAAAAAATTGGTTGCCTGTAAAGTCGGTATACGGGCGAAAGTTTTACGTGACAACGACTTTGAGTTGTAAAATAATTTTAATGTGAATATTCATTCGTATAGTAGGAAGAAGGATGAAATAATAGTAACAATTTAAAACATTTATTTATACAAAGAATTATATTTAAAACATTAATTTATACAAAGAATCTCGCACTGAATTTCATATTAACAAAATTTTATTTTTACCTTTACACATACATACGTATTTGTATACAAATATACATACAATAACTTGCAATACACTGTGTTTGTTAAACACATTTTACTTCATGTTTATTGATGTCAAATGTTGAATTTTGTAAACAGCATATTAAAGAATTTTTCAATGAGCAGAATATAACTAAAGTAAAATGGCTTTCACTAATCACATATCATTAGTTTTCCATAATATACCACCGAATTACGAAATAAACTACACTTATTTTCTTTGTACTTTATACTAATAACTAATACATAACGTATTTCGTCTTAGTTTGATACTATCTAAAATTCCTATTAAGCACCGCCCCTTCCTTGCAGCGAATTCACATTCACGTTCAGAAAATGGTCCCACAAGTGACCGGAAAAAGTTAAGAGAAAAGTGAGCGCGTATCGTGAGCGGAGAGTAACGTAACGTAACGCAGTTTCTTGAAGTGTCTCCCGGCAAACCAATTTACAAGACGTTGTCACGTCAAAAAAAAAAAGTTATCTACTAAAAAACATTTTATAAAAGTAAAAAAAAAAAAAAGCCAAGCAAGAAAAAAAAGGATGAAAGTTGTGTCTAAAAAATGGTCTGATATCAAATTTCCAAGCTTATATTATGGTAATTATTTAACATTTTCCATTAAAACAATTACTATTTCTAAGTCAATGCCTTTGCATATGTTGATAGAAATCCTTTTCTCTTGTACTAAATACATCGTAAACGTGTTTTGAAAATTCAAATGTTTTAAAATTATGCATGATGGGCTTGGCGGCCATCTTTTCATATTTTACACAAATTTCCAAGCACCAAGTTTGTAAAGGAAAGCATAGTAAGTTTGCATTAAGTACAATTTAGAACTTCTGATTTTAACTATGGACAAATATATTTAACACGTTACCACCCAGCGATCTATTTATAGATTGTCTACAACTAAACAAAATTTTAAATTTCAACACCTGAATTTAGTACGGAAATGTCTGCTTAAGTAACAATTTTGAGTTTTAAATTTTAACTATGGATTTAGCTACATAGAAATTAGTATACAATATGGAAAAATGGCCGCCAAGCCCATCACGCATAATTTTAAAACATTTGAATTTTCAAAACATGTTTACGATGTATTTAGTACAAGAGAAAAGGATTTCTATCAACATATGCAAAGGCATCGACTTAGAAATAGTATTTTTTTTTAATGGAAAATGTTAAATAATTACCATAATATAAGCTTGGAAATTTGATATCAGACCATTTTTTGGACACAAGTTTCATCCTTTTTGAACTTGCTTGGCCTTTTTTTTTTTTTTTACTTTTTTAGTAGATAATATAACTGAACTATCTTTTGGAAAATTAGATTAACCCGAACTCAACTTGCAGCAATCTACACTCAACCTAAAATCAACCTGAACCAAAAACAGAGTTTACTAGACCTGAAACAAAAGTAATTAGCACAGGAAGGGAATTTATCCCTTTGAAAACTAAATAGACTATATAAAATCTTGACTTACTCTTTTTTTAAAATAAAAAACACATTTTGCATAATTATTCTGAGTGTTGATAAAAATTGCTTCAGTGGTATTTTGTCATGTCTGTATTTCTTTAAATAGCACATAAAATAACAGTAGATTTTAAAGATTTTTTTTTTTTTTTTTTTTTTTTTTTGTACCTTCCAAATAGCTGAACTCCCCTCCATTTATAAATGTTGGGAGGGAGACTCCCCTCCACTGGAAAATTGAATTTCAAGCCTTGCCCCTGCTCATTAAAATCTGCATTATGTGTTATAATCTATATGAAAGTTTTAAATTAAATAAGTATCGTAATTTCCGGCATATAATCCACAGATCAAAGAATTCCTTTTAGATCCAGATATTTTGTTTTGTGTTCCTTATACTGTATCCAAGAAGCAGGACAGAGAAAATTTCTCGCTTGACGGAGTAATTGCCGTTTTTGCCCCAACAAGTAACTGCACCTGGAGTGCCACCACTTGGCCCCACTGCACGTAAGAATCTTCGTCCTACGGCCACACTTCTGGAGGACAGCACGGCAAGAACTCTGGAAAGTTTCATAGGAGTTGGTAGAAGAACTCACAACTGCCTGATTCATGTGTCTCGTGACAGCTTCCCAGTCATAGCGGTGATGAAAATTATGGTATATGGGAGTAGAGATAGGCAAATTAAACTGGAGTTTGATTGGACAGTGATCCTGTCGAACATATCTGGATGAACGAAATAGCTTGTGTCAATGAACAGATCTGGAGATGTAATAGATAGATCCAGCAGTGAAGCTCCTCCCGCAAAATGGTGGGTGGGAGTACAGGAGTTAGAGGTCTGCATGGGCCCGGGCTTGGCCTGTGGCCCGTATCCGGCTCGGCCGAATTAGAATAGTTTTTTCAATGGGCCGGGCTGATAAAAAAATTTTCGGGCTTGCCGGCCCGTTCTGAAGATTTTGTCAAAAACGATATAATATGACCTATTTTTACTGAAAATGGTTTTAACGAGAATAAATATAAATGTGCATCACGAGCCATACTAGTTTGACAGCATCAATATAAAAATGTAACTTGTACAGTGTAGAGATCGGCATCGGGCAGTTACATTGTATGTAACTTGTTTTAATATTTTTTTAGCTGAACAGGGCCGTAACCAGCCAGACATGCCAGTGGGGGGCTCTGAAAATTTTCTGGGGGGGGGGGGGGTAACATTTTTTAACAATCCATATCTTAAGCAAACTAAATATAGCAAAAACTGATAAAATGGACCTGCCTATAGCATCTAGAGTGTAAAACCTCGCTATAACGGAATTTTTCTATAAGGAAATTAAAATATTATTTTTACACAATATATTTAATAAGAAATTAAATTAAAAGAATGCATTTTTACCATGCGTATTATTATATTTATTTTTTTGTACATTAATTTGACTTTTTGGTGTCTATGCAAGTCCAACCAAGTTCAATATGAGTATCCAATAGATACATATCCAATTATCTATGAAATCTTTTAAAAATTTAATCTTATCATTTTTTAAACTTTTATCTCACGTGTTTAAATGTATATTTTCAAGTAAGATTAGCAAGTATAACTATGGTTAGTATAAAATAATGCCTTTGTACTGGCCATTAGGGGGGGGGGGGGCAACAAACATAGATTTTAAAATATGGGATTCTAAGTTAGAGTTGATTGATTTAAAATTAAATTTATTTTTGCAATGTTTTTGCTGAATTTTATTATTTTAAAGGACAATTATTTTTTATCTTGGTTAGATTGGCGCCGACTTCTAAAAATCAAATTAATGTACATAAATATTAATAATACACATGGTAAATACAATGCTCTTAATTTAATGTCATATTAATTATTAATACTTTGCAACAGTTTTTGAAATCTGTTTTCTTTTTGATAAAAAAAAAAAAAATTATTTTTTGGTTAAAAATTAACAGGTTTTTTTGCATATGTTATGGTAGAAATTACATACTTAATGAAACTTAATTTATTATTCTTATTTTAATTTCCTACTTTTAATATCTTTAACTAACGGCAAATCGTAATTTATTAAGTTTTATTAATATTTTATTTTCTAATACTATAATTATTAATATTTCATACATCAAATAATTCCAGATATTTTTGTCGTAATCTTATAATAAACTTAACCTTAATCATGTTATTTTTTTGCTTAATTTTTTGATTGATATATGACAAATGGAAAAAAAATGATTTCATTTAACATACAAAAAGAAAATAAAATAAACAACTAAAAATAAAATAAAAACTTTTTTTTTCTAATGCCACACCCTTGTAACCCATAACATGAAACAATTACTGACTTTTTTTTATTCCAAGTGTATAAATTGACATTTTTTATCCTTTTAATTTTCAAACATTCTAGTTTCCAAGTGATATTTCATCGTTAACTAAATCTACTGAAAAGTACGTATTGTCAACAAGCAAACCATTAAAATTTAGAAACATGGGTTTTTAATGACTATTCCTTAGTCATGATTTTGAACATCGCTTGACTAATTATCGGTCAACTTGAACACTGTGTGTCCATTTTCATTCATCCTGCATTGCTTTGAAAATATAACGATGTACTAACACATGTGGTGACCAGTTAGTGCATCTGGACTTAATTTTTTTTCAGGAGAAAGAAATGTTCCTTTAAAATGTGTTTCGTAAAATGCATTATACCACTAGCAAGATAACAGAAAACAACTAATCTAATAAGGTTCTGATTTTTTGGCGTATTCCCATTTTATTCAAGACAGTTAAAAGATCTAAAAAAATTTTCTTGCTTTTATTTATTTATTTATTTAATTTTTGAGAAAAGTTAAAATATGGATTTTGTTAAAAAAAAAAATAATAAAAATAAAAAAAAGTAGAAAGTAAAGAAATCGTTAGAGGGGGCTCTAGAGGACGCTAGGGGGGGCTCAGCCCCACCTGTCCCCCGTCTGGTTACGGGCCTGTAGCTGAATCGTGCCGGGCCAAGATCAAGCTTGCATTATTTTTCTACATATATAGGCTTGCCGGCCCGGAAGAAAACTTAATTGTTCTCAAGAACTGTAGGGCAGACAACATGATTTGTAAAATTATGAACAGCGATAAAGAAATTATGTTAGCTTAATCTTTGGATATGTACTTCTTGATGGTTTTTAAATTAATTTCTCAATAAAGCGAAAGTTTGACACATTTTCACATTAATTTTTAATTGCAAAAATATAAAAGTGATAAGCCTGACTATTGAAGGGATTTTGGAACCGAATAGTGTTTTTTATTTTTGGTAAATAAAATACTTGTATAACCTTGTTGAGATACAATATTTTCTCAAATGGTTGCAGATTTTTCTCCCTTCCCATGATATCCCTTCCGGAAATTCAATTCAAAACGCTAACTATGACAATATTTTATTTGCTTGCAGTGTTCTTAAATTGCTTGTATCAAAAAATGAAACACATCATTCGATTATATAGTTTCTGAATAAAGACACCTGCTAATCTTATGCGTTTCTGAGAAAAAAATGAATTTAGAAATGTATCAGAAAGGAGCTTCTTTTAATTAACAAATGAATTTGGATTTAAAATCTTTAATAAAATGATATAGAAATATTTTTATAAATCTTCTGTTATTAAACAGCTTCAAAAGTTACGATGTTTTTAACTTTCTTTCTTTTTTTTTTTTATTCTAAGCCATATTAATTTTTTAATGAATCTTTATTTGAATGTTGAAAGCCTAAGAATGTCAGTAATCATTATTGTTGCTAATGTGTATTTCCGGAAAAATGTACTGTATAATCATTCCATAGATATGTATGCAGTATTCTTCAAAGGAATCTTAATTATATGATAAAAATCTGAATTTTTTAGAAATCGAGAAATTATAACGGGCCAAAACGGGCCGGGCCTGTTTTCACTGATATCTGTACGGGCCCGGGCCTGGAAATTCCGGCCCGTGCAGACCTTTAACAGGAGTTGACAAGGCAAACTTTGTTTTGAATGATCCAATCGATTACCATGGCACCCTGAGGGGTATCCTGGTTACCACCCAAACTGGTGTGATGTGAGTTAAAGTCCCCGATAATGACAAAAGGGGGGGGGGGCGACAAGCTCCCAAAATTTTGTCAAGCCACTGCATTTCCAGCTTACCCGGGGGTGAGTAAATGTTGATAATCTGATGCCTGACGTTATTGGGAAAGGAAACTTCCATACCCAACGCTTCATTGTGAACAGAGGCGACTGGCAGAACCAACCGACGAGACGAAAGGAAGCTCCGCACTGCCGTCAGAAGTCCACCACCAGCTGTACGGTCAAGGGTCAAGTCTGTACACTTTTTTGCCATGAAGCTGAAAATCAGTGAAGGGATTGAGAAAAGTCTCCTGGAGTGCAACGACACCAGCCGAGATGAAAAAGGAGTGGTGGAGCCAGGTAGAATTTGCCTGAACTCCCCTAACATTCCATTGCACCAACGAAATACTCATGAACAAAAAGATTATTGATGACCAGACTGAGACCTGTCCAATTCCATCGGGCTGGAATTATTGGAGTCAGGAACGGAATGGTGAGGAATATTTAAACTTTCCGAGGAAGACTTAGAAACAGAGGAGTGGCTAGTGCGGAATTTTTTCATGTCAGGTTCTATGAAGGGAGGCGAATTCTCCTCATTGCCAGGATTTTGTTTTTGCTTTTCTTTCAATAATAGAGTGATTTTGGGTTTGCTCGTGATCGTTGATGGTATAACTTGTTGCTTTTGGACAGAATTGGCTATTGTTGCACTGAGATCGTGAAAGGCATTGTGAATATCTTGGATTTTATTTTCTAGTAGGGAGGAGGCCTGTTCAATAAAACTGCTACACTGTGCCGCCTGCTCGACCATTAACGACTGAAAAACTTCATATATATTATGAGTAAATTGCTCCAAAGTTGCATGAAAATCTGATTTGGTGATATATTTGGAATGAGGTGGACTTATTTTTGAGGCATATGTATTTTCCTCTCGATGTTCTTTGACACAAAATTGGCGCCGGACTTTGGCAATGGATAGATAGTGTTCACTCTTGAATTTTTGTATAAGGATTTATTTCTGAAATATGGACAGGGCTTATCATCAACACAGTGCTCACCTTAACAGTTAGAACAATTTGGACCTTCGGCTTGACAAACACCCTCATGAAACTTTCCACAGATCCGACAAGAGATTTCCGAGCAGCATGATTTTGTGCTGTGGTTGTACTGCCAGCACCTTAGACAGGGGTGAGGCTGATCTACAAATAAGCTTAATTTGTGAATTTGATAATATAATTTAACTTCATGGGGAAGTTGGGTACTCATCATAGTGACCAATACAATGGTAGTTGGCACGACACCTGTTTGATTTTTCCTTAGAAATCATCTCACTTCAAGGCAGTGTACTCCATTGTAAATTAGCTCGTCTGCTATTTCTTCACATGAAACATCGGCCGGGATGCCATAAGGAAGAAACCGAGACGTGACACTTTCGAATTGAACACGTGGGGTTATTTGAATGTTCGCTAACGATCACATTTCTAACACTTGAATCGCTGTATCGACAGATTGGGTCAAAATAATTGATTTTCCTTGCTTGGTTGTTTTTATACTGTCTATGGCTGCATGATTTGCGATATGCTTCACAATATCTGTTTTTAACAATTTGGGGTGAATTATTGGAAAGGAACTGGATTTAGCTTCTATAAACAACGTAATTACGTCATTCTTGTCGAGTGGTGAAAATTTAAGAAGTTCTGCAGGTGAATAAATGCTTTTGTAATGATTAAAGTGATGAGTCGGTGTTGCGTTCAGGTTTGTGCTTGAATTGGTCATATCCATATTTACTGTCTCTGCTGGCAACTGCTGCAAAATGTCATCAGACATAGCACACTAACACTAATGAAAACTAACAGCTGATAGATAGACTAATTCACTAAATACAGTATGATACAATAAAATATTGAAAAATCCAAAAAACAAAAGATAAAAATATGAACTATCCAAACTGTTGTAGTTGGGAACCGCCCCCAAAAACAAACACCATGCTTCCTAGGAAGCCTACATTTCCAAGCCGGTCGAAACACTAGTCTTCTAAAATTTTCACTATTCAACACCCAAGTCTACAAAAATAGCTTAAACTCAAACCCAAAATATGTTGCTTTAGCTCACAGCACCGAATGATGCTCATTCTGTCCCTAATGAATATTATTTTTTTCTAAATAAATAACTAACTGTAACTGTCTTGATTTATTCCAATGTTTGTTATACAATTTTAATATTTTCAAAATGGAAATAGTAGCAACCCGTGAATAGAGATGGCGCAACGATACCGTGATCTGTTTTGTAAGGCTAATTGCATGATAGCCGAATAAAATATCAGAGATATAAGAAGGATTTGACTGGATGCTGTGTTGAGCGGCTGATGTATGTATTTGTAAATAAACAATATGGAAATTTAAAGGATGCTTCCCTGATGAAATTACGGTACTAGTAATGAGAACCCACGATATAAAAGCAATGAATTATTATTTGTACTGACAAGGCCTTGCGTGTAACTTGGAAAAATGTTTACTTTTGTATTTTTGAATTTTTTTTAGTGTTTTTATATTTTGTATATAAATTTTATTTATCTTTAAAAAATGTATTCAAGTCTGTCTTAGTTTATATTATTCAATCTTTTTATAGTTTTTTAAATTCAGACGTTAAATGTATTGCAAATAACAGATATTTTTTTCATTTTTTAAGTGAGGCATCACACCATTTTTATTGGATGGGAATACACAAATAGGTTTAAAAATAAAATAAAGACTTTTACTTATTTTACTCAAGACTAGCTGATCCACCCAGCATTGTTCCATGATAATATTCTTAACCCCTTCAGGATGAACATTTTTTGCAGAATTTTTTATCTTTTATCACTTGGTTTTTCAAAACAGAAATTTTTGCCTAATTAAATCTGGAAAATACTGAGATTTAAATAAGACAAAATTTACTGGTGTGAATAATCAAGGATTCTGAGCACCTTATGCAATGCATATACCTGTAACTCGTCCCCAAGGGGTTAATGAACCTTATATTTCTAAAATTTTACGTCTTCATATTGATTTTGTCTGAAATATGTGCCCGCTTACTATGTGAAAATAGAAGAAAAACTTTTAATTATTAAGATTTTTTTTATGTATTTTTTTTTTTTTTTTTTTTTTGTAATTTTTTAAAAATAGTATGTGGTAGTAATGAACAAATTAAAATTTGAAAACATTCTCTAGCAGAAAAAAAAAAAAAAAAAAAATGAACAGGGGAAGGGAAAGTAGTGATGGATGTTTAGTTATCCATTACTACTAATGTAGTAACAGGGGGAATCTAATGATTCATGTCTGCCAGAAGTGAAGGAGTGCATAAGCCAAAAATTAATATCACTAGTGGTTCACTCATAGGTTTATCATTGTGTAAAATCAAAGATATGAAATGATTGTACGGCAAACCCGAAAAAAACGGTTTTTTTCCCAATTTTTCCGGGGGTTTTTCGAGCATTCCCATTTCTATGGCAGACATAGGTCATTAGATTCTTCTATCATTACTCTTCCAGAAAATAAAAGTTTTTTTTTCTTGTGCTCGATACCTTAAGTTTTTGAGCTGTCGGCTCTTGGACTATAAGGATCCTAGTTCAAGGATAAGAAATGTTCATAAGTGACTTAGAATTGCCGAGCCCAAACTAGTTTCAGAAGTTTGCTGAAGAGGAAGCAGATGGCTGATCTTCTGTCAAACACTCTGTTAATAGCTGTATCACTCGGAGAACAACAATAATGCAAACATTTTACAAAACATGATCATTCATCTTGCTGCATGTTTGGTAAACAGGTTTTTCAAATTTCTTTCTCCATTCCTATTGGTCAGTTGATCGGTGCTGAATGAATGGCCAACATTATTCATGCTATTCCAGAAATGCTTGGTGAGCAAAAATAGTGAGTAGAATTCTCCCCTACATCAAGATCACACAACTTTTGCTGACTGTAACGTTGTGTAGGGGGAAATCAGTCCGAGTGATACGGCTATTAGGAATCACAAACATGTATTTTGGAGTCTATGAAGCACTCATATAGGAAATGTTGAAGTTGGCAGGTAATTTTTAGCAACAAATTTACTTTTCTACTCTGGAAGCCTCTACATTATTCTTCTGAAAGCTTGGTGCAATTCTGGCTTCAAAAATAAGATTTGTTGCTTTAAAAACAAACCTAATGAACTTTTATGCTATATACATATATTAATACATGAAGACATGAATTTCAAAATTTGTCTGATCCAAAAAATTAAATTTTGGAAATCGTGAAACACCTCTGACTGTGTCTATTGATTCTCATTGTAAAACAAGATTTTCCAATGCCAAAAATAGACAATAAAACTAGTTTTAGCAGATTATAGTGTTTTTTTTTTTTTAATGCAAGTTCACCAATAGAATAGACTGGTAGGAAAAATTTGATTTTTTTAAATTTTTGATAAGGTGAATTTTGATGCTTACGTTAAATTCTCATATTTACATCCTCATATTATTGTTTCTTAAATACAATTTTCATCTGTTTGTACATAAAAACAGATAAACAGGCTTTTTTTTTATAAAAGTAGAAAAGAATCATAAGTCATAGTAGTAGGTGACTAAATTATAGTGAAAAAAATGAATACATTGCAAAATTTCCTTATGTACTGCCATTTTCTTAATCTCACCTAGGCCCCAACATTGGCAAGGTGCCACAATTTTTTTCCACTTAGCTTCCTGTACCCAGCAGCACCCACTCATTTTGCTTTTTGCCAAATTAATACTCATATGAAGCAGACCAATGTATTAGTTAAAATTTCGGTATTATCCTGTCAACCAAAAAACTATCGCCAAACTGTAATTAGTTGACAGTAAGACTGAAATTTCCAATGCTTAATGCTTTATTAGATTAATTTTTAACACAGTTATTTAGTTGGTAAATATATCATAACAGCTGTAATTTTCCAATTGGGTTTAAAAAAATATGTCAGGACCAGGGTTTGAACCAAGGTTATCTTGACTGGAGCCACTGGTGAGCCATTTTGGGTGGATTTGGAGGATTCATTCATCCAACTATCCTAAGGATGGCTTTAGCCAAGATATTTCTGGTTTGATTCCTGACCCAGACTTTTTTCATGCATTTTAGAATTTACAGCTGATGCTTGTTATGTTTTCTGATTAACTTGCAAAAGCCATGCTTTGTTTGGATTTCAAAGCATTATTTAATAAGATAAATAATTGAAAATAACAAAATTTTTATGCATTATTTTGGCGACTTTTATTAAGCAAAAACATTATTTTATATTTATGCATATTTTAATTTTAGAAATATAACGAAATATTAATTTTGTTTGTTTATAGTTTTTTTGTTGCCTCTAAAAAAAAAAAAAAAAAAAAAATCATAATATAATTCTTTTAAAATGCATAAAAGACATTTGATGTGGAGATTTTTTATTCATTTAATTAATCTTGATTCTATCTATAATTACCAACTCCATGATTTATTATTTTTTCTGAAAATTTACATGTTCCATTTTTTATTTGCAAAAATGTGTCCATAATGGAAAAAAAACATGTAAAATAAATCAATTAAAATAATATTTTTTTTAAGGTTATCCTCTAAAAAAATAATATCGTAAAAAAATAAAAATGTACAGATCATAATTTATGTTCATGTTTAATTTCAAGTCAAAATGCTGATTTTTTTTTTTTTTTTTTTTTTTTTTTTTTTTTTTTTTGTAAAGTGTACTGCAAAATGTAATTTGTTTCGCTCATCCTAATTATTAATTTTTTTTCTGTCAGTGTATGGCCTTTCAAGACGTTACCCCTCAAGCTCCTGTCCACTTTTTAGTGATCCCCAAAAAACAGATCCCTATGCTCAGTGACGCAGGTCCTGAAGATAAAGAGGTAATTTTTATTTTTGTGTGCTTGAAATGACCTATTTTGCATTCTTGTCAAGTCAAGGCTGCAAACATTTAAAAAAAAAAAAGGCCATGTTTTTATAATTAAGGCTTTTAATGTCCATAATTGGCTTTTATTATACAGTGAAGCATTTTAAGGTACTGTTTGGTTAGTTGGGCACCAGTGTTATATATGCATACATATTTGTGTATATATGCATATATAAATACATATATTGTATACAGGGTGATTCATAAAAGATGGGCAGAACTTTAAGGGGTTATAGTACACTTAAAGACAAATAATATTAAATAGGAGACTAAGGGTCCCAGACGTATTCCCAAGGAGATAGGGGGCATTAAAGTTTAGGGTCCAAAATTTCAAATGATTATAAAAAATGGAAAAATTGGTCGATTTGTTTGCGGTTTTTGCAAAAAATTTTCCTTATGCCAGTATTTTCTTGAAATAAAATTTTAAAGTTCAATTTCAAAAAATGCCGATAGGGGGCGCTTTAGACTTTGGAGTAACAAACAACTATTTTTTAACGTTATTTTTTGTATTTCTTTAAATGATTTCGAAAGCTTAGACTTAAACTTAAATTTTGATCTAAAAATCTGAGTCCTAACGAGTAGTTAAGTAGCGTAAACTGAAATTTGAAATTTGAAACCCTTCTCCCCCCAGAACAAAAATCAGTTATTCCCGATCTTTGTGTCGTAGATTAGGCTCTAACTACTGCCGCGTTTTGCTAAAATTATTCTTTATGTCAGTATTTTCTTGAAAATAAATTTTAAAGAAAATTTTCAAAAAATTCCGATAGAGGGCGCTTTAGACTTTGGAGTAATGAACAACTAGTTTATACCGTTATTTTTTGTGTCTCATTAAATGCTTTCTAAAGCTTAGACTTAAATTTTCAGCCCAAAATCTGAATCGTTAGACGTGGTTAAGTTTCTGGGGAGAGGGGTTTGAAATTTCTACTCCTGAGCACAGTTCAGTTTACCATGTCCACACATTGTGTGCTGTGATACGAGGTAAAAAGACACAAATTAGGATTATGTTACCAAAGCATATTTATTAACATGTAATTACAATAAATGTTCAAAATTGTGACCACCAGAGGTTATGCACGCAGAACAACGGCAAAGAATGGAACGGCGAACATTCGCGAAAACATCAGGCTTTTCGAACACTTCCCCTACAGCGGCGGAAAGTCTGGCGACCAGTTCCTCGGGGGATTCAATGGGTGTCTCATACATAAGAGCCTTCAATTGTCCCCAAAAAAAGAAATCGAGGGGTGAAAGATCTGGCGAGCGAGCAGGCCAAGCAACAGGACCACCTCGACCAATCCATCTGTTCGGAAATGTGATGTCCAGATAGTTGCGGACGTCTCGTACGTAATGGGCTGGCGCTCCATCGTGCTGGAACCACATGACCCGCCGGATGCGTGGAGGAACAACGTTTAACAGGTCTGGCAGCACATGTTGCAGAAATGTGAGGTATGTTTTACCGTTGAGGCGTTCAGGAAGAAGGTACGGTCCGATTAGGTGGTCTCCGAGGATTCCTGCCCAAACATTGATGGAAAAGCGTCTCTGATGAGCATGTGGATACGTAGCATGTGGATTGACATCCGCCCATACATGTGCATTGTGTGTGTTAAATGTACCTTCACGTGTGAAGGTACATTCATCGGTGAAAAGCACAGTTCGTCCAAAATGTGGATTTAGCGCATTCTGCTGCAGAAACCAGCGGGCGAATTCAATACGATTTGGATAATCCCCTGGAGACAGTTTCTGGACTCGTTGCACATGAAACGGGAGCAAATGTTCATCCTTCAGTACCCTCCAAGTCATGGACTGTGAGGTATCCACCTGCCTAGCCACTGTTCGTGTACTTGTACTTGGCTGCGCCGCTACTACATCCAAAATGGCTTCTGCAACAACTGGGTTATTCTCTACAATACTGCAAAATTGACCAAGCAGTCTGACTTGAATGTTACATAGGTAAATTTTCATGAAAATTGGATAAATTGCTAGTAATTGGTCAATTGTTGAAGATTTTAAAAGCAGCAGAAATCGTTATAAAATTTTAAACAAAAGTACATATTCCCCATTCACTTTATCATTAACTCATAACAATAAATGTGAGGGAATGACGAGTGAGGGAATGATGAAATTAAGATGTTTTTACTAATTGTCATGAAAAATGGAAAATTATGGAAAAAACCAAACTGATTCCTTAAAGAAGAACACATAATATATAATGTACAATAAAATTAAAAATTTTGAAAATTGCTAAAAATTTAGCATTCTGTGTGAGGGAATGACTGCTAATAAAAATACTCGCCGATTTTCTGATTGAAAAAAATTTCTAGAAAATTAACAAAAACTTATACCAACAATTTATGATGCTGGACTGACAAGTACTCAAATTAGCTTCCTCTCTGTGAAGAATGCTAGACTGCTGCTCATCTTTAGTGATAGGATATTTGCGATAATAGCAAGGTGTGAGGGAATGATGGTCTAACATGGGGACACATATAATTGATTGAGTAGACTACATAATTAAAGTAAAAAAATAATATTTTTATTATTTTTTGTAAGGTACCAATTACGAACTTTATTTTGCTTAGGGTGTTTTTAATTATTTTTATTTCTGAATGGAAAAAATCAGGCAGTAAAGTATGGTAGTATGGGTAGGGGAGAGGTGAGGGAATGATATTTGCATGATATATCTTACATTTTTAAATATTAAATTTGTTTATTTTTAAATTTTACGCCCTGCCCCTAATAAACAAACTTTAGACCTTCTAATAAAAGTATAAATAAATAAAAATGAAATGAAATTTAGAGCATTTATATGGCTGGGAAACACTTTTTGCACTATTGCAGAGAATAACCCAACTACTGATTCGTCCTTTTTTGCACGACCTGCATTCGACCGGGAAGCGAGAAATGATCCCGTCTCACACAACTGTCTGTGCAAGCGCTCGAAAGTTTTGCGGTTAGGCAACCGCCTGTTGGGAAATCGCTCTCCGTACATTCGTTGTGCCTCTGCACCATTTCCATCTGCCGCTCCGTAAATTAAATGCATCTCAGCCTTTTCCTTATTCGTGAAGGGAACCATCTTCCGATTCATTACTACAGCGACTTACACTTGACTCACCGTTCAGTGGTTTTTATGCCTGAATCGTGTCGAAATTTTGCATACATGTTCTTCTTCTTCCCCATTTGACATTTGCATACTTTCTGTCTCCTTCTTCACCCGGTGACTAGCGTCAGGAATGAAGCTTTAACGTTTGCATGAGCGACGTTTCCAACTGTGCCAGTGCCTTTATGAGTGAATTCCGACTATGCAGTCCTTGGCAAAAGTTGTATTTTTGCCTCGTATCACAGCACAGAATCGTTGGGCATGGTTAAGTAGTGCAAACTGAACTATGTTCAGAAGTTGAAATTTGAACCCCCTCCCCTCGCTACTGAACCACGCTCAGCGATTCAGATTTTGGGCTGAAAATTTAAGTCTAAGCTTTAGAAAGCATTTAATGAGACACAAAAAATAACGGTATAAAATAGTTGTTCGTTACTCCAAAGTCTAAAGCGCCCTCTATCGGAATTTTTTGAAACTTTTCTTTAAAATTTATTTTCAAGAAAATACTGACATAAAGAATAATTTTAGCAAAACGCGGCAGTAGTTAGAGCCTAATCTATGACACAAAGATCGGGAATAACTGATTTTTGTTCTGGGGGGAGAAGGGTTTCAAATTTCAGTTTACGCTACTTAACTACTCGTTAGGACTCAGATTTTTAGATCAAAATTTAAGTTTAAGTCTAAGCTTTCGAAATCATTTAAAGAAATACAAAAAATAACGTTAAAAAATAGTTGTTTGTTACTCCAAAGTCTAAAGCGCCCCCTATCGGCATTTTTTGAAATTGAACTTTAAAATTTTATTTCAAGAAAACACTGGCATAAAGAAAATTTTTTGCAAAAACCGCAAACGAATCGACCAATTTTTCCATTTTTTATAATCATTTGAAATTTCGGACCCTAAACTTTAATGCCCCCTATCTCCTTGGGAATATGTCTGGGACCCTTAGTCTCCTATTTAATATTATTTGTCTTTAAGTGTACTATAACCCCTTAAAGTTCTGCCCATCTTTTATGAATCACCCTGTATATTTGCACATATATATGCATATCCACATGTATATATGTGTGTAAATATGTGCATATATACATGTTTGCCCGGCTAACCAAAAAGCACCCATTTTAATTTTGAACTACACATTTTAAAGTGTTTTTAATTAATTTAATTAACTTAGAATTTAATAAATAATCCAATTTCTCAACAATGACAACATTAATATTAGAAATATGTCAGTTGCATTTTAAAAGAGCATACCAACTGTTCTTATCTGATTTAATAATAATGAAATAATAATTTAAAAGCAAATGGATAATTAATCAAATTTAATTTTATAATGTTTTTTTAAAGAATGATAAAAGTCAATAATGGGCATAATAAGTACATATTCAACATTATATATAAATATTTATTTATTTAGTCAATGCCCCTGTAAATCACAGTGATGGGGGCCCCCCAAAAGCATCTGTGCCCAGGGCCCCTAAATTTGTAACTCGGTCCCTGGCCATCATACCATCAAAAATGTATGAAGTTATGCATAGAATGTATTAATTTTTTTGTGTATGTTTTTGGTTGTAGCTGACAGGTCCTCTCTCAGTA
This sequence comes from Maratus speculifer, assembly GCA_964019185.1. Lineage (NCBI taxonomy): Eukaryota > Metazoa > Arthropoda > Arachnida > Araneae > Salticidae > Maratus > Maratus speculifer. Next base: position 347,393,914 of record OZ025296.1, read on the forward strand.
TAGAAATATTCCATTAAAAGGCATCGCTGTAATCACAATTTTTGTGCCATTTTCATTATTCAACCGTTGAAAACTGTATGAAGTTACTGCTGTAAAATGTTTGATAGAAACCTGGAGCGAACTGTGCTAGGTGAAACGGGCTAGTGCGTGTTGGAAATAGGGAAGTTCATATCATCTCCTTAAGAGCTTTTTTTATTAAACATCCCAGATGTTGCATTGTTTTTGGTGAATACCTTTCTGTTTCTGTCATTGAATGTGTTTTAAAATATTATATTGCAATTTGCAATTCTATTATATTAATATAAGTTCAAAAAAGACAAATAAAGTAAGAAATATATTTCAAAGGTATTACTAAATGTAATAACATTTTTCCTCATAATGTAGCGTAACTTAATTGTTTTAGAATTAAGGACAATAGAGGATTAATGACTGTTCAGCATGATATTTTAAAAATGCCAAATCGGTGATTGCTTAAATTATTTGTGTACTTTATTTACTTAAATTATTGAGGTAAAACAGTGTTAAATAATTAAAACATGAAAAAAGGCATGAAGTATGTTTCGAGATAATAATTCTTGAACCATGAGTGTATTAATGGATACTTTATGTTTATATTATAAAAGGAAACTGTGTATTTCTTTGTGGAAATATTTTACAATTATAAGCATAAAATAAATGTGTAATGGTTAAAATTTGTTCTATGAATTATCAGCATTTCATTGTATAAATAGGCAGAATATTTTATTGTTTGAATTACATTTTTACACAATATTATTAACATATACAAACAGGACTTGAATTTTTGGATGGATTGGCAGGATTCAAGCCTTAAAGAATCTTGTTCCTGTTTCTAAGAAATCACTTTCTGAATTTTTTTATTTTGTGAAACAATGATGAATTCTTAGGATCAGGTGACTATTTTTGTGCTGTTTTTTGCTAATCGCATGATTTGCTCTTATGACAAAGATACAAAATTCATGATTATATGATTATTTTTCTGCATTTGACAGAAAAATATATGATTTTCTCGCTTGACAAACTTTGCAATTTTTTGTCTGGAAACTGGCAAATTTCACGATTTTTCTCTCTCAATAGATTGGCAAATTTAGCTATTTTATTCTGTGACTAATTGACAAATTTCATGATATTTGCTTGTGACAGACTAACAAATTTCCCAATATTTTACTATGATCGATTGATGAATTTCACTGATATTTTTCTACTTTCAAGTTCCCTCAAACTTCAATTTTTTTTCAAATTGGTCTACTATTACCAATTTATGTATTTTGCGAATTTTTTCCTGTGCTGAAAGAGGAAATAACTAAAAGGACATTAATGGCCCCATTAGAGTGTGAGTTTTGTCAAATTGGCCTAAAGTCAGCAATAAACAAAATGAGATCACATCTTTTGTTGGAAGGAGAAAAAAAAAATGATCTTTTACAATCAGTTGGTTCAATAGTAGATTGTAAGCTTCCTTTTTTCATAATTGTCGTACTTTTCATAATCGGTAGATTTAATAACATCAGGCCTAATATAAAGCTTAAAAAAATAAAAATAAAAAAAATCGCTTTGCATTATCACTTTTGATTTATAGCAGTATTTTAGAAGTATTAAAAGTAAGAAAGATTTTTTCTCTACTTTTAGAATAATTTGGTGACGAGATAGTTAAATTATTTTAATGGTATTTTGTCATGTCTGTATATGTTTTAAATATTTAAGTGGCTTGTAAAAAATAGTGGAGTTTAATTTTTTTTCCTCAAACGTTTCAACTCCCCTGCATATATAAAAGTTCGTTAAAAAATTCATCTATAAATGTTCATTAAATCACTGTAAAATATTTGAAATTTGTTAGACAAGCAAATATGAAATTCGTCAGCCCATAACAGAGAAAAATCACAAATTTTTAAGTTTGACACAGAAAATTAATTGTTAATTGCAGGAAACTTTCCTTCTTAGAAAACCTGATTTTCAAGCTTTGATATTCAAAGAGTAAATGTTTTTGTAAATTATATTTCAATACATTTAAAATCAGTGGTGTGTAGTCCTGAAAAAAAAAGTGGGGGGACGCTCAAAATCTCGAACATTAGGCTCTATCACCCATATGGCTAACTTAATTGTGAATTCCAGAAAAAAAGAAAAATTAAATTTAAATTAAAAAATTTAAATTTAATTTATATTTTAAAAATTTTTTAATTTTAAATTAAATTTACATTTACATTTAAAAATTAAAATTTTAAATTAAACTGATTTTACATTTACAGTTAAAAATTAAACTTTTAAAAGTTTAATTTACATTTAAAATTTATTTAAAATAAAAGTAATTAATTTATTTTAAGTTGTTTATACAGTCAAATCTCGCTATAATGAACCCGGGATGTAATGAACACTCAGATGTTGTGAACTGGTTTAATGGTCCGTCTGAACTACCATTTAATTAATATTATTTTATACGTTTATAGTGGACAGCTGAGAATTTGGTAGTTTGTTTATAGTGAAACCAAATTTTATTTCCCCATATTTTTTATTTTATTTAATTTTATTTTAAATTGTTTTAGCAATGCTTTGACTAATTTCTTTTTTTTTCACGGCCCTTTACTGGAATACATGTTTGTCCGCTACCGTCTGTCGAAATTTGCGTTACCGCGACTTTATTACAAAATTCACATTTTTCCTCGGCTCTTTGAAGAAAGCGTGCTTTTTGGCAATGGTTTAATTTATTTCAGTTTTTCTCTTCGGCTATATGTCCGAATATGAGTTTTTTCGCTATTCGTTTTCAAAATTGTCTTTTGAAGAAATTCGCGTTTTTTTAGCGATGTTCTGTCGAAATTCGCATTTTTTTACCGCGATTTTTAGAAGAAATTCGTGTGTTTCTAACATCTTTTGATGAAATTGGTTTTTTTGCGATGTTTTGAGGAGAATCACTTTTTTTTCGCAGCTCTTGGACGATATTTACATTTCCCGCAATCCTTTGATTAAATTCTCGTTTTTTTCATAAATTCACGTTTTCCCGCGAACTTTTTTTGAAATTAGTGTTTTTTTAGTAATGCTTTGACTAATTTTAACGCGGTATTTCACTATTGGTAATTATTATGAAACAGCAAGTAAACATCTTTCTATCCAATTTCCTTCAATTTCTTTTCTTTAGTGCCGTTGTTAAAGAAAACTAAAATGGCTTAAAACATCAAATCTATATTTTATAAAATTGTTAATCTTTTAATTTTTTTATTTTAATCATTTAATGAATCAGTAAAATCTGCGTCCCCCTTGAGAAAAAAAGTAAGGGGACGCTTGACAGAAAATAAAAAAGTGTGGGGACGCCATCCCCCTGCGTCCCCCCCCTCGACTACACCACTATTTAAATTGCTTTAATGGTGTGTGAAACAGGTTTGTAATTTATTATTTGAGATGGCATTGTATAAAGAAATAAAAGATCGGAATTCAATCCTTATCAGACAATGGATTTTATAGGGACTATTTTACCTTGCTTTCTTGCAGTGTTCTAACCAAAAATTTTTTGCGTAGTGATTTTTTATGACATTTCTAAGTGGTTTAAACAGAAAATTGGGAAAGTTGGAATTGCCAAACTTTAGTGATACATAGTTTTTTCTTTGAAAGGTAACATTAAAGAATTTAAATAAGAAAGCTTAAAGTATTCTTCAGAAAAAGGTTTTTTTTTAAATTCAGAATACGATGATGAAACAAATTAATGTTATGGAAATCAGCCAATCGCTTCTCAAATTTGAAAAGAAAAAATTGACCAAATCGATCCGGATTAACGGGGTCCGGATTTGCAGGGTTCTACTGTACTTAAAATTTTTTTCGCAAGTTTTTTTTTTTTTTTTTTTTTTTTTTTTTTTTTAACCATTCAACTGAATTATAAATTCAGATGAAATTGGTAGGATCAGTGTCAGATGTTTTCAATATTAAAAATTTGGAAGTGAAAATGAATATTGTAAGATTCAGATTTAATGCAAATTTTATGATATGATTGATCTTAATGATACTACTACAAATCAAAATATTTATACTAGTAAACATTTATTAAACTATAAGTATTTTAATAGCATTAATTATTTATAATGCATGTTTATTTGATAAAGATATAACAATGATCTAAAAATCCACAAAGCTGTGTAGAATTTTGAGGATATACTGTAATGCATAATAACATGTTTTTTATCTATTTATTATATAAACTTGTGCGTAAGTTAAAAACTTTCAGACAAAATTTAGGAATTGAAAATAAGAGGTCAACTTATACATAAATTAACAAAAAAAAAAAAAAAGCAATAATGTTTTTTTACAGATAATTGGCGAATGAACAAGTCTTTTAAGTAATCATATATGGGTTCAGATTAAAGAGAGAGAAAAGTGGATGATAGTCATTTTCCTATGACTGACAGAAAAAAAAGTTTAACATGGATGTTCCTATAATTGTTCTGCAGCCATTTTCTTTTGGGATAGAATTCCTATCAATACAGGAGCATACTTTCACATTTTAATCCCCTTTTTAAAATGACTTCAACTTGAGTATGCTTCTAGGTCTCTCCTGAAAGTCCTATAATGCAAAGAAGTATTACATTTTAGCAGTCTAAGAAGTTGTTTACCTTTGCAAATAAGGATTGAATAATTTTTGGGAATTTTTTTTTCTTTTTAAGTATCATTAAATTGATGTGAATAAGTTCCAAAATTGTTTAATTTTCTTTGGTTTTATGTAATTATACAGTTTTAAAATGTTGAGTTAAAAAGCAAGTCTAATAGAAATGTTAAGAAATTTACTAATTTAATAAAAATTTGTTATTTTTTGTCCTCGATTACAAATCATTTTTCTACATACTACCAGAAATGTAATTTGACTTATACATGAAAATTCATTTTTTTTTTCAAAATTTTCCTTATTAATTGGGAGATTGACTTATACACAAGTATATAATTAAAATGTGCATAAATTTGTCATAATTTTTAATCATTATCGTATTTATAAACTGTAAAATCCAGCTGTGTCTTTCGTTTTTTAGTATGTTTGTAACTATATAAACACCTATAGTTGCTGTCTAATCTGTTTGCATAGAACCGTGCAAAAACGACTCAACTGAATGGTTTCAAAATGTAATCACTGCAGAACTATTTCAAGTCATTCAAATTTTATGAAAATTGAATCGGAACTTAAAAAGATATTTATAAAAGTTTTCTGCACTCTATTCAATCTTATCCTATTTCATGAATTCAATTGTCATTCCGTAATAGGTATAATGATTCTATTCTCCATGGTGATGATGTCTTATTTATAAAAGAGGTCTATTATTTCCATATTAAAGAATTTAACAAATAATCAATACAATTAATAAGTGAATTTAATATTAAATGAATAATCAATGTAATCATAATAAATTTTATATTGGTGCATTTTGCCATAAGTGTGCAGTAGCTATGGTATCCAAATTTGAATATTTATAAAATTAGGTAAGATTATGCAACTCATTGTCTATGTTTGACGTGCAATTTCATCACTTGTTTAAAATGAAGACTGGAAACTGAAATGAAAGAATTCATTAAAAAAAAATAATAATAATAAAAGTTGATTTTGGGGGAAACTGAAAAATACGGGCAAACTGCTCAAAGTTTTTTTTTTTTTTTTTTTTTTTTTTAATAAAGTGTTGAAGTACATGAGTATAAATGATAGTGATTCTAAATTTATACTAGAATATTTTTTTTCCTATTTAGCTCTTGGGCCATCTTTTATGGGTTGCTAAAGAAGTAGCAGAGAAGGAACACTTATCAGAAGGTTATCGAGTGGGTAAGTGGTTTCAAAACATCATTTGTTACCTGTAGTGATATCATTTCTTTCATATTCTTATAGACTAGAACAGCGGTTCCCAAACTTTCGGGCTCGCGGAGCTTCTTTTGGTAAAAAATTTTAAGGCGGAGCCCTTGAACCCTACTAAACTCTGTGGTTTACAAATTAATGTTTTTTTATGCCTATAAAGCAAATATGGAGCAAGCTTATGTTGAATAAAAATTCGAGCCAGTAATTTTTAACATTGGACCAAAGTTCTCAATTTTGCTTTTTGCTGATACAGAAATTTTGAATTCAATATGAATTTTCAGTATGAACTCGGAATTAAAGATCGAAATGGTAACCATGTTTGGATTATATATTACATTGGGGCTTATGTAAAACTATTACTCCCTGTGTCCCAAATTAGTTGCTACATTTCAAGTAGGTGGAGTCATAAATAACTTCTGATGCAGTTTAGTAAATCGACACCAGTAAAATTATACTAGAATTATTATAACTATTTATGCTAGGTCTCAGAAGCAATGGTAACTCGAATTAAAAGTAAAAGGAAAAGAAACAATTATTTAGAAAATTCTCTGAAGAAAGAAATCAATAATATTGAGCGCAACACCGTACTGGAATGTTTGAAACGATATTTGAAAAATTTTAAACTAAGCTCTAATGTCATAAATGCTACAGCTATTAAATTCAATGTGCATCATAATGTTTATCATCCTATTCCGTTTGCAGTAGCAGGCAAAAACATGAAAAATAAAAAGTGAGGAAATTTACGATGTAAGTTTACAGCAAATTGTAAATGCGAACGAAAAAAATGCCTCTGAGCAAAATCAAAGATGTCCCAGTAAAACGAAAACAATCACTACGAGGATTATCATATGCTGTTATAATTCGTAAATAAAAGTTATATAGGATTCTCAAGGCGGAAAAAATGTGGAGCGTATTTTATGCATAACCAAGCAAAGTATAATAGAAAAAAATAAGCTCGACAGAATTCTATTTTGTTTGCAGGTTGTTCATGCTAAAAAATACTTTTTAGAAATGTTGGCATAAAATTTTCGTAAATGAATTCACGATTGATTAGCTTGTAGATAGTTTTAAGTTATTACTGTTTAAAAAGTCTTTCAAATTTGGGGCGTGGCTTAAGAGTGTGCGAACCGAGATTTTTTTAAACTAATTAATTCCTTATTAAGGAATGATGGAGGGAATGTTAGGTACGTAAATATTGTTGATTGATAGTATAGCTTTCTGAAAAATGTTTAAATAAAATCATAAAGTCATAAATATCAAACATGAATACAAAAGTATTCAAATGTTGCATCTAATTTGTGACAGAGGGAGTATTATTTATGACAAAAACCACACAAACACAGAAAAAAATAAGTTGTACCATGTTCGTAGCATAGAGGTACTTCTGTGTAATTCCCATAGGCTACTCGTGAAAAAAAAAGGCCTAGTTTTAATTATTTATGATTAATTATGTAACACGTTTTCGCTAGTCCCGCCTACCCGTAATAGAATCAAGCGATTATGGAATAATTATTCCGTTCATCCTTAAGTTTCTAGTACTTCTAAACATGCAACGAAAATGAATCGTCTCTCACCTTCTTTTTTTTTTTTTTTTTGAGCAAATTTTAAAAATACATTTAGAATTAAGTCATCGTTTTAGTGTTTAAGAAAGTGGGGCAAACTCTATAAGCTGTATTGTTTGGTGCAGCATTGTTCTCTTTTTTGGACATTTTATTTAAAGTTTTTGGCTATTAATTACAGCTTTAAAAGAAACTTTCTTTTGTAATTGTTTTTTCCTCCAGACAGACATGTAGTTAAAAACTACACATGTTAACCTCTTGAAGGGCAAGCAATAATGTCTCTGTCATATTGTATTCTCATCGGAAAAATCGTAAAATTTTGTTTAAAAAAAAAAATTTAAACAATTTGCCTCCAAAGTTAAAATTATAACAATTCGTTAAAAGTTTCTGGTGAGATCTCGTTTAAATTAGGTGGATAAAATGTATCCTACCGCCCTTCAAGGCATTTAACGAACTGCAACTAGTAAGCAAATGTTTCTAATACAATGGGATACATGGGCGAGATTGAATTTATGTCAGAGTGGGTACTCATTGACAAAAAGTCAAAGTAATGGTTGGAGATGAGCAAAATTTTAAATTCGTAATGTGATGACAAATGTAAAGAACCAACATATATATTTTAAACTGCTACAGACTTATTTCTAATTGGAAATGTGGCAGAGACCAATTAAAAGAAAATTTTAAAGAAGGGTTGTAAGAAGATGCTAAAAAAAAATCCTGTTTCAGCAATATACATTGCTTTTAAAATTAAGTATAATTATGAAAAACAGCATAGAAAATTTAAATAACTAAGAAATTATAAAAATATAATAAGCAGAATAAAGCAATTAAAGTTACGAAAAGAAAATAACTATATGCACAATGTACAAAAATATTAAATAAATGTAATGAGGGGTTTCTTAAATAATACAAAATATTACATGAAAGGGACGTTTTAATCGGCAAACTTGTTGTACAGAGAAAAACATTTAGAAAATTTAAATATACACATAGCATAATTATTAGAGATTAAATAATTTAAAGGTTAATAATATTAATTAATAAAATAATGTATAAATAATATTAATAAAGAATAATTTAAATTTATATATAAAAAGAAATACATATATACAATGTACACAAATGTAATATGGATCTAATAAAGGCCTTTAACCCTTTTCGGCACGGGTAAAATCTGTACTAAAATGAGAAATTATCGACTGACACTGGAATTCACAAACAAATTTTTTAAATATTTTGAATCCCTTAATTTAAGTTTTTATTGTAAATGCAAAATTTTACTAAAATATTACCAGTGCCGTTTACGAGTTTTGAATTAAAATTAGGTATCCCAGACCGGGCACAGTGTGCCGGAAAGGGTTAAATGATAGAAGATGCAATAAAAATATGTTTTCAGCGACAAACATTATTTTATTATAAAAAACAATATAAAAAATTAAACGTATAAAAAGAAAAAGAAATATACACACACATTATACACAAATGAATCTAGAGAGGGATTTTAAATTATACAAGATCCTTTTTTAAAAAGACTTTTTAAGCGGTAGATATTGTTTTAAAAATTAAATACGATTTTGAAAACTTGGATAGAATATTTAAATAAGTAAAAATTAATAATAATAAATATTTAAGGAAATTAAAATTCCCAAAATAAAAATAATACAATATGCAACATATAAAAATGCCTGTAGTTTTTAAAACTATTATTCTGCATAAGTTTGACGAACAATAATATATAAAAGTTTAGAGTGATAAATGTGCTTAAATTATTTTGGCCGATTATTTTATTATCTGGTGCAATTTTCGACAATAGTAAGTGAATGTCTGGTTCTGCATTTAACAGGTTTCTGTATTTTGTTTCGATACTTGTATAAGTGGAGATTCCTTCTTCACACAGATATGTCTTTGAAAATGGGAGTAAAATTAATTTTGCTCTTCTAACAAGATTTTGTATTCATCTGTCAAATGACACCGAAATTCTGTGATACACTTGCTTTGAAAAGAGATTTCTAGATTGTTTTGAGATGTTAAATCAATGAGAGTTTCGTATTCCTCAGAGCTTAAGCTGTGTGGTTTTGTTTTTGCACTGAATGGATTTAGTATCCATTTAAAATCGTTCAACATATTATTTTGAGCAGCTGGAAAGTCATGCATAAATGAATTTATCAGAGCTTCCGGATGATCTTGAATACTTTCTGATATATATTTTTTTTCAAACTTAATGTTATGGTCAATTAAAAACATTTTAGTAAGAGTTAAGTATTTAATAAGAATTAAGAATAAACGTATAAATAGGCGGGACTCCAAAGAACTAAACTCTTCTCACTTTTGTTCGGCAAGCAGAGTTAACAGCACTGGCGGGACTTTTCTGTTTCGATTCACGTTGTGCATTCAATTCAGAATACTATTTCTTGTAGTCTTATTTTAAATCGAATTTTTTAAACTCATTTAGAGCAGAAGTATAAAATAAAGCAATTCAGACCAGAAATATTATACAGAAAGTCGATACATTTTACAGGGTGCGTAGCGGTGCTTACAGGTGCTTACAAGGTACTTATTTTGAAAGCAAATTTGTCAGTTGCAAGGCAGTTTGGCAAGGTGCTTCTTTTTTTTCCCAGAGTGCTTAGTTTTTTTTTCTCTCTCTCTCCGTTGAAATGCCTATTTTTGAACAAACTGCTTGTTTTAATTTTCGCGATCCTGAACCGAAACTATTTCGATAAAAGTGAAACAACTACAACTTTTCCTTATCTAGAACAGCCGATGATGCGTCGTTCGTTCGTACCCCAGAAATGTTCCTAATATCCACTTTAAGCTCCTCCCTCATCTTTCAGCCTTTGATTCTCGGAACTCTGAACGTAAATTCTCTGTTCTGCATGCTTTTCTGGAATTCTGGAATTTTTCTTTTGTGACTCTCGTGTGCACGTGTGATTATTCATTATTGCCATTTGAATTTTTTATTATACCAAAGTAAGTTGAATATATCGTCGAACGATCAATCAGAATAAGTTGCGAATATCGTAAAACAACAGGGTTGGCACGGTTTAAACCAATTGGTTTTAACCATGGTTTAAACCACGGTTTAAACCAAATGGTTTTTTTCTCAAAAAAAAACAATTGGTTTTTTTAGAAAAAATCTAATGACATTTTCCTTTTTTCTTTATAATTTACGTGTTTCAGATTATTGGACATAAATTATTTCTACTTTTAACACTTCATTTCAGTAAAAGTATTATATATAGTGGGGTTAGGAAGCAAGTCATTTTTTAGAAGAAATTTAATAACATTTTCTTTTTTTCTTTATAATTTATGAGTTTCAGATTAGTAGATATAAATAATTTCTATCGTATTTTAGAAGAAATCTAATAACATTTTCTTTCTTTATAATTTAAGAGTTTCAGATTATTGAATTATGCATTGGTGAACATATCTATTGCTCTAAAGAAAAAACTTTAAACATGTGAATTGATCAAAGATAAAATAGATTCAGTATTTAGTATAAAATATTTTAATTTTTTTAATAATGCAGTTTATTTAATGCAATTAATAATGTAACACAATGATATTTTAAGATTTTGCACAAGCTGTAAAAGAAATTTTTCTTTTGAGAGATTATCCTAAAGAATTAAAAGCAAAGACTGGTTGCTGGTTATAGCATTTTAATTATATTTTTTGTTCTCTACTATCTGCTGAATCTAACAACTAAAAATGTTACCTTCAAATTGTCACTCAGAAAGAAAAAATCCTAAGAAGTATTTGTAATTTATTATTTGAATAATTGTGGAAAAGAATATTTATCATACTACATCCAAATGTTTATTATTAGTAATCAAAAGATTGTTTATAAAGATTTACAGGGCATCAATGGTTCAACAATTGAAACTTTCAGCATAAGGCTGTTTGCTAAAGCTGTTTAAATTGAAAAATGAATTTTTTCAATGTTCAGCATAAATTCAGTTTAATTATTAAATTTAAATTATTTTAAATGAAGTTACACTGCTTATAAACCAATAATGTCTGTTTTTTTTCAGTAAATATGCATGTATATATAATAAGAAAGGATGTTTTAAAAAAACCCGGTTTAAACCAAAAAAACCTGGTTTAAACCAAAAAAACCGGTTTTTTTCGAAAAAACCTGGTTTTTTTCCAACCCTGTAAAACAATAAAGAAAATATATCTATCAAATGACAGGGCGCTCGAAGTAGTAGCGTAGCTATGTTTTTTGGCGGCCGGGGCCAGCAAGAAATTTTGCGCCCCCACCCCAATATAGATATATAACAATTTCTCTCAATTTGGCGCCCCTAGGCCTCGGCGCCCGGGGCGGGCGCCCCCCTTGCCCCCCCCCCCTTAGCTACACCACTGGCGTGAAGAGAAAACTGCGCGCGGGACAAATTGTAAATTTGACGACCCCTCTACCCAACTTTTTCTTGTAATAGACGAAATATGACATTGGTAGTATAAATTTGGTACCCTCTAAATTTCCGTATCCGGGGCGACTCTCCCACCCCCTTTTCGCACAATGCTGTCAAAAGATCATGAAAATGCTCAAATTTTTATAAAGAATAGCCAAGAAACCTAAAAATATCAGAAAAATTTGAAAAAATTCATTGAAAAACCAAAAACATTCATCAAAAGATTATGAAAAAAAAGCAAATTATGTCAAAAGAATGCGATCAAATCACACACAAATTTTACCGATAAATCTCGGAATAAAACCACAAATTTCCTCAGAAAATGGCGATGAAACGGCAAATTTTGATCAAAAAACAGCAATAAAACCCCATATTTCATCAATAAACTGCGATAAAACCACAAATTTCACCAGAAATTAAAAAAAAAAAAACTGCTGAAATTTCACCGAATAATCGCGAAAAAATTGAAAAATTCAGTCTCAAATTTTTATTAAAGAACGCGAAAAAATGTAAATTTCGACGAAGAAATTTGCATCGCTAAAAAACACTAAGTTTGTTTAAAAATTTGCAATAAAATTACAATTTTCGTGAAAAGATCGCGATAAAACTTATTTTTAACGAAAAATCGCGAAAAAAACCACACATTTTGTCAAAAGATCGCGATAAAATCACAAATTTTGCAAAAAGATCTCGAATAACTACAAACTACGTCGAAAAAAACCAAAAGATCGTGAAAATGCAGAAATTTCTACAAAAAATCACGATAAAACCAAAAATTTTCTGCAAAAAAATAAAAAAAAAAAATTTGTCAAAATATTGCCAAAGATCATTTTTTCAAAGGATTTTTAAAATTTTTTTTCATGAACCCCAGAAAAGAAGAAAAAAAAAACCTGAAAATTAATATACAAAGTAAAAAACCCTGAAAATCATCAAATGCAAAATATATCAATGTCAAAGGTCATATTCACTCAAAAACAAAATTTGAAACAAACAATTTTGGAACAGAAAAAACAGCTTTAGAAAAAGCTAGAAATTAAGAAGAAAAAGCCACAACAAAATCAGTTTTTAAAGCAGCAAAAACAGTTTTTGTACAGAAAGTTCCACTCCAGCAATGACCTTTTTTTTCGCAATCTTTTGATAAAATTTGCGGCTTTTTCGCGATTTTTTGCAGGGGTGATTCTCGTCCGAAAATTTAAGGCATTCTCTTCCGAAAATTTGAAATTGGGTTATTAGTTCTGCATAGTTGCCAACTTGTACGGTTTTGATCGCGGAAAAAACAATTGCGTAGAAATGCAAATTTCGTGATAGGATCGCCGAAATAGCATACATTTCGTCAATATTTCGTGGAAAAACGACGATTTCGTCAATGTTTTTGTAAACGAACTTTGTCAAAAGCTCGATGAAAAACGCGAATTTCCTGTGCGTATCGCGGAAAAAACGGCAATTTCACCAAATATCGCAAATAAAACGCTGATTTCTTCTGAAGATAGCGGGAAAACGCCGATTTCGTCTAAAGATTGTAGTTATAACGTCGATTTCGTTAAAAGATCGCGGGAAAAAACGCCGTTTTCGATAAAAGATCGCTTAAAAATATTTTGTCAAAAGAATAATTGAAAAAATACGCCGATTTAGTCAAAAGATCACGGAAAAAACGCCGTTTTCGAGAAAAAATCGCGTAAAAAAGCAAATTTAGTCTAAAGATCGTCGAAAAAATGCCTATTTCACTTTTTAAAAAAAATGGGAAAACGCCGATTTCGTCAAAAGATCGCCGATTTTGGCAAAAGATCACAATAAATCGCCGATTTTGTTAAATATCGCTGATTTCGTCTGAAGATAGCGGGAAAACGCCGATTTTGTCCGAAACTCGCTGGAGGGGGGAGGGGGACTCCCCCGCCGCCGATTTTCTAAAGAGATGCTAATTTCCGAAAAAAAAAATTTCATCCAGAATCACCCCTGATCTTTTGAAGAAATCTCGTTTTATCGCGATCTTTTTAGGAAATCTTGTTTTTTCGCGATCTTTTCAGGAAATCTTGTTTTTTCGCGATCTTTTCACGAAATTTGTCATTTTCGCGCGTCTATTTGACGAAACTGATTGTTTTTGCGCGATTTTTTTTTTTTTTTTTTTTTTTTTTTTTTTTTAATGAAAGTTGCCTTTTTTTTGTGATTGTTTCAAGAAATTTGACGTTTTTTCGCGGTGAAATTTGCTGTTTTTTCTTCTAGAAATTTGTCGTTTTTTCGGGCTTATGTGACAAAATATGTCGTTTTTTCGCGCTTATGTGACGAAATTGATCGGCTTTTTTTTTTTTTTTTTTTTTTTTTTTTTTTTGCGATTTTTTGACGAAACTGATCTTTTTTTTTTTTTTTTTGACGAAACTGATCTTTTTTTTTTTTGATGAAATTGATTTTTTTTTTCGCGATTTTTTGACAAAATTGATCGTTTTTTCTCGTTTTTGACAAAATTTGCCCTTTTTTAAAACGAATTTGCGTTTTTACCCCTAGATTCTAGGAGGAAATTTGTTCTCTGCACGATTCCTTAAAGAAATTTATGTTTTTTTCTTTTAATTTTTGACAAAATTTGCAATATTTTTTAATGTTTGAACTTTTTACTAAGTGGTAATGATATCATAAAATCGAAAGGATCAATCGAAAAACTCGGAAATCCAGGGTACACCAGGAACACAATCACCCCTGTAATTGCGTATATGTACATAAATGGGTGCTTCTTTTTCTCTAAAAGTGTGCTTACAGGTGCTTTTTTTTTAAACTAAAATGTTGCTACTCACCCTGATTTTAAATGCCAATATTTAACGGCTTAGAAGTGTATCATTGCATTTTTAAACCCAGTCATAGATACACTTATTTTTGACACATACACAAATTGCTACATACTTTTGAAAACCTTTTAATTACAATATGCTAATTCCTTTCATGTTTTGTTTATTTTCCTGAAACACCGTGGAGCCCCTGGTAAGTTCAGGCAGAGCCCCAAGGGCTCCGCGGAGCACACTTTGGGAACCTCTGAACTAAAATAATGAGTATTAAATATGATATTAGAAAAAATTATGATTGAATTTAGGAGAAAAAAATGTTTTCAAGAGCACTATCTGGCAGATACAAGTATTTCGCCTGCCTTTACATTTTGAAACTTCTTCCAGTTGTTTTAAATAACAATAAACTTGTGCAAGCAACTTTTTACTATTTAAGCCAACTTAATTGTGTGGATTGTCTGAAGAAGCTACCGAATACAGACTCAAAATTCAACAAATGGGGTACCTTTATATTTGTAATTATGCTTCTCAAATCCCAATTGTGGATTTTTTTTTTTAAATTTTTTATCTTTTTTTTTTTTTTTTTCAAACTTTTTTTAGCAACTTTTCCACATTAATATATAGAATCAGATTTGAAAGTTATAACCCAATAAAGTGAATTTTGTCTTCTTTTCAATAAAGTTAATTAAAAATTTATATAGCATTTTTAAAATTTTACACTAACTTTCTATATGTGATTTTTAGTGTTTTTTAACATGATGTTGCAAAATCTCCATATTTGTTAAAGAATTTGGTTTCAAAGATTTAGCTTACTACAATGCATTTTGTCCAACTGCAATTTTTTTAATTTTTAGTCAATTTTGATGCAATTATTAGCATTTTTAACATTCTGTAGAATTTTTTTTTTTTTTTTTTACATTTGCGAAAATATTCAGGTTGCTATGTGCCAATTTTGTAAATGTTGTCCATCACAGATTTAAAACTTTTACCTTTTCTTTGCGTGACTTGTATTTTCTTATTTTCATTCTATGGTGATTTTATGACATTCATAAAAGCAATTTGTCTTCAAACTTCTAGATTTTGCTCTTTGCAATTTTTAAACTTTTTTTCATCTTAATGCAATTTTTTTTTTTTTTTTAATTGGTAAAAACAACTTTATTTTAAACCATTAGCCTAATACAGAAAACTTTGTCTTTTGAGATTTTTGAAGTCTGAAATTTTGAATGCAAATTTTTGTCCTTTTCTGCACTTTGCAGTGTATTTTTGACTTTCATGAAACTAATTTCATATCACATACAGCCTAATATAATAGTATATTTTGTCTTCCATGATTTTTATCATTTTTTTGTGCGTGTGTTTTGCACTGATTATTTCAAATTCATGAAAGAATATTTTTGATTATGTATTTTAGTCTACTGCACCCAATATTGTTCCCTGTAATTTTTGAATCAAGTTTTTTGTTATGTTTAACAAGATTATTTTTTCTCAAATGGAATCAAGCATCACAGTACAGATATTTTATATGCATTAAGGATAATAATAAGTTAACAATCTTTATTCAAACAATAAAGACTATTTAGAATTTGTGTTGCTATTTTTAAATTTTTTTTCTTGTTTTGTGGGGATTTTTGCCACATTAGTGAAAATAATTCTGTTTTATTCTTTCAGCTTAATACAAGAATGGTTCGACAATTACTATTCCTAGTGCATACAAAATATTTGCACTAAGATGGTTGATGTGAAATATCGAAGCCTAATGTCTTTTTAGATGCCTATATGCTCAATTTCAGAACCATAATTGCTATATTAACACATTTTTGGAAAAAAGGGTAAAGATTTATTTGAAGCTTATGGGCTAGATTTGTGACAGTGGATGAGATGCAGCTACTATGATCCTGAGTCCAAACCACAGTAACCATGTCTCATCTACTATGTCAAGCTAGCCCTTAAGGGTGTATTCGAAAAAACGCTTTTCCACTTTCAACAGCTCGAAATTTTCTGATACAATTTCAGACACATTTTTAAAAGTAGAGACATAAAACTTGCTGAGGGGATTTTTGAAGACATGTAAAAGGTACCATGTAATGTCTTTTTATGCTCAATTTATCAGAATTGGATTTATAAACAATTATCGTCTCAGTATGACCCATTTTTTCGTACACAAATCTCCTGCCTTGGAAAAATCAGTTCAAAATGTAGTTTTGATAGCTTTTTTTTACAATATTCTCTGCATTTATCAAAGAATTGACAATCACGGCACCTTGTGTACTTTCTAAATAAGACAATTTCCTGGTTTGATGCATATGAGAGCAAAAATGAATTTAAAAATGAATCTGGAAATGAGCAGTTTGAATCGAAATACACCCTTAAACTCTAAACTAGCCTTTTAACCCCCCCTCCTTCCTTTTCATCCCTCCCCCGAAAATATGTTAATACAGCAGCTTTCATTTTTAAATAGAATCAACCATCATAGTACAAATATTTTATACAAACTTGGGACAATAATAAGTTAACAATCTTTATTCAAACAATAAAGATTATTTAGAATTTATACAGCTATTTTTTATTTTTATTTTTTCATGTTTCTTGGGATTTTTTTTTTTTTTTTTTTTTAAATCTTGTTCTAATCTTTTTAAATATAGCTCAATATAATAAATTTTGTTCTCTGAATTTTTTAAAATATATTTTAGCTTTCTGTTTTTTGAGATTTATTTTATATTTCTGCATTAGTAAAAGAAAACTTCTAGATCAACAATTGTCCATTCCAATATCGTAAATTTGTTCTCATTTCAATAAAGTTTATTTTAGAATTCATGCTGTAAATTTAATTTTATGTGATTTTTATTTTTTTTCATCTTGCATACGTACTCAAATCAGTGAAACCACAATGTCACATTATTTTATTTGAAATGTTTTGGAAAGTGCTTCTTAATCTAAGCTGAACACATTATTTTTTCTTTCTTGTTTTTAATTCACTGAGCATAGCATTGTGTTAAGTGAAAAAGAAAAAAACCATTTTACTTTATGGATGTTGATAAATGTATATCTGTACTATATAAATTAAGGATAGAATACTCTTAATATTTGGACATGTTCTATATAATATGACATAATAGAATAGTGTTGTGAATGTTTGATAGTCACTGTATGCTTGTTTTAATGTTTAATATGTATTATTTTTTTTCTGTCTGTCTTAAATATAAATGATAAAATAATTGCTATAACTACAAAGCCATAGCTTTTTTTTCTTTTTAAATGAGTTTGGATCACAGACTCAAAAAGTTAAATATGTTTAAATTGGATTGATAAGTAGTATATTTATAATACGGTAGACTCCCTTGAATCTGCAATTCTCTAAAATCCACACATAATTTACAGATGTAAACAATGAAACTTTCAATTCAGATGTAACAACAAAATTTCACTTTTTTATTTTTATATCAATTGTATATGTATATTAATTTGTATTTTTTGTTAAAATTACTGAATTCAAGCTATTACCAATATCACTGGCAATCATAATCTTTTTGCCGTACATATTTGTCAAGCTTTTTTATTATTATTAAGTTTGGCTAAACCTCAAATGAAACTTCCTTATTTTATGATTTTGATGTGAATTAGTTGTGCACCTTTATGAGGCAATTTTCATTGAATAATTTAGGCAAAAATGCATCTCATCTTTACAATAAATATTTAACTATACATTATTGGTTGTTAACTTGACCTTTGCTTTTAATATTTTAATCATTTTAAAAATGTACCTAAATTTTTATTACTTTACTTAATTAATTTAATATTTTACTATATTGTAAGCATTCATTTAAAACTCAGGTTGCATAATTAATTCCATTCAAAGACTGTTTAAATAATGTAAACAAAGCAATGACCAGAAATCTGCACAACCTCTGGTCTTTTAAGGCCCCTGTCCTCACTTGAGGAAACGCTTGCGAGCTAATGCTATTCGTATGGGGAAACATTTTTCTAATATCTCTTTCGCATTTTGACATTTTTAAATATTTTTTTTTGCATTGGATAGCTGAGGTGCATGCCGACAGCGTACCTTTTTTACTTCTTTTATTTTGGTTGGAGATATTTTTTACGAAGTTAGTTTCACTTTCAAAACCGGTTTCAAAACTGAAAGTGCTTTCTAAAAAATATATCTGCAACCAAAATTGAAAAAGTAAAAAAGGTGCGCTGTCAGCATGCACCTCAACTATCCAATGCAAAAAAAAAAAAAAAGTTATTCAAAAATGTATCAAAATGTGAAAGAGTTATTAGAAAAATGCTTCCCCATAGGAATAGTATTAGCTCGTGAGCGTTTCCTCAAGCGAGGACAGGGGCCTTAAGTTGTATGGATTTAAGGGAGTATATTGTATAATATTTTTCTATCTTTTCTGAAATACTATGGACATTGAAAGTCAAGCTGTTTGCTTATTAGTAAACATAGATTCTATTATCCACTAGGGATGTTTAAATGGTAAATAATCTCATAAGATAACCACTTATGGTATTTACTCACACCTAGCATTGAGACTTGGTACATTTTAAAGCCCTCTATCAAAAAGATTGAGAATGTCATATTTTTTTATTTTGCAGCAGCATAACATTCTGAAAATGCTATTTTCAAGGCCACTTATAAAATATTAACATAGTTTTATTGAAAAAAGCATTTAAAAATATAAATTAGTTAATAATAAATATGAAATAAGCAAAAAAGTTGAAAAATTCCTTCAAAAACCTACAAATATAGTTTTGAAAAATCATGACATTACATTCACATTTTTTGTGGGAAGAAAGTTTCATGTATTTTCAAAAGTAGAGTTTTCCAGCAACTCTAGCCAAATGTGGTAGCCCCAAAATAAGGCTAATGAAAAATTTGTAGCACCCTGTTTGGCAACTTAACTCACTTTTGGTAATTAATAAACAAATAAATATTTTAAAATTTTTAAAAATGCCTAAAATATGATTTTAACACAGAATTTTTATCAGTTCTCTAACTTTTATGTGTAGGGTTACAAAATGTACTGGGTCTCGATGCTTGGTGCGGACAACACTAAAAAAAAGTTCCTTTGTGAGATAAAATCTGTTTTTTTTTTTTTTTTCCCCCTAAAAATGAATTTATTCTTTTATTGTTTCAGTGATAAACAATGGCCGTGATGGTGCTCAGTCTGTTTATCATCTGCACATTCATGTTCTGGGCGGTCGTCAAATGAAATGGCCTCCAGGTTAATCAGCTTGCTTCTGAACACAAATATCTTCTTTCCTGTTTTCTGTTATTTTCTGTCGATATGTGTGTATTTTATAGAAACAATAAATAAATAAATTTTTCAGTAAATGAATGGTAATTTTCTATTAAACAATCCTCGCACTTTTCATTTGAAAAACTTCATTTGATATGCTTCATGCCAAATACAAAAAATGTTGGTGCAAGAGTTGAAGATGCCATTTGTAACTATTAAAAAGTATATGGAGAAATAGAAGATAAGAACGACGGTTTATTGACTGACGTAAAGTAATTTAATCACAAAAAGCATAATCATTTTATTAATTTCAAAATATAGACAATAAACGTAATAAATACAGTAGTCTTTCTCAAATCCACAATCCTAAAATCCGCACATAATTTATGGATGTAAACAATGAAATATTCAGTTCAGATAGAAGGGCAAAATTTGACTTTTCTAGTTTTATATCCATTCCATATATTTTTTAATTTGTAATTTTTGTTAATATTACTGAATTTGTGTTTTTTACATGAAGGAAGAATAAATTTATTTGTGAAAAAATTCAAGATATTGCTGATATCTTTGTCATCACAATCTTCATACCAAATATATTTATGTATTCATCAAGTTTTTTTGGTTATTAAGTCTGGCTAAATCTGAAATAAAACTTCCTTATTTTATGATTTTAACATGAATGAGTAATGTATCTTTATGAGGCAAGTTTCATTGAATAATTTAGGGAAAACACATTTAATCTTTATAATGAATATTTAATCATACACTATTGATTATCAACTTGATCTTTGTTTTTAATATTTTAATCATTTTGAAAAATTATCTAAATTTTTATTACCTTAGTTTATTACTTATCTTGGTACTTACGTATTACCGCCACCACAGCATAAGTTGCGCTAATGCGCCAATAAAGAGCAATCTTGTTGTTCACACGCACACAAAAAAATTCTGTCAAAAATGAGTAAAAAAAGCACTAAAGCACTAAAAAATGAGCAAAAAAAGAAATCACTAAAAATGCATGAACAACAAGATTGCTCTTTATTGGCCCATTAGCGCTGTTCTATAAACAATCAAAACTTATTTGGGTTCAAAAATCTTCTAAATATTCTTGAATTTTCTTTTTAAAAATTTTATTACATACTTAGAATTATAGAATAAAGAAATATTGAATTCAAATTATTTACATACTATGTACAAAATGTATAATATGTACAAAATATAAATGCTTTTACCTTGATAATTTTTGATCATCATACTAAAAACTGGAAAGATGATCCTTTATGCATTTCTGCGTGCCTTTTCATAAAATTAACATAATTCTTCAATAAAACTCAAGACACGCACGACAAACAAAAAATATAAACATTCTCTCTCTCAAAAAATTCTTTTACATTCCATCAAAAATTGATGCCAACTTTTTTATCTAAACTTTTAACTCATCTCGTAAGATAAAAAATATAAAAAGCAAAGCAGACGAAAAAACAGCTTCGCTTCCATAGCAACGAGTCGCGTCTTATAAATAAATTAAATATCACAAATGCAAATATGCAAACGATTTTCTGTGAATAAACTGGGATAACTTAATTTATCAATTCCTAACATACTCCCACCTTTAATTTAGGCGGAAGCCAAATTAAACTTAAGATCACTTTTGATCAAATTAAGCCCTAATTCAAAATAAAAAATATGCAAATAAATAAAGATAATAACTAAACAATAATAAAATAATAATGAAACATTTAGAGTTCTAGAAAAGTCAATTCAGGGTTTTAGAAAAGTCATTTCAGAGTTCTAGAAAAAGTCATTTCAGAAGTCTCTGTACTACTCTACCACTTCTAGTTTTACTGTTACTCACAGTCTGGATTACAGGGTCATCAGGACTTGATATCTCTAATGAGTACAGCTTACGAAGTGGACGCACCAAGGTCCCTGAACTTGTTTTAACTTCAGCCACTCTAGCTGCTCCATCTCGACTTGGGAAAATCTTTACAATTTTTCCTATAGGCCAATAAAGTCTCTTTTGGTTTAGTTCTATCAAGACTACTTCACCTAGTCTGACAGCTTGTCCTTTCTGTTTTGATTTTTGGACCAATTCAGCTAAATATTCTTTTCTAAATCTATTTCTAAGTTGTTGCCGAATATTTTGACAGTGTTTATATCTAGATTGAAGTTTCTTTGAATCTATTGCATCTAAATCAGGAACACCTATTTCTTCAATGTCTTGCAAAAATGATGATGGAGTCAAAGGTATAAATTTATCTGTTTCTTCAAAAATATAGGTTAGAGGCCTTTTATTTACTGTTGCTTCGACATCACATAGAACAGTCATGAGTTCTTCAAAAGTTAAAGTTGAAGTGCCGAGTGTTCTGATCAAGGGAATTTTAACACATCTAATCAGACGCTCCCACCATCCACCCCACCAAGCTGCTGCTGGAGGGATGAACTTCCATTTAATAGGAGACAGTTCTTTTGAAGAAACTATTGCATTCCAATCCAATGATTTTAAAAGGTTATTGGTTCCTCTAAAATTTGAGCCATTATCAGAGTATATAGTAGTCGGCCTTCCTCTCCTGCATATAAATCTTCGAAGTGACTGAATGAATCCTTCCGCTGAGAGACTGGATACAAGTTCCAAATGTATTGCCCTATATACTGCACATGTAAAAAGTACAACCCAAACTTTGGATCTTTGCTTTACGAAAAGAGGGCCAAAAAGATCAGCTCCAACAACTTCAAAAACTTTGGAATCTCTGACTCGATCTAGAGGTAGGTGGATTGGAGGTGTAGTATATTGCTTTGTAGAGTATCTTTTGCATCTGTAACACTTAGACAATTGACTTCTAATGATGCGTCTAGAAGAAATTATCCAATATTTTTCTCTCAAAATGGATCCAACTGTTTGAAGTCCAGCATGACAATTCTTTAAATGACATTCTTGAATCAGACAATTCACTACATGATGTTTCGATGGTAATAAAATTGGATATCTGAAAGAAAACTCGTCATCTCGCTCTAATATCTTTGTTTTTACTCTTAACAAACCTTCTTGATCTTTCATAACCTTTAATCCTTTTATTGCATCAGTAGTATTACCAAAACTTTCAGATTGTATTATTGACCAGAGCGACCTTTCCGCATCTTCTTTTTCTTCAATTGACAATTCTGATGGAAAACATATATTTCTGTTTCTGCACTTCATTATGAATCTCTTCACCCAACATACGACATTAATAAATCTACCAAATTTTGAAATTCTACTATATATCATAAATTCATGTGAATTAGAACATAAAAGAGTAGGCACTGAAGTTTTCTTCTTTTCCATCATTACTAATTCTTCGTTGGGGCTTGTTTCTGAATGTGGCCAATTTTCTTCTGATAACTTCAACCATTCTGGTCCCTCCCACCATCTCATCTTCAGCAGCTGTTTAGGACTACATCCGCGAGAAGGTAGATCAGCAGGGTTGAGATGACCAGGTACGAAGTTCCATTGTTGAGATTCGGAAAATTTACAAATTTCTCTAACTCTATTGCCTACAAACGTTCCCCATTGATCATTTCCTCGAATCCAAGCGAGAACAGTCGAAGAGTCGGTCCAATACTTTACTGGTATGGAAATACAATTAAAGGCTTTCAAAACAAATTTAGTCAACCTTATTCCTAAAATACAAGCAAGAAGCTCTAAACGTGGTATGGTTATATTTTTCTTTGGTGCAAGACGAGACTTAGCTCCTAAAAGTTGTACAAAGACTGCGTCTTTATCTTCACAACGTAAGAAAACTGCTGTTGCATAAGCTCTGGTACTTGCATCACAAAATGTATGAATAGACCATTTTTCTTTACAACCATAGCCTACACGTCTATTTATCTTCACGTCATTTAAATACTTGAGTTCGCTATACCATTTTTGAAAATTATTCCGGATTTCTTCTGGAAGTGGAGCATCCCAATCTAATTTCGTTGACCAGGCGTCTTGAATTATCAGTTTGGCTGGCAACAGTGCTGGGGCTAAAAATCCTATTGGATCGAAGATCCCCTGGGTTACAGCTAATATCTTTCTTTTTGACAGATTTTCTATCTCATCACTAAATTTATGAGCGATCTTCAAACTATCATCCTTTATGTCCCACTTCAACCCTAAAACCGGAACTATCGTTGTTACATTTTTGCTGAGCACCTTCTTTTCGTTAAGGAAACTGCTGTCTTCACTTTTAATTGGTCCGAATTCCCACATTCTTAATTCCATTTTCGCATCAGCCATGATTTCTGTAGATTTTGAAATAAAATTTTCTAGTTCAGGCACATTGTCGACTGAAGTAACGCAGTTATCTATATAGTATGATTTCATAAGCTTCTCAGCTATCTGTTTGTTTTCTTCATCAACATTACTCAAATGATATCTTATAACTGCACCTAGCAAAAATGGGCTACAAGTTGCTCCAAAAACTACTCTATTGTGTTGATAAACTTGAAATTCGTCAGGACTCTTCCACCATAAAAATCGTAGGAAATGCCGATCTGATTCTTTGACTTCAATTTGAAGAAATGCTCTTCTTATATCGGCTACTACCCCAATAGCTTTCTCACGAAATCTTATTAACACTGCAGGAATTTGTTCGATGAGGTTTGGTCCTTTAAAGAGACAATCATTTAAAGAAGGAGACCTCCCTACCTTACACGATGCATCAAAAACTGGTCGAACACTTGTAGTAAGACTATCTGGTTTGATGACGGGATGATGAGGTAAAAAATGTCCTGGAATCTTGAGTGCTTCATCTGGTACTTTACTTATAACGCCTTCTTCTTCCCATTCACAAAAAACTTTAGCATATTCTTCAAACATTTTCATTGATTTTAATTTCTTTGTTGAATTTATCAATCTTCATACCTTTTAAAGCTAGGTTCGTGATAAACATATTTCCATAATTTAGACAAGACTGTGATGTACTTTCTAAACGACCACAAAGTGTCCATCCAAACTTTGTCTCTATTGCTGTAAGACCGCTCTTTAACTGTTTTACTCGACCAGTAAGAAGTTGTCCGTAGTAATCGCTTCCAATCAAAATTTCAATTTTTGGACTTCCTGCTCCTAAATCTGAAATCCATAGTTTATTTTGTTTAAGTTCTTTAATTACTGATTCTTTCGGTATCCGAGGAATATTATTACAAATTATATCTTGATCCAAAAGTTCTAAGACTTCTTTCGTTTGTTTCTGTCTATCAGAAGAACTTAACTCAACTTGGAATTTATTGTAAGATTTAGCTTCTGTTTGCGTACCACCAAACAATGTGTGAACAGTAGCTTCTGAAGAAATGGGATGTAAACCTAGCTCTTCAGCTGTACTTTTTAAAATATAACTCTTTTGCGACCCACAATCAAGTAACGCTCGTACGTTCTTTGTTATTCGACCTTTAATAACTATTTCCAGAGTCATAAGAGCTACTTCAGCAGAACACTGCTTATTTGCTATAGTGCTTTGAATTACTTCTGGGGTCTTAGATGTATTTTCTGGTTCTTTACACATTGAAATTTCAGGGCATAATAACTCGGTATGGGGTTTAGAGCAAACGTGGCAACGAATAAAAACTTTGCAAACTTTAGCGTGGTGACCAAAACGAAGACATTTTAAACAGCAATTTTTATTCTTAATTTTGGCTTTCCGTTCATTAAAGGAAAGAGATCTAGCCCTAACACAGTCCTTGCTTTCGTGAGATTTACTGCAAAATAAACAAAGGCGTTCTTTTACGTTAAATAGCCCTGCTGCAGTATTTATTTTACTTTCTGCTTTTCGTAACTTTTCTTTAGGTTTGTCTTTAGAGCCCAGCTCTGTAAAACTCGATTTGGCTAATTTGAATCTTTCCTCGTTTGCAACTTCTTGTTTTAGAAATTCCATCAAACTTACTATATTTGCTTTTGTTGACAATGCATTATTATTACTAACAACGTTTGATGTAATTGAAATATTATATCGCTGCCAAGCTTTTAATACATCTTCCGATAAGCTAGATTCTATCATGGGATAGAGCCACGCCGAATTGCTTTCTAAACTTAAACCCATTGATTCTAACGATCTTAAATATGCCTCGACTTTCGTGAATAAATCTGATAAGGGAAGTTTATCTTTGCCGTGCGCTTGTACATTAGCTACAATCAATTTTAGGAATTCTCTAACGTACACTTCTATTAGTAAATCTTTATTCCCAAAACGCTCTTGAAATGCCTCGACAGCTTTGGGATAATTAACTGCGGTCATTGGATAACTCTCTAACAAACGCCTGGCACTGGTTCCAGGCTCTACCGATAGTATAAGATACTGAAATTTGTCACTATTATCCAAATCTATGTCTTCATGAATTTTCAGAAACTGGGACCAAAATGAAAGATAATTTATTAACTGCGAATCGAATGGCTTAATATTCAATTTAGGTAATTTATAATGCTTTGATTTGGAATAACCGTGATCTGTGCTTTTTTCACTATCATCTTGATTACGTTTATTTGTACCCAATGCTTCGCTAACTTTACGCTTAATGGTAATAAATTGATCTGAATAACTTTCATTTTCCACTACTTCATTTTCAATAGCCTCTTCATCGCATTTATCATCATCTAACATGAGTTCAATTATAGCTTCATCAATAGCTTTAATTTCATGAATCAAATTTTCTAATTTACTAAAACCGTCTAAAATTTTGTCCTTATCTAATGACTCGCTGTTAATTTCTTCATTCAAAACATTTAAAGTTCTGGTAAATGACGAACGTAGTGGTGTACGCTTTTTCTTTAGCTTATTCATCTTAGAAAAATTAAGTAGTAATGCACAGCTTATGAAAACACTATACGCTATAAAAACAATTCAATATCTCAACAGTATTATTCAAATGTCCGTGCTCGGGGCGCCAGATTTGTTCTATAAACAATCAAAACTTATTTGGGTTCAAAAATCTTCTAAATATTCTTGAATTTTCTTTTTAAAAATTTTATTACATACTTAGAATTATAGAATAAAGAAATATTGAATTCAAATTATTTACATACTATGTACAAAATGTATAATATGTACAAAATATAAATGCTTTTACCTTGATAATTTTTGATCATCATACTAAAAACTGGAAAGATGATCCTTTATGCATTTCTGCGTGCCTTTTCATAAAATTAACATAATTCTTCAATAAAACTCAAGACACGCACGACAAACAAAAAATATAAACATTCTCTCTCTCAAAAAATTCTTTTACATTCCATCAAAAATTGATGCCAACTTTTTTATCTAAACTTTTAACTCATCTCGTAAGATAAAAAATATAAAAAGCAAAGCAGACGAAAAAACAGCTTCGCTTCCATAGCAACGAGTCGCGTCTTATAAATAAATTAAATATCACAATTGCAAATATGCAAACGATTTTCTGTGAATAAACTGGGATAACTTAATTTATCAATTCCTAACAAGCGCAACTTCTGCTGCGGTGGCATTAATACGTAACTACCCTTATCTTGATACTTTATTATACTGTAAGCATTCATTATAGTTTCTATTGCATTATTAATCACATTCAAATTACTGTTTAAAAATGTAAACAAAACAGTGACCAGAAATCTGCAAAATTCTAAAACCCGCACATCCTCTGGTCTTTAGCTGTGCCGATTTGAGGAAGTCCACTGTATAAAAAAAGTACATGGGGAAATAGAAGATAAGAATGGACCATATTCTTCCATTTGGTTCGAGGCTTCGAAAATTCGTCTGCTTGGGAATAACGTTCTTAGTCGCACCATTGAAAAGCATTGTGATTAGAAAATTTATGCTTATATTTTATTCTTATATGAAGTTTTAGACTTTTTCAGAGACCGGTATGAGTTATACATGAATTCTTTTCTCTATTTCAAAGCAATTACATGCACATTTTTCATTTTATTTATGAAATAAAAAAAAATATTTTTAATTAATAAGTATATATGGAATTTAATTGGCATGTATATGAATTTTTATAGAAAATAATTCGTACAAAATAAATTTATAAATTTGCAGTATTTTACACATGCATTTATCTATATTTATGCTTGCATCAAATGATGCAATAACGAAACAAACGCGCTAGCAGCCACTTTTTTACCCACATGATTCCCACTGTGACGTCACGAGAATACTGTCCATGTCCATAACAGTTTAGTGACAGATGTAAAAAATGTAATCACAAAAAGCACAATTATTTTTATAATTTACAAATATAGACAATAAAAGTAATTAATGTTTCACTACCTAACTAACATAAGTTAATGATTTCCTTTTTAAATGCTACATGCAATATAAATTAAATTAAAAATGATTCATAAATCTTTAGATATACACTAAGGATGCATAACCTGTAGCACAGAAGACAATTTTAGCCCCAAAGGCAGTTATTTGAGGAGGTGTAGAGCAGAGGTGCAGAAAATGTTTTTACTCCTTACATTTCCCCCAATCCATATAAAAATTTCTCCCAACTTTTATGATGTTTTATAGGTTTATATAACTAATACCACAAATATAGATCCCCCCCCCCCAAAAGTTTCTTAAATTATGCACAATTATTAGGATGAGCGAAGCGAATCCTCTACTAGTCCACTCAAATTACACTTTGTCGTACACATTACAAAAAAACTATTCAATATTTTAACTTGGCTTTTTTAGCGAACTTGGGAAGCGTTCTGAGCTCTCTCTCAATGGTGTCTGGCCCAGAAGCTGATGCAATTTGAGCATTTTCATGAGAATTCAGAACACTTTGGAGATAACACATACAAAATATTACTAGATATGTGTATATTGCTACACTAAAAACATTACTATATCAAATTGCAGGTTAATAGAGGAAATAAATACTTTTTGCCACCCTACAGATTTTTGCAAACTACCAATGTTGTCTGAGCATTCTAATGTAAATTCAGAACGTTTTGGACCACTTTTAGATTACACATACAAAATACTAAAAATATTACAATACCAAATTGCAGGTCAATAAAATTAAATGATACTTTTTGCCACCTTAGAGATTTTTACAACCCAAATGCAGTTTGGGCATTTTAATGTAAATTCAGAACATTTTAGACCACTTTTAGATAACACTATATACAAAATACTACTAATACTTCATTAAAAACACCACTATATCACAATCATGAGTGCAAGTTTGAAATTTGGCCAAAATGGAAAATATTTTGAATCTTCCTGCATTAATACCACTGAGCACATATGCATACGTCTATGCACCACTTAAACAAAATCCAACACATTAAGTATGTATGATATGTTGTAGATAATATGTTGTAGAAGTCAATTATGTTGAAACTGAATTAAAGATAATAATAAGTGCATATGCATGTAAAAAATTCATAATCACGTAAACAGTAACATTTGAAAAGTTTAATTCATACAGACTACAGCTAAAAGCAATGGAATTGACATGCTATGACTCCTAAAACTGCAAAATACTCAAGAACATGTATGGACATTACTTATACACATTGTTTTTGTAATTCTAAAAAATATATCCTGATAAATGACATTAAAATAAAAAATAAAAAAAATATTATAACAAATATCTGCAGATCCATCTTGTTAATTTCTAAGATACAGCCGGCTCTCGTTAATTTGAAATCGGATAAATCGAATCTTCGCTTCATTCGAACTAAACATGAAGTCCCGAAATTTTCAAGGGCAGAATAACGTTAAAAATTTTCGCTTATTCAAACTCTTTTTCTCTTGACTTTGTTTAATTCAAACTAACGAGATTCCGATTTTGCATTTTTCTTACTTTCTACCGGAATTCAGATCCCTTGAAATAACTTTCTTTCATTTTTGTCAGAATTACTCTGAACTAGTCTACATATTCAGTCCCATGGATTTGATATCCACTTTCTTAGTGTCCCGTCTGTCCATCAATGACACCTACCTACACATCCCATCTTCATTTCTGCTTGTTCCTAATCCCTTAATTAGTTTATGTATTTATATGTTTTAATTTAATGTTAAGTCGGGTTCTAATGATAACAGCCGAAATATATTTAAAAAATACTATAACTGTAATTTCTTTGTAATACAGGGTTGCCACACCACCTGGAAAACACAGGGAATTTTAAAATCCCCTCTCAAAACAGAGAAAATCCAGGGAATTTTGAAAAAATCTGGAAAACACAGGAATTTTTTTCCCCTACTGTATCCAAACATATTTTTTTTTTCAGCTTTCATTTTGAAAGCCGAATATTATCTAATGATGTTTTTTAAGATAAAAATAAACCAGTGTTGTGTATCAAAGTTATCCTATATTTTAATATAAATATTAATTTGAATGCTTAAAGTAAGTAGCTTTTCCACTTTTCTTTTCTTTTTTATTTCTGCATTTTTTATGACATTATGTTCAAGATAATAAAACACTATATGGCGATACATAAACAAATAAACAAAAAAAAACATAAAAGAAATACTTGAAAAACATATTTTAGGGTGTAGAAACCCATGGTTTCACGCAGTCAGCTGCAGTCGATGTCCCTCTTGGAAGCCCACTTTTTCGACATCGTACCTGTCATTGCTTTTGATTTTGATCACTTTGTAAGGATCAAAGTATTTAATTCGTAATTTCATGCCCACCCCAAATTGGGTTCTTTTTATGGCAATTAGATCACCAACTTTATAACACCTTGCTTTTTTCCGCTTACGATTAAAACTTTTACTATTTTCTTCCTGGATTTTTAGAATGTTTTGCTTAGCAATATTTCTATTGTTAAGTCTTTCTTCCATGAACGCGTTTTCATGTTCCTCATCAATAATTCATTTAATATTTAAATCCTCCTTATCCCTTAATTTTACTCCTGTTAATAACTCAAAAGGGGTATACTGAGTGCTACGCGAAATCGTACTGTTCATTATTCGTTGTACGGTTGGCACATATTTATACCATTTCGTCGGATCATCGATGGATAATTTACTCAGGATATTTATGAGTGTTTTCTGTGATCGCTCTACCTGGCCGTTTCCCCTCGGTATACCTGTCGTAATTAAGATGTGTTCTATCTTTTCATCTTCGAGATACTCCTTAAATTCATTTGAAGTGAAAGTGGCTCCACGATCGCTAATTAAGCGTTCTGGATTTCCAAATACGGCTTGTTGAATTTTTAATTTCGAAATCACTTCCTTAGCGGAAGTTGTTTTGACAGGATAAAACCACACAAATTTTGTGAAAGCGTCCACTACAGAGAAAATAAAATTATAATTTTTGTTTGTCGAAGGTAGCGGGCCTTAATGACCGATATGGTAAGTTTGAAGTGGCGAATCTTGTTTAGGGATGGGATTTAGCAATCCTTCACCTTTACCTTGTTTCCTGTTACATAGTATGCACTCAATACAATTTCCTATCATGTTTTCGATCTGTTTTCGAAGGTTAGGGATATAATAATCCTGTTTCACGATCGCTTCAGTTTTAGCAACAGCATAATGTCTCTTATTATGAATTTCATGAATAATTTCCCTTTGCATGCTTTCTGGTACCATAACTAATTCTCTATCGTTTTCATATTTATACACAATATTTCGCCTAACAAAATAATCATTACTTTCGTTTTTTTCAACTAATGTTTTTATAGTTTGAATGTAATCATCTTCGTTTTGCGCTTTAGTCAATTTTGCAGTAAGTTCATCCTGTGAACGCGTTAAAGTTAATACCGTGTTACGACTCAATGCATCGACATGTTTCATTTGATTTCCGGCTCTGTGAACAATTTGGTAGTCAAATTCTTGAAGAAATAATGCCCACCTCGCAACTTTAGGTGTAAGATCTTTTTTCTTTAAGGTTTTTGGAAAAGCAGAACAATCGGTTATTATTTTAAATTTATTTCCTAACAAATAAGTTCGAAATTTCTTTAATGCTTCGATGACAGCAAGTGCTTCGAGCTCATACTACTATATTTCGCTTGAGCGGGCGTTGTTTTCTTGCTCATGAAATGAACTGGATGTAAATTTCCGTAATCATCTTTTTGTAACAAGATTGCTCCGAAACCTAAACTACTAGCATCCGTATGTAATTCCGTTTCCGCCCCTTTTCTAAATATGTGTAATACTGGTTTACTAGACAGTTTATTTTTTAGAATTTGGAAAGCTTCTTTTTGACTTGGTCCGAAACTGAATTCATTTTCCATTTTTAAAAGATCACTCAAAGGTTTAGCAATTCTAGCATAATCAGCGATATACTTCCTGAAATATCCGGTAAGTCCCAAAAAACTCTGGAGTTGTTTTTTATCTTTTGGTTCCGGAAATTTTGTAACAGCTATAACATGTGTTTCGGAAGGTCGAATTGTTCCATTCTCAATTACGTATCCTAAGAATTCGATTTTTCTCTTCAAAAACTGACATTTAGGAAAATTAAACTCGAGGCCATACTCTGATGCTACCTGAAACACACGTTTCAATTTAGAAAGCGCCTGTTCTTCAGCCTGCGCAGGGACGATTATATCGTCTAAGTACACGGAAATCGTTTTATCTCTTATTAATTCTTTAAGGCATGCATATATGTAACGTTGGAAAAATTGGGGAGCGACATTTAAACCGAATGGCATTACATTATACTCGAATTGTTGATTATTCGTAGCAAACGAAGTAAACTTTTTACTATCCTCATCAACCTCTACATGAAAAAATCCATTTTTCAAATCTAATGTACTGAACACCTTACTCTGCCCAATCTCATCTAAAATATCGTCAATCACTGGAAGGGGATAATTATCTCTAATTATCTTTTCGTTAAGTTTCCTATAATCTACGCATAATCGGTAGTCTCCATTTTTCTTTTTCGCTAAAACAATTGGCGCAGCATAATTTGAACAACTCTCTCTTATAATACCCTTATCAAACCAATCTCCTATTTGTGTATCAACAAATCCTTGTTCAGCAAACGCTAATCGCTTTGGCCTTTGTACTACTGGTATGTCATCGCTTAACACTATCTCAACTTTCAAGTCAACACTTTTCGTTTTCTCAGGCTTATAATTCGTAATCAAATTAATTAATTCTTCCCTTAAACCGCAGTCGGCAATATGCGTCATATCGATTTCATTTACATTAACCGCATTAGCTATTTCTGCTAAGCAAACAGATTCAGGTTCATGAGAATCAGCTAAAGAATTTTCAGTCATGGGTGTGTTTGAAGAATTCAACCGCAAGTCTGGGTCGGGCCTGGGAACCTCTTCAACATCTAACCGCAAGTCAGATTTAACCGTGAGAATGTTTTTAACATCTTTGACCGCGCCTATCTTTGGAATTCCTAAGAGTATCTTCGTAACAACATTTACACTGTAACTTTTTTCATCGTTTCGCTTACCTGTTACTTTTAAGCCATTGTTTGATATTTCGAAATTTAATTTATTCAAACAGTTATTTCCGAGAAGCATTTCATATTTTAAATCCTGCAAAACGTACACATCGCAATTTACACTAACATCATCAATTTTTATATCAGTATTGAAAAAACCTGAAGGAATTATTCCATCACCACTAATACCTGTCAATTTCACATCATTCTTACTTAAATTAGGCCTTCCCAAAATTCTATAAAGTTCATTGTTCATCATTGTCACATCCGATCCGCTATCAACAAAACAATCTACGCGTTTCCCTGTAATTTCAATACTTTTGACAATTTTATCCGACGGGCAAAATTTATTACTCATGGTGTTCACCGCTTTCGTGTTATTTAAACCGTAGTGATTACTTTTATTTCCCCCCATTCTGCGAGGACACTGATTCGATTTATGAGAGACAAATTCATTGCAATAAAAACATTTAGTTTTGAAAGGGTTATAATTATTCCTTACCCCGTTCTTGTTGTTTTGGGAATAATTGTTCTTCCGGCCAAAACTTTTGTTTTCCATGTTCTGCGAAAAACGTTTACTATCGCTATTTTTTACTTCCGAATTCTTCATAACAATATTACGGGCCGCCTCATAGTCATCAAGTTTACTTATAAAATCTGAGACCTTAGTAAATTTAGGCAAGTCATCAATAAAATGCTCCCTTACTTCCAAAGGTAATTTTTTCCTTATTTGGTCAATAACTAGAAGGTTTTTTAAATCTTCAAAAGACGAAATGTTCAGACCTGTCAACCATTGTTCTAAAAAATTCGTAAGTTCAAATGAGTAATCACGCCACGATTCCGAACTTCCTTTTCTGTGGTCAAAGAATTTCTGTCGAAATTGTTCCGCACTAAGCTTGAATCTTTTCAATAATAACTGTTTAACATAATCATAATCATTCGAGAGTTCCTCATTTTCGCGACCTATTATATTAACTACTAGCGGCCCGCCCCCGCTTTGCTTCGGGTACTCCCGTGTCAATACTGACACCGCAAATTGTTACTACCACTTCATCCTATTAAATTCAACTACTAAAACCATTACTCTCCTTTTAAGTAGTCTGGTAAAAAGTAGCCTGTATGTTAATCTAAGGTGCCAGATAACTCCATACAAAGTTTCATAAAAATCGATCCATCCGTTCTCAAGTTATAGATGGTGTAACTAACACGACTTTGTTTTATGAATATAGATTATAGCAGTCCTCCCAGGCTTTGTACGAGTATTAAAAAAAAATTCAAGTTATAAATTTTTACACACATGCTCATACCCTCTTCTTTGTGGATGCAGTTATTAAAAAAGTGTAAACTTATAAAAGAAAATTCGGATATTAGTATTATTTATTATTTATTTGTAATTCATACACTACATTTTTACTTATTTACTTTTTACATTTTTACCTATTTATTTTATTTTTACAACAATTACAGGATGTCTTTATACACAATAAATCTTGTAGGGTTCAGCCTGCGTTTGCAATGTATAAGCGGAAAAAATGAA
Source organism: Maratus speculifer (assembly GCA_964019185.1). Taxonomy (NCBI): domain Eukaryota; kingdom Metazoa; phylum Arthropoda; class Arachnida; order Araneae; family Salticidae; genus Maratus; species Maratus speculifer. Next base: position 347,428,592 of record OZ025296.1, read on the forward strand.
ATTATTTACGACATCACATTAAAAATCTCAAAAATAACAGTATTTCTCCACTATTTAATGGATGTTATTATACATATAAACCTTCCTCTTCAATCATTCTATCTATTAAAAAAAACGCATCAAAATCCGTTACGTAGTTTTAAAAATTTAAGCGTACATAGGGATATAGGGACAGAAAAAGCGACTTTGTTTTATACTATGTAGTGATGTCTTTATACACAATAAATCTTGTAGGGTTCAGCCTGCGTTTGCAATGTATAAGCGGAAAAAATGAAATTATTTACGACATCACATTAAAAACCTCAAAAATAACAGTATTTCTCCACTATTTAATGGATGTTATTACACATATAAACCTTCCTCTTGAATCACTTTATCTATTAAAAAGAAAACCGCATCAAAATCCGTTGGGTAGTTTTAAAGATTTAAGCGTACATAGGGATATAGGGACAGAAAAAGCGACTTTGTTTTATACTATGTAGTGATGTCTTTATACACGATAAATCTTGTAGGGTTCAGCCTGCGTTTGCAATGTATAAGCGGAAAAAAATGAAATTATTTACGACATCACATTAAAAACCTCAAAAATAACAGTATTTCTCCACTATTTAATGGATGTTATTACACATATAAACCTTCCTCTTGAATCACTTTATCTATTAAAAAAAACCGCATCAAAATCCATTGGGTAGTTTTAAAGATTTAAGCGTACATAGGGATATAGGGACAGAAAAAGCGACTTTGTTTTATACCATGTAGTGATGTCTTTATACACGATAAATCTTGTAGGGTTCAGCCTGCGTTTGCAATGTATAAGCGGAAAAAAATGAAATTATTTACGACATCACATTAAAAACCTCAAAAATAACAGTATTTCTCCACTATTTAATGGATGTTATTACACATATAAACCTTCCTCTTGAATCACTTTATCTATTAAAAAAAACCGCATCAAAATCCGTTGGGTAGTTTTAAAGATTTAAGCGTACATAGGGATATAGGGACAGAAAAAGCGACTTTGTTTTATACTATGTAGTGATGTCTTTATACACAATAAATCTTGTAGGGTTCAGCCTGCGTTTGCAATGTATAAGCGGAAAAAAATGAAATTATTTACGACATCACATTAAAAACCTCAAAAATAACAGTATTTCTCCACTATTTAATGGATGTTATTACACATATAAACCTTCCTCTTGAATCACTTTATCTATTAAAAAAAACCGCATCAAAATCCGTTGGGTAGTTTTAAAGATTTAAGCGTACATAGGGATATAGGGACAGAAAAAGCGATTTTGTTTTATACTATGTAGTGATGTCTTTATACACAATAAATCTTGTAGGGTTCAGCCTGCGTTTGCAATGTATAAGCGGAAAAAAATGAAATTATTTACGACATCACATTAAAAACCTCAAAAATAACAGTATTTCTCCACTATTTAATGGATGTTATTACACATATAAACCTTCCTCTTGAATCACTTTATCTATTAAAAAAAACCGCATCAAAATCCGTTGGGTAGTTTTAAAGATTTAAGCGTACATAGGGATATAGGGACAGAAAAAGCGACTTTGTTTTATACTATGTAGTGATGTCTTTATACACGATAAATCTTGTAGGGTTCAGCCTGCGTTTGCAATGTATAAGCGGAAAAAAATGAAATTATTTACGACATCACATTAAAAACCTCAAAAATAACAGTATTTCTCCACTATTTAATGGATGTTATTACACATATAAACCTTCCTCTTGAATCACTTTATCTATTAAAAAAAACCGCATCAAAATCCGTTGGGTAGTTTTAAAGATTTAAGCGTACATAGGGATATAGGGACAGAAAAAGCGACTTTGTTTTATACTATGTAGTGATGTCTTTATACACGATAAATCTTGTAGGGTTCAGCCTGCGTTTGCAATGTATAAGCGGAAAAAAATGAAATTATTTACGACATCACATTAAAAACCTCAAAAATAACAGTATTTCTCCACTATTTAATGGATGTTATTACACATATACACTATATTGCCATTGATTATGGGACACTTGCGATTTTAGACATTTTACTAAATATCTAGAAAAATACATGAGGAATCATCTCGAAACTCTTAGTGTATAAATATAATAGTATACGTCATACATCTCCGTGAAGATTTTTTACCGAAACTCCATAGGGGACCGTCAACAAATTAAAAAAGAATGAATATCTTTTGAATAACCCTGTCAAAACTAATGTAGCAAAAGCGCTCAAACTATAGATTATGATTGTATGCCTTATTGTAATACACTGTGTTCATTTTTATGCAAATAGCATGTATACTCGCAGAATAATTAAAGTTTTTATAAAAATGGTCCCAAATTTTTCCAAGTTTTTCCCTTATAATTTTCAGAGTTCTTAATATAAAATAATATTTTTTTCAGAAAATATGACAAACAGCATTGCACACAGTACCCTGTAATCAGAATTAAAAAATAATAAAAATTGTATGAAAAATGAGTAGGTTTACTAAATAATTTTTTACTGCGCATGCGTCGAAGATATCAAAATTTCATTTGCATATTATGTTAGCTAAATGTATAGAGCAACTTTTGTAAAAGTCTCAAAATTATAGCTTGAAAATTCTGAAAGTAATCGTCTATAGAAAAAGGACAAAATCCGTTGTTTCCAAAATGAAGCAAAAAAATGAGGGATTTTATCCAAAAGTAGTCGTAACATCCCGTATTGTGTATTCTATATTGACACTAATCAATGAATATATGGATACAACCCCTCTTGTTTTTGCTTCATTTTGAGAATAATGGATTTTCAACTTATTCAATTGGCGATTATTTTCAGAATTTTCAAGTTATGATTTTGTGACTTTCACAAAAGTTGCTCTATACATTTAGCTAACATAATATGCAAATGAAATTTTGATATCGTTGACGCATGCGCAGTAAAAAATTATTTAGTAAACCAACTCATTTTGTATACAATTTTCATTATTTTTTAATTCTGATTACTGGGTACTGTGTGCAATGTTGTTTGTCATATTTTCTGAAAAAAATATTATTTTATATTAAGAACTCTGAAAATTATAAGGAAAAAACTTAGAAAAATTTGGGACCATTTTTATAAAAACCTTAATTACTCTGCGAGTATGCATGCTATTTGCATAAAAATGAACACAGTGTATTACAATAAGGCATTCAATCATAATCTAGAGTTTGAGCGCTTTTGCTACATTAGTTTTGACAGGGTTATTCAAAAGATATTCATTCTTTTTTAATTTGTTGGCGGTCCCCTATGGAGTTTCGGTAAAAAATCTTCACGGAGATGTATGACGTATACTATTATATTTATACACTAAGAGTTTCGAGATGATTCTTCATGTATTTTTCTAGATATTTAGTAAAATGTCTAAAATCGCAAGTGTCCCATAATCAATGGCAATATAGTGTAAACCTTCCTCTTGAATCACTTTATCTATTAAAAAAAACCGCATCAAAATCCATTGGGTAGTTTTAAAGATTTAAGCGTACATAGGGATATAGGGACAGAAAAAGCGACTTTGTTTTATACTATGTAGTGATGTCTTTATACACAATAAATCTTGTAGGGTTCAGCCTGCGTTTGCAATGTATAAGCGGAAAAAAATGAAATTATTTACGACATCACATTAAAAACCTCAAAAATAACAGTATTTCTCCACTATTTAATGGATGTTATTACACATATAAACCTTCCTCTTGAATCACTTTATCTATTAAAAAAAACCGCATCAAAATCCGTTGGGTAGTTTTAAAGATTTAAGCGTACATAGGGATATAGGGACAGAAAAAGCGACTTTGTTTTATACTATGTAGTGATGTCTTTATACACGATAAATCTTGTAGGGTTCAGCCTGCGTTTGCAATGTATAAGCGGAAAAAAATGAAATTATTTACGACATCACATTAAAAACCTCAAAAATAACAGTATTTCTCCACTATTTAATGGATGTTATTACACATATAAACCTTCCTCTTGAATCACTTTATCTATTAAAAAAAACCGCATCAAAATCCGTTGGGTAGTTTTAAAGATTTAAGCGTACATAGGGATATAGGGACAGAAAAAGCGACTTTGTTTTATACTATGTAGTGATGTCTTTATACACGATAAATCTTGTAGGGTTCAGCCTGCGTTTGCAATGTATAAGCGGAAAAAAATGAAATTATTTACGACATCACATTAAAAACCTCAAAAATAACAGTATTTCTCCACTATTTAATGGATGTTATTATACATATAAACCTTCCTCTTGAATCATTCTATCTATTAAAAAAAACCGCATCAAAATCCGTTGGGTAGTTTTAAAGATTTAAGCGAACATAGGGATATAGGGACAGAAAAAGCGACTTTGTTTTATACTATGTAGTGGTTTCTAATGGTAACAGACTTAGCAAATAAGTTACCCAATTCTCCTTTTCTACCCCTAATCGTTTTATTTGTCTTTCGAACAACGTGAGATATATACTTATTTCTTCATTGGTATCATATCTCGCGATTAATTTAAAAACATCAGGAGTTTTCACTCCGGCGTTAAGCATAATTTCGGATTTGTTTTTTGCGCTAAGTTCTAACTCTTAATTTTTTTTAATTCATATGCTTTTTTTCGTTTTCCTCGATTTCTTTATTTTTTTCTTGTTCCAGCCGTTCGCTAACGAGACCGTCTAATAAGTTTTTGACTAAGTCTTCATTATAACCGTCCGATTTGGTTATTATGTCGGCTAACTGAACTTTTGTCGCGCCTTCCTCAGCACTCAGCCCCAATTCATTTAACACTGACAATAAGTCTATTTTCTTTGCCCTTACCAAATATGCCATTATTCCTACAAAAACTCTATCAAATATACTAAAATATCTTATAAAAATATTATAAATATAAGCAAAATTATTTTCTTATTCATAAACTCACATTACAAAACAAAATTCTTTAATGTTTAAAATAAAAGCAAGATGCTATACTTAATTGTGAAACCACTTACTTTGTCATAGATATCCTCTGTTCTCACATACAAAAATAATACAAAAAGTACATCAATAACTTCAAATCAAATGTATATAATAATTATGAAAGCACTCAATAAAGATTGATCAATAATCAATATATATCTGTATATGTATAAAAAAAATATAAGCCCTAAAAATGCACCGGGCTTGAAAAACTTATTTAGAGACTTTAGCCTATATCACTGGCTTCGAATTTCACACGCGTAAAAATCGCCTCGCAAAAAAAAAAAAAAAAAAATCACAGCGAGGGTTCTTGAACAGCATAAACCATTCGTTGCACAAAAAACCACAAATTCGTTGCACTCGCGCACACGCGTTAGCTTCAGAACTCGTAAACAAAAACGCACTACGAGTTGGTTTTTTTCTTGGTGTCACCGCAACAGCACTGTTTTTCTTCTTGAACAGTCGAAGCAGCTTCGTGAAAACTCCGTGAAATCAGCTTTCTCCGTGAAAACAGCGATGATTCCAGCAATGGGAAAACAGAAACGCCCAACTTTACTACCGAACAGCTGACAAGTTGTTAACAGCCAAACGGTTCATCCTATTACTGCCAAATTACTATCAAAAGCAAATTACTATCAAAAGTTCTTGCAAGTCCACTGGTCCATCCCGGCCGAGCCCCCAAAATTTGTAGGAATGGGGCGGACGAGAATCGGGAATTAGAAATAAGTAAACAGTTCCAATATTTCACTGGATGAATATTTAATTAAAAATAGTTCTTGGTTAGATAACTGGTACATATACAATTCTAGGCTAAATAAAGTATAAAACGAACACAAACATAATAACTGATATTAAAGTTAATATGGGTATCAACCGATCCCTTTCACAAAGTTCTTGGTCGGAAACTCGTTCCGATAAAAACACGGGCGTGCAGAAAACCCATCTGCTCTGCACCGCAGATCAAAGCCCTCTCTCTCTCTGCAAAATCTTCGAGCTCTCACACTTTTCCATATTGCACTTAGTTTGCAAATATTTTCCTGGGATGGGCTTTTGAACTTCGCTCAGTTATCGAAACTATGCACATGCATTGACAGTCGAAGTCTTGTGGTTTCTGGGGCTAAATTATCCCTACATGTTATTAACCCTTTATGCACCGAAGGTACTTTAAAGTACCATTGGAGAAAACTGTACAACCCTTGGCAAAAAGTTTCTGATCACTGTTATCAAGTTTATGAGTTTTGTATTTCGAAGCGTATACTTCGCGATTCAAGAGCATAGGAACGTTTTGCAATATGCCAAATAAAAGAAAGAATCTTAAAATATAAATAAAAAGTGAATTCAATATTGCAATCATATAATTTATAATTATAATGCAGGCAAAAATGTTTCCTCGTGAGAAAAAAATATCCGTTCAGGATCGAAGTTGGAAAATAATAATCGATCATTGAGGAAAAAAGTTTGAAATTTGCACATTGAAGATAGATTAGAGTGCCTGCGCATGCGTATGATATATGAAATCTATTTAAAAGAAGAAATCTTCCAGTTGCGAGATCAAAAGCAGCTCTGAAGTGCTGGAAAATGACTCGTGTGAAAAACCTGTCTCGCGATTTAAAAATCCGCATGATTTAATTATTAGAAGAAGTAAATTCACAAAGGAAAGTGGCTGATTTATGAAATTGTGCTCAAAGTACAGTATGCGATATTTGGAAAAAATATCAGTTGACTAATAGCGTGGAAAATTTACCTCGAAGTGGACGACCACGAATGTCACTACCTAGGAAGGAAAAGAAAACTTGTGAAAATATCGAAAAGAAAGCGGCGAGCAACCTCAAAACAACTTGATTCCGAATGGTCTAAGTATAACGTAAAGGCATGTGACCGCAGTACGTAATCATCTAAATGTAGCAAGATTTAAATCTTGTAAAATTAAAACAAAATCTTACATGATAAAGAAGCATAGAAAAGAGCGCCTGCAATGGTGTAAAAAACACGTGCACTAACCACTTGATACATGAAATAAAGTTTTTTTTTAGCAATGAATTTCGCATATATATCGGTAAAAGTGATGACTGTGGAACATTTGTTTGAAGGAGAGTTGGTGAAAAGTTCAATGATAAGTGTATCAATACGAAGACTAAATTTTCTCCTGCATTTGCAGTTTGGAGTTGTATTACATCACAAGGCGTCGGCAAGTTGTGTATTGTGTTACGTACAGTAAGCTTTGAAGTTTACATTGACATTTTAATGGATTTTTTTATTCCCAGCATTGATCAATAGTTCGGAAATCAAAATGACTTCTTATTTCAAGATGACAATTAGCTCCCCAACGCACCAAATCAATGAAAAAATTTCTACAAAATGTAGGTAATACACCAATTAAAACCATGACGTGAACGCCCAATAGTCCGGATCTTAATCCCATCGAAAATATGTGAAATATATTAAAAAGAAAAACCGATTTTCGATGAATTACAAATGCCATAGAACTTACGTAAAGCTATAAGGGAATGCTGGGGTGAAGTTGCGCCCAATGAGTGTAAAAATCTTAATGAGTCCAGTCCACTAACAATTTCGACTGTCATTTGAAATAAAGGTGGATTTACGAAATATATAATTACAGTGATCGGTTATTTTTTTCCAAATCAAAGCATGATCGGATAATTTTTTCTTTGGTGCCTAAATTTCAATCACAATTTTTCTGTTTATAAATTGATGAATGGTGATTTTTCTGTATTGCATATTGTTGTTCATTATATGTAACACAAACGTATTATCGTTAATAGTCGTTTCATTTTTATGCAGTGAGAATAAATAATCTTTTCTTACAAAAGATGGTAGTGTTGATGTACTGATCGGAAACTTTTTGCCAAGGGTTGTATATATAAAACTTATTTATTCTGTCTATTAATTATTTTTTTTTTATTCTTTCCATACAAAACACTCTTCTTGATCAAATTTAGATGGAATAAAGAAGTAGTCGAAGCTAAATATTTTCAAAAAGTGGTAGTTTTATTATTCATTTTTATAGGTATTTCTTTTCTTCCTTTAACTTTTTCCGGCACTGGCAAAATGCGTTAGTAAAATGAGAAATTATCGACTGACACCAGAATTCGCAAACGAATTTTTTAGATATTTTGAAACCCCTAATTTAAGTTTTTGTTGTAAAAGCAAAATTTTACTAAAATATTATTGGTGTCGTTTGCAAGTTAAGAATTAAAATTAGGTATCCCAGACCGGGCACAGTGTGAAGGAAAGGGTTAAATAAAATTATCTGAAGCATATTCAACTGCAAAAGCGTTTCCATTTATAGAGAGGATCATGATGCATTTAAACTCACTGCTTTTTACTTACCCATCATGCGTAGTATAGGGTAAGTCTTGCAATCGTTTTGAAAATCGAAAAAAAAAATTTTTGACGGATTTACACGTTTCAGATACTGGAGATTCCGAAAAACATATTTTTAGAAAAAAAAAAAAAAAAATTGGCGTCCGTCTATCTGTCTGTCTGTAAACGCTCTATCTCCCGAACAAATTGAGATAGACTTCAAATTTTGTATGTAGTTAGTATGTAAGAATGGGATGAAGCCTATTTAATATCAGCAACCTCGATGATCCGGAACTATTTTTTTCGAACTCTCGAAAAATTCGTTCTGATGAAAGGTATATAAAAATTTTCGAATTTTTTTGTTCTAAGGAATGGACGTAAAAGGCAAAAAAAAAAAAAAAAAAAAAAAAAAAAAAAAAAAAAAAAAAACCACAAATTTTGCATATAGAACGAAGTCGATCGGATTATGAGTTGCCGAGATATTTGTAATCCTGTTTTCCACATTCTTCGATTTTTCATGACCCTGTATTTCATTCAAATTTCAATTCAGAGGTATATTTTAATTGGAAATGAGACGCTTAATCCGACGCAATTAATTGCTAGTTAATAGAATTATTGTTTTTGGAGTTATAAGGATGTTTCTTTTACGCAGTTCGGTACTACTTGAGTAGTTTGGCGTTTTATATAATTTGTCGAAATTGGTACATCAGCAAATCTTTTATAGAGCATTACTATATATATTAACAATATTTATATTTTGTCTATGAATTGCAATGCATTGTATAAATAGTTTTCACGTGTTTTATTTTCGTATACATATCCATGATGGGTAAGTATTACGGTGGCCCCCAACGACTAGTTTAAGAATTATGATATTTTCAAAAGATTAATTTTGGTTAATTAATCTGATTATTTTTGTAAATATTTCACAAAAAAATATAACTACCGGTATATTTAATCAGATTTAATGAAAAAAAACATGTCTAAATTCCACATTAGTATTATCTAAAAATTCCAGATATTAAAGAAGATAATTATTGCGGTGGATCAATTTCTTGATAAATAATTCGGTAGGTAAAGGGTTAAATCTTTTATTACAAAACACAGTTTGAAAAACATCCAGTTAATATCTACTTTTAGATTACAATAAAACTAAACTAATAAATTAACAATATGCAGTTTAACATAAATTGCATAAAAATGGGTATGAGACAAAAATTTTAGTTTATTACATGGAAACTAATTGTCTGATCAAACATCTCAGGAATAAATATTAAACGAAATAAAAGTACCTTAAAAGAATTAAAAAAAAAAAAAAAATCAAAGAATACTACAGTATGGAACCATTTATCCAGAAACTAGTTAACCGGAAAACCAGTTATCTGGAATGATACTTTTAATAGACTGACATTAGAATCTTTTTAGAAAAAAGTGTCTTACACAATCAGTTTGACATATACATTGCTTGAAAAAATTGTATAGTTTGATAACAGCATCTAGTATTTGAAATAGAAGCATATAATCATATTATAGATCAGGCCTGTCCAACCTTTCAGTAACTAGGGGCGCATCTTGGCACTTGCACTCAATGAAGGGTGCCATTATTTACGTGACTGAAAATATTTGGCAATATTATCACATAGTATTAGTACACACGCACATCTTAACATAATGCAAATGAATTGTACAGCGGTAATCAAAAGTCCCCTACAGTTTTTGAGCTACAAATATTAAATTTCAAACTATACATTTACTTTATGAGAAGCCTATATGAAAAATGTTGTAGGGTAAGGCACCAAAAGTTTAATCGCTACTATAATGACAATAATAACAAATATGAAAATCATAATCTTTATAAATATGAAAATCAGGGACATTGCTAAGTTTCTTTTAGTATGTGGAAATACGGTTTGATTTATTTTGAAGGTGTGGATTAGTTTTATGAAAAATACAAAAACAGACAAGCATAATAGTGATCAAACCATGTGATGGTTTCACATGGATAGTCTGGAAGGGCTTTCATAGATGAAAATCATTCTGCATTCTTCATTATTTTTCCTTAACAAAATTATAGAAAATAAATAAATAATAAAAAAAAACACTCTAAAATTTCAAAAATCAAGAAAAAAAAGATTGAACCCTTTTATCCTTCATATAAAACAGCCAATGGGCCGATAACATAAAAAGAAAAAGGAGAGGGAGGCAGGTGAAAACGTTTATTTTTCTCCTACTTCTTATGCATAAAAAAGAGCTAGTATTTCCAAATATTAAGAAATTTAACTATCATAATTACACTATATAAACAATAACTACAAATTATAAAAATATGCATGATTAAATTTCCAAAGTATGTTTCTGGTTTTTAAAGTACAACGGCAAGTCAACAGCATGCCAAACACAGGTTTTAAAAATATCTCTGATAAAATATTAATGATTTTTAAGAAATCATTCTTTATAATGGCATTTTACTTCTAAAATTTTTAATAACAGCAAGTCTTCAAAAGGGCGCCGAGAAAACCTTCAAAGGGCTCCATGGCGCCCTCGAGCGCCGCGTTGGACAGCCCTGTTATAGATTAATAAATAATATTATAGATGTTTTCATTTTTATGCAGAGAAAACAGAAGAATTTTTGTTCCCAAGGAGTTTCAAAAGAATTATCTTCTTTCAAGCTCTAACATTTGATCTTACTTGCATCAGATTCTTGATTCAAGTAATCTAATAATAAATTTAAAATTAGAAGTAATACCACAACTACATATGTTTCATAAAACTTATCAAATGGATGCTGCTTTAATGCCCAACCAGTTAACTGGAAAAACCAGTTATCCGGAATACATCTGACCCCAACCATTCCGGATAAATGGTTCTGTACTATACTATACAAATTACCATAAACAAATTAAAATACAGCAAAGGAAATTATTCAAGTTTTATCATACTTTCATTTTATTTCCACTAGCATTAACAATTTTTTTGCATGTAAAGTTACCAATAAAATTTACCAGAGTTATGAAAGAAGAAAGTCAATTGGATATCTTCTTTTTATAAAAATAAGATACATTCGTTTACATTTTCCCCCAACAAATAAGGAAAGGGCATGTTTACAAACAAGCACTTCTGTCAACCAATCTACCGCTACATTTTTTGTCATAGCGATCATTGTAGGAATCATCTTGACGACGTAGCCCAATCATATCATACTTACTTATGCAATGGCAAACTTAGACCAATCAAATTCCCGGACTTCATCCGTACAGTATCAGTCGTTAAAGAACGGACTGGTTTTTCTCCCTTATCCACAGTAATTCGTCCACAGTGACGTCAGCTGCCCTTTCCTTATTGACGAAAATATCCTTTTTTTGCGATACGTTTAATGAAATTCGCATCTTTGACCTTTTGACGAAATTCGCTTTTTTTTCTATGAATTGTTAGCCAAAATTTGCTTTTTTTTGAATGAATTTTTGATGAAATTTTTGTATTTTCCATGATTTTTCAACAAAATCCACGTATTTTGCAAGAATTTTTGAAAAAAAAAATCTGCCATTTTATGATGGAATTTGCATTTTTAACGCGATCATTTGACGAAAATCTCATTTTTTTCGCAATCCTTAATGGAGGTTGCGTTTATTTCGCGATTTTTTGACAGAGACCATGTCATTTTCGCGACTATTTTAAGGGAAATAGTGTCTTTTCGCGATCCTTTGATGGAAATTGCACTTTTCCCATGATCCTTTGATGAAAATCTGATTTTTTTTTTTTTTTCCGACCTTATTATGAAAGTCGAGTCGTTTTAGCAATTCTTTGACCCAAACAGCGTTTTTCTTTTCGCCATTGTCAAAGGTGACAGAAATCGCCTTTTTTTCCGCAATCTTTTTGACGGAAATCACGTCTGTTTCGAGTTCCTTTGACTGTAATTACTCTTTCTCGCCTCCCAATCACTTGAAGAGTGTCACGTTTTTCCACAATATTTTGACAAAAATAGTGTTTTCTTTTGAGATCCTTTAACGAAAACGCGTTTTTTAGAAACTTTTTGACGGAAATCGCGTTTTTTCAGTAATTTTTTTAACGGAAATCATGTCTTTTTCGCTATCTTTTTTACGAAATTTGCATTTTTTCCTGCGATTGCGATCCTTTGAAGGAATTTGTTCAGTTTGGCGCTGTTCAACTATCATCCCCCTGCCAACCAAATTTTAAAGCAATCAATCAAAAGGATAATAAAATTCAGTTCCGAAAAAGCGGAATTCCGTGTTTCCATGGAAAAATAGAATGTCTGAAAAAAAAAAAAAAATATGAGCTGGAATTTTCAGATTTAAATCAAAATTTTAAACAGGATGGTCAAAAAGTGAAATTATTTTAAGCCCATTTCTTTTGCTCCCAATTCTTCCCATTTTTAAGTAAAATCTGGGAAAAAAAAAAAACCACCAAAAAACGGATTTTTTTTTTTTTTTGTTTTCAGAGATTTTTTTCATTTTGCTTCCGTTTTTGGGAATTTTCAAAAAGCCGAATTCCGTCCTGTTGACGGTAAACTTGCACCCATGATTACATTGCGTTTGTGTGATCGTCAACTGATTCGATTCTTAAATGATCGATTTAGTCGTGAATAATAATAATAATAATAATAATAATAATAATAATAATAAAGTCGGTGACTCAGATTTTAAGTGATATTTTAAACACATTTTGCCCCGCCGAGATATTGCGAAGTCTTCAGATATTTTTCATTGTCTTCGGCGCCGCTGTCCTGTAGCCTTAGAACCAATGAAGTCAGGACTGAAACTTTGATTTATCACTTACCCATCATACGTAGTATATAGGGTAAGTCTTGCCATCGTTTTGAAAAGCGAAAAACATTTTTGACGGATTTACACGTTTCAGACACTGGAGATTCCGACAAACATGTTTTTTTGGGGGAGAAAAATGCTGTCCATCCGTCTGTGTGTGCATCTGTCTGTCTGCAAACGCTTTATCTCCCGAACAAAATGAGATAGAGACTTGAAATTGGGTGTGCACTTAGTATGTAATTATGAGAAGAAACCTATTGAATATCAGTAACTCGATGATCCGGAACTAAGTTTTTCAGACTCTCAAAATATTCGTTCTAATGAAAAAAAATAGAAAAATTTGCAAGTTTTTTTTTTATTTATCTTTTTAAAAGGGCCTTCACAATCTGTACCCCGGGACAATTAGACAAAGAATTAAATATAATATATGACATCGCAAAGAGTAATGGTTATAATAAAAGTACAATAGACAAGTTAATTAAAAGCATGAATGGTAAAAAGAGTAACTACAAACTACAAAATTCGAATATATTTTCTCTACAATATTTTCTTGGATTTTTCGAACGTTTAAAATATAAACTCAATAAATATAATATATCCATAGTTGCAAAACCGTCGGCTAAATTAAAAAACTCAATATGTAAGAAAATTGATCCAATAGAACCACATCAAATATCTGGCGTAATATGAAATACCATTCACAAAACAAGATGAAACAAAACAATATTACATTGGTGAAGCAAAGAGAAAACTCAGAACTAGGATTAAATAACATATAGCAGACATCAAATACAATAGGAAAACTACAGCTCTCTCACGATTCTCAAGAATCAGTAGAAATCTTCATACGTAGAGACAGTCTTTGCAATGAATTTGCCTCCATGGAGCTACTTAAATTTGGAAGGAAATGCTTCAAAGGTTTTTAAGACAATAATTTGTAATATTTCACGTTCACAATTATTTTTATTCAATTTTATTTCCAGTTTTATTTTTCTATGCTCATGTTCACGTGATTTGTGTTTTTCTGTTTATTTCGAAAATTTCTTTTTATCATTTATTTGTTTTTGAAAATGCTGCCGTAAGAGCAATGAAGCATGTAAAACTATAAATTTTTCTGTTATTTTTAGTTGATCACTTAAAGCATTTAAAATAAATTGATATTTTAAAGTAATGGTTTATATTACATGTAAGTTTTTTTTTTCTTTTTTTAAGGAGTGGATGTAAAAGACAATAAAATAACACAACTTTTGCATAAAAACTAAGTCGATCGGATAATAAGTCGCTGAGATATTTGTAATCCTATTTTTTACACTCTTCGATTTTTCATGACCCTGTATTTCATTCAAATTGCAATTCAAAGATATATTTTAATTGAAAATGAGACGCTTCATCCGACGCATAGTAAACTGTTAGTTAGTATGATAATTATTTTTGGAGTTATAAGGATGTTTCTTGTACACAATTAAGTATTACTTGAGTAGTTTTGCGTTTTATATAAAGAGGTGGAACCGTGGAAATTCGACGAAAGAAAATCTTTCAGAAAAAAACTGTTCCATTGATTTACAATAAATCTACAAAATTAGTTACAGTAAAAAATAAATCTTATATTGGTCAGTCTAACTCTCAAACAAACATTATTTTAAGCTAAAATTAACAAAATACTATATAACTCAATTATATGCAGATTATTAAACGAAATAAAACCGAAATTCACCGGATTTTATAACAGATGATATTTTTGAAATAGTATACACATTTTAATCTCTCTCTCTCTCTCTTTATTTATTTATTTATTTATTATTATTTTTTTTAATTTAAGAGAGAATGGAGTGATTCTGCTGCCACAATTACAAAATTGGTGCTAAAAATTATAAAAAAAAATTAATATCTGAAAAATAAATTGAGATACAGCTTTGAAACAAATTGCATTTAAAAGTAAATTTTTTTTCTCATTACGACGGTGCAAAAAATTACAATGTACGATGCTTTGAAGTGTAAAATTTGTAGTACCAAAAATTGCAAAACCAAAATTGCATGGAAAAGTGTTGCAACTTTTAATTTCTATTTTTTTCTTTTCAATTTTAATATAAAATGAAGTGATTCTGTTGCCACAATTACAAAATTGATACTAAAAACTATAATGGATAATATGGATTTTGCAGCACCTTTCCTTTTTTTAGGTGCATTCGTAATTATGTAAATACGTAGTACCTATAGTTGTCGTTCAGTCCGTCTGTCTGTCCGCTTATAACAACTCAAAAACTACCCAACCGAATCATTTGATATTTAAAATATGCAAATATTACATAATTTTGTCGTGCCATTTCAAATTTTATGAAAATCGGATGCTTATATTCGAACAACAGCATATCAATTCCGATAATTGCATCGGAAACAGCTTGTATTTTCTTTTCTTTTCTTTTCTTTTTTTTAAAAAATTTGTAGAAAGAAGTTATTTGGTGAAATAGAATTTTATTAAATGCAGGCCCTTTTAACAAAAATGCCCTTATAAAATGTTTAATGTCCAAAATTGGAATACTTCTGTTGCCACGATGACAAAAAAGTAATGAAAAATTTAATAATGATAAAATTTAAAAACAAATTGTAATAAAGATTTCAAACAAATTTCATTGAAAAGTGCATTTTTTTTTCTCTACTCAACGGTGTAAAAATTTAAAATGGGCGATGTTTAGAAGTTTAAAAATTGGCAGTTCCGAAAATTGTAAAATTGAAATCTAATTTAAAATTTGTTTATTTAATATTAATGTCATACGAAATAGGAGGCGTTCAGAAGTCAGTCTGATGGACTCGATCCAATAAAAATGCCCATTTTAAACAGATAAAGTTGCATGTCTATAAACTACTATTTTTTTTTTTTTTTTCATTGGTCTAGGAATATGGCCTATGTTATACATGACTCGTTATAATCATCCTAAAAATGATCTTTATTATTATTATTAATTTAAATATAGAATTTTGAAGTCTTTAAAATTTTAGTCTTTAAAAATATCCTTTTCTAAATAGTCGTTGTAATTTATTAAAATACATTTTTCTTTTTAAGTGCACTATTTTGTGTTCAGAGTTCCGTCTTACTTTCAAGTAAAATTTTAGATAAATTCACGTTTTACATAAAGATGTTTTAACCATACAAATTTGTTAAGATATTATGAATCTTTAAATAAAATTAGTCAGATGTGATAGTTGCCGAAACGTCAGTGAAGGCTTACTTTGGAGACACGAATTTTTTTGGATTCTGTCTGTCTGTCTGTCTGTCTGTTCCGCGATAACTGACGTAAAAGGCATTCGATTGGCTTGAAATTAAGTGGGTATGTTAGTGAGACACTGGGATTAAGCTGTATAGTTTTTTGTTAGATTTGATTCATTCGTTCGGAAGATATAGAATATTTTATTTCGCGCAATAATGTTTTTCTATGGCAAATCCAATCCAATGATTTTCATTTTTTTCCCCTGAGAGAAAATGACACATTTAATTAATGGAATTCAATGATAAATGGATACTGAAATTTACCAGTTAAATTATTCGTATTGTTTTGAAATTTTGTCAACGCATTTGTCAGATTTTTAAAATTATCACTGTAAATTTTGGAGATTTTTTATAAATGTGTTCCAATAATATAAACTAATTTGTTTTAGAGATTTACTTATTTCAAATGTATTTATTTAATTTTCTTTATTTTCTTTTAATGGTTGCTAAGCAACCATTCATTTTAATCCTTATCCTTATAATGTTATAAATTTGAAAGCGTGTGCGAAAATTTAAATGAAGTCAACATCAAACTTATGAATTAATTAATGTCTTTGTATCTTTGCGTATAAATATAGCATAGCCCAGAAAATAACATAGGCTATGTTTTATTAATTTTATTCAAATATTACTTAATAATTCAAAATTCCCTTCTTTTTCATACAGAATCAATAGCGATTTTTTAGATAAAATTTAACCAATTTCCTTTATTGTTGTCAAAAAAATCAAATTCTGGAATATTAATTTTTCAACGGCAATAAGTTTTAATCCAGCAATTTCCTTGCGAAAAATTAAACTAGGAAAAAAAAATAATAAAATAAATATGACGTCAGAATTAAAATAAAAATAGATATAGTACTTTTTGTTAGCTCACAGGCTATCATAGCCTGAGAGCTTATGTGCCCGTCCGTTCTGTATGTACGTGCGTTCGTGCGTAACGCGATAACTCATGATAAAAATATCGGATCCACTTGAAATTTTGTATATAGGTATAGCCTGATAAGGCGCTTCCCTGATTAGTTTTTGGAGTTCATTCGATATGTATAAGAGGGGGAACGGGGGGCTCATGCTCCTCCCCTTAATTGATATAAACGAGATTTTCATGCAGAATTAACAATTTTCGTTCAAAATTTAGATATAGGATCATTCTGATGAGGCGATTCCGTGACTGTTATTAGGTGTTCATTGAATAAGTATAAACAGGGGGAACGGGGGGCTGATGCCCCCCCCCTTAATTGATATAAACGGGATTTTCATGCAGAATTAACAGTTTTCGTTCAAAATTTCAATATAGGATCATTTTGATGAGGCAATTTTGTGACTGTTATTAGGTGTTCATTGAGTAAGTATAAACAGGGGGAACGGGGGTTCTAATGCCCCTCCCCTTAACTTGTATAAATGGATTTTTCAATCAGAATTGTGAGATTTCGTTTAAATCTCTGAATAGTTTTGGAAGTTTAATGGTTAAGTATAAAAGAGGGGAATAACTCCTCTTAAATTATATAAATGCTAAATGGGTTTTTATTAAGAATTATCCGATTTGCTCTGAATATTGCATATAGATCTTTTAATATGATAAAGCATGTACTTGATAGTTTAGGAGGTTCAATGATTGAGTATAAAAAAGGAGAAATGGGAGAGCTGTTTCCCTTTCTTATTTTTTTTTTTTTTTTTTTTTTCGAACGGAGTTAACCCTTTAAAATACAAGGCTGTAATGTACAATTAGTATGCGTAGCCTGTGAGCTCAATGCCATCAGTTTAACTGGGCAATATTCTTTTTATTAGATATTAAACACGGATATTCGTTTCGTTAATAAGAATTTTTCTAACAAAAATGGGGACATAATTAGAAGTAAAAGAAATAAAAAAGAATTACATTTTTAATAAATATTCCATTTAGTAAAGTATGACGTCATAGTTGAACAAAAACAGGTATTTTATAGTAGTCGTTAAAAATACAAGAAACATAAATATCAATAACTCATGAATAATGACGTCATTGCCGAAATTTCAGTGAAGGCTTACTTTGGAGACACGAAATTTATTGTTTTTCATATGTCAGTCTCTTCTTCTGTATGTCTGTCTGTCCCGCTATAACTGCAGCAAAATGCAATCAAAACTTTTTTTTTTTTCGGAAACAAAATTGTAAAACTCTAGATTACTGAGTTTACACTTACAAAAGTTCCTGAATAATCAGGTTTAGGTGTTTGTGGTTGGCAGGCATGTAGAAGTATGAGGATAATGAAAAATATTTGCCCAAACTGTTACTTATTCTTATAAATCAAAATGTATAGAGAAATGCAAGATATATAATAACCATTAGCACAATTATTAGAAAGTGGCAAATTTAAATTAAGTGAGGCTCGGGGGGTTCAGGGGGGCTCCCCCTGAAGAAATCTACTATGTTATAATAAAGAAAACAAAAATAATAGATCATGAAAATTTCAGAATATCCTAACATAACTAAATTTTTAATTTACCGCTTTTGATGGCTGAAAACTTCTAATTTTATACTATAATGCGAGCAAAAATTGTGTGTGTGTGTGTGTGTGTGTGTGTGTGTGGGTAAATTTTATCTCAAAAACGGCTCTAACGATTTTCGCAAAAATTTGGATTTTACCATTTTCGGGCACGAGAAGACCATTGGGCTAGGTCACATGTTCGAGAAAATTCGATTATTGGGTCATTTTGGGTCATAATGGGTCAGGATCAAGCTATTTATATCTAGAGAACGGCTGGATCGATTTTAAGGAAATTTTGTATCCAATCGTTTTTTGGCACGAGAAAACAATTGAGCTGGGTCACATGTTCGAAAAATTTTGATTAGTGGGTCATTTTTGGGTCATTGTGGGTCAAGCCATTTTCATTTAAAAAACGGCTCTAACGATTTCGACCAAATTTTATATTTTATCGTTTTGGATTACAAGAAGACCATTGGATTAGGTAACATGTTCGAGAAAATTCGGTTAGTGGGTCATTTTTGGGGTCATTGTGGGTCATGCTATTTTTATCTAGAGATTTTCTCACGCAATTTTGACTAAAAATTGCATTCTATGGTTTTCGGGCACGAGAAAAACATTGGGCTAGGTTACATGTTCGAAAAAAAATTTAATGGGTCATATTGGGTCATTAAGTGTCTGGGTCAAGCTATTTATATTTAAAAAAACGCAGAATCAATTTAATCGAAATTTTGCTTGTAATAGTTTTTTGACACGAGAAAGCTAATGGGCTAAGGCACACGATCGAGAGATTCCGATTATAAGAGTCATTTGTGGGTCATGATGGGTCATAATGGGTCATGGTCAAGCTATAGCTAAAGAACAGGTGGATCGATTTCAACGAAATTTTGTATACAACATTTCTTTGGCACGAGAAAACTATTGGGCTAGGTCTCAGTTTGATAAATTTCGATTACTGGGTCATTTTGGGTCATAAAAGGTCTGGGTCAAGCTATTTATATATAAAGTACGACAGTATCAAATTTAATGAAATTTTGTATTAAGTTTTTTGACACGAGAAAATTAATGGGCTATCTCACATGTTTGAGAGATTTCGATTATAAGAGTCATTTATGGGTCATGATGGGTCATAACGGGTCATGTCAAGCTATATCTAAAGAACATGTGGATCAATTTTAACGAAATTTTGTATACAACATTTTTTGGCACGAGAAAATCATTGGGCTAGGTGACATGATCGAGAAATTTTAATTAATGGGTCATAAAGGGTCATAAAGGGTCTGGGTCAAGTTATTTATATTTAAAGAACGGCAGGATCGAGTTTAACGAAATTTTGAGTGTAACAATATTTGTACACGAGAAAACTAAGGGGCTAAGTCACATGTTCGAGATATTTCGATTATAAGGGTCATTTGTGGGTCATGATGGGTCATGGTCAAGCTATATCTAAAGAACGGGTGAATCGATTTTAACGAAATTTTGTATAAAGCATGTTTTTAGCACGAGAAAATCATTGGGCTATGTGACATGTTCGAGAAATTTCGATCAGTGGGTCACTTTTGGGTTATTCTAATTTTATCTAGACAATGTCTCGCGCAAATTTGACAAAATTTTATAATCTATCGTTTTCGGACACAAGAAAATCATTGGGCTAGGTCAGATGTTTGAGAAAACTCGATTAATGAGTCATTTTGGGTCATAATGAGTCAAGGTCAAACTATTTATACCTAAAAATTGGCTCAATCGATTTTATCTAAATTTTGTATTTAACGTTTTTCGGCACGCAAAAATTAATGAACTAAGACACATTTTCGAGAGATTTTGATATAACGGTCATTTGTGGGTCATACTAATTTTATCTAGAAAATTGTTCTCACCATTTTGAGTATATTTTCTATTATATCGTTTTCGGGCAAAAGAAAACCATTGAGATAGGACACATGCACGTAACAATTCAATTAGTGGGTCGTTTTAGGTCTTAATAGGTTTGGGTCATTCTAATTATGTATAACAACGACTCAGTCAATTTTACCTAAATTTTGCAACGGAACGTCTTTTGTCACGAGAAGACTATTGAGCTGAGTTGCATATTAAATAAAATTATATTAGTGGGTCACATCGATTCATTGCTGTATGCTGTCAAGCTAATTTTACTTAAGAAATGGCTTAAACGATTTTGATTCATTTAATACTCTACTGTTTTTGATTACCTGAAGACCATTGAGCTAAGTCACATGTTTCATCACATGTGATTAGTGGATCATTTGGGTAATAAAGGTCAGGATCATGAGACTATGGCAAAAGCCAATAAGTTGACGATATTTGACAAAATACTGGCAAAATTTGGCCGAAAAATCGACTATTAAGCTTACGAAACCAAAACACATATTTGGCGCCAAATGAAAGAATGTGTCCAAATTTGGTTTTATCTGGCAAAAAATATTGTCTTTCAGAATGTGAAGAAATTTCTTATACATTCTTAATAGTCTTCGAGATGCATAGTTAAACTAACCAGAGTCGAGCTAAAAAAGTGATTTGGATTGATGTTCTTTCGTTGTAAATTTTAAAATAAAGTAAAATTTATGAACATGTGCATACAAACATAGTTTTCTTATTGATTGTTTTTGTAAATAATACTATTATTAATAACATGTTTTACAGTAATAATACTATATCGAGTTGAACACAAAGTTAATTTTGACCGAGCTGAGCTCGGTCACCCCTGCTAGTTCTTATTTTATTCTTATAAATAATTAAATAATTTGAAATTTTTAAATTACAGTTTCCAGGAAGTTGAATATTACCCAAAGTGTGTTTTAAAAAAATATGAACAAAGCTGACGTTGAGGCTCCTGATCTGCAGATTTATTAGTCCTAAAACTTTTGTCTGTCTCATACATCTTAGTACTTCTTCAAAAATGCAGCACAGTAGCACCCCCGGTTAGAGGATTGACACCGTAATCTATTCAGCAACAACTTATGTCAACTTCTAACTGAATCTGAAGTTTGATGAAAATCCATGCATTAGTTTTTGAGATACAGCTATTACGAAATCGTTAAAAATGCAACATAGCAGAGCCATCCTTTGCACCAAAAACTAAACATTATTTATTTATATCAATTACTAATTGAATCTGAAGTTTAATGAAAATTTGTGCATTAGTTCATATGACAGAGTTATTGCGATATCGTGATAAATTCAGCATCGCAGCGCCACCTATTGAGCGATTTAAAACAAAACGTAATTATATCAACGATTAACAATCTGAAGCTTGTTGAAAATCCGTGCAATATTATATTACTTTTTTAATCTATTTCGGTTGTTATCATTAGAGTATGACTTAATATTAAATTAAAAGATGTAAATGCATAAACTAATTAAGGAATTAGATGGAAGAAGGTGTCATTAATGGACAGACTAAGAAAATGCATAGGATGAGAGAAACTACTGGGTTACACAAATTACATTTTGTCGTACACTTTACAAAAAAATAAAAAAAAAAACTATTTAGCATTTTAATAACAATAAATTATAATCAGTAGATTTGCACTTCTTTACAGAATAACCTTAAAATTATTATTTTAATGAATTAATTTTACATGCTTTTCTGTTACGGACGCATTTTTGTAATTCAGCAGAAAAAATAAATCTCAGAGTTAGTAATCATGATTAATTAAACAAATAAAATATATTTTCATTATTCCACCAAAATATCTCAAAAAAACTTTTGGACATTAAAATTGAAATATTTCCACATGAAAAATGAACACAAAACAGTTTGACGAATTTAAGGAAAATTATAACTTTTCTATATGAGATTTCCACGTAAAAACGGAAAATGAAATAAATAACTTGGCGTACGTTTTTTTTTTTTTTTTTTTTTTTTTTTTTTTTTTTTTTTTTAAAGCAAATATTACGTCATAATGGAAATATAAGGATTATGACTACTTTATACATTTTAGACTACTGAAAATAGCTGTGGAATTTAAACTTCAAAACGTAAAAGAACATTAAACTTTCTTATATTAAAAATGTATGTTATTTGAGAGGAAAATACACATTTTAATAGTTTTTTTTATTAAGATTGGTTGGAAATAGCGCATATTTTAGTGGTCATTCCTTTTAATCATATGTTTCTCGATTTCTTTTCTAAAATTTTTAAAATACCTTTTTTTATGAAAATTATTGCATATTTTTAATGAATTTGTGAAAATTCAATTATTTCATTCAAGAATCCAAATACATATTTTATTCTTAATTTATTCTTAATCATTTACTCAAACGATACTTACGCATTTAAAAATACATATAATTTTTTTAAGTGGCAACAAAAGAATTACAAAAAAATAAAATTAATCATTAATTTCCTTATATAAATTGTTATTCAAAATCGAAGGTTGAAATTTGAACCAAATGAAACATATTTATTATAACTAGACGGTTGCCCGCCCTCAGTAGCCCGAAGACTATCTGAATGCCAGTTCTACAACCCCACACATTCACGTTTCTGTGCCATGTCTCGTCAGTTTCCGGCAGATATGTTTGATCGGTGTTCTGGGGTTTCGTTTGCATATCTTTTTTTATTGTTAATGAAGAGGTCTTCCATTTGTTCTTCCATCTGTTCTTCTTTCTGTTCTTCCATTTGTTCTTCCATTTGTTCTTCAATTATATTCGACGATTCACTGTTTGAGAGCCTATCTGTCCTTTTATTTATAGAAGTTCAAAATGAAAAAAGATTTTCTTAGCAGACGATTTTTTGTGATAAATACATTATCTGTTTTATATTTCTTCTGCTTTATTCCTTTTATTTATAGAGTTCAAAATGAAAAAAGATTTTCTTAGCAGACGATTTTTTGTGATAAATACATTATCTGTTTTATATTTCTTCTGCGTTTACCTAAGCTGTGTAAAATCTCTATAAATAAAAGGAATATAGAGGATGAGGGCCTATCTGTGCCTCAAATAATTATTCAATTATTCAATTAATTATCCTCGGAATTCCTTTTATATATATAGATTGATATAAATATTAAGTAATACTTATAATGTTAGTATTATTTTTAATATGTTTGTCGTTGCCATTTAAAAACGGTTTGGCTGAATTTACATTTCTGAAATTAAAATGTGCCAAAATATAAAATAACGTTTTTGTTTAATAAAGATGCAAAAATAGTATAAAATAAAAATAATATTGCCCAGTTAAACTGATGGCATTGGGCTCAAAGGCAATACCCACTAATTGCACATTACAGCCTTTTATTTTCAATGGTTAGTTCCGATCGAAAAAAAAGAATCAAAGGAGGGGAAACAGCCCCCCTTTCCACTTTTTTTTACTTAATCATTGAACCTCATAAACTAACCAGGAACATGCTTTATCATATAAAAAATCCATATCCAAAATTTAAAGCAAATCGGAAAATTGTTAATAAAAACTCATTTATATAATTTAAGAAGAGTTATCCTTCTCTTTTATATACTTAATTATTAAACTTCAAAAACTATTCAGAGATTTGAACGAAATCTGACAATTCTGCTTGAAAAACCCATTGATATAAATTAAGGGGAGAGGCATTAGACCCCCCCCCATTTCCCCTGTTTATATTTATCCAATGAACACCTAATACCAATCACGGAAGTGCTTCATCAGAATGATCCTATGTGTAAATTTTGGAGAAAAAAAAACTAATATTTCTACATGAAAAACCCATTTATATCCTATAAGGGGAGGGGCATGAGCCCCCCGTTCCCCCTCTTATACATATCGAATGAACTCCAAAAACTAATCAGGGAAGCGCCTTGTAATGATATACCTATATACAAAATTTCAAGTGGATGGGATATTTTTATCATGAGTTATCGCGTTACGTACATACAGAACAGGCGGGCACTAAGCTCTCAGGCTATGATAGCCTGTGAGCTGAAAAGTATTGCTATTTTCAAATACTTATATTATGAAATAAAGCTTCGCGAATCTAAACAAAGAGTGGCTTTTGCTGGTATGTTAATAGCAAAAATTCTGACAAAAATGAAAGAAAGAAAGAAAGGTGGATCTGAAGTCCGGGAGAAATAGTGGAAAATGAAAAATTGAAATTCGCGTTAGTTCGAATCAAACAAAATCAAGAGAAAATGAGTTCAAATAAACTGAAAATTTTTACTTTTATTTTACCTTTGAAATTTTCGGGATTTCATGTTTAATTCGAATTAAGCGAAGGTTCGATTTATGCGATTTTGAATTAACGAAAGCCGACTCTACTGGCACAGTATATATAATTTTCCTACCTAATTAACTTATGATAAATCCGATACTTAAATCTCTACAGCGCACTTCTACGATTTTTTTTTTTTTTTTTTTTTTTTTTTTTTTAATTAGCGCTCAAAATGTTAAATTGTGCCAGAAGATACGGTACTTACGTATTAACGCCACCTCAGCAGAAGTTGTGCTAATGTGCCAATAAAGAGCTATCTTGTTGTTTGCATACGCATGCAGTTATCTTTTGAATTCCTTGTTGTTTGCTGATTTTTGCCGCCATTTTTTAGCACTTTTTTGTGCTTTAGTGCTTTTTTTCTCATTTTTGGCGCCATTTTTTGTGCGCGTGTGAACAACAAGATTGCCCTTTATTGGCTCATTAGCGCAACTTCTGCTGCGGTGGCGTTAATACGTAAGTACCGAAGATACATTTTAAAATTTACTTAAATTCCCCCCCCCCCCCCCGAAAAAAAAATTCGAATTTTGTTAGGAACATAAAATGTATAATATGCAGGGTTCTCGCTGTCGCTCGCCATTGCGCGAAATTGCGAGTAAATTCTTCATTTGGCGAATAAACAAGCAATTAGATTCGCCAAATTGCTAGTGCTCAATTTTTGCTTTTTCTTTCTTTTTCGTTTTTCATACATATGCATATATGCGTATTTTTAATATATTTGTAGCGGATAATTGAAATTATATTAATAACAATCGTTGTCGCAGTTATAAAAAACTTAGGTTATTTTAGACCATACTGAAAAAAAGGGATAGATTAAAGGATTGAAAAAATATTTTTAGTGCTACTCGGCGAATCTATTTCACTAATACTTTTTTCACTTGGCGAATGCTTTTTATTTTTAATTAGCCAAATTACTAGCGTTGGGCAAATGCCAGCGAGAACACTGATAATATGAATTTTAAAATGTTCAGGTTTAGTTTAAAGACGATTAAAATAATCAACTAGAGATATTAATATAGTTAATTTTATTTAAAATACATCTTGCTACTTTCAAGCTTTTAATCAGGCTCTTCCTCAGAGAATATTTTTGTTTATTTATACAAACACAGGATTTCGTTTTGAAAATGAACGAGAAATTAAAATCAGTTGAATCAGTCTTTTTACCACTTTTTTCCTCTCAAACACTTCTAAATAAATAAATAATTACAAAAGAACTCGTTCATTTTCAAAACGAAATTATATATATAAATCTTCTGTGCGTATGTATGTCACTGAACTCCTCCTAAACAACTGGACCGATTTTAATGAAATTTTGTGTGTGCGTTCCAGTGGATTCGAGAATGGTTTAGATTCACATTTCGTCGAAATTGATTCAGTACTTTTTTAGTAATTAGGCGAAAACTAATAGTTAGTGGTTTTTCCCTAATTAAAAGTGTTGAATAAGTTCGATGAATGGAGTGCGGACGGAATGTCGGACCGGTCTAAGGCGCCAGATTTAATCTCAGCTTCTTAAAGAAAGAGATCGCGTGTTCGAACCCCACTGCTGACAAACGTGAATGCTTTACAATAATATTTCCTGTATTATAATTTTGATTAGCCGACTTCAGACAATCGTTAACTTTTAACTAAAAAGAGAAAAATAAACTTTTCTATCAAAAATCGAACCGACTTCAAAAAATACTGAAGGGTGAAAAAAAATTTCCTTACATAATTGTAATAAGAAATTAAATTAAAAGCGTAGTGTTTATCCTGCGTATTACCATATTTACGCACATTTATTTGATTTTCTGGAGTCGGTGCCAAGAAGGACAACGTCTGTCGGGTCTGCTAGTATTTGTATAAAAATAAATAAAAATATTCTCTGAGGAATAAGAGTCTTGAAACTTCTAAGATGTTGTAGAATAAAATTAATCATTAACATCTCTAGTTGATTGTGTTAATCGCCTTTTAACTAAAACTGGAAATTTCAAAGTTCTTATTACATATATTTTGTGTTAAACAGAGGGTGAAAATTACGTTCCGTAATGTGTTTTCACAGGGTTGCTGGGGAGGGGATGGAATCCCCCAAGATCAATGAATTGCCCCCCCCCTCGGAGAATTTGAAGTTCCGTGTTTTAAATGGTTAAAAAGTGTAATCCCCCCCCGGAACTCTATTATCCCCCCCCCCCCAGGAGCCATAGAAATCCTTCCTGAAATAGAATGTCTGAATTCAACACTTATATGTTTTTATTATTTTTATTTGGTTTGTCAGGAACAATTTCTTTATCGAATCATTTTCCTTCATAGTTCTTTATTATTATGCCAAAAAATGTACCTTAAAATGCTTAAATAATACAAAATACAAAAAAGTTGAAAGGGGGGGAACCGAGTCAACCCAATTTTCCGTCACATAACTTCAAATTTTTCCCAAGCGAGCATCAATCAGATTTCCTCCGTAATTGATTTTTCCCCAATTCCTGCGAACGTCGGCCTGGGAAAAGTTCATTTAAAAACCGATCGAAGAGACGGACGGTGGATCGAACATTAGAAAGAGTCCGAGCAAGCTCATTAATCCAATTATCGACAAACATGAAGGCTCTTTTAAAATGAGAGCACAAGCCAAAGCTGACTGCGTGTAATTCATCAGGCGAGTCGACAGGAGTCGTTTTTCACATTTTTTGACAAGTATCATTCATTGCTCCCGGTGCCCATTCTAGAATTCAGTCTCGCGAAAAATCTGCAGAATGATTTTCGCAAATGGAGCGGACGGCGCATGCGCCTCTCTCTCGGCGCGCTCCTGTCGTGGAGAGTAGACGTTAGTGGATGGAAAGACCGGCCCGCCAACTGCCTACCAGGGGGAAGAACCGGGATGGAAGTTTCGCCAACGCGCCAAAAAGAAAATTTCCAACATCGGACACAGATTTCTGTGACTCCGAGACGGGGGACATTTTATAGTTCTGGAAAAAATGAGGATTGCACTTTTTGACCATTGAAAGCATATAAAGGGTGGAATTTTCTGTGGCTTTGGGGGGTGGGATGATGTCCCCACAGGGCCGTAGCTAAGGGGGCGCTATGGGCGGCTCAGCCCCCCCCTAAAATATTTTGAGCCCTCCCTGGAAAAAGTTCCAAGGTTATTAAATGTTCCGAAAATCCTAATGAAATTTTGTTCAAAAATCTAATTTAGTTTTGAGACTCTTTCAAAGTTTTGCTGAATTACTAAATTGTATCTAAAACAAGTGTTTCAACACTCTTTCATCCTATTTTTACATATGAAGCTAACATGATGGTTAATTTGGCACCAGTTGTACACTCAAAATTTCCATCATCATATACTTTTCTTAGTATAAAATGAAGTTATTACAACAGTTTAAGGGTGTATTCGAAAAAACGCTTTTCCACCTTCAACAGCTCGAAATTTTCCGATACAATTTCAGACACATTTTTAAAAGTAGAAACATGAAACTTGCTGAGGGGATTCTTGAAGGGACGTATGAGGTGCCGTGTGGTGTCATTTTACGCTCAATTCATTAGAATTTGATTTATAAACAATTACCTTATTTGTATGACCCTTTTTTTCGTTCCCAGATCGCCAACTTGGGAAAAATCGGTTCGAAATGCAGTTTTTGATTGCTTTTTTTGCAATATTTTCTGCATTTATCAAAGAATTGTCTGTTACGGCACCTTGTGTACTTTCCAAATAAAAGATTTTGAAAGTTTGGTGCATTTGAATTCAAAAATAAATCGGAAAAATAGCAGTTTGAATCGAAATACACCCTTAATGAGAAACATAGTACCTACAATGTGAATATGCACTCATTTATTTTTCTGCGTTAGAGAAAGAGAAAAAAAATTATGAGCTCCCCCTACGTTCTATTGAGCCCCTCCTACTGTTCACTTCTAGCTACGGCCCTGTGTCCCCATCCCTGGAACTCAACACTGGCGATTCGGTTTGTGCTTATCTTCCAGGATCATGATGAATAGAATAGACTTCTTCAAATCTGAAAAGCTTCGTATCAGAAATTGTGGTTATTTTTAGAATTTTTGCCGATTTCTGATCATTGCTTTGTTTACATTTTTTAAACAGTCATTTGAACTATAATGAAAGTAAAATATTAAAATAATTAAGTAAAGTAATAAACTAAAATAATAACAAGTTGGAAATTGCACGTGAAGCGTAGCAAATGAGGTGCGTTCGTACGATAACGAAGTTTTAAAATATTCAGATCTTGCTGATATAGTAGAGCGTACTTCGGATACAGTACAGTGGTCGAAACATTTGTGTTCCTGTAAATAAGCAGGGAGTAATTTTTATTATACTTCATTAACGTATATCTTATTCATAAAACGTGAAATAGTTGAATATAATTAGAACACCCCTCAAACAATGTTTTCCCCTATAACATTAATTAGTGGAATAGATTTGTGTGGCCCTGTAATTTGATAATAAATATTCTTTGCATCACAGATTGTACAGAATGTATATTTTAGTACATACTTCAAAGATTCGTGCCAATTCTATTATGTTCAAATGAGTGTAACACCTTTTAAATGCATTTGAAACTTTTTTCGCATTGATCGTAATGCAACGGAATACTTTTGATTGTGCCTGTAATTAATCTATGCATCCGATTTTCATAACCTTTGAAATGATTCGACAAAATTATGTAATAATTATGCGTTTTAAATTTCAAATGATTAAAATGCATTTGAAACTTTTTCCCCATTGTTCGTAATGTAACGGAATACTTTTGATTGTCCCTGTGATTGATCTATGCCTTCGATTTTCATAACATTTGAAATGACTCGACAAAATTATGTAATAAATATACGTTTTAAATTTCAAACGATTCGGTTGGGTAGTTTTTGCGTTGTTATATGCGGACAGACAGACGGACGGACTGAGCGACAACAATAGGTGCTACGTATTTACATAATTACGAACGCACCTAAAAATTAAGATAATTTTAAAAATATTAAAAGCAAAGGTCAAGTAAATAACCAGTAATGTATAGTTAAAAATTCAGAATAAAATTCCGATGCATTTTCCCAAAATGATTCCATGAAACTTGCCTCATAAATAATGTACAGTACTAAATCACAACAAAATCATAAAAGAAAGAACTATTATTTCAGACTTATTGACTCTCCCTCCCCTCCCCAAATAAAAATAAAATTAAAATTAATAAAATAAAATAAATATTTATTTAACATATTTGGTAAAAAGATTGTGATGACCAGTGATGTCTTGAATTTTTTCAGAAATGAATTTATTCTTACTTTGTGAAAAAGCATGAATTTAGTAATATTAACGAAAATTACATATTAAAACAAAAAATATATGGAATTGATAGGAAACTAAAAAAGTCAAATTTTGTCCCTACATCTGAACTAAAAGCTTCGTTGTTTACATCTGTAAATTGTGTGCGAATTTTAGGGCGTCTACGTACATAGTGTTCGACCTGCTTGTCAAAAATTTGAGCTGGGTCGAACCGGAATCGGAATTAATTGTTTTCATTGCGTGTTGGGCCGGCAAGTTGGTTTGTGAAAATAGTAATAGTGATCATTGGAAATATCTAATAAATTATCAGAAATATTTTCAAAAATCTATTTTTTGTTATATAACTTCAAAGATATTTACAACCGCCTTTTTTCGGTGCATTCGTAGTTATGTAGCACCTATAGTTGTCAGTCTGTCTGTTTACATATAACAGAGCAAAAACTACCCAACCGAATGATTTGAAATTTAAAATATAGAATTGCTGCATCATTTTGTCGATTCATTTCAAATTTTATGAATATCGGATGTATAGTTTAATGACAGGGACCATCAAAAATATTCCGTTACGTGACGGCCAATAGGAAAAAACAGTTTTAATGATGCTACACTCTTTCGAACATATTCAAATGAATATGCATCTTTGAAGTAATATGCAACAAAATTACATTCTGTACAATCTGTGGTGCAAAGAATACTTGTTATTTGTTATTTTACAGGGCTAGACAAAAGTATTCCATAACATAATGGTATAGAAGGAGACATTGTTTTAATTCTATTAAACTATTTCATATTTTATTAAACTGGTT
Source organism: Maratus speculifer (assembly GCA_964019185.1). NCBI lineage: Eukaryota > Metazoa > Arthropoda > Arachnida > Araneae > Salticidae > Maratus > Maratus speculifer. The sequence goes on from OZ025296.1 coordinate 347,459,664, forward strand.
TAAGCCGGCTGAACCGTTGCTAAGATTAACAACGAGTTCCTTCCTGTATAATAGAAATCAGACAATAAGACACGAAAGATTTCGACCACTATGCTGCATCCGAAGTACTCTATACTACTACACCAAGATCTGAATATTTTTAAAACTTCGATATCGTTACGAACGCACCTCATTTGCTACGCTTGACGTGCAATCTCCAACTTGTTTCTTCTATTCAAAAAACATATAAAAAAGAATATTATTCAATGGCGGATCTAAGAGGGGGGGGGCGATGGGGCGATCGCCCCCCCCCCCTTGAGCCCAGTAAAGGGTCTGAAAAAAATGCCCGCACGGAAAAAAAAATTGGACTTAAACTCTAGACCGGCGCCGGGCCGCGCCATTTTTAAGTCACGGAACTGGGTCAGGTCTTTACACTTTCAGAACCGGGGTGGATGGAGTCTTACTTTTTCCTGTAGAGCGATCGAGCCACACTTTTCTTTTCAGGGCGGGCCTGGCGTGGATTTCGTTCTTCCTTGAGGTAAACGCTTGGTTCAAGATCGAACCAGACCATAAGGGAGGAGAAGCAATGGCGGATCTAAGGGGGTGGGGTGGGGGGCGAAATAGCGATCGCCCCCCTTAGATCCGCCATTGGCAGATTCAAGAAAAATGCGCCTTGGCATTTTTCAAGGCGAAAGAGCGATCCTCCCCCCCCCCCCCCTTGGGCTAATAAAAGTTTCCTAAAAAGACATGCATCCTCGTAGGAAATGAATTGAAGCCTAACTCGAGTCTGGGGCGGGCCGCGCCTTTTTAATTTCGCTAGGCTCGGGCTGGGTCAGGTCTTCTCGCTTTCAGAACTGGGCAGTATCGTGATCATTATTTTTCTGCAGATTTGGGTCGGGCCCAATGGCGGGTCTGAGGGGGCGATCGTCTTCACTTCTTGGGCAATAAATGTTTCCCAAAAATACATGCATCCTTGCAAGAAATGAGTTAGATCCTAACTAGAATTCAGCGCCCCCCCCCCCCTGGCCGCTCCTTTTTAAGTTCGCGAGGCTCGGACTGTGTCTGGTCTTACCGCATTCAGAACTCGGCTGTCATTTATTTGGTACTATCATGATCATTATTTTTCTGCTGATTTGGATTGGGTCTGACTTATTTTTCTTTCAGATCGAGTCTGACCTGGAGTCATTCTTCTTAGATGTCTGCATTAGAGATGATTAAGGTTCAGACTTAGCCCGTGTCCGATACGAAATCGTGCTCTGGTTTTATGCTGGTCTACTGATTCGGACTCATTTTTCTGAAATCTGAAAATTTTATTTATCGATGAATAGAAAAATGTAAAAAACTTTTTTTTTTTCCTCTTAAAAATTAGTACTTATTCCTTTTCAAATCAATGTCTTGCTATTTTGATAAAAATGAAAAAGAGGCACAATTTTTTTTTTATTTTAGTATTTGAATGCTATTAAAGAAACAAAACAAAACAAAACAAACAATTAGTCATATCTACATCTGTAGATTTATGTTCAAGCATTGCCGACGACCGCCGATCTGGCGCCTACGAAAAAAGGCGGGAATAATGAATTTGTGTTTAGTTCGATTTTTGTTTGTGGCAGAGATTTTTTTGCAATTGGATCTTTTATTATTATTATTATTTAGACATGTAACACGAAAAGAATACTTTCTTTTGATTTTATTTTGCGGTTACCGAATAATTTAAATTTCTAGTGTATGCCCAGTGGCCGAGAGGTTCGGACCTCTCAACTGGTAGACGGCAGGTGCTGGGTTCGAACCCAATCGCGGCTGTCGGCCTAACCGTTCGGAGTTTTCGTGGTTTTCTTCGAACCTTGCGTAAATACGGGTTAGGTTCCCTTAGAAAGACCCCCACGAAGGGCACTCCCCCTGGTCCTATATCCCTAGCGTAGATAATCGGACGTCAAAAATCAACCAACCATCTAGTGTATGCAACGTATACCAGTCGTAATCGCTTTTCATATGGAAATAACTGTAGTAATTATCATTTCTTTTGGGATCTCTGCTGATGCCGTAGCGGTAAGTAAATGTATTTACCATATTCTTGCGATCGAGTAGTGTTTCCTCTGTTCCTAAAAAAAGTGTTGAACTTTAAAATTTTTAATTTGAGGTTATGTTTTGGGTCATGCTATAACGAAGGCTTGTTATGAAGAATGAAATGGTTATAGTTAAAAATGTGCATTTTTTACAGAAAGTTTAAAAATGTTGTTCGATTTGACAGATAATAGACAGTATTTTCTGCAGGTTCCATGCATTTATTCATGAAACACACTTCATTAACATGTCCATTGTCCATAATATTTTTTTACTAAAACAGAGACAACATATGAGAATCCTTTTATGTGTAAAGTATATTTTTATTTTACATCAAACTGTTCTTTTGATAATATTAAATTTAATTTTTCGTTTAACAGCCTTTTTTTTAATATAAAAAATAGCTTTAAAAATACAATTACATTTGGAATATTTTTTATAAATATTATGCAATTTTTTCTACTGTATAATTTCATTATCGGGTTTTGCTCTTGATGCCGCAAAATGTTTCTGCCTCAGGCGGGATCGGGCTGTGGAATAATAGCACAAATTTATCTCTAGTCCGCACTGACTAAAATTTCCCTGGTCGGGGTACGGCTCGGAATGAAAGTTAAATTTCGGTCCGTGTCCGCCTAGACGTATGCCTGTGCCTGGGCCTGTCCGAGTCGGCGAAATGGTTTCGAATTTTCTAACGTGCTAGCAAAATTAGAATAATTTTTCCAACAGACCGGGCCAATAAACAAAATAAATGGGACGAGCCGGCAAAAAAATTGAAGGGACATATGGGCCTAGCCCATAAAAAAAAAATTGCGGGCTCATTGTCCCTTTGTAAAGATTTACGCAGAAACGTTAAAATATGAGCTATTTTCAATTATATGGGTTTAATGAGAATAAGTATAAACGTGCGTCATCAGTCGAAACTAGTTTGGCAACATCAATACAGAAATCTAACTTTTACAGTGTAGAGATCAGCATCGGAGAATTATATTGTGTGTAACCCGGGTTTATTTTATTTTTATTTATTTATTTATTTATTTTTTATTTTTTATTTTTTTAGCAGGCTTGTACCCGCCCGAGATCAGGCTTGCATTGTTTTTCTACATATAGACGAGCCGGGCTGTAACTAGACTTAATTGTTCTCAAGGTGTGTAGGACAGACAATATACAGTGCCGTGCGAAAGGGGGGGGGGCGAAGGATGCGGTTGGCACGGGCGTGGAAATTTAGGGGGCGCCAAATGTATGCTACTAGCGTAATTTTTGGCCTGTTACAAGAAAAAGTTGGGTCGGAGGGAGGGGGGGTGCCACATTTTCCTTTGCCCCGAGCGCAGTTTTCTCTTCGCACGTCAAATGATTGCGGTTTTTTCTACTTTCTCATGCTGTCGCTTCCAGAAATTCTATTCAAAACGACAATTTTCACAGTATTTTCTTAAGAGTAACCGTCAGTTGTATTTTGACCTATACTCCCCATACTATATTCTTACAAACAGTATAGCTCATTTGCTATTCAACCAATTTGTTTAAAAATTTTTTTGGTAATTGATATAACTTATTTCTTTAACTTTGCAAAATTTTATAAAAGAAAAGTACGGCCTTCTATTTTAAATTAAATTTTAAAATTTCTAACATTAGTTCCAGCAAAAATACCCAGGTGTCCCTACGAGTCCGTCGCTTACTTGTAAAGACGAACCAAGCGATTATTTTTTTAGTTTTTATATATTTTCCTGTCATTTGTTATCATTATCGCTCTTATAAATATATTAACCCGCGAGTAGTCGCGACTTTTTTCACAACGTCATTAGTCGCGCTCGGTCTTTTCGCCGCTGGCCTCCCGCATACCAAATAGGTAAAATAAGAAATATTTTTCACCTAATATACGAAGATAAACTTTCAATTAATATATAAATTCGCAATTTTATTAAGTTATGCATTTTATTCAAGAGAGCTGGAGTAATTAGAAAAGTAAAAATGAACTGACATTAGTGATTGTTACGTAGACTTTTTAGCCAATTTCAACTTTCTTTCTAAAAATGTACCTGAAAGAAAAACAGAGGTGTCCTGTTACTTCACTAAGGTGGTCGAGAAACTTTCAAAGTCAGGTACCTGGTAGATCTCTGCTGTATTTGTAATGTGATGCAAGTTAGGAGAAGATAAGTTATACGAGCGGCGAAAAGACCGACACGCGACTACTGACGGGTTAAGGGATACCTCTTAGACGATATTGTATGAAATATCCCTCAACAAGACATTTTGTTGTCTGGAAATATGATTTTATTCGTAAAATTCCAGAGTAGAATAAAAAGATTCCTCCAAATTCCAGCAACCCCCGGAACTTCCGCCGAGAGAAAAAATAAATAAATAATCAACTGCAGAAAAGCAGTCTCTAGCAGACTTCGAGTCGATTACAGAGGACTGTAATCGATTATGATTACGATTATTTTCAATTTCTAAAAACCGATTACGATTATGTCTCTTTTTATGCCAGTCGGATTACGATTACGTTTAGATTACGGTTAATATTTTTTGTTGGAGTACGATTACGTTTAGATTACGATTACAATTTTTTTGTTGGATTACGATTACATTTAGATTACGATTACGGTTGACATTTTTGCAGGTCATGTTGACTTTAACCCTTAACTACTGTTAGCGGTCTCATAGACCGCTGTTTTTCAGATTTTGAAGTTTAACTCGTAATTTTTAGTTTAACTTTAAATACTGGTCAAATTTTGTTTCGTTTGGAGCCTTTACTATCTCTAGAGACTTTTGAATAACTGAATTTTATTTATAATTGTCCTATATATAAAGTTTAATACAAAAATAGTATTCCGAGATTTAATTTAACTTTTTATTCATCTTTATATTAAGCGGTCTGACAAACCGCTCTCAGTAGTTATGCGACAATTTTTGTTACAGCAGTTAAGTGTTAAATCTGTTAGCTTGTGTCTCAGCCATTTGTGACTCTTATTAGGATTTACCCAATTTTTCACAAAACAAAATATTTTTCCGGAGAAAAAATTGTATTATTAAATACTAAGGTATATTATATTTATGTATATGCGCAATATCGCGTACATTTCTTCCATTATAAAAAAGATAAATTTCTTATTAGAGTAATTAATTATTGCAGCGGTTCCCAAACTTTCTTTGTACGCGACCCACCTTTCAGGGAAAAAACTTTCGTGACCCACTTTTCAGTAAAAAAAATTTTCGCGACCCACCCAAGATAAAGTTGTATGTCAGTATAGCATTTTCTGTACGATCTCCATATACGCTCAGCTATCCTATCCTAAGAAAAACGCAAAATTTCGTACGGAAGATAAATTATCAATAGAAACCAGAATCGGTAATCTCAATGTGTGTAAATGAATATGGATTAAAACAATACACAAACTATAAAGATGGTTAAAAGTATGTTTAATTATCATGAAAACATAACTTTGTAATGAATGAGATTTCTAATTGCTGTTTACCAATGTGGGAACATATATTAACTCACAGTTTGTCTCAGTACTTGTCTTTCAAAAACAGCAAAGTAGAAAAAACATGTTCTCATTAGCACAAAGTGTTGAATTTCATCAAGGATTTCAAAGTTGATTTAAATATTTCTAGATATTCTGTTCGTATATTAATCTAAAAGGAAAATAAGGATACTCCCATTATTTCCTTTCGAAATTGTCTTATCTTTTTAAACAGAAATAAAGTATTTTTATGACAAATTTAGATTGTTTCGCGAGCCACCAAAACAACTGCCGCGGCCCACAAGGGCGGATCCAGCCCAACCTCCAGGGGGGGGGGGGGGGTCACAAGTTTTGTCAAATGATTTAATGAAACAATTTTAAAATACAGTAAATCTTGTGAAAACGGAATTACGATAAAAAGTAGCAAATTTCGCCGATCGGGCATGAAAAAAATTGTGAATTTTGTCGATTAGGCACGGAAAAATCACGAACTTTGTCGATCGGAGCGAAAAATCTCAGATTTCGCTTATCGGGCAAGGAAAAAAAAATCTAATTTTTTTTATAATACTTGCAAAAATTGCAAATTTTGTTCATAGGTTGCGGGAAAGTCGCCTGTTTTGTCTGTTTACCGCGCGAAAACAACGCGAATTTTGTTGATCGGGCGCTGAAAAATCGATAATATCGTCAACTGGACATTGGAAAATCGCCAGTTTTGTCTATCGGCCTTCGAAAAATCTCGAATTTTGTCTATATGTCTCTAAAAATCGCAAATTTTGTCGATCGAGCACAAAAAATCACGAATTTTGTATATCTGGTACAAAAAAATCGAAATTTCGTTAATAGGGCACGGAAAATCCCCAATTTTCTCGATCACTTCGTAAAAAGCGCGAATTTATTCGATCGGGAAGGGGAAAATCGCGAATTTTATTGATTGGGAATAAAAAAATTGTTAATTTCGAGTTGATATGGAATGCAAAAATTGCCAATTTCGTGAATCGGGAAAGAAATTATCGCGAATGTAAGTCGATTCTCTTTGTAAAAAGAGCGATTCGGGAGATTGGGCACGAAAAACTCGCGAATTTTGTCGATACGAAACGAAAAAGTCGCTAATTTCGTTGATAGGGCATGGAAAAATCGAAGACTTTGCCGATGATGCGCGGAAAAATCGAAAATTTTTTTAAGCGGCTGCAGAACAATAGCGAGTTTTATCAGTTTATCGCGAGAAAAAAAAAATGAGATTTCATCAATTTACGGCAGGGAAAAAAATGCAGATTTCATCAGTCAGTTAAGAATCGAGAATTTTATTGTTCGGTGCGAAAAAATGCGTATTTCATGGACAAGAACGGAAAAAGGCGCGAATCTCGTCAATTGGGCACAGAAAAATCCCGAATATGGTCGATCGCTTTCGTAAAAAGCGCGAATTTAGTCGATCGGGAGCGAAAAAAATCGCTTTTGGTAGGGCACGGAAAAATTTCGAATTTTGTCGATTGGGAACGAAAAAGTCCCAAATATGGTCGATCAGTTTTATAAAAAGCACAAATATAGTCGATCGGGAATGAAAAAAATCGCGAATTATGTTGATACGGGGAACAAAAATTGACAATTCCATCGATAGGGAAAGAAAATATCGCGAATACGGTCGATCGCCTTCGTAAAAAACACGAATTCGAGCGATCGAGTACAAAAAACTCGCGAATTTTGTTGATGGGATGCGGAAAAACCGCTAATTTTGTCGATGATGCGCGGAAAAATTAAAAAAAACCTGAGTGGCTGCGGAACAATCGTGAGTTTCGTCAGTTTATCGCAAAAAAAAAAATCACGGATTTCATCAATTTACGGCGGGGGAAAAAGCAGATTTCGTCAGTCAATTAAGAAAAGCGTATTTGATTGACGAAGTTCATATGCGGAAAAGTTCGCATTTCATCGAACAAGAACGGAAAAATGTGCTAATTTTGTGGATTAGGCCGGGAAAATCGTGAATTTTTTCAACCAAGTGAAGAAAAATCGCAAATTTTGCAGACCATTTGTGGAAAAAATCTCAAATTTCGTCGATCACACCCAAAAAATCGTGAATTTTGTCGATTAGGCATCGAAAAATCGCGAATTTCGCCGATCGGGTGCGGAAAAATTGTGAATTATGTCGATCAGGCGCGGAAAATTCCCGAATTTTCTTGATTAGTTTCGAAAAAAGCGCAAATTCTTTCGATTAGACGTTATTTTGCGTTCTTGTTTTAGCACTTTTTACTTACACTGTGCATCACTCTGTGAAGAGCTCCAGGGGGGGGGGGTCATGCCCCCCCCCCTTGGATCCGCCAGTGGGTCGCGACCCATAGATTGGAAACCGCTGAATTCGAGTATCTTATTATAGTAATTTCTTATTAGAGTTTCTTATTAGTTTCTTACAGGCTAATATCATAATTGCATTAAATTAAAAAGTCAGTCTGAATCAGTTTCGAGTGGAAGTATGTTGAATTTGAATCGGGTTTCGGATTGATTAAAAATAAAATTCCAGGACTCTGATGTGGTTTAACCCGAGTTGTGCAGAGTTCTATTACGAACAACTCTTGTTTCGAATTAATTGTTTGATTATCTATATGCAATATTCACATTTTGTAATACAATTTAAAACCATTTCAAATTTCCCATGTTTTATGGTTATTATTTTTATTGAATTTTGATGATTTAACTTTACGGATTTCCTAAGAAAAATTCAGCCTAAATCACATTTTTTTTCATATTATTATTCGATATTGGGAAAATACCTCTTTAAAGTAGTCTGAGGTTTTGTTTTGAACCTTCTCATTCACATTATAAAACATTAAATTTTCTTCTTTTTATAAATTTCTATATGTGTGCCTTTTAATATGCAGTGCATAGCATACAGAAGCTACTTCAGTAAGGCAAACACACCCATTTACTAATGTTAATCCTTTGGAAGAAATTTTTTTAAATATCTTCTTCGCATTTTAGTCTTTTAAACGTTTTTTTCTGCATTGTTTAGCTCAGATCGATGTATATAAAGACCGTTTTCTACTTTTTTGATTTTGTATCCATTCTTTTTATTATAGGTGTTTTTAAATCAAAAAGGTAAACTTTGCGACATAAGTTTTAATTTATTTTTGTTCTAAAATGCAGGAAAATAGCAGGTGTTGTTATTCAGAAACTATCTAATTGCACTCATTTATTTGTTTTTTGTGAGATCACGTGACCAAAATAGCTCAGAATTCTGTTGGTAATTTAATTGTCACAAAATGGAAAATTCAGTTCGGTTCAAATTCGCTTCCATAGTCAGCCTTCCAATTTTTTATCTTTCCGTTAAAAAAATGAATTTGTAAATGTGTCAAAATGTTTTGCGCTTGAGAACACCCTTAAGATGTTTTTACTTTAGGAACCGGTTTTGAAAATGTAAATATACTCATTAAAATAAATAAATAAATAAATAAAAACCGTAGTGGAAATTGAAAGGGTAAAAAAAAACCCGTTATCATACAGATCGACTGTAATTGTTCAATGAGAAAACATTTAAAAATATTGAAATGCAAGTGATCGTAAATTTGTTATCATAATTTTTTCGCCCATAAAATTAAGATTAGCGAAGGGGTGTTTTGGGATTACTAAAGTAACCCTTTAATAATTACATTGCTTTCGGAGAAAAAATGAAGAAATACAAACTAAAAAATATATACTGATATTAATGATTTTCAAATTTCATAAATTTTAAAATAAATTTCAATTACATGAACAGCGGCGTAGAAGATGGGGGGGGGGGATACAGATGCACTGGTATCACTAATTTTATAAAGCTTTCTTTGCCATATCTAATCAGAGAATTTGAAGCTATTAGTCAAGGCGGAATAAACTTTTCGATTTTAATGGTATGAAGAGCATTTGGACCCTCCCCCCGGCTATGACTCTGTACAAGAACATTTAAAGGAAGAAAAAGCGCATTGTCTTCTGGTAGGACAGAATTTAAGGGGTGTAGGAATGCAGGATATAATGTTAGTAGTAAACCCATAAATAAAATTCTTTTCTTTCTTTTCTTTTTTACTTTTTATCCTTCACTACTTCCAATCAATGACCCATACCTCTGGATTGACCACATGTTGTTTTATTTTCTCACTTCCCATATCACTGACAAACTCAAGTCAAATACTATTCCTATATCCTATTACAGTGTGCGGTATACATTCTGTTTTACTTTACCCCATTAAAGGCTATCTCTATCTCTTATGACCTCTGACCTTCACACTCCTACTTTAGGGCCATTTAATGAGTTGAAAACATGAACCGAACTCTTCCTTTTCCGGTGGCACAATGTTTAGCAAACCAACCAAGTATATTTTGGTTTGGAAGAGAAAGGAAGGGAAAAAAGAAGACGTAATCCTAACTTAATCGCATATTTATTTAAGATTACGATTACATTGCAGTTACATTAGGGTTCGATTATGATTAGATTATGATTATAATCGAGATGAAATCTCTTGATTATGATTATGTTGCGATTATTTCAAAAACCAAAATCTATGATTACGATTACAGTGCGATTACACGGTTTTTGTAATCGATTATAATCGACTACGATTACACGATTACGATTACTCGAAGTCTGGTCTCTAGCCAAAGATCTTAGAGGAAAAGATGTGAAGGCTCCATAGGCGTAACGTAAATCCACAGCTGTCAGTGAAACAGTGCAAATAGCTAAGCAACAGAAGTCTCATACAGGGGCGAAAGATAAGAAGCGTTCACTTGGCGCGCTTTGGCATTAACACCAGTAGCGATAATTATCAAAATGTGGAGTAATGATGTGGTCATCGCTGCCTCCCTCGGTCCCCGCGAAAGCGCGCCTCCCTCCCTCTCCATCCCTTTTCGTGGAGAGAGATGAGTTGGGTCAAAGTTCCTACCAATACGTTACAGAAGACTACTTATAGATGAATCTGTTTGTTGTTATGTTAGTTTTCGTGTGAAAGTGGAACTTTCGATACATATAATTTATTATTTAACAAGTTCAGCATCACTGAAGACTTTCCAGTTGTACGTGTTTAATAGGCTATCTATTTGCAATATAAAAAATATATCACAACAAACAATTCATATTAAAAAATCTCCCACAATCTTTAAGTCTCAAGACGAACTGCCAAAAGAAATGGCGTTTTGAATTCTCGCGGGGGAGTTGGCGCAAGGAGGTTTACTAGAAAAATATTTGGCGAATCGGTGGATGCAATGAACCAGCCTACGATTGGATCTCCCCCTTTGAGCGTGTTTCATAGCAGTGCTGTTTGCACTGTTTCAGTTAGTTACGGTTTCCAAAGCCTTCATGTCTTTCCCTCTAAAGTCTTTGCTCTAGCTACCCTTCTTTGCCAAGGGGGGATCTTGCTGACCTTTGACTTTAGAAGGATCTGCTTTGTGGACTGTTTTCTGTGAAAGGACATTTTTTTTTCTCTTTCAACTTGGTTCATTCTAGGATTTTAAGGGTGTATTTCGATTCAAACTGCTTTTTTTCCGATTTATTTTTTAATTCATTATTGCTCTCAAATACACCAAACTTTCAAAATCTCTTATTTGGAAAGTACACAAGGTGCCATGTTTGTCGATTCTTTGATAAATGCAGAAAATTTTGCAAAAAAAGCAATCAAAAACAGCATTTCGAACTGATTTTTCCCAAGCGGGCGATTTGGGAACGAAAAAAAGGGTCATACTAATAAGATAATTGTTTATAACTCAAATTCTAATGAATTGAGCGTAAAAAGACATCAACGCGGCAAATTTGATTAATATTTTAAAAATAAAAATTAATGTTTTTAAATTCGAAAGCAGTTCCGAAAATGAAAATGTCTCCATCAAAAATACCCGTAAATAAAATGATAAAATAAGAAATGGCCTTTGTAAACAGATCAGCCTCATCTAATCAACGCAGAAAAAAAAAAAATCATTTAAAAATATTGTAATGCAACTGACCTATTTTTATAAATTTCTTCTTTAGGATTAGCATTAGCAAATAGGTCTTTTCGTTTGACTGGTTGCTTCTGAATGATAATTTATTTTATTTTTTATTAATTTTTTAATACAGGGACGTTATTTCGCATTTTTCACTCTTGAAACCGTTCTTTGCACAGTAAATGCTATTCCAGCTTATCACTGATTTGTCTAACATATAAGTTAAAATATTTTCGGGCTCAGTTACTGCTAAAAAATTGCCTTATTTAAAAGCAACATCTTCAAATGCTCATGAAAATATTATTCATTATTATTATTTAGCTCGTCTTGCTTACAAAAGGAAAAAAAAAACACATAGAACTGACATGCGCGATTTTTTAAGAAAGATGTGAGAAAACGTGCCCTCGAGACATTTTTTAATTAAACCTGCTCTCAAAATAAATAAATAAATAAAATAAAATCGCGTTTAACAACACGAAAATTTCTACCCCCATTTTCTGACTCATTATTGTAAATATTGTGTAATTATTGTGTAAAATTATTGTACCTAAATATATAATCAGGACTATGGAGTGGGCCCATTTTTTGAGAAAAAGTGTCGAAATCGCTAAAAAATAATTCGACTCCAACTTCGGCCTTTTTTTTTTTTTTTTTTTTTCTCAGACAGTTTGCAGTGAAATTAAACGGAATATATGTCATTTTGACTCCATAAAAGAGATTATTAGGATGAGCGAAGCGAATCCTCTACTAGTCCACTCAAATTACAATTTGTCGTACGCTTTACAAAAAAAACTATTCAATATTTTAACTTCAAATTAAACACAAAAATAAATTATGATCTGTAGATTTGCAGAATATAATTTTTTTTACAGTAAAAAGTTAAAAAAAATTATTATTTTAATTAATTTATTTTACATGCATTTCCAATACGGACGCATTTTAGCAAATAAATAAAAAATGAAACGCGTATATTTTCAGAAAAAAAAAGTTGGAAATTGCACGTGAAGCGTAGCAAATTAGGTGCGTTCGTACGATAACGAAGTTTAAAAAATATTATTTTCATATATCAATCTCATAAAATTGTAAATAGTGAATTACAATTAAAACGCTCATCAAACAATGTTCTCCCTATACCATTATGTAATGGAATACTTTTGTGTGGCCTTGTAAATCAATAACAAATGTTCTTTGCACCAAAAATTATGTAAGATGTATATTATATTATGTACTTTATAGTTGCATATAAATTTTATTAAGTTCGCATGAGTGCAACACGATTAAAATGCATTTGAAACATTTTTTCCCATTGACCGTAATGTAACGGAATACTTTTGATTGTCCCTGTAATTGATTTATGCATCCGATTTTCATAAAATTTGAAATAACTCGACAAAATTATGTAATAATTATGTATTTTAAATTTCAAATGTATAGAATATATTTGAAACTTTTTCCCCATTGACCATAATGTAATTGAATACTTTTGATTGCCCCTGTAATTGATCTATGCACACGATTATCAAAAAATTTGAAAATAACTCGACAGAATTATGTAATAATTACGTATTTTAAATTTCAAACGATTAAAATGCGCTTGAAACTTTTTTCCCCCATTGACCGTAATGTAATGGAATACTTTTGATTGCCCCTGTAATTGATCTATGCATCCGATTTTCATAAAATTTGAAATAACTCGACAAAATTATGTAATAATTATGTATTTTAAATTTCAAACGATTCGGTTGGGTAGTTTTTGCGTTGTTATATGCGGACGGACAGACGGACGGACTGAACGACCACTATAGGTGCTACGTATTATATAATTACGAACGCACCTAAAAAGTTCCAAACATGGAGTAAATAATTATAGATAGAATCATGATTAATTTATTAAATAAAACATGTTTTCATCATCCCGCAAAATCGTTTGCACAGATGACACTTAAACATTTAAAAAAAATTGTATTATGGATTTTTTTTTTTTTTTTTTTTTTGTAAACTGGCAACAAAATAATTGTAAACAAATAAAATTAATTCTTAAATTTGTTATATAAATGAAAAACTAAAAGATCTGCGTGAAGTTGTTGGTTCCAGCTCTTTATAAATATTTTTGCGAGGGTCGTATTGTGGCTAAATAATATCGACTCATTAATCAGAAGGATTTTATAGAAAAATAAGACTTTAATAAGTTCGCAAACACAACAATAATTATTCGTGAAAACGTCACTGCGAGAGTGAGAGAGCGCTTCGTTAAAAGGTAATTCCATTAATTGAGTTGCCATTCGCAGAACGTAAAAAGTTCTCCCACGCGGAGAGAATTACAGCAATTCTCATACGCTAACATGTATAAAAACGAAGAAATTAAAATAAAATGTTTTACAGTTAAAAATTCATAGTATCAACGAAAGCAGATTTCAAATGTTTTTTCCAGAAAATAGGATTTTGAAGAAGTAACTTTCTTCAAGCTCTCTTCAAATATATTATTCTAAAATAGCTATCAAAGATTATCGGATGTTGATTACAAAGATTGGAAACATGCATATTTCAAACAATTAAAAACCACCAGTGGCTACTTGAAATTTTAAAAACATCTTTAAAAGAGCTTTTAGTTGAAAATTAAAAAAAAAATTGTAAAAGTTTGCTTCGAAAATATCATATTATGCCAGTTTTACATCATAAATAAAAAATTAAAATGCGCCAAAACATAAAATAACGTTTTTGTTTAATAAAGATGCAAAAATAATAATAATAAAAAAATATTGTTACTTTCAAATATCTGTTTTATAAAATAATGCTTCGCGAATCCAAACAAAGCATGGCTTTTGCTAGTTTTATATTTTTGTAATTTTTGGATTATATCTGTCCACCCAACTTAAAGATTACCGATATACTGCCCGGCGTACACAGTAGATGCAAACCGTTTTTAATTAAAAACTCTAGTAGATCCCGTATTTTTTCTGAAATAGTAAAATTTTCATCTTTATTTATATAGTTATTTTTTCCATTCCATCGAAATTTTTCTGCTCTGGAGGATACTAATTAACATCAAAATTATAAAAATTTCTCTCTTCCCTAGTCATAATAACATTTCTGCTTTGTTTTCTTCTTTAAATTTCGATAGTTTGATTTTTCGGTTTTGTTGAATGCGAAATTGAAAAATTAGTCAAACGGAAAATATTATTTTGTTTTCCTTTTTTCTTTCAAAGTTTCAAGAAATGAATTAATGCCGAAATATTGAAAATTTCGCTTTATTCTTCTTGCGTTCTCTCATAATTTTAACCAATAGCAACACTAGTACATTAGCCAGCTCGAAGTCGGCCATTTTTCCCACCGTCTCTGCAGTCCTGTCCTGATTATAATTGATTATAAGTGATCTGTAATCCAACATTTTTTTAAATTTTATAACAATTGAATAATATCTTTGGAGAATGGGAATTGCTTTACTGAGTTAAAAGCAATTGTTTTCTCAGAGCGGCAGTTTTATTTCCTTGACTACATTGTCGCAAACCGAGAATTCCTCAGAGAATTTCTAGTTTTTCGGTTTGCGATTTTTAAAACACCAGCTTAGAAGAAGACACCAGCTTTTTTGTGAAAAATCTTTTGTCTTTCATGGATTAAAAAAAAAAAAAAAAAAAAAAAAAAAAAAAAAAAAAAAAAACGTTTGCCCATTTGAATTTGAGAAAGAATCTTATACCTTATGCGCTTTGTCTCTCCCTCTCTATCTCTCTTCTTTGCGCGTGCTACACAGCGCGGATATTACTGAAAATGTTTGGAGTTCATTTTTTTAGCCCAGTACAAATTTTATTCTCTTTTAAATAAAATTTATTTGGAATTTGCCAAGCGATTTTTTAATTTTTAATGAGATTTTTTAAAAAATATTTTGCGTTCCAGGGTAACTTTTTGACATTCATAAAAAATAAACGGTCAAATGCGAGTATTACTATCGTACAATAAATATAATAAGATGGCCATATGATCTATAATTTCCGACCCCCCCCCCCCACCTTTAAATCTCTTAAGTGACAGGGATTTTTTTAAATCCTTTCTTAGCGCACGCTTACGTGATAAGTATCTCCCCCCCCCCTCTCTCTCTCCAATTTTAATGCTTTTTTTTTTTCCCAATAATTTTCGTTATGGGCTATTTTCTGCCGAAATTAAAAATTAAAATGTCCATTTAAAATAATAATAATAATGATAATAAATACGTAAACATGTACAGTCATTAATTATACGTGAAATTATATGTGTAGCCCAAATAGGCTCTATGCGCCTCTAACCAAAACTTTTTATTTTCATACTAGCTGACCCGCCCGGCGTTGCCCGGGTCCGTATTAACAATATTAAACGAACTTGAAATTTGTATGATTTTATCATTAACTGGAAGCATGCAGAAATGCATTGTCTGAAATACGTCGCAGCTGACTTTGTGAAAAATCGGTTTTAAAAACAACAACTAATATTAAGATCTAAAAATACTTAAAATGAGCAAGGAGAAACACGGGAGGGAACATGTATCCAACGATTGCGTTAGTTTCGTGTTAAAGTGTTGATATTTACCCGTAAAAATCACTGTTAAAACACGTAACTAATTATTTTTTTCGCATAGAAATCCCAAGTGAAATATTTTGAATTTCAAACTAATTATATTACTCTTAAATCCGACTATACCGTGAATGAAATCGATACGCGATGATAAAAGATTGGTATATAGTATTATAATTTCAGAGCCATTTAACAAAAGTGTATATTTTTATCAAAGCATGCGTAATGTTGACTCTGTGGACAAATTCCTAACCGTAAATTTTTGTACCATAACCATAATCTGTCTGCGACTTAACATTACCCTACCGTAACTTAAATATAACATAAATGTAACCTAGCCGTCACTTTGAAATATCAATATAGAAGCATCATTTAAGATTTTGCTTGAAAAGTTAACATTCTTTCGTTAATGTCTTAAAATCGTCTGCACTCTGAAATCTAGATTTTAGACTAATATTTGTTATTTAAGTTTTCGCGCATGATTTTAAAAGAATGTTTTCATAATTATATTTTATATATTGACATAGAGTTATTAATATATTGTTAAATTAAAAACATTTTTTCATCTACGTTATAAAGTATTAAAAAGTTCTGAAAAAAAAAAAAAAGAAAACTTTTAGTAATACAATTTTTAGTTCAAATCAAATGTTTTCAATATTTTATTTAATTTTATTTTTACATTTAATTTTTTCGAATATATCAATTCCAATTATTTTAAAAGCAAACATTTTTTAAAAATAAATGATATAATAGAAAAAAGACCATTTTAAAAAATTACTATTACTTCGTAAAATACGCTTCGGCTGTAATTCATTCCTTTCAATTCGTCTTAATACAAAATCCCTTCCACATGCTTTTGTTTGGGACATTAAAATTTGAGCGATAAATGGTTTAATATTGCGACCCTTTTTCGGTTTACTTCACCACCACCTATCTTTTTCCTCCATGGTTTACAACCGCTGTGATAAAAAATCATCATTTAAACTGACAGTTTGCCAGTCTATGAATTTTAAAGGTCTGTTCCAGCTTTTTTAATTATTTATGCGAAAATTTTATGCAACCAACCAACCATAACTAAATGAAGGGAAAAAAAGAAGAAAAAAGGCGATTTTTTATAAGAGTGATCTTTGGAATTTAATTAATTACTCAGTTAATAAATAGAATTTCGAAATTCTAAAGCTCAGGTGCATCAGGAGAGATATTGGGCTACTCTCATAAAAATTTTGAGCTTCGTACGTCCCATAGATTTTGCTAGCCATCGCAGACACACACACACACACACACACACACACACACACACACACGCAGACAGAGCGATTTGTTATTTTATTAGTATATAAGATAAAACAGAGCGCAATTAAGTCATTACGCAAAAGTTTTTTCTAACTATACGAATTTCATCTAATTAAGAAAAAATAGTTTTCGATTTATATTTTATATTGATTTTTGTAAATGATCATTTGTTACACTAGAATATACCATTATACTTCTCAGTTATACTACACTCGGAGGGCATTCGAAACACTTTTGAGGTTTCAAAGTAGGAATTTCTATTATTCATGAATCTGCAAGTTTTAATGAGCATGTGAAAAGTGTCTTCAAAGTTTAGACATGTATGGATTTCTTGCTTTATAATTCACACTCACTGCTTGAATCAGACATGACTAATAATTATAAACAGTGAAGTTCACAGTAATAGCTAAACAGTGTCTCATTCAAGGTAGAAACTAACTGGTGTGTACATAAGAAGGCATGGGCCCCAGGCGCCAGAGAGAAAGGGTGCGAAATGAAGATTTGTCTTTTTTACCCTCATGTTTATCTTTACCACGTTTATGTATAATTTTGAACCCGTTTTTTCCCTTACGGTATCATACGTTATCATCTCTGAAACCCTCCCCCCCCCCCCCCCACCCACTTGCCGGTAATGACATGGTTATCGATGTATAAAAATTCTTTAGATTTTTAAAGTTTTTTTTTTTTTTTTTTGGTGTGATATACATTTTATTTTCGCATACTTTATTGATTCAAATGAAGAAAAGTCAATAACATATCAGCTTATATATGACATAACTATCAAAAAACACTTAAAAGGAATATTATTATTAAGAGTAGTTAATAATACCTTTTTCTTACATAATGCATTCAATAGTAATAATGCTTTATTGCTCTTTTTTTTCACGTAAGGAATGGGACAGACAGAACTTCTTATAAGCAAAATAGAGGAGCAACATTATTTTTCTTTTATTTACTAGTGAACACAAGTATATTTTCAAATATACTTCGCGTATGCTTTGTGGAACAGCGGATTATATATGCATACACGCATGACAAAAGAATAAGAGTGCCTAACGTTGGAATATTCCATACTTTGAAATTAAATAATTTTATAATCATTTAATGATTTAAACAATGACTTTGTGTTTTCCTAAAAATAGATAACATGCAATAAAATAATAACATACTATTTTGATGTAAAACCATGTTAAAAGATCTTTTTTTTCTGGATCTGGAATGATAACCATACTGAAAGACGATGCCTAGAGATATCTTACGCTATCATGTGCCACCCCCTCCCCTTCCCTCTACCCTAAAATGATAACGTTATATATATAGCCTCTATACATATACTAAGAGATAATAGTTTCAATACTGAAAATGCCTGAATTTGCTCTAGTCATTTTCGGACTAGCGATTATATAAGAAGTTTAGTATCAATATTTTTTGTTACCTTACCTGTTAAAAAAAAAAATTGGAATTTTAAAAAGATAATATCCAATATATACAGAAGAATAATTTTGTTTTACCTAGTTGAGTAGATTTAGCAAAGAACTTCAATAGCAAGAAAAGTCTAAATTGGGCAGTTATTATAATGCGTACAAGGTGTCTGGCTGGAATATGAATCAGAATTCTCGTTCCTAACTTTACCAATAATAAAGATGTTTAGAATTTATTTTATCATATTAACTTTGTTCAGTATAAAATTTGATTATCTTTTTTTGGATGTGCATCAAATTTGGTCAGTGACAGTATATACTGTCATCTGCACTTCAAACTTTAGAACATATAAATGCGTGTTGTTTGTATGTGATTTGCGGCAATTTATAAGACTTTTCATACTATGATATTTCACATAATGCTATTGAATATATTATAACAATATCTTCGTTAAAGTAAAAATTACGAACAAAAATTCCCGTCCGGTTTAGGGTGAAATACACTGCATTTCAATAAGTGAATTGGAACCTGGTTTCGTAAAAAGAAAAAAACTATTTAAGTTTTTCATTAAATTAGAAACTTTTTTTTTTATGTTAAAAGCAAGAAATGAGTTAAACTTACATTTATTCATCATCGGTCTTTGTTGAATTATGCTTATAGATTTAAAAATATACACATATTAAAAAATTATTAATTCATACCAATATCGTCATCAAGTATATCTCATAATTATTATCGTAACTAGTAGTATCGCCTTATTAATATCGTCGTAAATGTTACTTTTCAAACTAAATAATAAAAAACTTTTATTTTAGTATGATTTTTTTTTCGTATAAAGTATATTTTTTAACAATTAAATTTTTTTTCATGCAAAATTTACTACTACTATTCCTCAATTAAATATAGCACGGCTCATTCAAAACGTATTGAACAAGTTTGAAATTGCACGTGAAGCGAAGCAAATGAGGTGCGTTCGTACGATAATGAAGTTTTAAAAATATTACTCTCATATATCAATATCAATTATAAATAGTGAATTACAATTAAAACGCTCATCAAACAATGATCTCCCTATACCATTATGTAGTGGAATACTTTTGTGTGAACTTGTAAATTAATAAAAATGTTCTTTGCATCACAAATTATGTAAAATGTATATTATAATATGTACTTTATAGTTGCATATAAATTTTATTAAGTTCGAGTTAGTGTAACACCAATAAAATGCATTTGTAACATTTTTCCCCATTGACCGTAATGTAACGGAATACTTTTGATTGCCCCTGTAATTGATCTATGCATCCGATTATCAAAAACTTGAAATAACTCGACAAAATTATGTAATAATTATGTATTTTAAATTTCAAACGATTTAGTTGGATAGTTTTTGCGGTGTTATATGCGGATGGAAAAAAAATTGACTTATGGAAAAAAAATTGTAAGATTTTTGTTTACAAACTTCTATCCCTAAAATTTTAATTTATTGTTCAATGCTTAAACAAAGATGTTAGCTTTAGTTTATAAGCTTTGTTTTATTCAAATTCTTTACCCGAATTGAATAAACCGTTGTAATGTTGAACTCCATGTGATGGGGCACCATTGAACAAAAAAGCTGGGGCACCATTGAACAGCGAAAAAACGCAGAATAAACTGATGATAAATAATAATTGAAATAATTTAAAGGAAACACTTAAAACTATGAAGTAAAGAGTTGTTAATGTATCTAAATATGATTATTTCTGAAATTATTTTATGTGAAAAAAGGTTAATTAAGAATGTCAAAGAACATGGACTTTAACTGCTAACAATTCCCCTTACTACACACATAGGTTACAACCTCTGTATGTATCTGTCGGACGTTCCCCTCAGTCCACACAACTTTGAAGAATGTCCGTGGTAAATATAGCTGCCACCACCGATATTACTAGGTGATATCGGTCACCCACTGTGAGATTGGTGTAAATGAAGACTTACGCTAGTAACTGAATTATCAGTTTATTAAGAATATATGTACACACAAAATACGCTATTTACAAATATATACAACTACAACTCGGATATAGGTGATCCGGTTCAACATTAAACTAGATACCGTAAAGATTGGTTGTGTACTATCCCAATTACACTTTCCACCTCACACTCAATACACATTAAATTCACTTTTTTTTTGGAGCTCAACCTTGAGTCTCCCAACACAAGTATACTGGGCCTGCACTTCTTAGCCCAGAGCACTAAACACCAGGAAGTCTGTGTCCTTTGCGCACCAGAAAACGCACACTTTACGCTCTTCCACACAGAGCAACCTCTAGGTACAAAACCTAGGTACGGAATCAATGATCTGAGGCAAACTTGCCCTCTCCAAATCACTGCTTTCCCCAACATAAACCCCTTTGGAGCCTCCTCATTGGACACATACTCCATTCTTTTCTTGCTTAGTGACATGCTGCTAATCTGCTCATCATCCGCATACTTCACTGACAGATGGACATGCTTCTCAGCTATCTCCTTTCTCTAACACACCACCTGTAAAGGATTATCTGGCAATTCCCCTTTTCACAAAGAAGGAATGTCACCTTGGAAATTCTGTACACAACCATACCATACAAAATATTCAAATAGAGAAAGAGTAGACATTACATTCTTTAGCACAGGTGCTATCAGATCCTGACAGTATCAATTATGGAAAGTTTCAAATCTAAACTCCTTTATTCCATAATTGCAAAATCCTGGATACCAAACAATGATTCATGATTTAGCAGGTTTCCAAACATTATTTCAGGTTTCCATAACTGATAAAACGGTTTGGTTTGGTTTGGTTTATTTTTGTCGTCCGATTATCTACGCTAGGGATATAGGATCAGGGGGGAGTGCCCTTCGTGGGGGTCTTTCTAAGGGAACCTAACCCGTATTTACGCAAGGTTCGAAGAAAACCACGAAAACTCCGAACGGTTAGGCCGACAGCCGCGATTGGGTTCGAACCCAGCACTGCCGTCTACCAGTTGAGAGGTCCGTACCTCTCGGCCACTGGTGGGGCACTGATAAAACGGAATTTTACATATGGTATCTTAAAAAATAGCGAATGAAAATTTTTAATTTTATAGAAGCATCAGATATCACGTTGGTGTATCTCAAGGATATTGTAAAAAAGTTTTCACAACCAAATATAACTGGAAGGACAATGTGTTTTATCAACAATGAATTTTGACATCAATTTTGATGGATTGAAGTTTGGTTAATAACAAAAAAATTAGTAATTTCAACAAAATGTAGTTTTTTATTTTTATTCATATTACTTTATATTTTTTTAAAATATGCAACTTTTTATAAAAACTCTCAATATTTCCATATTTTATACAATTGTTCAAAGGTGCCCCTTGCTTGTTCAAAGGTATACAAAACTCGCGATTTTTCCATGTCCGATAGACGATAATTTCAATTTTTCCGCGCCCGGTCAACGAAATTCGCATTTTTTTCGCGCGGTAAACAGACGGGACCGATTTACAAATTTGGGGGGGGGGGGGGCATAGATGATTATGGGGGCATTCCTTGCACCGATACTTACAGGGGAGGTTGACCTTAAAAAAAGTGAAAAACGATAGCTTCTAAAATTACCGTTATCCATTAAAAATTAAATATAACAATCAATATCTTACTTTAAAAAAGTTATTTCACAATTATGAAATTTAAATGAGTAGACGTTTTATACTAAACAGTGTGATGCTAATTATTTTCATATGCAAGTCTATGCATCTAAAGTAATATCAAAGTCTATATATGTAAAGTATGCAACAACTAGTAAAAAATTTTCAACAACACAAAAAATACAATTATTTAAAATATTAGGCCTGCAAGGTATGCTGACCAACACTCAAATATTCTGACGATAACAGGAAAAAAGATTGAACAAAAATTAAAAACATAATATATTTTTAAAGTGATAAAGATAAAAGAGAATACTTACTATAATAAAGTAAGAAATAAATGTTTCAGAAAAGATACACAATGTCATAAAAATACATTATAAACATAATAAGAATGTAGAACAAGGGCGGATCTGGAGAGTCCTCAAAGGGGGAGGGGGGGGCGATTTCAAAAAATTTGGAGACTCGAATTTGATCGTGAATCTAGGCTAATTTTTTTACTGCGGGTCGGGTTTGGGTCCGGTTGACTTCTGTTTTTACTGAGTGTCGGGTTTGGGTCCGGTTTACTTCTATTTTTACTGAGTGTCGGGTTTGGGTCCGGTTGACTTCTATTTTTACTGCAAGTAGAGTTTGGGTCCGGTTGACTTTTATTTTTACTGCAAGTAGAGTTTGGGTCCGGTTGACTTCTATTCTTACTGTGGGTCGGGTTTGGGTCCGAATGACTTGTATTTTTGCTGCGGATCTGCTTTGGGTCCAAATTGACCTCCATAAATAAAGATTATAAACATAAAAAAAAAACGAGTTTTTTTTTTTTTTTTTTTTTTTTTTTTTTGTCAGAACTCTTTCGTAAATAGTGATTAAAAATCAATGTTCTGTAGAAATTTATTCCGGTCGGACCGGGTTCGGACCAAAATTTTAATTTTTTCCGGGACAGATTCGGGTCGTATTTTTAGCTAGTATATCGGGCCGGGTCGGACCAATATTTTTTTCGTTCGGACCAACCCAGGCCGATTTTTTTTCTATTCATCGGGCCGGGCTTGAGCCTGGAAATTTCGGCCCGTAGAAACTTCTAGTATGAGTATTTTGAAAAATTTTAATAGTTTTAAATATGTTTTGTAATACTTTTTTTTTTAATTTTTAAAAATCCTTAGAAGGAAAAAATACAGGTGAAATGATACAATTTTTGAACGAAAGTGAAGTTACCGAATATTCCGAATTTGGGAGTATGAGTATTCCGAAAATATTTAATAATTTTAAATTGTGACAATTTCTGTATATCAGTTTTTACATTGTTTTATGTTTCGTAATAATTTTTTTTATTAAATTTTTAAAAATTCTTAGAAGGGGAAAATACTGTGCGAAATGAAGCAATTTTTGAAGGAAAGCGAAATTACCGAATGTAATCAGTCTTTAGAATGTGGAATATGAGTATTCCGAAAATACTTAATAGTTTTAAATGAGTTTTGACATTGTTTTATGTTTTGTAATAATTTTTTTAGTATATTAAAAAAAAACTCTTAGAAAGAAAAAATACAGGCGAAATGATGCAATTTTTGAACGAAATAAATTATCGAATCTAATGAGTATTCCGAATGTGGGGTATGAGTATTTTGAAAATATTTAATAGTTTTAAATACCTTTTGGAATAATTTTTTAATATATTAAAAAAAATGTTAGAAAAATAAAATACAGGTGAAATGATGGAAATTTTTAAGCGAAAGTGAAATTACCGAACGTTATGAGTAATCCGAAAATATTTAAGTTTTAAACATTGACAATTCTCGTCAATCAATTTTTACATTGTTTTATGTTTCGTAATAATGTTTTTAATAATTTTTTAAACATTCTTAGAAGAGACAAATACAGCGCGAAATGATGCAATTTTTGAACGAAAGTGAAATTACCGAATGTAATGAGTTTTTAGAATGTGGGGTATATGAGTATTCCGAAAACATTTAATTGTTTTAAATATGTTTTGACATTGCTTTATGTTTTGTAATAGTTTTTTAATATATTTTCAAAAATTCATACAAAGAAAAAATAGAGGCAAAATGATGCAATTTTTGAACGAAATAAATTATCGAATGTAATGCGTATTCCGAATGTGGATATGAGTATTTTCAAAATATTTAATAATTTTAAATGTGTTTTGCGATAATTTTTAATATTTATAAAGAACTTCTTAGAAGGAAAAAAACAGGTGAAATGATGGAATTTTTGAGCGAAAGTGAAATTACCGAATGTTATGAGTATTTCGAAAATATTTAATAATAAATATTGCCAATTTTTGTCCATCAGTTTTCACATTGTTTTATGTTTCGGAATAGTTTTTTAAATGTATTTTTTAAAGTTTTTAGAACGGAAAATACAGCACGAAATGATGCAATTTTTGAACAAAAAGGAAATTACCGAATGTAATGCGTTTTCCGAACATGGGGTATGAGTATTCCGAAAATATTTAATAGTTTTAAATATATTTTGACGTTTTTTTATGCTTTGTAATAAATTTTATAAAAAAATTCTTAGAAAGGAAAAATGCAGAGCGAAATGATGCACAGTTTGAATAAAATGAAATTACCGAATGTAATGAGCCTTCCGAATGTGAAATATAAGTATTCTAAAACTATTTAATAATGTTAAATATGTTTTAACATTGTCTTATGCAGTGGCGTAGCTACATATTCAGCGCCCTGGAGCAAGTAAAGTTTATGCGCCCTTGTGACTCGAAAAAATTCTGCAAATTTTTTTAAGTTTAAAATTTATAAATTATGATCGATTTATATGCTATGATTCGACCAATGCTTTTTTCGAAAGCCGAAGTACTTTAATTATGTATTAAATGCAAGTAATTAACTCTTCACTGCACCATGTGCAACATGTGGCACATACCTAGAGATACCAATAAAAAGAATATTGCCCAGTTAAACTGATGGCATCGAGCTCACCGGCTACAATACTAATTGTACATTACAGACTTGTATTTTCGTTAATTCCGTTCGAAAAAAAATTAAGAAGGGGAAACAGCCTCCCATTTCTCCATTTTTATACTTAATCATTATACCTCCTAAACTATCAAGGACATGATTTATCATATAAAAAATCTATATACAAAATTAAAAAAAAATGGATAATTCTTAATAAAAACCCATTTAGCATTTATATAATTTAAGAGGAGTTATTCCCCTCTTTTATACTTAACCATTAAACTTCCAAAACTATTCAGAGATTTGAACGAAATCTGACAATTCTGCTTGAAAAGTCCATTTATACAAGTTAAGGGGAGGGGCATTAGAACCCCCGTTACCCCTGTTTATACTTATTCAATGAACACCTAATAACAGCCACGGACTCGCCTCATCAGAATGATCCTATATCTAAATTTTGAACGAAAACTGTTAATTCTGTATGAAAATCCCGTTTATATCAATTAAGGGGAGGGGCATGAGCCCCCCCGTTCCCCCTGTTTATGCTTATTCAATGAACACCTAATAACAGTCACGGAATAGCCTCATCAGAATGATTCTATATCTAAATTTTGAACGAAAACTGTTAATTCTGCATAAAAATCCCATTCATATCAATTAAGGGGAGGGGCATGAGCCCCCCGTTCCCCCTCTTATACATATCGAATGAACTCCAAAAACTAATCAGGGAAGCGCCTTATCAGGATATACCTATATACAACATTTCAAGTGGATCCGATATTTTTATCATGAGTTATCGCGTTACGCACGAACGTACGAACATACATAGAGAACGGACGGGCACATAAGCTCTCAGGCTATGCTAGCCTGTGAGCTAAAAAAACTATAATTTTCCTTATACAGCATGAATTTGGCCAATAGGATCGCTGTAACTGATCAAAAATAATCTAAAGAATGAAATAACACTTATTTTGTTCATGCAAGATGGCTGCATTTAAGAAAAGATTATAATTTTTTCATTAAAAAAAAGAAAAGATAAAAAACATGATTAAGCTATTAAAGCAAAATTTACTTTTATTATTTTTACTGTATACTTAAAAGTATTAATATAAAGAAAACTGCGGAGTGTTAAGCAGGTAAAATTAAGTAACTTAGGTCCATTTAATTGCAAAATATAGTAACATAATATATTTTTTTTAAAATTGATTATTTGTATAGGGTACATGCCATAAAATATAAAATTTTCGCTGAAATTTTTTAATTACTTTATACTGTTCCTTCCATTATTATACTGATATATAGATTTCAAAATATATATATTTTTTTTTCATAAAAATAGAAAAAGTCGTGCAGTGAAAAGTTAAAAACTAATATTGAATAATAGAATTAATTATAATTCTTTAAAAACAAGGTACGTACAAACATTTTCTGCAAACTGTGTGAAATTTTTGTTTTAAATGCACTTAAGGAACAGTACAATCTGAAGCTCTTAATATCTGGTTTTCTTTTCAAGGGTTTCGAAGCACTGTAGAAAACTAACAGAAAAAAAAAAAAAACAAAAACATATGGGTTAAACATTTTTTAAAGCGATTTTAAAATTTCCACCTCTGAAGGAGAGTGTGGTTGGAGGGAAAGCTAAAGTGAGGGCCGAAATTTTTCAAACTGTTTTCGAACCCATTGTGCGATATATCATCTTAAAGCTCTTTGACTACTCTTTCAGATAATGGATCCTTCTTCCCTCCTCCACAATTTTACCCTCTGGGTGGGGACGCCAATTTTCGATCTTCTAATAAAATTGCAGTGTTTTTTATAACTTTAAATCGGACTTTTTACGGAACCCTCTGATTAATATATAAATGAATGTATATAAATATATAGATAAATGTATGAAAATTTTAAAAAGAGGAGAGGGGGATGTTTACTGGAAGGGAGGGGGATACGATAGTTGAAACCTTGGGATTCACTTTTTCAACTTTTGCCAACATCTTTCACGTGACATATCACTGCAAAGCTCTGTGACCTCTATTTCGTGTTATACACATCCCGAGGCCCTCCTCCTCACTTTGCCCGCGCTGGGGCATTTTTCAAAATTTATCCAACACCCTTCGTTGTAAGTGGTTGGTAAGCCCTTTGATCATGTATTGATGTTATACACTTCCCTTGCCGCTCCCCTCATTTTGCTCTTCCTGAGGGATACGTTTAACGTATTCTAATAAAATGTATTCTAACAATGGTAAAATTACGAGGCTAATCTTAAATGACACAGAAAACATAAATTTAAAATATTGATCCCATTCACCATTCTTATAGTGCTCGTTTTTGCCGCATGGGATGCTTGTAATTTTTACTTGTTCGGCTATTTTGTAGCTAATTGCCAAAAAATTCTATTATTTGAAACTTATAACTCCCTTATCTATTCATACTTATTCGCACTTTTTCTACATTTTGCAACCATGATTTTTCCATCCCTTATAACTTCCATTTTTTTTTGTTGTTGTTGTTGTTGTTGTTGGTTTTTAATACCCTCAGTTTTTTGTTTCGGTGCATTTACTAAAATCGAATTCATAAGCATGTAAAAATAATGATTTTCAATAGCGATTGTAGATTTGAAGTAATCGATGACTATCGGTTGTGTTTTTTATGATGAATTTTTTTTTTTTCGATTGTTAAATTTTCGAGAATCATCCATCACCAGCCATATCCCAGCAGCAACTTTAGATAGAAGTGTGAAATTCATGATGCAAAACCTTAAAAAAATTACAGCATTAAAAACATTAAACATTAACTTAAAAATATTTCATCGGTTTTAGGAACTGCCCCCCCCCCTCTCTAAAAGGATTAACGGTAGGTACGAAACTTTTAGATCATTTCATCATACCTCAGCAGCTGTTTTAGGTAGGAACGTAACTTTGAGGATAATTAATTTACTAAAACAAATTTAAGCATGTATTTTATCTATTTCATAAATTCCCACCTAAAAGTGTTTAATACAGTTGTCGTACTTTTAGAAAATATCGGTATATCTCTGCTGCAGTTTTCGGCAGAAGCGTGAAATTCAAGATAGAAAATCTGCTAAAAAATAGTTAAATATAGTGTTTTTAGAGCTATTTTGTCTATTATGTTGTCAACATCGATTTTGAAACGGATAATTTTAGATTGTACGAATAGTACAACAATTAAGGCTATTTGATTAGATTTTACTATTTATTTTTATTTATTTTTTATTATTATTTACAAGGTGCATTTCGTTTGATACAAGATTTAAAAAAAAATTGACCAGCGTAGCAGGTGAAGGTTGCTAATCTAGCATGAATTAAAATTTCGCGACTAAAAGTAATTTCTTTTAATTCTTTCGGGGGCGCCGTTTGCAGCCTGCAAACGGCTAATTTTAATGTCCAAAGTGCCAGATGGCACCAGTAAATTTTCAGCACGAATTCGATGTCTTAGTATATGTGAAGGAAAGCTTTTGTTTATTTTCAAAGGAATTTGATCGTAAGTTTTGGTGTGAATTAATTACTTGAATATCCTTAGAGCAGAAATGCCTTGTTCCCGAAAGGGTTAACTGTGTATAAAAAATGTTTTAAATTGAACTAATGGAGGACAAACACACGATAAAATATCATAGCAATATACTGATTGCAACAAGATTAATCTATTTTGTGTGATTAATAATGACAAAAAAATCGTAAATATTGGTACAAATCTTTATCTCGCTCTTTTCAATTTTGCGCCCTTAGGTTTTGTGCGCCTGGAGCAGTTTGCTCCAACTGCTCCACGGTAGCTACGCCCCTGGTCTTATGTTTTGTAATATTTTTTTAAAATCTTACAAGCGAAAAAACAGCACGAAATAATGCAATTTTTGGACGAAAGAGAAATTACCGAATGTAATAAGTATTGTGAAATAGGGGTATGAGTATTATGAAAATATTTAGAATATATTTTGACATTGTTATAGCTTTTGTAATATTTTTAAAATATTTTTTTTTATTTCTTAGAAGGAAAAAATAAACGAGAAATGATGCAATTTTTGAACGAAAGTGAATTTACTGAATGAAATGAGTATACCGAATATGGGGGGAGGGCGTCGCCCCCCCCCCCCGCTGTAGTAGCTACACCCCAGGCCCAAATAGCCAAACAACTAACAACCTTTTTTCTCTTTTTATTCTACCCTTACCCAATGACCAAAGTCAATGCCCTTACCCTTTCGCTCAACAAAAGAGCCAAGATCCCTGCAAGATTAAGTTACATCTATTCCTTCTCTACCTCGTACATCTGAATTCTCCACTTATTCACTGGAGTTTCGATTTGAACAGGAAGTGACGTATTTAGACTGCCGAACGGGGTTTGCCAGCAGTAATTCTCTATTGCCTTTTCCGAGTGAAATTCAGCGCCATCTATTGTTAAAAGGGGATTTTTCAAACCTGTGACGCTCCCCTTTAAACTGCTTATCAAAAAATGGATTATGCCATAGTTTCTGAATAAAAACACCTGCTAATGTGATCCACAACATAAACATTAGTTAACCCGGCCAGCAGCAAAAGAAAAGAAGTCAACCGGACCCAAACTCAACCCACAGCAAAAACTAGAAGTCAACGGGACCCAGACCCGACCCGCAGCAAAAACTGGAAGTCAACGGGACCCAGACCCGACCCGCAGCAAAAAATAAAAGCAACATGACCCGCAGTGAAAAAATTAGCCCCGACCCACGCATTAAAGTCGGGTCTCCAAATTTCTAAAATCGCCCCCCCCCCCCCCTTGAGGACTCTCCAGATCCGCCCTTGATATTATTGTTAAGTTATCCTTAACCCTCTCCGTCGGGACCACCTAGTTTTATTTTCAAACTTACGATTGACTCCTGATTGATTGAGAATATTTTTGCTCTTACAATGAAAATTTAAAATAACAGTTTTACATTTTCTAAAAGAGTCGCTTGCAAATTCCGGTGTCAGTTAATTATTTCATCATTTTAAGGTATCCGACGCTTTACAGCTTTTGATTTGTGTTTTAAAGTTATTTTTAGCTTTTTCTCAAAATAGAGTTTTTCTGATTTTTACTACACGCAAAACATCCCAAAACAAAAAAACTATGGACGAAATTTTCTGTACTTATTTTACAAATGTCTTTTGAGGCTACACTCTTGATAATACAGTAAAATCTCCATAACGGACACTCCCGAATAACGGACACCTCTATTTAGCGGACAGTTTTCTAATCCCCACTCCGAAAATCTAACTTTTTGTATGTTTAACCTCTGAATAACGGACATTCGGAATAGCGGACAGTAATTTTGACGATAAAAGATGAAAAAATCATTTTTAACGAGAGAAAAAAATGGAAAAAAAAGTAAAACGCCTATAAATTTCTGAGGGTAATGTGTCACAAATTTTGTGATCGCAGATAAATGTGGAGAGTGGACTGTAAATGCAAGTTCTTATGCAAAGTATTTGAAATTCAATAATGTTAAAATTGTGTCTTTTCCTCCAAACATAATCCCAAGCATAACGTAAAACATATGCAAGCCACTTGATCAATACACTATTTTAAATCCTGGTATAGAAAGATTTTGTTACGTTACATTCTTTTAAAATTAGATTGTATGGATACACATGAGAAGTGTCTAAAATTAGTTAATGCTGTCGATTCTATAATTTGGATTTCCTCAGCTGTAAAAAACATAAAACTGGAAAGTGCATGACAATGTTCCATAAAAGCAGGCTTTACATTAAAAGAAAATTAAACATACATTTCCGACACAAATGAAGACTTTAGCGAAATAAGTGAATAGATAAAATATATCAGGAGTAAAGAAACTGCCAAAATTTTTGTTAATATTGATGCTGAGTTACTGAAGAAGAATCACTTGCTATATATAATTATACTGCTTCAGAATTTTCGACAAGAGTACTTTTAGTGTTGATGAAAGAGGTACTGAAACTGAAGGCAATATCGAGAATTTCCAAGAAACGGCAAAATACAGTAAGCAATTTCACTTACTTTTTTTTTTTTTTTTTTTTTTTTTTTCTTTTTTTGTAAATAAAAGATTGTTTAGAAGGATTAAAATTACTGACAAAGTTAAAACTTCACATTGAAAAACAAATTACATGTAATCGCAAGCAAAAACAAACTTTTATAACATATTTTTTCATATAAACAGCTGATAAAGGTATGCACTGTTTTATTTCAGCTTTATTGTTTCAAAAAATAATTTTAAATTGTGATTAATATAAAACAGAGATTTTAGGACATATAAAAGCCCATTAATGAAAAATTAAGAATTTTATAGCAATTTTTTAATATCTCTTGTTTTCCCAATAGCGGACACCTCCGAATAACGGACAATTTCCGCGCTCCCGAGGTGTCCGTTATTTAGAGGTTTTACTGTATATTTATACTACGGAATAAATGATACACTTGAGACAAATTTTGCGAATTTTGTCGTTACATGAGTACTTCAACTTTCCTGTCACCTGAGATAGAGATGCGATTAGAATGTGTGTAGTCAGTTATTCTGTTTAGGATGCAATTTACAAAATGTCAATACATTGTTTTATTTTTTTTAAGTTATCACGTTTTGCGGAAATGCCATTTTTTGATATAATTTTGACTATTTTTACTCTTTAAGAAAATATTTTTGGATAATTGTTAAAATGTTTATATTTTTTTTCAAAGTTTTAAAGTAAACGTCATTATAAAAAATGGATAAAAAAAGGAAATTTCCAAAATATCACTTCGGAAGGTGTGAGGATACAATACGAAAAATTTTTTTTTATGCCGGAAAGGGTTAATGTTGCTATTCTGTTTTCTGTGAACTGCAAACATACAATGGTGTAGTCGTAAAAATAAATAATAAAAAGAATGATGTCCAGTTAAACTGATGGCATAGAGCTCACAGGCTATGCAGACTAATTGTATATTACAGCCTTATATAATAATGCCCTTCGGAAAAAAAAAAAAGGAAGGAAGTACCCCCTTGCCCCAATTTTTTTCTTTATACTTATCATTGAAGCCCCCAAAACTATCAGAGATACGCATTATCATATAATAAACCTGTATCTAAAATTCGAAGCAAGTCGAATAATTCTGCATAAAAACCCATTTGTGTAATTTAAGAAAAGTTTTCCCCCGCTCCCTCCTTTATAATTAATCATTAAACCTCCAAAACTTTTCAGAAATTCAACTTATCAGAAAAAAACCTATATCCAAAATTTAAAGCAAATCGGATAAGTCTGCATAAAACTTTATTTAACTATCTTAAGGGGGAGGCAATCGCCCGTACCCTCCTTTATAATTAACAAAAGAATACCACAACAAATGAGCGAGGCTTCTTACGCCTGTATACAAAAATTATTATTACGCCTGTATGAACCTGTATACAAAAATCGAAACAAATCGGTTAATTCTGTATGAAAAACCATTTACATAAATTATGAGGGGTATTGTATTATGAGGGGTAGTTTCCCCTATCCTCCCTTTATACTTATCCAGTGAATTCCAAAAGCAAATCAGGGAAGCGCCATTTCAGAATAAACCTTTATACAAAATTTGAAGCAAATCGATAAATTTTGCGTGAAAAACCTAAATTAAGACGGGGGGATTACCCCCCCCATTCCCCCTCTTTAAAATTATCCAATGAACACCCAATACTTATCATGAAGGCACCTCATTAGAATGATCCTACATCTAAGATTTGAACGAAATCTACTAATTCTGCATGAAAAACCCATTTATGTAAATTAAGGGGAGGGGCAATAGTCCCCGTTCCCCTTCTTATACTTATCAAATGAACTCTCAAAACTAATCAGAGAAGCGTCTTATCATAATAAGCCTAAATCCAAAATTTCCTGTAAATCGGATATTTTTATCTTGAGTTATCGCGTTACGTACGTACGCTCGTACATACATACAGAACGGGCGGGCACATAAGCCAGGGCCGTAACTACCACCGAGGCAGCCGGGGCACTGCCCCGGGGCCCCCAGGCCTGAGGAGCCCCATACTGGTGGTTAAAAAAACTATTGATTTTAGTTTCTAGTCTAACTTACTATAAAATGTCTAGCACCTAGCTAAAAGTTAGTAATAAAAAAATCAAAATGCTAGAGTAAATGTTTTTGCATGTCCGTCGATATACTCTATATCAGGGCTGTCCAACGCGGGGCCCGCGGGCGCCATGGCGTCCTTTGAAGGTTTTTTTGGCGCCCTTTTGAAGGAAAAAAATTATGTTATAAAGACTTCTTTGTTTAAAATTATTTATGTTTGCACCAGAGATACTTTCAAAACCTGTGAAAAGACATTAAAATTCAGAAACATACTTTGAAAATGTAATCATGCATATTTTAACGATTTGCAGTTTTTTGTATAAAGTGTAATTATGATTATTAAAGTTTTATTAGAATTAGAAATACCTCTTTTTAATACTTAAGGAGTACCAGAAAAAGAAACGTTTTTTCTCTCCCCTCGTTCCGCTCCTCTGAAGGTGTTCATGAATGTTCAGTTTTTTCTTTCTTCTATTGTCTCATTATTGGGCCATCGGCTGTTTTATACGAATAATAAATGGGGCTTAATTTTTCCTCTTGATTTTTTAAATTTTAAGTTTTTTTTTTTTCAATTTGATTAGAAAATTTCATAATTTTCATTTATGAAAGCACTTTTAGACTATCTCAATGAAATTAAAAATATGGGTTTGTTACTATCATGTCTGTATTTATTTTTTTACATCTTATAAAACTAAATTCAGACCTTCAAAATAAGTCAAATCTTGTTTTAATACCTTAAAAGAAACCTAGCAATATCTCTCATTTCCATATTTATTTATTCTCTTGTTGTTCTTATTATATTCACGATTAAAATTTCTGGCAACTTACCTTACAAACATTTTTAGATAGGTCTCTCATAGAAAATGCATAATTTGAAATTTTGCACATAGCTCTAGAATTATAAGGGTCTTTTGCCTATTGCTGTAGAATTCATTTACATTATGTTGAGATATGTGTGTATACTAAAACTGTGCGATAATATTGCTGTATAAATTCAGTCAGGCTATTAATGGCGCCCTTTGTTTAATGCCAATACCTGAGGTGCGCCCCTGCTCACTAAAAGGTTGGACAGCCCTGCTCTATATGCTTCGCATGCAAAAGCAGCTCTAGAGCAGACAGCAGAATATCGAGCTGAATGTGTCATGTCGCGTCAGCATGTTTGCCGATCCCACCGAAGCTAGTATATGGAAGAAAATATGGGCTTCTCATTGGTTAAATAATGTAAAAATCATCTAAAAAATTCTAGAAAATCTTTCTTCTTATATTAGAAAGACCTCCACGAAGGGCACCCCCCCCTGGGCCTATATCCCTCCAATAGATAATCGGCCTACACAAAATAAATCAAACCAAAACTTTCTTTTTATCTATTAATAAATACATAAAATCGAAAAACAAAACAAAATCCATCTTTTATATCTTTTTAGGCTTATCATACTGTGTATGTTTAAATAGCGGCGTACGAAAAAAAAACTGCCCCCGGGGTATAGTTTTAATTTGCCACGGGCGCGAGGGGCCTCACTAATTTGCCCGGGGCCACCAAGTTTATAGTTACGGCCCTGACATAAGCTCCCAGGCTTTGATAGCTTGTGAGCTAAAAACAGAAGATATGCGTTTTAAGCAGAGAGTGTACACTCAAGGCAGAGGATATACCCTACAGAGCATATCCGTTTTTTGAGAAACAGAGGGTATTGCGTATATAATGTTCCTTTAAAAATATTTAGAAGGTATATGGCGTGTACTTTGGTATACCCTCCGCCTCCACTATATCCTTGAACATATATAACTAAAATTACTGGAATTTTTTCTATAATTACGTATACCACGGTATTGTTTTAAATAATCTTAATTGTGTGTTTTTTAAAAACATCTGAATTTTCTGTGAAAAAGAGTCGAACCAGGTCTGACATGATTTCATTAATTACTGCATGGACGGAGACTCTGTATGACCTGCGTAGCATAAATGGTTCTAGTGTTGATTTTAGGGGGTGGCCAATCGGGACCCCCCCCCCTGCCGGTGCAAAGAAATTACCCCCCGGAAAAATTGAGATTTTGTGTTTTCAGTGGTCAAAAAGGGCAACTCCTCCCACCCCTCCCTGAACTCTATAATGTCCTCCCTAAAAAAAAACGTGTCTGAATTCAATTCATGACTAAATAGATCGCATGATGTCCGGTCCGAACTGTTAATTTTCACCCCGAGCTGAGTGAGGTCTGAAAATTCCGGCTCGTGTAGACTCTAAATCACACGTTGGCGAAGCTTTACCGAAATCGCACTCTGATTGGTCGCTCACAAGACGTACTTCCGCGCTGTTAAGTCTCCACGGTTCATGGATCGAAACTATCTGAATTCAGAATCTGCTAATCGGCGGATGTGTGTGTTTTGCTTCTCCTTTAAACGGAGCACAGTTCTCGTTTCCTGGGCATGGTTTTTAGGAAAAATTAGAATGTGAAAATAAATAAGCAGACCGGGAAGTGCGTGAACAAGATCGTGAATAATGGAATATGCTGATTGATGAGTGAGTAAAATTGTTTCTTTGCTGATTCAATTTGAATAACAAAAAAAGTAATCTCGCTCGCCGGCCGTAATCACGATGAATCTAAAAAAATAAAATAAAATTTTGATAAATGGTATTTTAATTTGGTTAGGAAACTTTAAAAATTGTGTAATATCAGTACAAAGCGTGATCAATAAACGGTCTTTCCTAAAGAAAGAATTAATTAATAGTTAGAATAAAACCTTTGATTAGTAAAATGAGTATTAGTACATTTCTGAGGGGGGGGGGGGTCATATTTAAGTGCCTCTGTTGTTACCGGTGTGTGACAAACCGATAAACATATGTTTATTGAGAACGTTTGTTTATATAAGAATGTTACTTTAACAATCTTCATTTATAAGAAAATTATCATAAACAAATAAATAAAAATATTGAACGATTTTTATGAAATTTT
Source organism: Maratus speculifer (assembly GCA_964019185.1). Classification (NCBI taxonomy): domain Eukaryota; kingdom Metazoa; phylum Arthropoda; class Arachnida; order Araneae; family Salticidae; genus Maratus; species Maratus speculifer. The sequence continues at coordinate 347,495,895 of OZ025296.1, forward strand.
CTGCGCTGCCATATCTTCTCCCTTTTTTTCCCACAAATTTTAAATTGTGTTACTATTATGTTCGACTAATAGATGCATGTTTATATACAAAATATACATTATGAATTATAAAACTTCGGGAAAGAATGTTTTAAGAATGTCACCCCGAATAAAGGAATTTCTTAAATTAAAAAAATATATATATATTGAACGTCTTTCCCGAAATCGTCTGCGCTGTCAATAAGTCAGTTCGATTAAATCAGTCGGTTTTATCCGCATGAAAATTCTGTTGCGTAACATTGAGTAATATCGGTATTTGGATGCGTAGCGACCCAAGGGGCTGTGCATATATAACGATTTCATTTTAGGGGGACCTGGCATATGATATCGACATAAGATATCTTCAGGGGGAGAAGGGGTTTGCATTAAGATATGGATATTATTTTTGATCCAATCAAATTTTTCTCTCTTTATATGTAACATTGTCTTCGGTTCAAAAAAGAATAATACAGTAAAACCTCTAAATAACGGACATCTTGAAAGCGCAGAAATTGTCCGCTATTCGGAGGTGTCCGCTATTGGGAAAACCTCAGCAATAGAAAAATTGCTAATAAATGCTTAATGTTTCATTAGTCGATTTAAAAATGTCCTAAAACCTCTATTATATGATTAAACCAGAAATTAAAATAATTTTTAAAGCAATAAAACTGAAATAAAATTGTGCATACCACCTTTGCTTATTACATTCTTACAAAAAAAAAAAAAAAGTTACAAAAATATGTTTTTACTTGCGATTAAATGTAATTTATTTTTCAATGTGAAGTTTTAACTCTGTCGTTTTAAACCTTTTAAATCATCTTTTTCTTAAAAAAAAAAAAAAAAAAAAAAAAAAATGTATAACTGTTTATTGTATTTTTCTGCTTCTTAAAAGCATACAATCTCCAGTCATCCGAGGGTGGGGGGAGGCATGTAGGGAATAAATGTAGGGGGGAGAGGGGATTTTCTACAGCTCATCCACACATTTATCTGTGATCACAAAATTTGTGATACATTGCCCTGATTAATTTGGAGGATTTTTATTTTTTTTCCTCGTTAAAAAATAATTTTTTATTCTTTTTTGCCAAAATTACTGTCCGCTATTCGGAACGTCCGTTAATCAGAGGTTAAACATACAAAAATTACAGTTTTGGGAGTGGGGATTTGAAACCTGTCCGTTAAATAGAGGTGTCCGTTATTCGGGAGTGTCCGTTATGGAGGTTTTACTGTATTTTTTTTTCAGCCTCTTATCTAATTTTATGAAAATACAAAGTTTGTTAAAATTATAAAATTATTGTAAAATGAATTTCAGGTACAACTTGGTTATCCTGTCGACCCAATTACTGTCGCCAAATTCTAAGATTAAATGTCAATAATGATGGATCGCAAATGTCACATTCATGTTTGTTATTACTAACCTAAAATTTAAAAAGTATTGGGGGATCTGACCCGAAACTGATAATACACACTATAAAAGTAAACCAAAATTTTTTTAAATATGTATTAAGATATATAACATAAATATAGTTCAGTTTGCCTTAACCCAAAAAGAATTTTTATTTGAAAAGCACCAGTTTTACTTTCAAATGAAGTTATGAAATTCATGAAAAGAGGATTCATTCTTATGTTAATTAGCCAAAAAAAAAATCGTCTAAAGATTTCGTTACCGACACCAGTCCCTTTTTAATTCTGGTCATTTTAGTGTTTTTAAGATGTTTAACACGTCTGTTAAATTTCTGTTTTATGTATTTTACTTCTTTTCATGGATGAAGGAAAGGATTGGGCATGATCCTAATACACCCGAGACACTTGGCGTCGTTGAATTTGGCGAGGCGATAAATGGCTTTTTCTTGTTACCGGATCGTTTTCTGAATTCTTTCCACGCCCACAGTTGTTAGTTCAGGAATTCTGATCGGTTTAACCGGATTTCATGGTTTCTTATCTTTCGTTTCGTTGGCTTTTATGAAATGCCATTGTTTCATCAGTCTGTTATTGTTTAAATTAAAAGAGGAGATTGCATTATATATGTATGACTCTATTTTCCCGGCCTTTTTTCGTGTTATTTTATTAGATATTGCTTATTTTAATAAATAATACCATACATTTGGCAAAAAATATGCGGTACGGCAGAAAAATATATTGAGGATACGCTTTTCTCGAAATAAATATTCAATGATTTATGATTTGTCACGGAGCTCCATGGATATTGATTATTTTAATAAATAATATACATTTGAAAACGAATATGCGATACGACGGACGAATATATTGAGGATACGCTTTTCTCGAAATAAAAATGATTTAGTTATGATTTGTCGATTTCATTTAAAAAATTGAGATGACGTGTTAATGTTACTGAAAGCGAATTCCTATATCAGAAAAACTTTCTTTTTTACTTAAAAATTCGCGCAATATTTATGCACCATAAATACATACAAAATATTTCGAAATTTTATCTCGTATTTTCGTACAAATTTAGAAAGATTTTAATAGTTGGATATCTGCATTAATAATCGCAATTTTGCTCATTTTAGAAATTTCTTCAATGCGACTTTTGAGCTTCCAGAGAATTTTACGGTTTTAGTGTCGTTAGTTAATGCAGGTTTGACGAGTTTTGTGCATTTTAAGGATTCTAACACAGCGAGTTTTGTGAATCCAGCGATTTTTTTTGTTTTGTTTTAATGGGCGCGAAGCGTGAATACACACGTTAGTGACTGCGGCGTTGACGAGTTTCGTGCATTTTAGTGATTCCTGCACAGCGAGTTTCGTGGATCCACTGATGTTTTTTTAGTTTTAATGGGCGCGAAGCGCTCATACACACGTTAGTGACTGCGGCGTTGACGAGTTTCGTGCATTTTAGTGATTCCTGCACAGCGAGTTTCGTGGATGCACTGATTTTTTTTAGTTTTAATGGGCGCGAAGCGCGCATACACACGTTAGTGACTGTGGCGTTGACGAGTTTCGTGCATTTTAGTGATTCCTGCACAGAGAGTTTCGTGGATCCACTGATGTTTTTTTAGTTTTAATGGGCGCGAAGCGCTCATACACACGTTAGTGACTGCGGCGTTGACGAGTTTCGTGCATTTTAGTTATTCCTGCACAGCGAGTTTCGTGGATCCACTGATGTTTTTTTAGTTTTAATGGGCGCGAAGCGCGCATACACACGTTAGTGACTGTGGCGTTGTCGAGTTTCGTGCATTTTAGTGATTCCTGCACAGCGAGTTTCGTGGATCTACTGATGTTTTTTTTAGTTTTAATGGGCGCGAAGCGCTCATACACACGTTAAAGACTGCGGCGTTGACGAGTTTCGTGCATTTTAGCGATTCCTGCACAGCGAGTTTCGTGGATCCACTGATGTTTTTTTTAGTTTTAATGGGCGCGAAGCGCGCATACACACGTTAGTGACTGCGGCGTTGACGAGTTTCGTGCATTTTAGCGATTCCTGCACAGCGAGTTTCGTGGATCCACTGATGTTTTTTTAGTTTCAATGGGCGCGAAGCGCTCATACACACGTTAGTGACTGCGGCGTTGACGAGTTTCGTGCATTTTAGTGATTCCTGCACAGCGAGTTTCGTGGATCCACTGATGTTTTTTTTAGTTTTAATGGGCGCGAAGCGCTCATACACACGTTAGTGACTGTGGCGTTCACGAGTTTCGTGCAATTTAGTGATTACTGCACAGTGAGTTTCGTGGATCCACTGATGTTTTTTTTAGTTTTAATGGGCGCGAAGCGCTCATACACACGTTATTGACTGCGGCGTTGACGAGTTTCGTGCATTTTAGCGATTCCTGCACAGCGAGTTTCGTGGATCCACTGATGTTTTTTTAGTTTCAATGGGCGCGAAGCGCTCATACACACGTTAGTGACTGCGGCGTTGACGAGTTTCGTGCATTTTAGTGATTCCTGCACAGCGAGTTTCGTGGATCCACTGATGTTTTTTTTAGTTTTAATGGGCGCGAAGCGCTCATACACACGTTAGTGACTGTGGCGTTCACGAGTTTCGTGCAATTTAGTGATTACTGCACAGTGAGTTTCGTGGATCCACTGATGTTTTTTTTAGTTTTAATGGGCGCGAAGCGCTCATACACACGTTATTGACTGCGGCGTTGACGAGTTTCGTGCATTTTAGTGATTCCTGAACAGCGAGTTTCGTGCATGCACTGATTTTTTTTAGTTTTAATGGGCGCGAAGCGCGCATACACACGTTAGTGACTGCGGCGTTGACGAGTTTCGTGCATTTTAGCGATTCCTGCACAGCGAGTTTCGTGGATCCACTGATGTTTTTTTTAGTTTTAATGGGCGCGAAGTGCGCATACACACGTTAGTAACTGCGGCGTTGACGAGTTTCGTGCATTTTAGCGATTCCTGCACAGCGAGTTTCGTGGATCCACTGATGTTTTTTTTTAGTTTCAATGGGCGCGAAGCGCTCATACACACGTTTGCGACTGCGGCGTTGACGAGTTTCGTGCAATTTAGTGATTCCTGCACAGCGAGTTTCATGGATCCACTGATGTTTTTTGTAGTTTTAATGGGCGCGAAGCGCTCATACACACGTTAGTGACTGCGGCGTTGACGAGTTTCGTGCAGTTTAGTGATTCCTGCACAGTGAGTTTCGTGGATCCACTGATGTTTTTTTAGTTTTAATGGGCGCGAAGCGCTCATACACACGTTAGTGACTGCGGCGTTGACGAGTTTCGTGCATTTTAGTGATTCCTGAACAGCGAGTTTCGTGCATGCACTGAAGTTTTTTTTAGTTTTAATGGGCGCGAAGCGCTCATACACACGTTAGTGACTGCGGCGTTGACGAGTTTCGTGCAATTTAGTGATTCCTGCACAGTGAGTTTCGTGGATCCACTGATTTCTTTTTAGTTTTAATGGGCGCGAAGCGCGCATACACACGTTAGTGACTGCGGCGTTGACGAGTTTCGTGCATTTTAGCGATTCCTGCACAGCGAGTTTCGTGGATCCACTGATGTTTTTTTTAGTTTTAATGGGCGCGAAGCGCGCATACACACGTTAGTGACTGCAGCGTTGACGAGTTTCGTGCATTTTAGCGATTCCTGCACAGCGAGTTTCGTGGATCCACTGATGTTTTTTTTAGTTTCAATGGGCGCGAAGCGCTCATACACACGTTTGCGACTGCGGCGTTGACGAGTTTCGTGCATTTTAGTGATTCCTGCACAGCGAGTTTCGTGGATCCACTGATGTTTTTTTTAGTTTCAATGGGCGCGAAGCGCTCATACACACGTTAGCGACTGCGGCGTTGACGAGTTTCGTGCATTTTAGTGATTCCTGCACAGCGAGTTTCGTGGATCCACTGATGTTTTTTTTAGTTTTAATGGGCGCGAAGCGCTCATACACACGTTAGTGATTGCGGCGTTGACGAGTTTCGTGCATTTTAGTGATTCCTGCACAGTGAGTTTCGTGGATCCACTGATGTTTTTTTTAGTTTTAATGGGCGCGAAGCGCTCATATACACGTTAGTGACTGCGGCGTCGACGAGTTTCGTGCATTTTAGTGATTCCTGCACAGCGAGTTTCATGCATGCACTGAAGTTTTTTTTAGTTTTAATGGGCGCGAAGCGCTCATACACACGTTAGTGACTGCGGCGTTGACGAGTTTCGTGCATTTTAGTGATTCCTACACAGTGAGTTTCGTGGATCCACTGATGTTTTTTTTAGTTTTAATGGGCGCGAAGCGCTCATACACACGTTAGTGATTGCGGCGTTGACGAGTTTCGTGCATTTTAGTGATTCCTGCACAGTGAGTTTCGTGGATCCACTGATGTTTTTTTTAGTTTTAATGGGCGCGAAGCGCTCATACACACGTTAGTGACTGCGGCGTTGACGAGTTTCGTGCATTTTAGTGATTCCTGAACAGCGAGTTTCGTGCATGCACTGAAGTTTTTTTTAGTTTTAATGGGCGCGAAGCGCTCATACACACGTTAGTGACTGCGGCGTTGACGAGTTTCGTGCAATTTAGTGATTCCTGCACAGTGAGTTTCGTGGATCCACTGATTTCTTTTTAGTTTTAATGGGCGCGAAGCGCGCATACACACGTTAGTGACTGCGGCGTTGACGAATTTCGTGCATTTTAGCGATTCCTGCACAGCGAGTTTCGTGGATCCACTGATGTTTTTTTTAGTTTTAATGGGCGCGAAGCGCGCATACACACGTTAGTGACTGCAGCGTTGACGAGTTTCGTGCATTTTAGCGATTCCTGCACAGCGAGTTTCGTGGATCCACTGATGTTTTTTTTAGTTTCAATGGGCGCGAAGCGCTCATACACACGTTTGCGACTGCGGCGTTGACGAGTTTCGTGCATTTTAGTGATTCCTGCACAGCGAGTTTCGTGGATCCACTGATGTTTTTTTTAGTTTCAATGGGCGCGAAGCGCTCATACACACGTTAGCGACTGCGGCGTTGACGAGTTTCGTGCATTTTAGTGATTCCTGCACAGCGAGTTTCGTGGATCCACTGATGTTTTTTTTAGTTTTAATGGGCGCGAAGCGCTCATACACACGTTAGTGATTGCGGCGTTGACGAGTTTCGTGCATTTTAGTGATTCCTGCACAGTGAGTTTCGTGGATCCACTGATGTTTTTTTTAGTTTTAATGGGCGCGAAGCGCTCATACACACGTTAGTGACTGCGGCGTTGACGAGTTTCGTGCATTTTAGTGATTCCTGCACAGCGAGTTTCATGCACTAAATTCGTATTTTTGGCTTTTTTTAACTAAATTGTAGCTTTTGCTGGAATTTTTGCCGAAATTCACATTTTTTTATGTAAACTTTAGAAGAAATTTGCGTTTTTTACTTTATCCTTACAACTAATTGAGCTCTTTTTAACTATGTTATGACTAAATTATTTCTTATTTTTAATTGTTGTAAATGAAATATCTGATTAATTTTCGTAATAAATTTTAGAAATGAAGCGTATTTGTATTAATGCGTTAGTTGGTGTTTTAGTTTAATTTTTAAGTAAGAAAACAGTGTTGAATTGAGGTTCTTTTCTAATTGAGAGTTTTTGTGTCTCCCCCTGTGGGGGATGCAACATCAGTTCTATAGTCGTAAAAAAGCAGAGGCCTGACACTCTAAGCAGAGGGTATGCGCTCATGGCAGAGTGTACATCCTAGAGTATATGTACTATAGCTTTCTTGAGAAACACACGGTAAAAGTTCCAAAAAGTATATGCCGTATATCCTATATTACATCTCTGGGCAGCATGCAGTTTCAAGAAATAAATTTCACTTTTTGGGCATTGCGATCAGAGAATCTGTAATCTGACGGAGGGGAGGAAACGTTCGTTTTGCCCCTCCGCCCTCTCCCCCCTCTTATTAGTCAGTTCGGAGGATATATATTTCTTTTGTAGGTTTGAAATTTTAATATTTTTATAGCATTAGATGAAAATTTTCAAAGTTCTTGCTAATACATACTTTGAATGAGTTGAATGTTTAATAATAGAAAATCGTTAAAACTCTATGCATTTGTTTGCCGTGGTGCAGAAATATTTTATGAAATTATTGTACCATTAATTTAATGAATTACATGCACTATTAATTTAAATGAAGAATATCCGTAAAACATGTGAATAAAAAAGTTTTTTAATTAAATTTGCAGAAATTAATGCTATGTGTTTCTGTAATTGATTTCTTGTAATTTTAAGAAACTCGAAATAGTTGTTTAGCGCCGATTTTTGAGCAACATTTTTTTTTTTTTTTTTCCGTGTAGAAAGGCACTTTAAAAGATAGAAATGACGGATTGATATTAGTTAGCAAGTTGTGAAATTTTGCAATTTTGAAATCGTCTGCTGGATATTCCGGCATCTCGCAAGCTGAAAAAACCTTTTCGCTCTTTTTTTTTTGGTCTATTTTTACTTTGAAGGTTAGATTTCTTCAGAAAGGGTTTGCATTGTGGATTGCATGAGCTTTTTAATTTTTAGTACTGTATTTTTGATTTTACTTCAGATTTTTTTCGTGTTAATTTTGTTTGTATATTTTAGTTTAAGTTGATTTTTGAAAGGAATTTTGTTTTGTGGGTAAGTTCGAATTTCGTCCTCTTGTTTGAACAGTTTTTGTTCTTGTGTTCTTTTCTGTGAATTTTTAAGTATCCTTTCATAAACGTTTTATTTTAAAGTGTGAGAATAAGTGTTTCAGAGTAAAATAGTATAAATTCGAAAAATCGGGATAGTAATGTTTATGAAATTCGAAAAATGTGGAGTGAAAATTTTTAAAATTCGAAAAATATAGAGTGAAAATAAAAAAAATAGTTTAAAAAATTTTTGGAGAGAAAATTTGTAAAACTGTAAATCGTAAACTTTGTAGTAGTAAAAAAATCCGAAAAGAAAATTAAATTAAATTCACATCGAAAAATTTGCGTACATTGAAATATTTGGAGCGATATAGTTTATAAAAATGTAAAGTTTCCAAGTAAAATTGGATAAATACGAAAATCTGGACAAGAATTGTAGAATTTGAAAAATTTGGAGTGACAATTTTTAAAAATCGAAAAATTCGTAAAATTAATTATTATAAACTTTGTAGAAATAAAAACAAATCCGAAAAGAAAAAAAAATGACTGAAAAATTTGCGTTAATTAAATATTCTGAGCGATATATTTTGTAAAAATATAATTTCCGAGTAAAATTGGATAAATTAAATAAAAATCGGGGCAGGAATTTTTGTAAAATTCTGAAGTGGAAAATATTTAAAATTCGAAATTGTTACTTCATAAAAGTACAAAAATTCATAGCGAAATTTATGGAAAGATAGAAACATTTTTAGATATGCAATAGTGGAGAGTTAAATTCCTAGAATTAGCAAAAAAAGACATCGAAAAATGTATAAAGTTACAAAAAATTAAATGGGATATAAGAAAGTAAATAGTTTCGTATACAAATTCTCAAAGAAACGGAATAGACCTTAGAATTGTGCTGTCGAATCGTCTGTTGAAAAACGCGCGTTGTGATTGGGTAGAATCGGTAGGTTGCTGAAAACTCGGTTGGCGCTCGTGGGTGCTTGGCGCGTATTAAAAAATCGCCAAAATCAAGTGTCTCGGGTGTTTTAGGAACATGCCAAGGATGGTTATGGAAGATTAGCCGGGGGAAAAAAAAAAAATGCTTAATTTATATCTCACGCCTGCATGCGATTGATTTCAAAAGGCCCGCATAAAGAGTTCGAGGCGGACCGAGAGGTTATAATCCCTATATAGTAATATTAATAATATATATTCTACATAAAATAAGAATTTATATTATAAAAAACATTTTGCTAAGACGTAAATTAACAAAAACATTTAAAATATATTAAAACATTTTTATTTACATGTTTCAACTCAATAGAGTCATCCTCGGAATGTAAATAAAAAAAATAAAAATTACAAATACAATGAACGTGAAAATCGGAATAAAGAATTATTGAAAATAAATAAATTAAATGTATCACGCGCATTTTTAATTTGATATTGTCCTTGGTTTAGTAAAATAATTACCGTGCAAATTGTCTAACCATTTAATCCATATATTTGGGATGCGAAATGACAGTGTATCGTTACAAATATGTGAACTTTTTTTAAATAAATTTCAGTTGATTCTCTTATGAATAATTTTAAATAAAAATTAAACCTGTATATTAATTTACTCTCGTTAAAAAGTATGTTAATGTTCTCTTTTTGATTTAATCTGGATAGAGCGGTTTTCTTCCTGTTAAGTTTTATATCTATCTGTTATGTGTTCTTTACGTCTGATCCCCCCCCCTCTCCCCCCACACACTCATACTAAAGCAGTGTTGAATTCAAGGAATGACCCGGGGGTGGACATTTCACGGAGAAATGAGTCCCCCCCTCCTGAAAGATTTGCGATTTTGTTTTCAATGGTCAAAACGTGCAATCCCCCCCCCGGGGGGGCAGAGAAATCTTCGCCCATATCTGAATTCAACGCTGACCATAAAAATAGGCAGAAATGCAAACGACCTTAAAAAATTCAATCTTATACAGTGTATTTTACAAAATTCTTTTTTTTAGGGCGGGGAGGGGGGGGGCAGGGAGGACAGATGCTGGACCATGATTTTTCACCCCATTTATTGCAGTATTCCTTTATAACAGGCTTTTGTCTATTAGGAAATAAATTTGCTGGATATTACTTGTATAATATTTGCTTATAATTTTATTTGTGTTTCTTTTACAGTATTGCAATTTATGATGCATTTGTAATTGCTTTTTCATCTAAAATTTTTAAAGAAAAATTTAAAACATTATTAAAGTTACTATTTCAATCCCACGATAAAAGAATCTCTTGCCAGTCTCTCCCATGGGAGAAATTCGTAGATATATATCATTTGCATTTCATATTTTTTTTTTTTTTTTTTTTTTTTTTGCAAGCTGTGATCTTAAAATCGTTCTTTACTTATCCGAATGAGGTTGCTTTCATTTTCGAAACCAGTTCTCGAATTGTTAAAAATATCTGTCAAGATTGAAACTAGTCGTTGGGGGCCACCGTAATACTTACCCATCATGGATAGGTATATGAAAATAAAACATGTGAAAACTATTTATACAATGCATTGCAGTTCATAAAAAAAATTTAAATATTGTTAATATACATGGTAATGCTCTATTAAAGAACTTCTGATGTACCGATTTCGACAAATTATATAAAACACCAAACTACTCAAGTAGTACCGAACTGCGTAAAAGAAACATCCTTACAACTCCAAAAATAATAATTCTATTAACTAACAATTAACTGCGTCGGATTAAGCGTCTCATTTCCAATTAAAATATACCTCTGAATTGAAATTTGAATGAAATACAGGGTCATGAAAAATCAAAGAATGTGGGAAACAGGATTACACAGTGGCGTAGCTACATATTCAGCGCCCTGGAGCAAGTAAAGTTTATGCGCCCATGTGACTCGAAAAAATTCTGCAAATTTTTTTAAGTTTAAAATTTATAAATTATGATCGATTTATATGCTATGATTCGACCAATGCTTTTTTCGAAAGCCGAAGTACTTTAATTATGTATTAAATGCAAGTAATTAACTCTTCACTGCACCATGTGCAACATGTGGCACATACCTAGAGATACCAATAAAAAGAATATTGCCCAGTTAAACTGATGGCATCGAGCTCACCGGCTACAATACTAATTGTACATTACAGACTTGTATTTTCGTTAATTCCGTTCGAAAAAAAATTAAGAAGGGGAAACAGCCTCCCATTTCTCCATTTTTATACTTAATCATTATACCTCCTAAACTATCAAGGACATGATTTATCATATAAAAAATCTATATACAAAATTAAAAAAAAATGGATAATTCTTAATAAAAACCCATTTAGCATTTATATAATTTAAGAGGAGTTATTCCCCTCTTTTATACTTAACCATTAAACTTCCAAAACTATTCAGAGATTTGAACGAAATCTGACAATTCTGCTTGAAAAGTCCATTTATACAAGTTAAGGGGAGGGGCATTAGAACCCCCGTTACCCCTGTTTATACTTATTCAATGAACACCTAATAACAGCCACGGACTCGCCTCATCAGAATGATCCTATATCTAAATTTTGAACGAAAACTGTTAATTCTGTATGAAAATCCCGTTTATATCAATTAAGGGGAGGGGCATGAGCCCCCCCGTTCCCCCTGTTTATGCTTATTCAATGAACACCTAATAACAGTCACGGAATAGCCTCATCAGAATGATTCTATATCTAAATTTTGAACGAAAACTGTTAATTCTGCATAAAAATCCCATTCATATCAATTAAGGGGAGGGGCATGAGCCCCCCGTTCCCCCTCTTATACATATCGAATGAACTCCAAAAACTAATCAGGGAAGCGCCTTATCAGGATATACCTATATACAACATTTCAAGTGGATCCGATATTTTTATCATGAGTTATCGCGTTACGCACGAACGTACGAACATACATAGAGAACGGACGGGCACATAAGCTCTCAGGCTATGCTAGCCTGTGAGCTAAAAAAACTATAATTTTCCTTATACAGCATGAATTTGGCCAATAGGATCGCTGTAACTGATCAAAAATAATCTAAAGAATGAAATAACACTTATTTTGTTCATGCAAGATGGCTGCATTTAAGAAAAGATTATAATTTTTTCATTAAAAAAAAGAAAAGGTAAAAAACATGATTAAGCTATTAAAGCAAAATTTACTTTTATTATTTTTACTGTATACTTAAAAGTATTAATATAAAGAAAACTGCGGACTGTTAAGCAGGTAAAATTAAGTAACTTAGGTCCATTTAATTGCAAAATATAGTAACATAATATATTTTTTTTAAAATTGATTATTTGTATAGGGTACATGCCATAAAATATAAAATTTTCGCTGAAATTTTTTAATTACTTTATACTGTTCCTTCCATTATTATACTGATATATAGATTTCAAAATATATATATTTTTTTTTCATAAAAATAGAAAAAGTCGTGCAGTGAAAAGTTAAAAACTAATATTGAATAATAGAATTAATTATAATTCTTTAAAAACAAGGTACGTACAAACATTTTCTGCAAACTGTGTGAAATTTTTGTTTTAAATGCACTTAAGGAACAGTACAATCTGAAGCTCTTAATATCTGGTTTTCTTTTCAAGGGTTTCGAAGCACTGTAGAAAACTAACAGAAAAAAAAAAAAAACAAAAACATATGGGTTAAACATTTTTTAAAGCGATTTTAAAATTTCCACCTCTGAAGGAGAGTGTGGTTGGAGGGAAAGCTAAAGTGAGGGCCGAAATTTTTCAAACTGTTTTCGAACCCATTGTGCGATATATCATCTTAAAGCTCTTTGACTACTCTTTCAGATAATGGATCCTTCTTCCCTCCTCCACAATTTTACCCTCTGGGTGGGGACGCCAATTTTCGATCTTCTAATAAAATTGCAGTGTTTTTTATAACTTTAAATCGGACTTTTTACGGAACCCTCTGATTAATATATAAATGAATGTATATAAATATATAGATAAATGTATGAAAATTTTAAAAAGAGGAGAGGGGGATGTTTACTGGAAGGGAGGGGGATACGATAGTTGAAACCTTGGGATTCACTTTTTCAACTTTTGCCAACATCTTTCACGTGACATATCACTGCAAAGCTCTGTGACCTCTATTTCGTGTTATACACATCCCGAGGCCCTCCTCCTCACTTTGCCCGCGCTGGGGCATTTTTCAAAATTTATCCAACACCCTTCGTTGTAAGTGGTTGGTAAGCCCTTTGATCATGTATTGATGTTATACACTTCCCTTGCCGCTCCCCTCATTTTGCTCTTCCTGAGGGATACGTTTAACGTATTCTAATAAAATGTATTCTAACAATGGTAAAATTACGAGGCTAATCTTAAATGACACAGAAAACATAAATTTAAAATATTGATCCCATTCACCATTCTTATAGTGCTCGTTTTTGCCGCATGGGATGCTTGTAATTTTTACTTGTTCGGCTATTTTGTAGCTAATTGCCAAAAAATTCTATTATTTGAAACTTATAACTCCCTTATCTATTCATACTTATTCGCACTTTTTCTACATTTTGCAACCATGATTTTTCCATCCCTTATAACTTCCATTTTTTTTTGTTGTTGTTGTTGTTGTTGTTGGTTTTTAATACCCTCAGTTTTTTGTTTCGGTGCATTTACTAAAATCGAATTCATAAGCATGTAAAAATAATGATTTTCAATAGCGATTGTAGATTTGAAGTAATCGATGACTATCGGTTGTGTTTTTTATGATGAATTTTTTTTTTTCGATTGTTAAATTTTCGAGAATCATCCATCACCAGCCATATCCCAGCAGCAACTTTAGATAGAAGTGTGAAATTCATGATGCAAAACCTTAAAAAAATTACAGCATTAAAAACATTAAACATTAACTTAAAAATATTTCATCGGCTTTAGGAACTGCCCCCCCCCCCTCTCTAAAAGGATTAACGGTAGGTACGAAACTTTTAGATCATTTCATCATACCTCAGCAGCTGTTTTAGGTAGGAACGTAACTTTGAGGATAATTAATTTACTAAAACAAATTTAAGCATGTATTTTATCTATTTCATAAATTCCCACCTAAAAGTGTTTAATACAGTTGTCGTACTTTTAGAAAATATCGGTATATCTCTGCTGCAGTTTTCGGCAGAAGCGTGAAATTCAAGATAGAAAATCTGCTAAAAAATAGTTAAATATAGTGTTTTTAGAGCTATTTTGTCTATTATGTTGTCAACATCGATTTTGAAACGGATAATTTTAGATTGTACGAATAGTACAACAATTAAGGCTATTTGATTAGATTTTACTATTTATTTTTATTTATTTTTTATTATTATTTACAAGGTGCATTTCGTTTGATACAAGATTTAAAAAAAAATTGACCAGCGTAGCAGGTGAAGGTTGCTAATCTAGCATGAATTAAAATTTCGCGACTAAAAGTAATTTCTTTTAATTCTTTCGGGGGCGCCGTTTGCAGCCTGCAAACGGCTAATTTTAATGTCCAAAGTGCCAGATGGCACCAGTAAATTTTCAGCACGAATTCGATGTCTTAGTATATGTGAAGGAAAGCTTTTGTTTATTTTCAAAGGAATTTGATCGTAAGTTTTGGTGTGAATTAATTACTTGAATATCCTTAGAGCAGAAATGCCTTGTTCCCGAAAGGGTTAACTGTGTATAAAAAATGTTTTAAATTGAACTAATGGAGGACAAACACACGATAAAATATCATAGCAATATACTGATTGCAACAAGATTAATCTATTTTGTGTGATTAATAATGACAAAAAAATCGTAAATATTGGTACAAATCTTTATCTCGCTCTTTTCAATTTTGCGCCCTTAGGTTTTGTGCGCCTGGAGCAGTTTGCTCCAACTGCTCCACGGTAGCTACGCCCCTGGGATTACAAATATCTCTGCAACTCATAATCCGATCGACTGCGTTCTATATACAAAATGTGTGTTATTTTATTGCCTTTTACGTCCATTCCTTAGAACAAAAAAAATCGAAAATGTTTATATACCTTTCATCAGAACGAATTTTTCGAGAGTCCGAAAAAAAATAGTTCCGGATCATCGAGGTTGCTGATATTAAATAGGTTTCGTCCCATTCTTACATACTAACTACATACAAAATTTCAAGTCTCTATCTCAATTTGTTCGGGAGATAGAGCGTTTACAGACAGAGGGCATTTTTTTTTTCTAAAAATTTGTTTTTCGGAATCTCCACTATCTAAAACGTGTAAATCCGTCAAATTTTTTTTTTCGATGTTTCAAAACGATTGCAAGACTTACCCTATACTACGTATGATGGGTAAGTAATAATGACACTACTCTGTTATCCCGTCGACCAAATTCTAATATTAAATGCCAATAATGGTGATCGCATATATCACATTCACTTGACATTAAACATGTAGACAAAAACCTGTACATCAGATCCAATGAAAAAAAAAAAAAATCATTTAAAAATACTGAAATGCAAAGGAGAATTCTTTAAATTTCTTCCATAGGATTAGCTTTAGCGAGCGTGTCTTTTCGTTTAGCCTGCACCACTTTATCGATGTCAAATGAACTTTGACATTTGATACATATAGGGGAGAATAGAGAGGAATGGGACAATTTTTACAGAAATAATTTTTATTAAATTGTTTCGCTTGTACAAAATGAAAATTTTCAGAATAATATTTTGAAAATTTTAGCATGTTTAAAAATTGTCAATTTGATTATAATAATTATAATTTTATGTTAATAAACTAATTAAAGTAACAAGAAAAATGTCCTTCCCCACCCTTACGTGAGGGAGAGGATGGGGGGATAGTTTTAATCCATTCGGGTCCAATTTTTTTTCCCAATTGTTAGCAAAAACTAGCTGACCCGCCCGGCGCACAGTGGGGCAAAAACCCTTTAAAACTGGCAAAAAATCGAAAAAATGAAATTTTATTTTGAACTACCGACATACGTCACTTTAATAGAGCAGATGTCAGTACACATCTTCCTAGTATTAAAATTTGCGCAAAGTTATTTTGATCGTCACTAGAGAAAGAAGTTAAACTGCATATTGTGCTTTGATAATAAGTGAAAAAAATAATCAATAATTTTGTTTCAACATTCGTTTGTTAATTTCACTATAATAATTAAAAAATATTTTTTTTTGACTATGGAACCTTTAACTACAAGTATGTAACAATAATTCATTAACTTTCAATTTGTTTTAATACGATTTTTATAGATATACAGACGCTTATAATATATAGTGGTGAAATTTATAAAAAAAAATTAACACTGTCTACAAACATTGTAGGTTTTAGTTATGAGTTAAGGCGAGTTAAGTGTTAATTATAATTTTTTCTACTAAGTATGAGTTTTAAAAGGACAAATATGCCAGAAAATCTTGCTCCTTTTTGCCACTTTTTTAATTGTATGGTCATTTTTATAGCTAATCATCCTTAAATTTTTATTAGTGTACGGGTGTGCCAAACATGATTATAAATATTTTCTTTGTTAAATACGAATTTTAATGCATTGTTTATCACAAAACAATGTATTTAAATGAAACTGACTATCATGGAACGTTTTAACAAAAAACTTTTGAAAAGTAATGTGATTTTATGGTATAAGAGCTCCATAATCGGAGAAATTACGAACAAGTAGTTTAAATGAAAAGAAGATTAAATGTTTTAAAGTTTAATATAAATTCCGATGAGCAAAAGCCTGGCGAAACAAGGGAAATGCTTTAGAATTAACAAAGAGTGGCTTGGCAAATCGCTTTCATTTCCTCGATTTGAAAAACAAACAGAAGCGTCAATGAAAAGCAAACGTGCCCATCTTCATATTCCGTCTGAATTTGTTCTGGACGATTAAAAATATCAAGAATAAAACGGTTATACAATTCTAGTTCTACATATTCGTTAGTGTACGTGACATGTATGAGTTTAAGATCTGAAAAACAGGAAAACAAAAAGTGTGTGTTAGCACTAAAACAACAGAAACAGTTTTTCTTCTGCTGTCTTTATAGTAATACGTACATTTTGCCTGAGAAAGGTTGATACAATCCTTTAAAACGAGTCGCTAATATTCATTATAAGGTTTGCTTGAGAATAATTAAAATTACTAATTATGTTTACATTTTTTAATGCGATATTATGGATGATTTATAAATATCTAATTAGTATAAAACTATCTTAAATTCTTGTTTTTAACTCATTTTTCTACAAAAAATATTGAAAAAGGTTTGTAAATTAATTAATAAATTACTATTAGCTTATGTAAAAGTTTAAAATTTTACTACTTTTCTTCTACAAAAGAATCCGTGATGTGCTTTTTTTGTTCAAAGTAAATTTTATTTTTTGCCAACTTTGGAGGCTTCCTGCCCCACTGTGCGACGTTGCACAGATCCGTAATAATAATATTAAATGAACTTGAAATGCGTATGATTTTCTCTTTAACTCGAAATATATGGGAATACATTGTCTGAAATACGTGGCCACTAACTGTGCGAAAAAATGGTTTAAAAAAAAAAAAAAAAAAAAAAAAAAAAAAAAAAAACTTATATTTAGCTGTAAAAATACTCAAAATGACTGCAATGAGGAACGCGGGATTGAATATGTGTGCAGCGATTGCGTGATTTTCTTGTTAAAGTGTTGATATTTATCCGTAAAAATCACTGCTAAGCCATGCAACTAATTACGTTTTTTCACTTAGAAATTTTAAGTGAAATATTTTGAAATCAAACTAATTATATCACTCTCTAATCCACCTATACCGTGAATGAAATCGATACTTGAATGATTAGCTAAAAGTATATAATATTATAAACATAGCTGTCAACTTCCAACTAATCTTCCGTAATATCTGGATTAGTTTGATCAAGGTAAACCCCGAAATCTGAACAGAGTCGATTACGAAACGCACAAAGCTATTCCAAATAACTATATCCGGATCCGAACAAGACAAAATAATTTCCATGGACATAAACCCAATCCGAAACTAAAAATTTCATTCGAAAATAATAATAACAATAAAAAAAACTGTTGTCTCATGGCGATCTTGATTGGTCTATCACGTCCGGAAATTTGGTTCAAAAAGCCAAATTAGACAACATCATTTTAATAATCGTCTGGTTTTATCGAGAAACAGAAATACATTAAATAGAAATAGTTTACTTTGCTATTTGATAATTTATTATGGTGTATTAATCGTCTGCCGATTCAAACAATTTAAGCATAACAGCCATTTTATTTTCGTTTTAAAGGCAATTTAAAACCATAAAAAATTTTAAACTAAAGATAATACATTTAAATTTAATCAATGATTAAAAAATATAACTCCTAGAAAATCCTCGTATATATATATATATATATATATATATATTTACTGCAACATTAACCACACATACATTCTAATGTACGAAGTGCCAACATTCTGACGTACAACATCTGTGATCAAAATCCTCAATTAAACAGGATGTTTGCCGGTCTATGAATTTTAAAGGTCTTTGGAAAAAAAACAGTCACTTTTAAATTTGTTTCTTTAATTCTGTCCCAGATTTTTAATTATTGCCTCAAAAGTTTTGTACAACCAACCAACCATAAGCAAACGAATGGAGAAAAAAGCGAAAAACAAATGATTTTTCTGATGAGAGTGAGTTCTGGATTTTAATTAATTACTCAGTTAATAATCAGAATTTTGAAATTCTGAATAGCCGGTGCATCAGGACAGACTTTGGGCTACTTTCAAAAAAATTTTCATCTTTGTACGTGCTGCAGATTTCACTAGCCATCGCAGACACACACACACCAGACGAAGCGTTTTGTTGTTTTATTAGTATAGATTACTTTTACGTTAATAACACAAACAGTAGCTTTCCAAGTAAATTAATGAGTGTGTAACTGGTATTTCATTGTCTGAAAGATGATGAATGTTGTTTTGCGTATTGTTCAATCCATATTCATATGACAATATGTTAAGGAAGAATTTTTGGAGGTGTTTAGAAACTATTGTATTACTACAAGATTTAATTTATATAATACATTTTACATTTTATTAAGCATGACTCTTTCATGAAAATAATTTTAAATTTTAAATTAGAAATGTATGTTTAAAGTAAAAGAATCGTAAAAAGAATTAAGCAAATAATAACAATTATTGTTATTACTAAATGCCTAAACAAATAAATGAAGTCCTATAGTAAATGCATAGACATAATACTAACATTATGACATGCAAATATCAGCAAAAATATTTCTTACAGCAAAATAATACTCCATTAAAAGACATATGTACTATTAATGAGACCCCAGACCCGAAAGGGTTAAAATGACAATTCCTATTTATTTTTTAGAAATGTGGGTCAAAAATGGCCAAGATAGTGTGACATTTAAATTAATGAAGTTATTGTAAATTACAGTGTTTATATTATAGTATGCTTTGTAAAATCCAAATCCAATGAAACTAGTCATTGTGGGGCCACCGTAATACTTACCCATCATGGATAGGCATATGAAAATAAAACACGTGAAAACTATTTATACAATGCATTGCAATTCCAAAACAAAATCTAAATATTGTTAATATACATAGTAATGCTATATTAAAGAACTGCTGATGAACCCATTTCGATAAATTATATAAAACGCCAAACTACTCAAGTAGTACCGAACTGCGTAAAAGAAACATCCTTATAACTCCAAAAATAATTATAATATAAACTAACAATTAACTGCGTCGGATTAAGCATCTCATTTCCAATTAAAATATACCTCTGAATTGAAATTTGAATGAAATACAGGGTCATGAAAAATCGAAGAATGTGGAAAACAGGATTACAAATATCTCGGCAACTCATAATCCGATCGACTTCGTTCTATATGCAAAATGTGTGTTATTTTATTGCCTTTTACGTCCATTCCTTAGAACAAAAACATTCGAAAATTTTTATATACTTTTCATCAGAGCGAATTTTTCGAGAGTCCGAAAAAAATAGTTCCGGATAATCGAGGTTGCTGATATTCAATAGGCTTCGTCCCATACTTACATACTAACTACATACAAAATTTCAAGTCTCTATCTCAATTTGTTCGGGAGATAGAGCGTTTACAGACAGACAGACGGACGGCAAAATTTGTTTTCTAAAAATGTTTTTCGGAATCTCCACTATCTAAAACGTGTAAATCCGTCAAAAAAATTTTCGATTTTCGAAAGGATTGCAAGACTTACCCTATACTACGTATGATGGGTAAGTAAAATATACTTGTACCTGACTAGTACTGCCAATTAATTCTGGTGGATGTAAATTTGCAGTCATGTCTTGTTCATCAATCGTGAAATAATCAGTTTCTTGGGAGAAGATACAATTTCTTTTTTTTTTCTCTTTTTCAACACAAATAGTGAGTGCATAGCCATGTAAAAATTGTAGTTTGAGTTCAATAAATATTGTATATTTGATGTAGTATGTTTCAAAACAGTAATTTTTTACTTAAAAAACTAAAGAAAATTTTATTTTTCCATTGTTAAAAAAGTAACTTAACGCTGTCGCCGCTGCTGAAAATGAATTTTTTGTGACCAGGAGTCATTTTTTGATAATATTAAGAACATTACTGCACACAAAAATATCAAAATGGGTGGTATTATAGAGAAATGTTTGATAATGACGCTGATGCGAGGCAATTTCTAAATAGAATAATTATTTTAAGAGATATTTAATGTTAAAGTTGATCGTAAATTTTCCATTAAACGTGTTTTACAGCAGCAGAAATTATGCATAGAAATTTAAAAATATTTAGATCATTTTAAACAGACTGCATTTATTTTTTTAATTTGACTCATTTTTTGAGGATTTATTTCCATTTTATATTCAAACTTTCAGCATTTTGAGAGACATTTTTTACATACTTTAGAAAAGGTTATTATTTTAAACGGTTGCCAAATGATCAAAGAATACTATTTCCTTCAAATTAAAAAGTAATTTACACGCGGCTATCACAAACAGAAAAAACAAGTTGGAAATTGCACGGAAAGCGTAGCAAACGTGGTGTGTTCGTAAGCTAACGAAGTTTTAAAAATATCACTCTCATATATCAATCTCATAAAATTGTAAATAGTCATCTACCATTAAAATGCGCACCAAACAATATTCTCCCTACACCATTATGTAATAGAATACTTTTGCGTGGCCTTGTAAATCAATAACGAATGTTCTTTACACCACAGATTGTGCAAAATGTATATTATAATATGTACTTCATAGATGCATAACAATTTTATTGTGTTCGAATGGTGTAACAGCATTAAAATGCATTTGAAAGTTTCTCTCCCATTGACCGTAATGTAACAGAATCCTTTTGATTGTCCCTCTAATTGATCTATCCATCCGGTTTTTATAAAATTTTAAATGACTCGACAAAATTATATAATAAATATATATTTTAAATTTCAAACGATTTATAATGCATTTGAAACTTTTTTCCCCATTGACCGTAATGCAACGGAATCCTTTTGATTGCCCCTGTAATTGATCTATGCATCCGATTTTTATAAAATTTGAAATGACTCGACAAAATTACAGAATAATTCTATGTTTTAAATTTCAAACGATTCGGTTGGATAGTTTTTGCGTTGTTACATGCGGACGGACAGACGAACGGACTGAACGACAACTATAGGTGCTACGTATTTACATAATTACGAACGCACCTAAAAAGAGAAAAAAAAAAAACTTTCAAATGAGAATTAAAAAATTGCGAGATTGCGAGTTACAATCGAAAAATATTGAAACTATCAATGCGTGACTCGCCGTAAATGGAAAATGATAATGGGGAAATGAAAAGTATTTCTTTTTTAGCAATATCTTCACGTGAATATCAAAAAGAGAGAGAAAAAAACCCTTTCAAATAATAAATTCATTGATTTAACTTAACTGTTTTGTTACAAAAAGCATATTTGTTGAATTTACGTAATATTTAAAAGAAGTAAGGAGAGAACAAATCATTCACAAAGAACGGAATCATTATTTCTTTTTTTAAGTGACCGAAAAAAATGAATTCAGAAAGTAGCTCCTTTTGGATTTTAGGATGAATTCGGATTTGAGAAAATCTTTAATAAATGATGTAGAAATATTCTCATAAATCTACTTTTTACTATACAACCTTAAAAATTATGTTTTAATTTAATTTTTTTACGAATCCTTATTTGAATGTTAGAAGTCTAATAATCTAAGTAATCATTAATGTTTCTAATGTGTATTTTGTAAATATGTAAGCTGTATTCTTTAAAGAAATTTTAATCATGTGATAAGAATCTAAATTTTTTCGAAATAGAAGTTGTGTCGGACCGGGCCTGTTTTCACTTATTTCTGGACGGACCGGGTCTAGAAATGTAAAAATATAAATGGTCCGGGTCGAACTTTTTAGTTTTACAACGGGTCGGACCAGAAAATTACGGCCCGTGCAGACCCCCGGACTTAATTGGAGAAAAAGAAGAAAAGTGGAATCCCATGTTACCCTATGAAGAAAATATCTATTTTGTTCATTCAAACTTGGAAATTTTAACACTGATTGGTTTAAAAAAGGATCAACTCGTATGACAACTTTACCAACCAGTTTGTGTTAAAAAATAAAGAATGCCACGCTGAATAAGAAAATAAAAAAGAATATTGCCAAGTTAAACTGATGGCCCATCGAGCTGCTATTAACACTAAATGTATATTACAGTCCTTTTTTTTTTTTCAGGAATAATGTCCTTCAAGAAATAAATTAAAGGGGGTTTTCCTTTTATATTGGGATGTCAATGATTTTAATGAATTAATCAAGATTTTTTTAAATCATTGATCAAAATCAAAAAATTTTTAAATGTTTAAAATAATATAAAAAGTATTGGCACAGATGTCATATACGCACCACATTTGCACCAGGGCTGGGTTTTTGCCGGCAGAAAATAGTTTCTGCCGTGCCAGTGGCAAAAAGTGGTTATAACCGGTTTTTACCGGCAGAAACTGGCAACAACTGGCATAAACTCATTTTATGACACATAATCTGAGACTATTTAGTGATATTATATTGCTCTTATATTTTTTTAATTCAGAATAAATAATATATAAAATATTGGGAATAGTTTTTAATTTAAAAAGTAAATAAATTAGAATTTGATAGTTTTGAATCTTTTAAGAAGAATGATCCATATTATTTGCAGATAATTGAAAATGATGAAAATTATATGAAGGACATAGCAGTTGTTAAAATTGTAAATAAATATCATGATTTATAAAGAGTTAAATACTTGTTGCAAATGTTAAAATCTATTCCTGTTGCTTTAGATAAAAGTAAAAAACATGACTGTTCTATTGCAGCTGCTCATAAAATTTGCTTAACTTTACTCAATGATGGAAATATTATGGAAACTCCCAAATGCAACATTCAAATCTCATTTAATGCAGTGCTAGTTTATTAAATTCATCTTAAGTACATGGGATCAAAACTGACATTTGAGCATAAAGAAAGGGCAAGAAAATTGCTTTTTGATATTCATCTAAATTTTGTGCCATATATAATAACTCCATAGCAAAATAAACTCCTTTCTCAGAAACATATTTCCCCAAGGAAGTCCTAGAAAATTTTATGATTTCTGTGGGTGATTGCTTTTAAAAACAAATACCGGTGAAAATGAACATTTTTCAAATTTTACATCCTCAATAATGACATTACCAGCAAGTAATGCTGGTCTTGAATAAATATTTTTGAACTTTTCTTTCATTCAGAACAAATTATAAAAAACAGTCTAAGTTAAGAAGAGTTAGCAAAATTAATAATATACATTATAGAATGCTCTTAGTTACTTTTTCAACAAAAGTGAATTTGTTTTTTCAAAATTGTAAAATAAGTGTACAAGATATTTCATTAATTTTTTTTCTGTTATTTTTGTGCTACAATTATTTAATTGTATATTTTAAATAAGAACCATCTCTTTGTATGTACTAGTAGATAACTTTTAAGGTTTTGCAGTGTATTATTTATTTAAAAATACTCAAAGTGATGTTAAAATAACATACAATTTTTTGTACATTTCTTTTTTTTATAACTTTTAAATTGAAATTCAACTGTAAATAATAATATCAATAGCCAAACTTGTGCAGCATCAGATTACTGCTATGAAAATTTCTGTATTCAAGTGACAGAAAATTATATAAACAAAGTATATTTATATGATCCTTTTGATACTTTTTGCTACATTAAATAACATTTATAAACTTTATTTTAATTTAACTAAATTCTTTATACATTAAATACATACGTGAATTATGAATCGTTGCAGCTTAAAATTCTTATTAGTATTATTTCTTAGTTTCTGCCAGTTTCTGCCATGCCGGTTTTAACCGGTTATAACCGGCGGTTTAAACCACCCCGGCAAACCTTGCCAACCCTGATTTGGCATTGCACATGTGTGCCAAGGAGAAGATCCGTTTAATAAGTTTATAACAATTGTTAGGGAAATAAAATGGAAAAAAATTAATGATTTCAGTGAAATGTGCTGATTAAATATACAACTGCATGTATTCAATATGGCTATAAGTATTAATATTTATGAATTACTGTAAAAATTATATTAGTGTTTTGTTACCTATTAAGTTTATTATTTATAACTGTTTATTTATTGTTTTCCTTTTTATTAAATTCATGTTTATTTACTATTATTTTTTATTTTAATTCTTTAAATTATTTTTATTATATACTATATCAATAATTATTTATTTATTTTTATTTCCTTTATTAAAATACAAGAATCTCTTTCCTTTTTTCACGTTATTTTATTTTTATATTGCAATAAAAATCACGTCCTGTTATTGAATGCAGTGTGTAACTTGTATTCAAAAGCAAAATTTTCGCCAAATTGGCGGCACGTGCAAATGTGGTGCGTATATGACATCTGTGCCAAAGTATTATCATCCAAGTAAACATAATTTGAAAAGTTTCCACAGACATTGTGACTAATAAATGCACAAAAAAAAAAAAAAAAAAAAAAAAAAAAAAAAATTAAATAATTGTTTCTAAGCTTAATTCCTAAGTATTGTAAAAATAATAATAATAATAATAATAATAATAATAATAATAAGTATAGAAGGTTTGTAAAAACCATAGTTTTTATCTAACAAGCATAAAAAGCATTTCATTTTCTTATATAACACACAATGCTATAATTTCCTTTTAGTAACCAAATTATTTATTCTTTGTATATAAAAAAGAGGCATGGGGAGCAATGAACTTCTGCCAGTAAAAGCGTAAAAAAAATCTTATTTTCTTATTCTATTTTAAAATAATAAATTTTTACCAAATACTTCAGCTAAAGAAAAAAAGAAAGTTGACATTGGCTGAACTGCTATTATAAAAGAATGTATAAGAAGAAAAAAACATTTTATAAATTGTTAAACATAGCAAGAGCTTCTTGAAAATTGAATGAATGTTTTTAATTTTTAACTCATATATACCAAATAAAAATTGTTTAAGATTAAAACGGCGGCAAATCTCTTTGAAACAAAGAATTCTGCGAGTCCCCACTATCTTGCTTATTATCGCTGTTTCCATAGTTTAATTTAATCGTTTTTACTTTGCGCCTCGCGCAGACGATAATACTTTTTGTTGACAAAATGAATTTGCTAGAACTTTTTTGAACTAGAAAATGTGGTATGAATTTATTACGATGTTATATTGAAGAACTCGATTGACTAACATTCTTTCCACAAGTTGAAGTTATTAAATTTATCTTGAAGTAATGTAAGAAGTTGCAAAAGACTCTTGTTCTGTAGTAAGAAAAAGGGAGTATTTTTATTAATGAAGGTCTTTCTTTATTTTAGAATTGACAAAGCTAAGAATTTTCTTTAAAATTCAAGAGGCGAAAATATTGTATAATGCATTACACATGAATCACCATTTGAATCCACTCACAATTTCAATAATGTTACAACGGTTCGAATGGGGGTCCTATTGGCGTACCCACGGGGGAAGCTAAGGGTTATGAAGCCCCTCCCAGACTGAAATATTAAACCAACTACTAAAAGTTTTCTAAAGTTATGAAAGTTTACTTTTATTATTTTTAGTAGATTCTGCAAAATAGAAATTTTGAAAAATAGTAATCTTTATGTATATTTTTTTTCTTATTTATAAATTTTTTCATGAAATTTGAAATATCAGCATTTTTAATACTCACCACTTAAAACAATATTTTCTTTTTAGCACTTTCCAACAAAGTTGAAAAGCTTATGCATTCGGTTTGTCTGTCCGTCTGTCCGCGCTCTAACTCAAGTAAATATACTCGGATTGCCATGAAATTTTAGGACGTTATTGACGTTTACCCTAGCACGAACCCTATTGAAAATGAAGTTTCTACCATGACTAGTTTATCTACAAGGAGAATCAAAAGTTTTCCACTACATTACGGTCTATGGGAAAGAATCATTTCAAAGAAACTTTAAAGATGTTATATCCTGTCAAACATATTCAAATTTATATGCTTTTACGAGGTGCATTAAAATATGCATTCTATAAAATATAAAGTGAAAATGTAGCTATTATTCATTTACAGGGCCACACAAAAGAATTCCATTAGATAATGGTAAAAGGGGGAATTGTGTGACATTTTAAAAATATATTAAACTGTTTCATCTATAATAAAATTGATGTAGGTCAATGAGGCTTATTAAAAATTATATGATACTGCCTTCCCTAATATAAAGTGCATAGTATTTACAGGGCCATACAAAAGATTTCAAATAGTACATTCTTTCCGAAGTACTGTATATGTATCCGATGATAGCTGATGGATGGATGAAATGCATTTTAATTATGATATGCACGTATAAGTTTCACTAAATTTATGCATATTATATGGTATGTATAAATGCTATAATTAATATACAGGGCTACCCAAAAAATTTCGCTAACGTTACTAAATATGAGCGTAAATTACTAAAAGGTGATTCTTAAATAAATTATGCATGTTTACGCTGAGCTGCATTAAATTTACTAAGAAATGTTTGCAGAATATACAGGGTGTTTCAAAAATGACCGGTACATTTTAACAATCAACGGGCAGTGATATAAATACTGTTTGTTGCAATATTCTTAGGACAACAGTAAATTTTCAGAAAGACAAGCTTCGAAATTAGTTACAGTTTGCAACAACAGATGGCGCTGCAGACTGGAAAATTGGATGTTTTCCACATTTCCTCCATGTGCAGCAATAATATGGAGTAGTCTCTGAACGCTATTATCAGAAACCTTTGTAAACATGTCAGGCGGGATGGCTTCACATGCAGAACAGATGTACTGCTTCAATTGATTCTGGATTGTGGCGGTACACCTGGTCTTTCGAGTCAAAAATACTGTGTTCTAAGGAATAAACCATTTTTTTCACAGCAAACTTGCAATCTGTGAACAGCATACACTTACAGCAGAAAGACAACTTACAGAATGGCGAGCTCACAGACTGCGTTTTCTTCTGTATCTTTCAAATCGCCTGCAGCGCCATCTATTTTTAAAAATTGAAACTAATTTTGAAAGTTTGTCTGCCTGAAAATTTACTGTTGTCCCAAGCATATTGGAACAAATGGTGTATTTTTATCGCTGCCCGTTTAATTTTTATTGATTT
Organism: Maratus speculifer; assembly: GCA_964019185.1. Lineage (NCBI taxonomy): Eukaryota > Metazoa > Arthropoda > Arachnida > Araneae > Salticidae > Maratus > Maratus speculifer. Next base: position 347,523,545 of record OZ025296.1, read on the forward strand.
TTTCAAATATACCGGTCATTTTTGAAACACCCTGTAGATAAAATGGTATACAGGGCCATGCAAAGAATTAGGTGCATGGAGCCTATAAATGATAATTTATGAGAAAGTGATTTCAGTTGTTTTAAGAGTGTTTTAGTTTAATATAAATTTTATCCTAACACTGATGTGTATAATAAAGGTACCAGACAAACTACGAGGCTGAACAAGGTATTCAAGTGTGTTTTCCTCTATTAGCAAAATTTTCTGAAAGAGAAATTTCAATCTACTAGGCATTTTTTGCTAAACTAAATTTTACCATTATATAGTGTGTATATTAGCTGATATATAAAATACAGGGCTGTTCAATAGTGCTGGAATACATGTTTGGCTTTATATTCTTATTTCCCTGGATAACGAAGTTTTGTTAAAGATTTCAGGAAGTATTGGAAAGTGCTTCATAATCTATGCTGAACGCATGATTTTTCTTACTTATTTTTCAAAGAGAAATTCAGAATTAGCCCTCCTAAAAAATTTCATTTAATAGAAATAATGTATGTACGGGAACGACACATCGTCCATTTTTAATAAAACACACACACACACACACCAAAAAAAAAAAAAAAAAAAAAAAAACCGACCAAACTCGTTTGATATTCCGGGCCAGATCAGGAAAATATAGACCTCAAAAATATGTTAGCTTCCTCCAAAGCTTAATTCTGAGTGCGCCACTGAAGGGGCCCCCTAATTTATTTTTGCCCAGGGTCCCAATGAGTCACGATCGGGGCCCATGTATTCTTTACACCACAAATTGTACAGAATGCATATTTTAGTATATCTGACCCGAGAATGGAATATAATCCGTAAAAGTGATATTCCGCTCGGAGAAAACAGATTTATCACACTGTAAAAAGCTTATTTAGAAAATAAGCTGTTATCGTTGAAATTTTATCTTTCGGTAGTTTGACCCCCGATTAACTGAGAAACAACTTGCAAACTTTTTTTTTTCTTTTAATCTGTAAGCGATAAGTTATCTGGTGAAATAGAATTTTGTTAAAGCCAGGCCCTTTTAACAAAAATGTCCTTAGAAAATGTTTAATGTCCAAATGTGGATACTTCTGTTGCCACGATGACAAAAAGTAATGAAAACTTTAATAATAATAATAATTTGAAAACAAGTTGTGATAAAGATTTGAAACAAAAAAATCATTTAAAAAAAACAAAAAATCATTTAAAAGTGCACTTTTTTTTCTCAACCGAACGGTGTAAAAATTAAAAATGTGCTATGTTTAAAAGCTTAAAATTTTGCAGATCCGTAAATTGTAAAAGTGAAATTTGATTAAAAATTTGTTTAGGGTGAGTCCAAGAACAGGGAATGTTTAATTCATGTCTCCCAATGATGTTATGCGTTCCGAAATCAGTCTGATGAACTAACTCCATCCAATATAAAAATGCCCATTTTATTAAACAGTTAAAGTTGTCTGTCTATAAATCTACTGATCTATAAATCTACTGATATAAATCTATTGGTCTAGAAATATGAATGTTGAATGCACGGCGTATGTTATATGACTTGTTATAATCATCCTAAAACTGATGTTTATTATTGTTATTAATTTAAATATAGAATTTATTGATAAGTCTAAAATTTTACTTTTTGAAAATGTCATTTTCTAAATAGTCGTTTTAATTTGTTAAGTTAGTTTTTATTTATTAGCTCTCTCTTTCAGACAAGCTAAAAAGTGTCTTGTCAAAAATTGTGGCCCACTTTTACTTACCTATCATACGTAGTATAGGGTAAGTCTTGCAATCGTTTTGAAACACATCGAAAAAACATCTTTTATTGACGGATTTACGCGTTTCAGATATTGGAGATTCCGAAAAACATATTTTTAGGGAAAAAAAAATTGCCGTCCGTCCGTCTGTCTGTCTGTAAACGCTCTATCTCACGAACAAATGGAGACAGAGACTTAAATTTTTATATGTACTTAGTAAGTAAGAATGGGACGAAGCCTATTTAATATCAGTAACCTCGATTATAGGCAACTATTTTTTTTCGGACTCTCGAATAATTCGTTCTGATGAAATGTATATAAAAAAAACCTCTATCGATTTTTTTTTCTTCTTCTAATCGGAGGCGAAACTGAATTCTGCAATGTCAGAATCTACATCCAACTTGTTTATTTATTTTTTTTAAAGATACCGATATTAAGATAGACTTGAAGACATTTAAGCCAGTGCCAGTGAAGATATGGTAAGCACGGTGTCATTTTAAGGCTCTCTTTCATTCGAGAAATGTTTTTAAAATTCGACATACGCCTGAAAACTCACTGGTGTTTAACATGAACATGGTTCGGTTCTGTTCGTATATATTTGATTAAATAACTATTTTATATAGATGCGCAATAATTAGATACAATCAAGAAAATGGTGGAAAAATGATTTTGCATAGTTGCAAGAACTTTAAGTTGGATAAAAAGTTTCAATTTATCATGCGTAAAATATTAATATTTAGAAATAATTCTTCCAATTTCGGCAATAGTTCGAATTATTAATAAATTACCCTGTGCGTACAATCCAAATTAAAACAAGCTGGAAATTGCACGTGAAACGTAGCAAATGAGGTGCGTTCGTACGATAACGGAGTTTTAAAAATATTCAGATCTTGCTGATATAGTAGAGCGTATTCCGGATACAGTATAGTGGTCGAAATCTTTGGTTTCTTGTAAATATGCAGGGAGTAATTTTTATTACGCCTCAGCAACGTATATCTTATTTATAAAATGTGAAGTAGTTTAATATAATTAAAACACCCCCCCCCCCAAACAATGCTTCCCCGTATAACATTATGTAGTGGAATACTTTTGTGTGGTCCTGTAATTTAATAATTCTCTTTACATCGCAGATTGTACAGAATGTATATTTAAGTATATACGTCATAGATTCATGTCAGTTCTATTATGTTTAAATGTGTGTAACACCATTAAAATGCATTTGAAACTTTTTTTCCCATTGACCGTAATGTAACGGAATACTTTTTATTGTCCCTGTAACTGATCTATGCATCCGATTTTCATAACATTTGAAATGACTCGACAAAATTACGCAATAATTATACGTTTTAAATTTCAAACGGTTAAAATGCATTTGAAACTTTTTACCCATTGACCGTAATCCTTTTGATTGTCCCTGTAATTTATCTATGCATCCGATTTTCATAAAATTTGAAATGACTCGACAGAATTATATAATAATTATTTTAAATTTCAAAGGTTTCGGTTGGGTAGTTTTTGCGTTGTTATATGCAGACATACGGACGGACTGAGCGATAACTATAGGCGCTACGTATTTACATAATTACGAACGCACCTAAAAAGGATTCAGTTATGTAAAATAAACATAATCTAGTATTACAATTAATTCAATAAAAAATTCGCCTCCCCCCTCCCCTTTTTTCTCAATTTCGGCCCCTTCAAAATTTTCTGAGGGAGGCTTCTCATGCCTATTCGGTAATCAGAGGCTGCAATGAACACAACAAGTCTTTTGACTGATTTTCGGCGATTTTAACAGACACAAGACAAGCGTGCTGGAAATATGAAAAAGCTCCGACTTCGCCCTATTCGGTTCACTGCGTTCGGGATAATTTAAGAATGGGAAGAAACGTATTCACCTTCGATGATCCGAAACTATATTTTTCGGACTCTCTAAATAATGGTTTTAAAGAAAGGGATATAAAATAGTTTGAATTATTTATTTTAAGGAATGGATGTAAAAGACAATAAAAAAGAAATTTATACATAAAGAATGAAGTGGATCGAATCACGAGTGTTGCCGAGATATTTGTAATCCTGTTTTCCGCATTCTTCGATTTTTCATGACCCTGTATTTCTTTCGAATTTCGATTCAAAGATAGATTTTAATTGGGAATGAGACACTTCATCTGACGCGGCAAACCCTCAAGGGTGTATTTCGATTCAAACTGTTTATTTTCCGATTTATTTTTGAATTCAGTTTTGCTCTCAAATGCACCAAACTTTCAAAATCTCTTAATTTGGAAAGTACACGAGGTGCCGTGATTGACGATTCTTTGATAAATGCAGAAAATATTGCAAAAAAAGCAATCAAAAACTGCATTTCGAACCGATTTTTCCGAAGCGGGAGATTTGTAAACGAAAAAAAGGGTCATACTGATAAGGTAATTGTTTATAACTCAAATTGTAATGAATTGAGCGTAAAAAGACATCACACGGCACTTCGTCCCTTCAAAAATTTCCTCAGCAAGTTTCATGTTTCTACTTTTTAAAAATGCGTCTGAAATTGTACCGGAAAATTTCGAGCTGTTGAAGGTGGAAAAGCGTTTTTTTTTTTTTAATACACCCTTAACTGCTCTGATAAAAAATGTCGCATAACTACTGTAAGCGGTCTGTTAGACCGCTTAATCTGCAAATGAATAAAATGTTAAATTAATTTTCAGAATGCTCTTTTTGTATTAAAACTTTATAGACAGGACTATTATAAATCAAATTCAGCTTCTAGCGGTAGTAAGAGGGATCCAAACGAAAGAAAAATTTGACCAGTATCTAGAGTTAAATTGAAAATTGCGAGTTGAAACTCTGAAACTTGAAAAGCACAGCGGTCCGTGAGACCGCTAACAGCAATTAAGGGTAATAGGATTATTATTTTTGGAGTTATACGGGTGTTTCTTTACCGCAATTCGGTATTACGGGAGTATTTTGGCGTTTTATATAATTTGTCGAAATCGGCTCATCAGCAATTCATTGGTAGAGCATTATTATATATTAATTAAAATATTTAAATATATGCGTTTTAAATTTTATTTGGGAATGGTGATACATTTTAGAAAAGTTTACATTTGTTTCATTTTCATGTTTTATGTTATGCATATCTATGATTACGGTGGTCCCCAACGACTTACTTAAATAATTTTAGGAGTAGAATTTACTTATAAGTCTTAAGTTTTAGTCTTTTGAAAAAATCATTTTCGAAATAGTTGTAATTTGTTAAATTACTTTTTAGGTGCGTTCGTAATTATGTAAATACGTAGCATCTATAGTTGTCGTTCAGTCCGTCTGTCTGTCTGTCCGCATATAACAACGCAAAAACTACCCAACCGAATCTTTTGAAATTTAAAATATGTGATTATTACATAATTTTGTTGAGTCATTTCAAATTTTATGAGAATCGGATGGATAGATCAATTATAGGGACGATCAAAAGTATTTCGTTACATTACGGTCGATGGGGAAAAATATTGCAAAAGCATAAATTACATACTTATTACATAATTTTGTTAAGTCATTTCAATTTTTTTGAAAATAGGATGCATAGATCAAATACAGGGACAATCAAAAGTACTCCGTTACATTATAGTCAATGGAAAAAAAAAAGTTTCAAATGCATTTTAATAATATTACTCATTCGAACATAATAATATTGATATGCATCATAAAGTATATATTATAATATAGATTTTGCATAATCTGTTGTGCAAAAAGCTTTTGTTATTGATTTACAAGGCCACACAAAAGTATTCCATTACATAATCGAGTATAGATTGAACATTGTTTGTTGCGCATTTTAATTGTAATTAACTATTTACAATTTTATGAGATTGATATATGAGAGTGATATTTTTAAAACTTCATTATCGTACAAACGCACCTCATTTGCTACGCTTCACGTGCAATTTCCAACTTGTTTATTGTTAAAGGACACATAACAATTAACACAATAACCCAACAGGAGTATGTCTTTGGACTGATTTTGTTGATTTTCGGCGAGTTTAACAAACACAAGACAAGCGTGCTGGAAACGTGAAAACGCTCCGACTTCGCCCTATTCGGTTCACTGCGTCCGCGACCGGTTCGAAACCGCGACGTATTCCAATGCTATGCTTGCACCGGAAGTGTTGGGAACGCGTGCCCGAGAAATTAGATTGGCACTCTCGCGGGGTTTTTTGAGAAGCGCGTAACTTAAGACAACCGTTTAGTGTAACAGCAACAAAAAATAAGGTTAAGGCTGGGAGCGAACAGCACTAGTTTTCATTACACTAAAAGAGCAATCAATCAATCTTTGTTGACCGAACGAAACAAGAGTGAAATCTCTTTAAATGACTTTTGAGGGACTGACCCTACTAAATGGACAAAGGAAGGGGAACTTTTATCTACACCATCTTCAGTCATAAAGCTGTCTACTGATTTCGCGTTAGATTCCTCTCTTGAAGTTCAGATTCAGTGCACTAGAAGTCCAATTCATACATCAAAGCGCCGACACGAAAGATCAAAGATAGCGCAAGAAGTTAGTGCTATGTGCGTGGACCTTAAACCCGTTAGGAGACAATAGTTAAAAATGAAGTAAAGTACCACTGACAGTCATTTTTATTATATTACTCTCTGAAGCAGGCCGAAACTAGGGATAGGCTAGTAAATCGATCCGGGCTTGCATAAAAAAACCATTTTTTCTAAATTTAAAATTAAAAACTCTAATAAATTTTCCACGTGTAACAACTAACTCAAAAAGAAAAAAGAAAAAAAAAAGCATTTGTAACACTTTAAGCGACCTTCTGATTTTTAAAATAACTGTAAAAAGTAGCGTATGAATATTTGTATTTGATAACTTTACGTATCTTTTTATCTTATACATTGCAAAAGATAAACATTGTCAATCCTGTGTTAATTTAGCATCTGAATTAAAATAGGACATGATGGGGAAAACGCGGTTAGTTCGCTTAAAGTCCTAAACGGAAAACATTAATTATAAAATGAAATAAAACTTTGAAATTTATCAAAAGTCATATTTCCGTATTGGACACATGTTGGAAGTTATCAGCCGAATATTTTGTTACTTAACCGCAGCATTTTTTTTTCTGATCATTTTAGTGCTTCGAGTGTGTCTGTTAAATTTGTATTTATTTATATTAATTTATTTAATTATTTATAGAGGAGGTTTTAATTTCACTATAGCATATTAGCCGGAAACAAATCCCGAACTTATATTGTTTTAATGGTATAAATGTCTTCAACTTTCGTAATCGAGTTTCACGCGGTGGAGATAAATTTAAAAATAATTCACTCCTGATTTTTTTTTTTTTTAACTACAGCCAATCAGTAAATTTAAATGAGGAGCCCAGAAGCCAAGGGGTACAAGTGACAAAATTTAGATTTCGAGTAAATTGAGTTCAAAGTTACACATCAACTGTAATTGAATGAATTGAAATATGAAAATTTTGCTTATTTCTTAGTGATCCTTAAACTCTTGTTTCAATAACTGTTTAAAAAAAAGGTGGAATAGAATATTTTTTAAATTTATAACTAAGCAGTATTTATCATCATTCGGCACTTATAACCCTTGGCTTCCAAGCAGTAATGAAAACTGCTTGAAAACTAAAGGGTACAAGTGCCGAATGAATACAAGAAATGAAAAATTTTTAAATAAAAAATTGTATTTATGAAAAAATTAAGATCAATGTTGATACAAATAAATCAAAGGACAAAATTTTGTTTTAATATAAATTCTAAAAAAGGAAAAATTATGAAATAAAAAAATGAATTTACGAAAAATTTATGAACAATGTTGATATAAATGAATGAAATGAAAACCTTTTGTTCTAATATAAGTTTTAAAATTTTATTATAAGTTTAGAAACATTGCAATTTCATATTTTTTAACACTTACCAACAAAGTTGAAAAGTGAATATGATTTTGGTTTGTCCGTCCGTCTGTCCTAACTCTCGTAAATATATTCGGATTGCCCTGAAATTTTTGGGACTTATGTTTACCTCAACACAAACTTATTGCTAATGAAGTTTCTAACATGATTAGTTTATTTACAGGGACAATCAAAATTTCCCCGTTACATTACGGGTTATGGGAAAAATCGTTTTAAATGAATTTGAAATATGTTACACCTTGTCACATGTTAAAATTTATATGCATTTATGAATTGCACTAAAATAGACATTCTATAAAATCCGAGGTGAAAAGAATAGTTATTATTTATTTACAGGACCATACAAGATTTACATTATCTAATGATAAAGAGGGAATTGTTTACGACTTGTTTTAATTATATTACAATTTTCATGTATAATAAAATTAATGTATATCGCTGAGGTTTAATATAAATTATTTCGCACATAATACAAAGTACACAGGTTATACAGGGACACAAAAATATTTCAAATAGGACCAAATTTCTATCCGAAGTACTGTATAATTATCGATGATGATTGATGGATGAACAAAATGCTATTTTAATTATGATTTGCGCTTTTAAGTTTCACTAAATTTATACACGTTATATGATATGTATAAATGCTATAGTTCATATACAGGGCTACACAAAAATACTCGTAAAAGTTACAGAATATGACCGTACTTTACTTAAAGATTGCTTTTAAATAAGTCTTGTATTTCTATGCTGGACTGCATTCAGTTTACTAAGAAGTGCTTGTAAAATATAGATAAAATGATATACAGGATCACATACAAATTTTTATACATAGTCATCGATGAATGATAATTTCTGGAAATGTGAATTCAGCAGTCTTAAGTGTGTTTAATTTGAAGTAAATTTCAGCTAAATACTGGCGTATAATAAAGGTTCAAGATAAACTACAGGATGAACAAAAGTATACAAGTATGCTTCCATCTATTAGTATAAACTGCTGAAAGAGAAATTTCAAACTGTTATGAGTTTTCTTGCTAAACTAGTTTTTCCCATTATACAGTATATATCAACCGACAAATAAAACATAGGGCTGTTCAAAAGTATCAGAATACATATTTGGCAATGGACAGTAACACTTTATTACCCTCAATAGCAAAAATTTTTGAAGATTTCAGGGAGTGTTGGAAAGTGTTTCATAATCCATGCTTAACGCATGTTTTTTCTTACTTGATAACAGTTAAAATGCATATATTTAATTATAAAAAAAGCAAATGGCTTTGTATGTATGTCGTTGGTCGTGCTTCTGCTATATAGACATTAACGGACACAACTGCACTTATACCCCTTGGCCTCCACGCGTTTCACAGTTTTGGGAAAGAGGTTAAGTGACTGACCCCTATAACTCAGTACATAACGAAAAAATCACTCTTAACTCTTTACCTATAAATAAATAGACATATTACCCGATAGCCTGTGCATTTAACTCATTTTTTTTCAATTTTGTCACTTATACCCCTTGGCTTCTGGGCTCTTCAAATATAGTTTTCAACAAATTAAATTTCAAAGTATTTTTTTTTCTATTTGGCAGTGTAAAAATTTAAATTGATTACATGTTAAATTGGTGCTTCTTAATTACTTTAGCTGCGTTTTACACCATTCTTTTATTTATTTATTCATGCAGCTCTTTAATTTCATTATAGAAAATTTTCCGGGCCAATATTTATAGATTTATGTGTAAATCGTGTGTTATTATTTCTTAACAGAGATACGTGATAGAGATTAAAAAGAAATAGTTGAAAAATACAAAACCGCAATAAGTGAGTCAAATGAGATATAGTTTTCAATCAAATTGCATTTGCAAGTAGATTTCATTTCCTATACGACGGAATAAACATTGAAAATGTGAATTTAGAAGATTAAAAAATTGCAGTAACGAAAATTACAAAAAGTAATTTCATCGTGAAATGTGTCCATTCGTAAAATGACGTCAGTGTTAGGCACGGGCACATTTGATTGTTATGATATAGATAGATATATTGTTATATCTATCGATATGTAGATAGAAAAATCTTACATGCATGGTAAAATGCAAAAGAAACAACAGCATGTGCATTCTTTCAAAGAAAGTTTGTTCCAAAGCTAACTCTAAGACAAATTAAAATTTCGTTTTATAAAATAAAATACATAACACAAATTAAAATAATATATATTAAAATACTGCTTGACTTCACCTCAACATGCAAAGATGCCGTATTTTCCGTGTAACACGCGTACCTTCATTTTTATACATCAAGCCAAACAAAACTTTCGATTGCTTTTTAAACCTTAGATATTGGTGAATTATAAAATCTCATTTCGTTATTTATGTCTTTCTTTTCAGCTCACAGGCTATCATAGCCTGAGAGCTTATGTGCCCGTCCGTTCTGTATGTACGTGCGTAACGCGATAACTCATGATAAAAATATCCCATCCACTTAAAATTTTGTATATGAGTATATCCCGATAAGGCGCTTCCCTGATTAGTTTTTGGAGTTCATTCGATATGTATAACAGGGGGGACGGGGGGTCGTGCCCCTCCCTTTAATTGATACTAGCAGGGGTGACCGAGCTCAGCTCGGTCAAAATTAACTTTGTGTTCAACTCGATATAGTATTATTACTGTAAAACATGTTATTAATAATAGTATTATTTACAAAAACAATCAATAAGAAAGCTATGTTTGTATGCACATGTTCATAAATTTTACTTTATTTTAAAATTTACAACGAAAGGACATCGATCCAAATCACTTTTTTAGCTCGACTCTGGTTAGTTTAACTATGCATCTCGAAGACTATTAAGAATGTATAAGAAATTTCTTCACATTCTGAAAGACAATATTTTTTGCCAGATATAACCAAATTTGGACACATTCTTTCATTTGCCGCCAAATATGTGTTTTGGTTTCGTAACCTTAATAGTCGATTTTTCGGCCAAATTTCGCCAGTATTTTGTCAAATATCGCCAACTTATTGGCTTTTGCCATAGTCTCATGATCCTGACCCTTATTACCCAAATGATCCACTAATCACATATGATGAAACATGTGACTTAGCTCAATGGTCTTCAGGTGATCAAAAACAGTAAAGTATAAAATGAATCAAAATCGTTTAAGCCATTTCTCAAGTAAAATTAGCTTGACAGCATTCAGCAATGAAGCGATATGACCCACTAATATAATTTTGTTTAATATGCAACTCAACTCAATAGTCTTCTCGTAACAAAAGACGTTCCGTTGCAAAATTTAGGTAAAATTGACTGAGTCGTTGTTATACATAATTAGAATGACCCGAACCCATTAAGACCTAAAACGACCCACTAATTGAATTGTTACGTGCATGTGTCCTATCTCAATGGTTTTCTTTTGTCCGAAAACGATATAATAGAAAATATACTCAAAATGGTGAGAACAATTTTCTAGATATAATTAGCATGACCCACAAATGACCCTTATATCGAAATCTCTCGAAAATGTGACTTAGTTCATTAATTTTTGAGTGCCGAAAAACGTTAAATACAAAATTTAGATAAAATCGATTGAGCCAATTTTTAGGTATAAATAGTTTGACCTTGACCCATTATGACCCAAAATGACTCATTAATCGAGTTTTCTCAAACATCTGACCTAACCTAATGATTTTCTTGTGTCCGAAAACGATAGAATATAAAATTTAGTCAAATTTGCGCGAGACATTGTCTAGATAAAATTAGAATAACCCAAAAGTGACCTACTGATCGAAATTTCTCGAACATGTGACATAGCCCAATGATTTTCTCGTGCCAAAAACATGCTTTATACAAAATTTCGTTAAAATCGATTCACCCGTTCTTTAGATATTGCTTGACCATGACCCATCATGACCCACAAATGACCCTTATAATCGAAATCTCTCGAACATGTGACTTAGCCCTTTAGTTTTCTCGTGTACAAATATTGTTACACTCAAAATTTCGTTAAACTCGATCCAGCCGTTCTTTAAATATAAATAACTTGACCCAGACCCTTTATGACCCTTTATGACCCATTAATCGAAATTTCTCTATCATGTCACCTAGCCCAATGATTTTCTCGTGCCAAAAAATGTTGTACACAAAATTTCGTTAAAATTGATCCACATGTTCTTCAGATATAGCTTGACATGACCCGTTATGACCCATCATGACCCATAAATGACTCTTATAATCGAAATCTCTCAAACATGTGAGATAGCCCATTAATTTTCTCGTGTCAAAAAACTTACATACAAAATTTCATTAAATTTGATACTGTCGTACTTTATATATAAATAGCTTGACCCAGACCTTTTATGACCCAAAATGACCCAGTAATCGAAATTTCTCAAACTGAGACCTAGCCCAATAGTTTTCTCGTGCCAAAGAAATGTATACAAAATTTTGTTAAATCGATCCACCTGTTCTTTAGCTCTAGCTTGACCATGACCTATTATGACCCATCATGACCCACAAATGACTCTTATAATCGGAATCTCTCGATCGTGTGACTTAGCCCATTAGCTTTCTCGTATCAAAAAACTATTACAGGCAAAATTTCGATGAAATTGATTCTGCGGTTCTTTAAATATAAATAGCTTGACCCAGACACTTAATGACCCAATATGACCCATTAAATTTTTTTTTCGAACATGTAACCTAGCCCAATGTTTTTCTCGTACCCAAAAAGCATAGAATGCAATTTTTAGTCAAAATTGAGTGAGAAAATCTCTGGATAAAAATAGCATGACCCACAATGACCCCAAAAATGACCCACTAACCGAATTTTCTCGAACATGTTACCTAATCCAATGGTCATCTTGTAATCCAAAACGATAAAATATAAAATTTGGTCGAAATCGTTCGAGCCGTTTTTTAAATAAAAATGGCTTGACCAACAATGACCCAAAAATGACCCACTAATCAAAATTTTTCGAACATGTGACCCAGCTCAATTATTTTCTCGTGCCAAAAAACGATTGAATACAAAATTTCCTTAAAATCGATCCAGCCGTTCTCTAGATATAAATAGCTTGATCCTGGCCCATTATGACCCAAAATGACCCAATAATCGAATTTTCTCGAACATGTGACCTAGCCCAATGGTCTTCTCGTGCCCAAAAATGGTAAAACCCAAATTTTTGCGAAAATCGTTAGAGCCGTTTTTGAGATAAAATTTACCCACACACACACACACACAATTTTTGCTCGCATTATAGTATAAGATAAATGGGTTTTTCATGCAGAATTATCGGTTTCAGATATAGGATCATTCTGGTTGAGCGCCTCCGTGATTGGTATTAGCTTTTCATTGAATAAGTATATACAGGGGGAACGGGGGTTCTAATGCCCCTCCCTTTAATTTATATAAGTGGGTTTTTCATGCAGAATTATCAGATTTCGTTCAAATCTCTAAATAGTTTTGGAAGTTTAACGGTTGAGTATAAAAAAGGGGGTTAACTCCTCTTAAATTATATAAATGGGTTTTTATTAAGAATTTTCCAATTTGCTCTTAATTTTGGATATAGATTTTTTATATGATAAAGTATGTCCCTGATTAGTTTAATGGGTTCAAAAATTAAGTATAAAAAGGGAAAGGGAAGTTATTTCCCCTCCTTTAATTTTTTTTTTTCTTAACGGAATTAACCCTTGAAAATATAAGGCTGTAATGTACAATTAGTAGGCGTAGCCTGTGAGCTTAATGCCATCAGTTTAACTGGGCAGTATTCTTTTTATTCCATTTCAGATCAATTTTCTATGCGAAAAATTTACTTTTTTTTTTTTAACTACCCAAATTTAAGAAATAACATTTAAATTGCGTAATTTTCATCTAAATTGGGCTTTGAATAAATTTAATTAGCAAACCATGTCAAACTTACGTTTTGAATAATTTTGTGTGTGTTATATTAAGAAAATTATTGTAAGGAGTTCTAAATGTTGCCATGGAATGATCCACCCCCCTAATTTCCCCCTATTACATCAGATCCAACTTGGATGATGACGTCTTTATATCCGATTCGAGAAGCAATCTGATATTAATATTTATGTGTTGAGGGGTTATAATAAAGGCATCACGTCGCGTTTTCCACTTTCTTCGGCCTCTCTTGACCTGTCTCGCTCCGAGCCATTCCGCACACACGCCGAATTAAATAGTTGTAGTAATAAAAAAAAAAAAATGGCTCAAGGTTTAGTAAGGAAAGAAAAAAAAGTGGGTTTGTGGGACCGTTGGTTTCTTTTGTTGCGTTGCGTTTTCAGTTCGTGAAGTAAGGTAAGGTATTACCGATTTTCGGCCGGCCAAAAACATTCCGGGATCATTGCGTGGATGCCGCGACCTTCGCTATATAGAGATTTTATCTCAAATCTTGGGAAAGTAAAAGTAAAGGATTCTATGGAATGTTTTTTTCTTTCTTTAAATAAAGATTGTTGGTTTTAAGAGGATTTGAAGGTTGGATTCACTGTGATTCAAGAAATACAACAATATGCAAGCATAGGGTAGGTAAGTGTTGTTATTATTTTTTGTTTGTGCTACGATCCTAGTATAGATGAAATGAATACTGTTTATGTTCTAATCCAACGTACTATAACAGGTTTTTGAATTTTACATAGGAAATGGGGTAGAGATTTATATTTCAAGTTCTTGATCATATTATAGAAGTATTTACACTGCAAAGTCAGTGTTGAATTCAGGGGGTGCCCCCTCCCGGAATTTTTGAGATTTTGGGTTTTCAGTGGTCAAAAAGGGCAACTTCACCCCCGAAACTCTATAATGTCTTCCCCGGAGCTACAAAAGTCCCTCCCGGAGAAAAGTGGCTGAATTCAACACTGTGCACAGTCATGAGCTTCTCTAACCAGTGGCGTAGCCACCTACTGTCATGTTTTTTGGCGCCCGGGGCCAGCAAGAAATTTTGCGCCCCCACCCCTATATAAATATATAACAATTTCTCTCAATTTGGCGCCCCTAGGCCTCGGCGCCCGGGGCGGACGCCCCCCTTGCCCCCCCTTAGCTACGCCACTGTCTCTAACCTAACCAAGAGCAGATTTCTGAATTGTTTGTTACGTATCATGTGTGAAGGGGCTGCTCAAAATCGTTGCTGCCTGAAAACTTAAGGCCCCACACTAGTCTAGTCACTGGAAAAGACCCGAGTGATAATGTTAAGTGTCTATGGGGGCGTTTTTTTCAAATACCTCGCTTCAATATTAATATTTATTTTTGCACAGGACGATCTACAACCGGCCTACTTTTTACTTTTTCAATTTTGGTTTCAGATTTAAAAAAAAAAAAAAACTTTCGAAACCGGTTATAATCGGTTCTGAAACTGAGGCTATAATAGTATAAAAAAAACTAACCAAAATCATCGAAAAAGTAAAAACTAGCCCTGTTGTAAGTCTTCCTCAGCCATCCTATAAATAAATAATAATAAAAAAAAAAATTCTAAGAGTATTAAAATTTGAGCGAGATATTTAAAAAGAACGCCCCCATAGACTTACCATTATCATGCAGATATTTTTCAGTGACTAATGTTGCGTCTTGATCCTTATAGTGAAAAAAATTTAGGCACTTGACGGATCATAAGTCACTTGTTCAAAAGTCACTAGAAATAGTCACTAGTAGGGTTCCAAGCGAAATACAATGTTATTAGTACCTCTAGTAAAATGAAAAATGTCACGTTAAAATTCTAATGAAAAATGCCCGTTAAACTGATGACATTCAGGTCACAGGCTCTTCAGACTTAATTGTACATTATAAGCTGCCCGTTTTCCACACTCTTATATTTAACCCATCAATTTCTAAACCTAATCGGAGAAGCGTTTTATCAAAATAACCAGCATACCAAATTTGGAGCAAATTGGATCATTCTGCATGAGAAACACATTTATCTAAATTAAGTGGATAATCAACTCCTTATTTCCTCCCTCTGCGCCGAATCCATGAACCCTCAAAATGAATCAAGCAAGCATTTTATTAGAATGAAACTAGAAAAATAAATCTCAAGCAACTCAGATATTTCTATCAAGAATTATCACGTTACGTACACACATACCTACGCACATACAGAACTTGTGGGCACATAAACTATCAAGCAGCAAACAAATAATAGTACGAGATCCGGCTGCAGAATCAGTGTACTCATCGAGTGTTTGCTGAAAACCAAATTTTTACACATATTTATGATTAGGAGAATTTATATCTACCAGGTTGCCTATCAAAATGTGGCCGCTAGTATTTTTAATTAAATTATTAATAATTCATAATCCGTAAGAAATTTCACTGACTTGTTCTTTCAATGAAATGTCGTCTACTTTACGGCAACATCTATAAAGACTCTGAAAAATCACGGTTGCCGTTGCGCACCTGGCCGCATCTCTTCGCAGCCAGGTATACACAGGTATGATTTTGTTACATTTATACACCCACAACGTACATTCATAATTTATATATCAAATTAAAGCTAATTTTTTTCTGTTCATTATTATATACGGTTGCCTAATTAAATCTGGCCGCAAATAAGGGTTGCTGGCTGTTAAATATAGTAAATAAAAGCGGTGGAGTGACGCTGCAGAATCGTTTGTTTCATACACTGTTAAAAATCTGCTGCATTTTGTTGCAACGCACTCCACCGCTTGTATAGAAAACGGTTACTTGGCCGTGAAATGGAACTTTCTCATTGGTTGGAATAGAGATATTATATACAAGCGGTGGAGTGCGTTGCAACAAAATGCAGCAGATTTTTAACAGTGTATGAAACAAACGATTCTGCAGCGTCACTCCACCGCTTTTATTTACTATATTTAACAGCCAGCAACCTTTATTTGCGGCCAGATTTAATTAGGCAACCGTATATAATAATGAACAGAAAAAAATTAGCTTTAATTTGATATATAAATTATGAATGTACGTTGTGGGTGTATAAATGTAACAAAATCATACCTGTGTATACCTGGCTGCGAAGAGGTGCGGCCAGGTGCGCAACGGCAACCGTGATTTTTCAGAGTCTTTATAGATGTTGCCGTAAAGTAGACGACATTTCATTGAAAGAACAAGTCAGTGAAATTTCTTACGGATTATGAATTATTAATAATTTAATTAAAAATACTAGCGGCCACATTTTGATAGGCAACCTGGTAGATATAAATTCTCCTAATCATAAATATGTGTAAAAATTTGGTTTTCAGCAAACACTCGATGAGTACACTGATTCTGCAGCCGGATCTTAGATTATAAGGGGGGGGGGGGGGAGGGAGAAGCTACCGCCTGTGAGATTGCTAACAGTAGTGGCGTATTAAAAATGATGAGAATCGAAAAAAAAAATATCTTCTTAGATAATTTTTTTGAATAAATAAAAGGACGCCAGAGGAATAATTTATTTTCATTCAATTAAAGTGATAGCGATGCTGAGAGTGAAGACATTTCTAAATACCTTTTTAAAATAACCTGATCTACTTGTTTCGTATAGGCAGAAACAACTTGATCCAGAGCTGCAGCCTTGATAAATAAGGTATTTACGCAGAAAATCAAAAGATAAATCAGGTGGAACAAAAATCGCGAGAAATGTGTTTTTTAGTTGGGTTAAAGAGGCTCTTGAAGCGTGTGAAAAACTAGTCGTTGGGGGCCACCGTAATACTTACCCATCATGGATATGTATATGAAAATAAAACATGTGAAACTATTTATACTAGCAAAAGCCATGCTTTGTTTGGATTCGCGAAGTATTATGCTATAAGATAAATATTTGAAAGTAATAATATATATTTTTTAATTACTTTTGCATCTTTATTAAGTAAAAATGTAATTTTATGTTTCGGCGCATTTTAATTTTAAAATGTACTTTAATCAAATAACTAAGAATTTCCTCAGATTGTTTATTTATGATATAAGACTGGTATAAATAAAAATATTTTCGAAGTAGAATTATACAAAATATTAATTTTATTTGTTTACAATTCTTTTATTGCTACTTCACAAAAATATAACGTAATTCTTTTAAAATTCATAAATATCGTCTGCTTAAATGATTTCACAAAATAAGAATAAATTGTGTATTTGAATTCCTTACACAGAAAAATACTTTTATAATTGAATGTTAATAAGAGAATTTTCACAAATTTTAATTCATTAAAAATATGCTATAATTTTTCTAAAAAAAAGTACTTTATAAATTTTATAACAGAAATCATGAAACCATACATAATTAAGAGGAATGAGCATAGTTTGAAAATCTGAAAGCAGTTTTTGAGATATTTTGTCAGAATAACGAAAATACATTTTATTTATTTAATGATGATTCTAGCTATAATTACTGACCCCATGATTTAAGTTTTTCTTCTGAAAACGTACGTGTTTTTGTTTGAAAGAATGCGTTCGTAATGGAAAAACATGTAAAATAAATTAATTAAAATAGTAATTTTTTGAAAAGTATTTCTGTAAAAAAATAATCTGCAAATCTACAGATCATAATATATATTTGTGTTTAATTTAAAGTCAAAATACTGTATAGTTTTTTTGTAAAGTGTACGACAAAATGTCATTTGAGTGGCCTAGTAGAGGATTCGCTTCGCTCATCCTAACAATGCATTGCAATTCATAAAATAAATTTAAATATTGTTAATATACATAGTAATGCTATATTAAAGAACTACTGATGTACCAATTTCGACAAATTATATAAAACGCCAAACTACTCAAGTAGTACCGAACTGCGTAAAAGAAACATCCTTATAACTCCAAAAATAATTCTTTTAACTAACAATTAACTGCGTCGGATTAAGCGTCTCATTTCCAATTAAAATATACATCTGAATTGAAATTTGAATGAAATACAGGGTCACGAAAAATCGAAGAATGTGGAAAACAAGATTACAAATATCTCAGCAACTAATAATCCGATCGACTTCGTTCTATATGCAAAATGTGTGTTATTTTATTGCCTTTTACGTCCATTCCTTAGAACAAAAAAATTCGAAAATTTTTATATACCTTTTATCAGAACGAATTTTTCGAGAGTCCGAAAAAAATAGTTCCGGATAATCGAGGTTGCTGATATTAAATAGGGTTCGTCCCATTCTTACATACTAACTACATACAAAATTTCAAGTCTCTATCTCAATTTGTTCGGGAGATAGAGCGTTTACAGACAGACGGACGGCAAATTTTTTTTTCTAAAAATATATTTTTCGGAATCTCCACTATCTAAAACGTGTAAATCCGTCAAAAAAAAAGTTTCGATTTTCAAAACGATTGCAAGACTTACCCTATACTACGTATGATAGGTAAGTAAAATCTGTGTAGACACACGTGATTTATGTTCAAACAGATAACACGGGTGTTGACATGTTTCAGAAGAGTTTTTTCCCTAAATAGGGTCTGTGCTTATATAAAGTTATTATTTTAGGGGGAGGAAAGAATTCAATGGTGAAGTAATTAAAAAAAAAAAAAGACGATATACGCTATAAGCAGGGGATATACATTCAAGACCGAACGTATATCGTAGAGCAGGGCTGTCCAACGCGGCGCCCGCGGGTGCCATGGCGCCCTTTAGAAAGTTTCCTGTTACTAATATCTTTTAAAAGTAAAATTTCATTTAAAACAGGGTTTGTACGCCTCCTGGAAGTTCGCAGTCCAGAAACTTCTTCGGCAGCAGTATTTTCTCATAGAAAATCTCTCCTTTAAAGAAAGTGATATTTTGTCCGTTTAACTTAGATTCCTTTTTCTATAAAAAAATTACTGGGAAAACTTCTGGGAAATTCCTTGACTCGTACGAACCCTCTTTAAAGAATGCTTTATTAAAAATCCTGGATATTTACTTGACAAATATTTTTAAAACTCTTGAAAGTGTATTTTAGGCATGAAAAATGAATATGTATTTTAGAAATTTAATCATGTGTTATTTCGTTTCGTCACTAATTTATAATTATTTTTTATGAAAAATGTTATGGAAATTAAGACGATAGAAATTGGTAAAAATTGACAATAACTTTTTTAATATGCTAGGATGTGAAATGTAGAAAAAGAAGTACACCATTCCCCTTTATCCTTTCGTGCATGAAAGTTAAGCTTTTTTATTGTTATTGATGCTATTAACACTGGCTCATTGAAGTTTTATAATGCGAGAAAAGGGGTGTCATTTTCTCTCCCAGGCCTTTAAAATTTTAAGTATTTTTCACATTTTGCTAAAAAAATATATAAAATTGTGCGAAATGATTTCCACCAATGAAAGCTCTTGCAAACTATCTCTTTCGAACCATCCATAGATTGGTCACTAATATGCCTGTCTTTGTTTTTGTACTTTTTATAACGGCGTATTTGGGCCTCCAAAATAAATCAAGGAATAATTATTCATCCTAAAAAACCTATCTTTCACAACCATAAACAATATCTCTCATTACCTCCTTTTTTTCCCATTAAAAACGAGACTAAAATTTCTGGCTGCTTTCCCTACAAACCTTTTGACATGGCACTTTACACAAAAAAATGTACAATTTGAAATTTACTACGATTTATAGTTATTTTGATTTTTCTTCTATTTTTAATACGGGGATCCGGCTTTATGTTTTTTACTGCGATATGCATTTGCATGTTTTTATCGTTACTAACACTGTAAGATGATTTTGTTGCATGTTTTGAGCCCTATTAATGATGGCGCCCTTCATTGTTTGCCAAGATCTGAAATTCGCCCCTGCTTAATAAAAGGTTGGACAGGCCTGTCCTAGAGTATACATGCCAAAACTTTCTTGATGAACAGAGGATACTCCTTAAAAAAAATTCACAAGGTATATACCCTTCACTACATCCCTGGGGGCAAAGGGGGGGGGGGGGGTTGGCAGATGAATCGTATGATATATCTAGGGCCAGGGGGATTGCCTTAACCTTCCTACCCTGTTCAAGTTTTACTCAATCTTGATAAAAACATTTCACACCTGAATTGTTAGAACATTTCAATATATTTAATTGACTTATTTCTCTTAACCTTATATTTAACTTTCTATTCCTTATAAAAAAAGTTCTGGTTTGAATCGTATAAAATAAATTATAGTTATGGGTCGATTAGGGTAGGAAGGTTAAGATATCGATATAATTTTTGATCCAATCAAAATTGCCCCATTTATATTTACAACATGGTCTTTCGTTTAAAATAGTATGTTTTTGTCTGTTATCTAGTTTTATGAAAATACAAAATTATTATTAAAATTTCTAAATTATTATAAAATAATTGAATTCTAAAACGTTTGACATTCCTATTCTTCTTCATATGTTTATGCATACATAACTACAGTTCGAGAGTGAGGTATAGTTTCACTTAAAGCTTGCTTACTAATAAATAAAAGAGGAAGAGAAAAAAATGTTGTCAACTTGTTTTCTGGATAAGAATTTTTGTCTTTCTATCTACCAACCCTTCCTCCGTTCGGGGCAAGTGCAACGAAACTTTATCACTGTTGAATGCATTATGCAACAAAAAGCTATTATAAAATTATTTTAAATAGTAACTATTTCTTTTTAGTGTTACTTGATATAAAACGATACTTTATTGACTTCTCTTCATTTGAATCAATAAAGTATGCGAAAAATAACTGTCACTCCAAACAAAAGAAATAAATTTAAAAAAAAAGTTAACGTTGATAACCAGTGCCGTGCGAAAGTTTGGGCGAAGGAGGTGATCGCCCTGGGCGCAGAAATTTAGGGGCTGCCAAATTACAATTGTACTGCCAATGTCGTTTTTGGTCGGTTACAACAAAAAGTTGGGTGAGGGAGGGGGGCG
Source organism: Maratus speculifer (assembly GCA_964019185.1). Lineage (NCBI taxonomy): Eukaryota > Metazoa > Arthropoda > Arachnida > Araneae > Salticidae > Maratus > Maratus speculifer. The sequence goes on from OZ025296.1 coordinate 347,544,995, forward strand.
CCAAATCGAAACTTTGTCACGGGCGAAGTTTTCTCTTCGAACGCGATAACGATATCATTGCCGGTGGGGGGGTCGAGGGATGATAATAAATGATAAGGGACAAGAGAGGGAGCACCAAAACTATTAAAAAGTCGATAACGTTATATTTGCACAGCCCCATAGAAGTATACAGGAGATAACGTCCCGAACCATCACATTCGCCAGGAAGCAAGACGTTTCGGTCCCTAGCCATTTCGGTCCCAAGACACTTCGGTCCCTTCTGCAAACTGAATTTTTGTGAAATAAGACATAATTTTATAGGGAAGACTGCAGAGTTTTTAAACTGAAAACCATAAAATTTTAGTATAATGCGATTATAAGTGCCCGAAAACCGCACCCACGTATAACTTTTATCCAAAATAATTATAAATCACACAGATATTGTTTGGTAATCCTAATTATAATTGGTAATCCTAATTCTCAAAACATTTAGTAATTTTAAAATAAAAATCAAATTGATATTTTATTAAGTATATTTATTAATTAATAATATTATAAATTTACATAATGATTTTTTTTTAAAATAAACTCAATACATAATCCATTTTGTATTCAATACATCATTATATTTCCTAGTAGTTCTAAACTGAAATTTATCCTTTATTTGTTTATTTATTGTATACGAGGTGGAACCCGACGAAATTCGACGAAAGAATATGTTTAAGAAGAAACTGCTTCATTGATTTATAATAAATCTACAAAATTACTTACAGTAAAAAAATGCATCTTATATTGATCAGTCTAACTCTCAAACAAATATGATTTTAAGCTAAGATTAACAAAATACTATAAAACTCAGTTGTCCAAATTACTAAACTTTAAAATCAAACTTAATTAGTAAAATATAATATAGATCAGCTGTTTATCAATTGTCTCTTATCTTTGGTATAAATGCGAATGAAAAAAAAAAAATTATTCTGAATTGACACAATCATATAATTTCACGCGAAATTAAAACCCGTCATCATTTTCATCTTTTCAAAATTTTAAGACGTACTTCTCATATCCGTATTCACCATGTTTGAAAAAACGGTATTTTAATTTGATCATTTTCAAATCACTTTAACTCAAAACTTAAGTTATTTATCTGATAAATAAAAGCGAAATAAAACCGAAATCACGAAATTTTATAACAGACGATATTTTTTGCAAATTATACGCATTTTAAAATCTATTTTTTTTTCTTTTTAAGAGAAAATGGAGTGGTTATGTTGCCACAATTAAAAAATTGGACTAAAAACTATACAAAAATGAATATCTCAAAAACAAATTGAGAAAATTGAGTGGTTATGTTGCCACAGTTAAAAAATTGGACTAAAAACTATACAAAAATTAATATCTCAAAAACAAATTGAGATAAAGCTTTCAAACAAATTGCATTTAAAAGTACATTTTTTTCTCTATACGACGGTGTAAAACTCGGAAATATGTAATGTTTAGAAGTATAAAATTTGCAGTAGTGAAAAATGCAAAACTGAAATTGCATGGGAAAGAGTTGCCATTCGCAAAATGACGTATGCGTTACGCACAGATACGTTTGGCCGACGTATGCGTTACGCACAGATACGTTTGGCCTTTATTATATAGATTTAAAATTACAGAAATTTAAAACAATTAGTATAGTTAAAAATAAAGCTAAAATAATAATAATTATTTTTTCTGGGAAAGTAGGAGCGAAAAGGTAATACAAATAAATAAATAAATAAATAAAAGCTTAGTTTTGTCACTTAAAAATTGAAAATAAAATTATTAAAAATATTATTATATTACATTTTAATATATTTTATTAAATTAATATTATATTTTATAGATAATATTTATGTTATTATATTTTAAAATATATTAATTTTATGTATATAAAAATAAAAAATAATCATCTTATAAGAATGAAATAGGCCCAGTTTCAATAAAATTAACTCACAAAAATTGTCTTCATGGCGTGAGAAGACTGTTAGAAAATGCAATCAATAAATACTATTATTATTAAAAAAAAAAAGTGGCGGAAGACAAATTTTTAAAAACAAATTTTCTTCATAGCAGGCCCAGTTACAAAATCGCTATTGCTTTCACAATGTTAATAATGGAAAGTAACTTATGAAAACAAATTTATAAGATGCAACTTTGTATTATAAAAATAATAAGAAAAATAAAAAAATTTGTTCTTCAATAAATATGTCTCATTTCTGAATTATCAAAGTAGAGAGTGTAGATGGGTGATTTGAGGAAATATGTATATATTATAACTTATAACTGTCTAATTGAATTATTAAAGGCATTTATTAATAAACTAAGTGGAAGAAAAAAAAATTAAACACAGTTTTTTTATTATTTAATTAATGCTAATTTAAAGGTTCTAAAAAATGTAAGTAAACAGCCAAAAAAATATTTATGGCAGTTTATATAAAATACCTTTTAGTTTGTAATAGTTTATAGAAGTTTATATAAAATACTAATACTAATAATTAATAATAAAATTTAAAACATTTATTCTGATTAATAACAATACTACTAAAAGCAAAAGATAATATCTCCAAAACTTATATCTCATTGTTTAATCAAACAAAACTTTCAGCTCACTGTGATTTCATTATCACGAGTTATAAAAGTTTAAATTTATCGGACTCTTATAAAACTTGGGGGGAGGGAGAGGGAGAGTTAAAAATTTTTTAAAAAGGCCTGAATAATGTTGAACTTATACCATTTTACAGGCCCACAACAATTAGAATTCGACTTATAAGGTAGCGAGCAAAGAAATAACATGAGACCCGAATGGCCACGGACCGAAATGTGTCGGGACCAAAATGTCTTGGGACCGAAATGGCCAGGGACCGAAATGTCTCGGGACCGAAATGTCGTGTACCCACATTCGCCATCCCTTTAAATTTATTTGCGTTCTGGAATCGCTGAGCCGTAAGTCTAAAAATGGCCGTTGGTATTTGTAATCATTTGAAGAACACGCTATTATTCTGTTGTTAAAATTGTTCTCGTATAGGAAAAGGGTTGTACAAATGCAACGTTATCAATTTTTTGGTCATTTTAGACTATCCCCTCCCCTTTTTCGATATCATATGTTAATCTGTCGAAACCCCCTCACACCACACACTAATTTCCAGTTTGTTCGAAAGATAATTATCAACTTTTCCGTAATTTTGGCCCCTTTCGATATCATACGTTATCATCCCATGACCCCCACCCCTGCCCATAATAATATGGTTGTCAAAGTGTAAAAAGTTTTTGATTTTTAGAATTTTTTTTTCTTTTGTCTGAAGTGATATAAATAACTGGTTTTATTTATTTTTTGCATACTTTTATGATTAAAATGAAAATAAGTCAATAAAATATCACATTGCATATAAAAAAAAAAATCTATATCGAATGACACTTAAAATAAATATAATTACTATTTAGAAGTATTTTATAATAGCTTTTTGTTAACTTAGTGCATTTATTCGAACGGAGAGAGAAGCGGGGGAGGTGCAAATAGAAATTCTTATCAACAAAACAAGTGGATAACACTCCTTCTTTTTATCTTTTATTTCTTAGTAAACAGAAGCTTCATTTCCAAATACACTTCACACATGGTTTCTCGAACCATGATTATATATGCATACGTTAAGGTATTCCACATTTTAGAACTAGATAATTTTATAATGATTTAGTGATCTTAATAATAATTTTATATTTTCATGATAATAGATAACAGGCTAAAAAAAAGATAACATGCTATTTTGAACCTAAGACCATGTTACAAATATACGATAATAAATATATGCAAATGTGTAATAAGACCATGTTGAGAACATTTTGATTGGTTTAACCCGTTCGCGACGGCGCTCGCATTTCGAAGCGCGCATCTGAGGATGGAGCGGGGAAATTCGATTTCATCTTCAGGGCCGAAGGATTTTGCGCAGCTAAGCCTAACTCGTGTAATGTGTTCTTTAAAAAATTGTAAAAATTTCATTTTTCCATGTAACCTTTTGAAATTTACATGCATTGAGTAGGTTGTTACTATGTATATTCACACAAAAAATGAGTTATTTTCAACGATATTTTTATATAAAAATGACTTTTTAAATATACGTAATAAACATTTTAACAAATTATTTAGCCCTCAAAATAGTACAGTATGATCGCAGATCACTTATGTAAGTTTAATATAGCAACAAACGAAATATTTTCCTAATATAAAAAATATTTTTGTTAAAACAGCAATAGTTTTGCATCTAAATAATTTTTAAGACATTTCTTAAACAAAATAAGCGTTTTAATGAAGCTGTTTTATTAACAAATAAGACTAATTAAGTAAAACGTGTGAAAACTTCTGCATGTTAGTGTTTATTGCTTATTATAGAAACATGCATAAAAAAAACAAATTTGAAATGTTTCTTTAAAAGCAGTTCTGAAAATTCAAAAATTATATATAAAAATATAATAAATCATAAAATATTTATCAAATAAAAAGTATTGCATAGTAATAAATGAAAAGTTAATAAAACTATACTTTAAAATAAAATATGCATTTCGCTGAATTTGTTCATTATAGCTAGATATAGATATATGAAAGGATAAAAACTAACCCCTTTCTAAAACTTTAATTTAAAATTAAAATTCAAAAATGTAAAGTCCCAATTAATATTTTTAACTTTAATTCTGATGCTTAAAAGCTATTTTGCCCCTGATAACTTTCTTTCCCAACCTAACATTTATTACTTTCAGAGATCAATTTTGGACGTTCCTTAAGATTAAAATTGATGATCTAAGGGCTTTTTGCATCCATTTGTGGCTAGGGCTTCATACGTCACCGATCCGGGAATTGTGCGGGCTCTGACCACATATCAATCAAAATCTAACGAACCAATTAAATTAAATGTACCTCCCAAATTCACAACTGTGCCCTCTTCTGGAAAATATGACAATCCCTAATATATTAGCAAGAACACGCGCGAAAAACAAGAGATTTTGCAGATTTGAGGATGCCTGCAGAACCTACGGCAATGTAAATCTCCATAATACACGTAAACGGCTCGGGCGATCTCCGACCGGACTCGAGTATCCTTCTGTACGAAGAGCGGCCTAAATAAAAAGAGTTCGAACCAACAAGAGGCTCCCGAGTCAAGTTCTTATGCCACGATTTATGACACCCAAGAAGTCGTTATAATCTAATTAAGGGAATATTATGCCACGACTACGACACCCTGAGTCGTTACATATATATATAGTAATATATTATAAAATGAAATATTAAATAAAATTATGTATAATATGAATCATCACTTTAAAATATCAAATTACTTATGTTATGCTACAAGTAATATATTAAACAAAAGTTGTTTTTAGCCATTTTATTTTAATATATCACTTATAGCATAACATAAGTAATTTGATAGATAAGGATTGTTTAATAATGAGTTAACTGAAATAATAAATTAAAATACATTCATCAAAGAATTTATTGATGTTAAAATATCTTTAGTTATATCTTATGTATTAAATATTTAAAACTATAAATAAAGTTATGAAATTAAAAGTAATTAATAGTAAATGAAATTAAATAGTAATTTTAAATATACTGATAAAAAAGCCATTAATGTTGAAAGTATTTTTGAAATTGAAAATATATATATAACTGAACATTAAATAATGCATGGAATATACTCAGTTATAACAGCTAAAACGGATTTTTGATTCAAAATATGCATGCTAATGTATGCGCATAGTCTTTGAAATAGTCAGAATTTAATAAAAGATATCGCGTAAATATTTATTATTAATTTAAATCGAATTAATTTAAACAAGCGTGAAAAGTAAAATCAAAAGAGGAAAGCAGAAAAATATTCTTAATTTAGTGGCGCTGAGAATATATTATCAGCGTATCAGCTCTCACAATCAGTATGTAACACTTTTCTTTCTTTCTTCTTATTTTTTTTTTTTTTTTTTAACTGCGAAGCACTTCTGAAATAAAATAAAAATATAAAAAAAGATAAATCTTTCCATCTAAAAGAAAGAAAAAAAAATGTTGATGACGTCGATTTTTGCAACTAAATAGTATTTCTGATCGAGATAAAAGCGCGAAAAATAAAGCCATGAATCAGATGTTCATGTTGTCATTCGTAAACGTGCATGGGTCATTCCATTTTAAATCAACAAATTTTCAAAAAAGTTGTTGCATCACCATTTTTAATTTTGATAAAAATTTGCATGTCCATTCCCCATGTTTCCTAGACCTCAAAAAAATATATTTTTTGTTTTTAAAAAAATTATTTTTGATACATAGGCCAACTTTGTCGTTTGGCAACAGTAAAAATTTGGTATTTTAAGGCTTTGTCTAATGAACTGCAACTTTTTTTCTAATAAAGTTATAGAGTACAGCCATATCTCATTGCAAAGCTAAGAGAATGGTCTTTTTCTATATGGTATCAATAAATTTGAGATTTAAAAACAAAGCGTATCTTTTCAAGGTCAAAGTTAGCGATACAAAATTGATTTTTTACCATTTTTGAAAATTTAAAAAGTTATGAAGGGCTTGGAATAACAAGCCCTCTTTTTTTTCTTACATTCATATGGATGGATACTTATTGTATTAAAAAATTTGTCTTGTTACTCTGCCCCCTTCACAAGATATGGCCCTCCAAAGTTGCACATTTTCTAAAAAATCCAGTTTTCAATGCTAAAAAAATTAATGTGGGGACAAGGTAAAATTGTTTGTACTTGCCTGATCTTAAGTACTTCATACCAGCTTTCAAACAAAAAAAAAAGATTGCTTTGTTATTCAAAGGCATTTGGGAGCTTTAGGGGGTCTGAATTTTCAAATAATTGCTCTGAAACGACAATTTTTTTCATACTTCCTGATATTAGTTTTTTGTGAAAGATTGTTAATTTTATATGTTGAAAATAGCTAGAAAAAGGCAAAGAAGAATTATCAAAGAACTTATTTAAACTTTAATAAGCTAATTTAAGAAATTTAACACCTGAAGACATAGAATAAAACTGAACTCTCAAAGCATGCAAAAGTATTTTGTTCAGTGTTTTGCTCTCTCTCGGAGAAGAGTTGATAAATGTTCACTCATCTCAGGTGTGATATTATGGCATCTTCTCCGTGCAGACCATAATTCTGACGGAGTTAGAATTTTTAAGATGTCTTGAAATCAAATCCAAGTTTGGTTCTCTTGACGTGATATTTTAACTGATGTTCCAGGTCCTGGTGGGATTATTTGTCTAGAAATTTATTTCATGGTATGTACAAACAGTTTCAATGCTTTTACATCCAGTTCTTAAATGTAAAAGTTTATCCTCATCACTATATTTTGAAATACTGTTTATAGTTGACTGTCTACTATAACTTAAAATGTTACTATCATCTTTCTTAAAAATTCCTACAGAACATTAAGGATTATGCATAATTTACTCTTTATATGTAGAAAGACCCATTTAAGAACTCTTTATATGTAGAAAAACACATTTAAAAAAAAACTTTTATATTAATGAAGAAAAATGCTTCACCAAAATATTCTGTAAATATGTACTGGATCTTAAAATGAAAAAAAAAAAAAAAAAAAAAAAAGATACATTAAACTCTGAAATATCAAGAATACAACAGGGTCAATCCATTTCAAGTGGTCCAGAAAATATTTTTTTGGTCGCTCGACCATTTTTAAAAAATCTGAAATTTTTTGTACAACAACCCTAACATGACGGAAGTTCAAAATGACCGTTCTTTTAATTTTACTATTTTTTGTTTGTGCATGGCGGCCATCTTTGTTTCATCGTGTGCAGCGATTTTCTCAGATACTAGGATACACAAAATTGTAAATATCTCGTCTTCTATTTTCCCAATTGAAATGGGGTTTGCAGCATTTTGTTCAGAATAAAATAGGCTAAATATACAGTGTTAGAAAAATTTTGAAAAATAAATTTTTACAGGAGAAATTTTAGCACAAAATGTACGGTTTTTTCCAAAATCTATCCGTTTGCAAGAGGAAAATTTTCATGCAAGAGCAACTGTCAACCTTACACAATTTTTTCTACAAATAGGTCAAAAGTACGTGTACTCATACACCAAGTCCCAGATCTGGGAGTTAATTTCTCTTTGCGAAAAAAATTCCGAAATTCGTCAAAAATTTCAACAATCGCACTTTTTAGGCTTTGATATCTCTGGTGGGGCACGAGATAAAAATCTGAAATTTTGGCCTGTGATAGTATTGTGTAGTAGCGTTATGTACAAAAAATTTCAAGAAGGAGATTTGACTACAAGCTGAGATATGACATGGAAAATATGTGAAAACAATACTGTCAAACTATTGTAAACCTACTATGTAATTGTTCTACAAGACTGTCAACCTTGCACAATTTTTTCTACAAATATGTCAGAAGTGTGTGTACTCATACACCAAGTCCCATATCTGGGAAATGATTTCTCTTTCCGAAAAAAATTCCGAATATCGTCGAAAATTTCAAAAATCGCACTTTTTAGGCTTTGATATCTCTGGTGGAGCACGAGATAAAAATCTGAAATTCTGGCCTTTGATAGTATTATGTAGTGGTGTTATGTACAAAAAATTTCAAGAAGGAGATTTGACTACAAGCTGAGATATGGTGATTAAAAAAATGTTAAGAAATGCTATTACGAGTACATTAGGAGAAATGAGATTAGTTTCTTTTATTACAATATTTACACAGAAAATATCGTTTGTTGAAAACAGTTAAATAATAAGCATTTAATTTACAAAATACTATATAGGCTCAACAAAGAGCTTAACAATATTTACGAGAGATGTCATGAGTTCGACCAGTTACTGTTGTCAGTCCATCAGGCTGTTCTTTCTAAAAATTTTATTTGAAGCCCCCCAAGTCTTGTCATCCCTTGTTAACTTGAATGAAATTCTCTAGGTTTAATAATTGAAGCCATTTCAACTCGATCAGTTGCAATTCATCGTCTGTAATTTACTTTTCCTGAAATGTGTTCCGAGTAAAATTGTTGCAATAGCATTTCTAGTAGATTTGTTCATCTGGACAAATAGTGTATTGGCTTAGCATACATTCTGAATTGTTTAAATCACACAGAAGCATTTGAAAAAGATATTTGTAACTAACATTTAACTTTGTAGCATAAATAATTAATTTAAAATTTTGGAGGTATGAACAATTACATAGTATGTTACAATAGTTTGGTAGTATTGTTTTCACATATTGTCCATGTCATATCTCAGCTTGTAGTCAAATCTCCTTCTTGAAATTTTTTGTACATAACACTACTACACAATACTATCAAAGGCCAGAATTTCAGATTTTTATCTCGTGCTCCACCAGAAATATCAAAGCCTAAAAAGTGCGATTTTTGAAATTTTCGACAAATTTCGGATTTTTTTTTTTTTTTTTTTTTGCAAAGAGAAATCATTTCCCAGATCTGGGACTTGGTGTATGAGTACACGCACTTTTGACCTATTTGTAGAAAAAATTGTGCAAGGTTGACAGTCTTGTTGGACAATTACATAGTAGGTTTACAATAGTTTGGTAGTATTGCTTTCACATATTTTCCATGTCATATCTCAGCTTGTAGTCAAATCTCCTTCTTGAAAGTTGTTGTACATAACGCTACTACGCGATACTATCATAGGCCAAAATTTCAGATTTTTATCTCGTGCCCCATCAGAGATATCAAAGCCTAAAAAGTGCGATTTTTGAAAGTTTTGACGAATTTCGGAATTTTTTTCGCAAAGAGAAATTAACTCCCAGATTTGGGACTTTGTGTATGAGTACACGCACTTTTGACTTATTTGTAGAAAAAATTATGTAAGGTTGACAGTTTCCCTTGCATGAAAATTTTCCTCTTGCAAACGGATAGATTTTGGAAAAAATCGTAAATTTTGTGCTAAAATTTCACCTGTAAAAATTTATTTTTCAAAATTTTTCTTACACTGTATATTTAACCTATTTTACTCTGAACAAAATGCTGCAAACCCCATTTCAATTGGGAAAATAGAAGACGAGATATTTACAATTTTGTATATCCTAGTATCTGAAAAAATCGCTGCACACGATGAAACAAAGATGGCCGCCATGCACAAACAAAAAAAAGTAGAATTAAAATAACAGTCATTTTGAACTTCTATCATGTTAGGGTTGTTGTACAAAAAATTTCAGATTTTTTAAAAATAGTCGAGCGACCAGTGCTGGACCACTTGAAATGGATTGACCCAACAGGAACACTTGCTTAGCAACTTTCCAGAGTTAAAGAATCAACTGAGCAGTTGCAGTGAAATCATTATGCAACTCTCTTACTCAAATGTCTTACTCTGTTGTTCTTGGATAGTTGTATCCAATAATATGTAAACAGCTCTGTCTTTGGCACAGTGCCAACCACTAATAGGAAAGATAGAAAGAACTGTTCATGTTAACAAATGGGAAGCAAACTGGGCAAGTTGAGACCTGGCTATTCCTGTCATAGCTGGCAAATGGATGCTTACAAATGATGAGAGGTAGGAATATGTTAAAATACTATTTATGAGGTTAATCTAAAACCTTTAAATAAGTTCATAATATATGCAAAAAAATGCTTATTTTTAAAAAAAGCACATGAAAAAATTGTCGTTTCAGAGCGATTATTTGAAAATTCAGACCCCCTAAAGCTCCCAAATGCCTTTGAATAACAAAGCAATCTTTTTTTTGTTTGAAAGCTGGTATGAAGTACTTAAGATCAGGCAAGTACAAAAAATTTTACCTTGTCCCCCACATTAATTTTTTTAGCATTGAAAACTGGATTTTTTAGAAAATGTGCAACTTTGGAGGGCCATATCTTGTGAAGGGGGCAGAGTAACAAGACAAATTTTTTAATACAATAAGTATCCATCCATATGAATGTAAGAAAAAAAAGAGGGCTTGTTATTCCAAGCCCTTCATAACTTTTTAAATTTTCAAAAATGGTAAAAAATCAATTTTGTATCGCTAACTTTGACCTTGAAAAGATACGCTTTGTTTTTAAATCTCAAATTTATTGATACCATATAGAAAAAGACCATTCTCTTAGCTTTGCAATGAGATATGGCTGTACTCTATAACTTTATTAGAAAAAAAGTTGCAGTTCATTAGACAAAGCCTTAAAATACCAAATTTTTACTGTTGCCAAACGACAAAGTTGGCCTATGTATCAAAAATAATTTTTTTAAAAACAAAAAATATATTTTTTTTGAGGTCTAGGAAACATGGGGAATGGACATGCAAATTTTTATCAAAATTAAAAATGGTGATGCACACCCCATTTGTTGATTTAAAATGGAATGACCCGCATATGCTTACTAATATGCTTACTTAAGTGAATTATATGCTTTCTAATGATCGTATTCTTTAACCGCAAAATTTTTTCCTTCTGAAGATCAGTAGCATTATTTCTAATAAAGAAAAATAAAGTTTTACTAGACGCGTAAAAAGATTTATGAAACACAAAGACGTGATGAAAAAATAATCTTTTTCCCATTGTAGTATTTCCATAAAAAATTAAATTCGCGTGAATTAAAAAAAAAAAAAATGTTTTCATTAGCTTTCCTAGTTTGAAGGAGAAGTCTCCTTCCTTAATATACATTCAAATAGAATTAGGATAAACTTTTTATATGCTAAACTGTGAAAAACAAAACGTTCCGTTTGATCGGCATGAATGGTAGTCTCGCGGGATGTGAGTACAATCGGTGCCGGCATGAATGGTAGTCTCGCGTGATCTGAGTGCAATCGGTGCCGGCATATATAGTGGTCGCTCGTCCCCAAGGGGTTAAAAATGATATCAATATCAAAAGACAACCCCCCCTCCTCCTATAGATGTCTTACGATCTTTACTAAGGGGCCCCTTCTCCCTAAAATGATAACGTTATATTTGCACAGCCCCAAAAGAGCAAATTCATTTGAAAATGTTTTTATTCCCGTTCATTATAAAATCAATATTTATAATTAAAATATTTGAGTTCAAAACGGGCAGCGGGAGACTCAAATGAAGCTTTAACCTTTTATTACACCCCGCGTGCCCTATCGAGTAGTACCTAAAAACACAATTTTCATTGTGTGCCGTGAATTTGGCTAAATAGGAGCACTTTAACCAAGGCTGCGCAGTCGGTAGGCTAAAAGGGTCGACACAGGGACATTTTAACGACTCCGACTCGGATAAGGTTGACTAATTATAAACGAGATAATGAGGTAGGTAATTGGCCGCGGGAGCAGCCAATTTTCGTCCGCGGACCCGAATAATCCGACTATCTAGCGGAAGACAGTCCGAACTCCTTGCTAGCCTCGTCCTGGATAATCCGGTTCTCTAGAAGAAAGGGGGGGGGATTGAAAGAAAATGATACCGGACACACTTGAAGGCAAAATTACACAAATTAATGACACTGAAAAGCGGGAAGGTTAATCTCGGGCAGAGTTGGGCAAAATACATCGAAAATTCATTTTCGATACAAAATACAAAATACATTAGTTTTAGAGCCTAAAATACAAGATACAAAATACTTTTAGAATTGAAAAAGTTCCAAATACAAAATACATTTAAAATACAAAATACATTTGAAAAAAAAATGTGCATAAGATAAGAGGTTTGAACGAGCCGTGTCCAGTACAGTTTGCTGGCCAATTTTAATTCATGACACTCGGGTCGGGCCTGACCGGACCTGTTCTTCAGCCGTTCCGGCCCTGTCTGGGCCAAGTATCAGAATTTTTTTTTTTTTTTTTTTTTTTTTTGAAGGATAGGATAGACTTAGATGGGCCTCGTCACCATTCTTTCGAGTCTCGGACTTTATTTTTTTTCTGCAGATTCGGGCCGGGCCTGACTAATTATCCTTTCCAGACCGGACCAGGATTGAACTTCATTCTTCCTAGAGCACCAGTTGCACTAGTGTAGGTCCCGATCCAGCTCGTATGGAAATCATTGTACTGTCTCGGCCGGCCTATGAGAAAAATAAGTAAAATCTGGCCCGACCCAACAATTTTTTTCCAAAAAATATACGTATTTTTAAATTGTTATAATTTTACCATTAATTTTTTTTTTATGACTAGTAAGTTTATTTTCGGATAATAATAAAAAAAAAGCTCAGCAAAATGAACACTGAAAATGAATATGTCTATAAATCCTGTCTTAAAAGGGAAATGTATTGATTCATGAAAAATAAATTTAACAACAAGAAAAAAAAAATATGATGCATTTAGAACAAACTGTGTTCCTGCTAAGAAATAAACCTGTTTATAGTGTATTTTTTCTCCTATCCTGTGCGAATCCGTCTTAGAAGATTTTAATGTATAGCATTTTTTCAGACTTTTAAGTTTCCAAGGCATGAAATGATATTAAGACTGCTCTCATCTGCTCTGCTCAACAAGTGCAAAAGGCTTTGACACATTTACAAATTCATTTTTTAACGGAAAGATATAAAATTAGAAGGCCTGACTATAGAAGCGATCTGAAATCGAATTGAATTTTACATTTTTTGATCAATAAATTATCTATTGATCTATAAGTGATTTCTATCACGTGACAAGCAAAGATTTTCACCCCAGTTTGAGTGGTAATTTTTCTTTCGCGAGGAAATTCGGTTCAAAACGCCCACTTTGACACTATTTTTTGAAAAATCTATTGTGTTAGCAAAAAATGGGAAAATGAGTGGATTAGATAATTTTTGAACAACAACGCCTGCTTGTTTCAAGCATTTCCAAACAAAAATAAATTAAAACATCTGTCATAAAGTTGCCCTTTTACATTTAAGAACAGCCTTAATTATAACAAAAACATTTACATAAAAATAAAGATTAATTTCAAAATTAAATATGGCATTTCAAAGTGCTTTCTTAAAATAAAAAAAAGTCTATAAACATGGGAAAAAAAAAAAAAATGAAATAACTATTTTTGATCAGAATTCCTCGTATAAGATGATTTTTACCACATCGACACAGAAATTTATGTTTTCTGTAAATTTAGTCGGGCAGGACTAATCAAGGTTTTGCACGAACAATGCCTGGCCGAAATTTTAGCTTTTATATCGAGCAGGGCTAATTCTGAGATTTTATTTTTTGTATCGGACTGTGTAATATTTTTTTTCTACGGATTGAAACTTTATACTGCGGGCCGGGCTAATAATTTTTGTTTTGTGTCGGAATGGGCCTGATAAAGGTATTTGTTCGGTTTGGATCGAACATAATAATTTCGGACTGTGTAGACCTCTTATTAGTGTTTGTACAAAGCAACTGTTAGGTGTTTTTATAACTCTTATTAAATTGTTCGAAATAATAAATTATGAAAGTAAAGAAGCAAAAGAAAAGATATGTAAAAAAACAAATCAATCTATTTCAGAATACGCTTTATAAAATAAACGAAGAATACTTACAGATAAAATGTTAAAATGCATACAAAAATGTAAATTTTTTCTTGGGTATAATTCAGCTTCATTTTAAGCATAGGAGTAAAGTGTTATCAATACAATCTACAAGTCAAAATAAATTATGTTTGGAAATTACGATTAGCCTTCAAAAGAAAAAAAAAATTCTCAAATTGAGAGTTACTTAATTTTTTTTTTTTTTTTTTTTTTTTTTGGGGGAGAATTTATAATTAAGAATCGACAAAGCAGGTTTTTAAGGCCGTAATGGAATTTCGGTGATTGGTAGTAATAGTTAATAATAATAATACATAACAGAATATGAAGTTTGATGACATTTAGTGCATTAGTTCTTGTTAAAATCCTGAAAAATGCAGCATAGCAGAGCCACCTGTTGTACGATTTGCACCACGTTAGCGAAGACTTATATTTACGTCCAACTAAATCAGAAATTCGTTGAAAATCCATGCATTACTACTTGATACATAACAGATAGAGTAGTGCAGAAATCGTGAAAAATGTAGCATAGCAGCGTCACCCATCTGCAGCGCAATACACACTAAAACATAATCGGCAACAACTTATATCAATGTCTAAACTGAATCTGAAATTTTGATGAAAATCCGTGCATTAGTTCTTGAGCTACAGTTTTTGCGGAAATCGTGAAAGACACAGCATAGCAGAGCCACCTTTTGGAAGATTTTCACCATTACCTAATATCTAAAATAACTTACTTAAATGTCTAACTGAATCTAAAGTTTTATTAAATTCTGTGCATTAATTCGTAAGATAGAGCGCCCACAAAATTTGAATCATACACTAATAAACTCACAAATAGACATTTCCTAAAAACAGTCAGTGTTAAGGACCATCAAAAATATAAATACGTCGAAAACCTGAAGTCAAATTTTTACACAAATCCAATACATTTTTCTTGTAAAGATACAGAAAAGTTAAAAGAGTGAGTGATTAAAAATCGAAGCGTCAGTTCAATAGTTAATCTAGAACGTATACATAAACACATATATGTAAAAAAATTGTATAGTGTCCTTCATTGGAAGTTAGTTAAATATATAATAATAAATACGTAATTCGGTATGTTAAAAATATAATTCGTTAATGCCTTGAATACTGTTATGCAAGTATGCTTCTCATGAATAATAAATAAGAGATAATTTAAAAAGGAATATTAAATAAACACGTTAAATATTTTCGTTTAAATCCCGGGAATATTATAATGTGTAGAAATACAACATTCTGGGCATCATGATACCAAATAAGTTTAAGTTAATTTTTTAAACTCATGTTTTTAGTATTTAATAAATGTCTTCTATCAATGCATCATTCTTCGTCATGGTTTGTTTAAAAAACCCTTCAATCTTGAATGAGTCATTGCATTAAAAATCAGGGGCGTGCGAAGAAACCCCCATTTCTCACGGCGCTGTTAAAAATACTTTAAATATTCATAACGTAAGTTTCCATCATTTATATTGTAAAGATGTATTTAAACATAAGCATGCTATATTTATAATAATGATTGTAAATTAAAAGTTGTTATTTTTAATTTAAACATGAATACACAGCTTTTTCTGAAAGAATCATTTATTGCTACTTGTTTTTGATTAATCTGCAAGTTAAATGTTAAACATTTTGAAAATCTCTGTACAACACTGTAAAACACTTGTGGAAACGTTACTCCATAAAATTGGTGTAAAAATGGTGGTAAATGCTGCCTCCATATTCATGGAGTAATTGTTTTCACATATGCAATGGTGTAATGTAAACATATATTACTGGTGTAATATGACAATGTTACACCGGTTTTAACGGTTAAAATACTCCATAAAATTGGAGGCAGCAATGCTGCCACCTATTTTACGGTGTAACGTTTCCACAAATGTTTCTCAGTGAATGAACATTGATCTCGGTTGATACATAAGTAATATCGAAATGTTCAGGATACATAAATAACTACACAGTTAATAATGTATAAATTTTTATGCGTATAAATCTGTACAACATACAAAATAATGTTTCATTAATCTTTTGTAAATTTTAATCTAAACAAACATATGCATATGCCAGTATATTAAAAATCATTAATGTTCTTCTAAAGGGAGGATAATTTTGTAATTAACCAAATTAATATTCTCATCGATATTAAAACTTTCATCTGTGAAACTTTCGTTTACAATGGAAACTCAAAAACGAATCAAACTTCCGTTTAGTACAGCAGTTTTCGTTTTGGTCCGACACCAGTTTATATTTTCATTGTGCTATTGTATTTTAAACAGTATAAAATGAAACATAAAATGAGTCAAAAAAATTTAATTGCGAAGTAAGGACAGGTCTATAATCAAAAATCCAATGTTTGATATACTTAATCGTAAATACAATTAATGGAAATCTGAACTGTATATCAATAAATAAAGCTCCTTACATATAAATTCGCCCACAAATGACTATCACGAGTGACTTAAAATGTATCCAAAATTTGATAAAATAGGTACAAAAGCACTAGAAAAATAATGTTTTGATCAATGTAATAACGGTATAAAATTAAAAATCTTACCATTAAATGTGTTTTAAAGGTGGTTTTTGCTACAAAATTTCCACTTTTAATGATAGATTTTGTTTTACACATTTGTCATGCTACTTTGTCATACTACAACTGCCGTTATTATCAACATAAATTATTAAAAAAAAAAAAATTCCTGTATAGCATAGCACAACGTCTTCTGTCGCAATTGAGTAAGTTCCTTTGATACATTATCATTTGAAACTGAAAAAAAAAAAAAAAAAAAAAAAAGCCACTCTTTCTCAAGACAAGCATTAAACTACATTTCCTTCTACTATTACATTTAAAAAATCATTAGACACATCAAAAATCTAAATACTTCTTCCTCTTTATCTCACAGTATTTTTTGTCGTTCTCATATCAACGTTATAATTATAAAACCTAGAACTTTAGAATTGTAACAGTTCAGCAAAAATACCTAATTAAAACGGAAGCATTCATTCCATCCCTTATCGTATCAGTAGTTGGTTAAGCATGTTTGCATTAACTTTCAAAAACGAACCCTAAAACAAAACAAAACAGACAGGCTCGTATTATACTTTTAAGAATCTTGCATCTGCCATTTTAACGAAGCAGCTGGAAACCTACAAAAATGTATTTTCAGTATGAAATGTATTTTCAAAATACAAAATACTTGAAAAAATCATTTCAAAATACATTACCAAAATACTTTCGTTTAGTCAGGTTAAAATACAAAATACCAAATACAAATGTATTTTGAAAATGTATTTCAAATGCATGTATTTTCGATACTGCCCATCTCTGATCTCGGGGCGGTGAAGCTACCGAACGACCGTAGCTACGCCTCATTTATTATTAGTCTACCTTAGTTTATTAGGGGGAAAAAACAGTTTTAAGTGTTTTTTAATGATGTTACTCTTTCGAACAGAAAGCAATGGTTGGGTATATTAAGTTTTCGAATTATGTTGTTACAATTTCTCTTACTACTTTGACAACACATTTTTCCTTTGTATATTTTGATTCATCAATCTCTTTATTCTTAAAAAATTGTTCCTAGCTTATGGCATTTGTCGCCGTGTTATGCAACTACTGTATTATTATTTTTCTTTTATCCATTAAAACTAAATATTTAACCGAATAATTTGACAAAGTATATGTTGAAATATACATTCTGTACAATCTGTGATGCAAAAAATATTTCTTATTCATTTACAGGGCCATACAAAGGTATCACATGACATAAGGGTATAGGGGGAGACATTGTTTGCGGCGTGTTTTAACCTGTCGTTCTTTTTGTCGCCTTTATAACTTGTCTTCCTTCAGCTAACTCATATCACACTACAAATAGAATGGAGATCCACCCTGTAGCTAACTTGAAAGGAACCCTAGCGAAGTAACAGAATATTTCTATTTTCCCTTCAGGTACATTTTTAGAAATAAAGTTGAAATTGACGTAACAATCCCTAATGTCAGTTCATTTTTACCTTTTCCCATTACATCCAATCACACGAATAAAATGCATAATTTAAGAAAACTACAAATTTATAGCTTCATCGAAATGTTGTATTCGTATACTAAGTGAAAAATGTTTGTTAGTGTACATTTTTTGTATTGGTGGGCCAGCGGCGAAAAGACCCAGTGCCACTAATGAATTTCTAAAAAAAGGTACTTCTAGGTTATCCCGTCGACCCATTTCGCCAAATTATACAAATCGCCAAATTAATAGCCAATTTATACATGTTGACATAATTTTTATTTTAAATAACGAAAAAACAAATAATTTGTAGAATATTAAAAGAAATATTAATAAAAAGTCGAAATAAAAATCCCTTAATGACATTTTAAAACACGTGAACCGCATATAATGTTATTGAATGTGACATTCACGATCCTCCATTATTGACATTTAATCTTATAGTTTGGCTATAATTTTTTGGTCGACGGGATAACCTAGAAGTACCCTAAAAAAATCGCGACTACTGTCGGGTTAATTCTATTAAACTGTTCCACATGTTATGAAATGGATATATATGTATTATTGAAGTTTACTATAACAGAAAGCATGACAGGGGCACACAAAAGATTTCGGCCACTATACTGTTTTCGAATTAATGTATACTATTACACCAAGATGTGAATATTTTTAGGTGCGTTCTCGTCTCATTTGCCACGTTGGACGAGCCATTTGCGACTTGATTTTTATCGAGTAGATGAATTTATAAGTTTTTTTTTTTTCCTTTCCCCTTGGAGTCTGGAACCGAAATAAATCTCAAAGACTGAGTGAATCGGATAAGAACTCTGCGGCAAGTTTTGAAGGTCGCAACTTCATTTATAACCTTCCCCAGCCTCTCTTTTTTTTTATTTTTTACTTTCGTTTATTTCGAAGTGTGAGATTCATTTTAAAAAAAAAAAAACCCTCTAATATCCCAAACTCATAAAAGCAGTCGAAAGATAAAATGGAAGCAGATAAAAAGAAAAAAAAAATTAAAAGGATTTATGGCAGTTATCTCGAATCGGATGGAAAATTCTTTCCCTTTTTATACTTACCCATCGTAAGAAGTAGGCATGTCTCATTCGGGATTCGGCCCAATTCTAAGTCCATTTATTTGGCCTTGGCCGAATAATACTGCAAGAGATATTTTTATATTTACATAGTGAAACTTTTCTGAAAATTTTAAGTGAAATTAAATGAAACTTTTTTCTTTAACTTTCTTACCCTGTACGAGTTTTATCTACCCATATATAAAAGAGTAATTTAGGAATCGTGTTAAATTTTTTTTCACGTATCAATAATTGCAAAATGTGCCAATAATAAGCTAATGTCATCGATTAAATCTAAAATGAATATACTCAAAATTTTCCTAATAGAGCAATACAAAAAAATTCTGTTTTTTTTTTTTTTTTTTTCCAAGCCTAATCAAAGAATTTAATATTTATCCCTTGTCATAAAAAATATTTCTTTTGCTGATATTTTTAATTGACCCACAAAGAACATAAATATTTTTGTCGTATATACTGCGATACTTTATTTTGAATGAAATGCACTTAAAAGAAAAATATAAATTAAGTATTTTATTTTTAATTTATTATTTCTTGTTAAATACTAATGATAAAAGAAATCTATAAGTACTAAATTTGTTTAATTAGTAGTATGTATGCGTTTTACATCAATATTTAATTTACATTTTCTTTCATCTGAAACATGAAATGTGTGTTGTCTGGCACTTTTAAATGTTAAGTATTTTAAAATATAACAGAAACAACATTCGTAACACATACTATCTATTAAATTGTAACAATACAGTGCCTACAATACTATACAGTAAATAATCTTTAAGTTTATTTTTCTTGCAGATATTTTCTTCCTTTCGGGTCCGAAATTTTTTTCAATTTTTAGAAAAAATTACTTTTACGTTAATAATATTAACACTCGCTATCCAAATAGATACTACTTCATTCTCTGAAAGATAACGAATGTTGTTGTTTTGCTATTCAATTCATATTCATAGAACAATAGGCTGAGGAAGAATTTTTGGAGATGTTTAGAAAATAATTTATATTACAATTAAGAGTTAACTTATATTACAATTTTCAAAGCAATAACATTCTTTTTACACTTCCTTCAGGAAACAGGAAAGAGTCAAATATATGTTTAAAATAAAAGAATTTCAAACGGCTCAAAGTGAATGAAGAAAACTAGTTGGATGTGCCAATCCCAAAACTTTCTTCTATCTCATACGAATATTTTAATATTTAAAATATTATGGTGTAACAGAATCTGAAATTTGATAAAGTTCTCAGAATTAGTTCTTGAGATATAGCTATCGCAAGAATCGTGCAAGATGTAACATACCAGCGCCACCTGTTGAGAATTTCACACCAAAACCTTATCCGTGCCTATGTATTCCAAGGTATTGCGGAATCTGAAGTTTGATGAAATTCTGTGCATTAGTTCTTGAGATATAGCTATCATGAAAATCATGAAAAACGTGGAATAGCAGCGCCACCTGCTGGCCAATTTACACCAAAACTTAATCAGCGTCTATGTATATCAAGGTCTCACAGAATCTAAAGTTTTGTGAAATTCTGTGCATTAGTTCTTGAGATAAAGCAATCATTAAAATCATGAAAAACGTAGTATAGCAGCGCCACCTGCAGGCCAATTTTCACCAAAAACCAATAGGCACTAATTCATATCAAGGTCTAACTGAATATAAAATTTTATTAAATTTCGAGCATTAGTTCTTGAGATAGAGCGCCCACAAATTTTTTGTCACATACAGACAGACAGACAGACTGACAGCCTCACAGACCGACATTTTCTAAAAATAGTCAAAACGTGTTCAGGACCTTCTAAAACGTATAAATCCATCGAAAATTTTCATGAATCCAATATTTTCTTCTTGTAAAGATAGAAGAAATTAATAACAATTATTGTTATTACTAAATGCCTAAACATAAATGAAGTCCTATAGTAAATGCATAGACATATACTAACATGACTACATGCAAATAGTAGGAAAAGTATTTCTCAAAGCAAAATAATACTCCATTAAAAGACATATGTACTATTAATAGTACACCATAGATCCGATAGGGTTAAGTAAAACATTCACTATACACTTCTTAACAGTGCCGTCTTCTTATAAAGGTTAAAAAAAGTCACTTTTGTTAAGACAGTGTACTCTGATTTATTTTAGAGGACATTCTTTTCCATCAATGATTTTTCTTAAAATTTCTCGTTTTTTAATTTTTTTTTTTAATCTGAAAGTTGAAATTTCTGTTTTCTACTACTTTTAGAAATTCGTAATCATTTTAAAATATCTAAACAATAACTGATGGAAAACGTTTGATAAGATTTTTTTAGGAGGAGGGGGGGGGGGGGAGATAAGTTATATTATTGATGTATGTTTTTAGGCCAAATATCTTTTAAAAATTTAAATTTGCGTACAAATCTATATACATATATTACGTTAACGTATGTGGCACAAAAATCACGATTATTTGTTAATTGTTTAATGACAACAGCCAAATGAAAAGCATCTTATGGGTTATTGTGCAAAAGTTCCTTTGGTAACATTTAAGCTGTGGTCAGTTGGATTTATTTATGTTTTGTTCCTTCGCTGCAATTATAGCGGTTCAAAATATAATTTTTTATTTTTTTTCTGTTGTTTTTCTAAAAAAAAAAAAAAAAAAAAAGTCATGAATTTTTAGACGTTTCAGTTTCAAATTAAAGTTATTATAAATGAAATGAGTGAAAGGATTATATTATTTTATTTTAAATAATTAATGAAATACGGAAAAATGCCACGGGTACAGTATTGGGCGATTTATTATCTGCGACGGGCTAGCATAAAAATACCAAGTTCTTGATTTATCAGCACAGGTGTCCTACATGCACCCCATTGGTGCTTTATTTTTCTGACACCAATTAGTCAAAAACTTTGTTTTCCAATTATCAGTTACATACATATTTTTAAACAAATTTCTCTTATTTTAAAAAGGAAATAATAATTAAAAAAAGTTTAGTTAATAATTATAGAATAAAACAATTTATATATCATTTTAAAAATAAAAGCAAACAGTTTATTAATAAATAAATAACAATAGCCGGGTTACCATGTGAGGCACATATAATTGTCATTTTGTAACAATCGTACCAATGCGGTGCGTATATGACATCTTGTGTCTATTTCTCTAGCAGAATCTTCTGATTTGGCAAAAAATTGAGCAATTGAAATAAATTATGAATAAAAGCAATTTGATTTAATGCTTAGTATACATTCAAGGGAGACCGAACTGGTCGTCAAGGGCGGCTAGTAAATTTTTAAAAAGAAAATAATATATAGTGAAATATATAGAATTGTGCACGTAGTTCGTACTATATTACGTTTTTAGATGGAAATGAGTTCATTATTAGGCAGCAGAATAAGCCGAACATTCGGTCACAACGAGGCCGAGAAAGTTCGGTTATTCAGTCGAAATCTCAATCCTTTCGTGGTTTATAGAAACCACCAAACAATAATTAAAAAAAGAAAAAACTTTCATCAAGCACAACATCAACAAGTTGGAAATTGCACGTGAAGCGTAGCAAATGAGGTGCGTTCGAACGATAACGAAGTTTTATAAACATCACTATCATACATCAATCTCATAAAATTGTAAATAGTTAATTACAATTAAAATGCGCATCTAACAATGTTACCAAACTTATGCCATTAGGTAATGGAATACTTTTGTGTGGCCTTGTAAATCAATAACAAATGTTCTTTCCACCACAGATTGTGCAAAATATATATTGTAATATGTACTTCATTAGATGCATATCAATTTTATTACGTTCGAATGAGTGTAACACCATTCAAATGCATTTGAAACATTTTTTTCCCATTGACCGTCATGTAACGGAAACCTTTTGACTGTCCCTGTCATTGATCTATGCATCCGATTTTCATAAAATTGGAAATGACTCGACGAAATTATTATTTAATTAATTTGTCAAACATAGTTTGAAATTAATATTAATAATTATTTATATTAATTTCAAACGATTAAAATGCATTTGAAACTTTTTTCCCCATTGACCGTATTGTACTGTAATGGAATACTTTTGATTGTCCCTATAATTGACCTACGCATCCGATTTTCATAAAATTTGAAATGACTCGACAAAATTATGTAATGATTATATATTTTAAATTTCAAATGATTCGGTTGGGTAGTTTTTGCGTTGTTACATGTGGACAGACGGACGGACTGAACGACAACTATGGGTGCTACGTAATTGCATAATGACGAACGCACCTAAAAATTGGAGGAACTTAGCACGCAATTTTAAAAAATTGCTGCCTTGCCTTAGTAAGTTAATTTACGTCGGCGATAACAGATATCCTGTTTCGCATGACTTAGCAAACTCCAGTCAAATTACGAAGCTTTTTCTTATCATGCAGAAAAGTGAGCGATAAACGCTTAACAAATTTTCCCTTTCAAAAATATATGCGTTTAGTGTTGGATTTGGAGTGCATACAGGATAGAGGTCTTGCAAGGGCCGGAATTTCCAGGCCCGACCCGACCCGCACAGAAATCGGTGAAAACAGGCCCGGCCCAAATTCTACTATTTCGAAAAAATTCAGATTTTTATCACATAATTAAGAATTCTGCATGCATATTTATGGGATGATTCTACAGTACATTTTACAAGAAATACACACTAGCAACATTAATGACTACTTAGATTGTCACGCTTTCAGAATTTCAAATAAAACTTCAATAAAAAAAATAAATTAGAAAAAAAGAAAATTAAAAACGTCATAACTGTTGAAACTGTATAATAAAAAGTATATCTATAAAAATATTTCTATATCATTTTATTAAAGATTTTCTCAAATCCGAAGAGCTACTTTCTGATACATTTCTGAATTCATTTTTTTTTCGGAAACACATAACATTAGCAGGTATTCTTATTCAGAAGCTGCGTAATCGAAAGGCGTTATCCATTTTTTGGTTACAAACGCAAACTTTAAACAGTAAAATTTGCGTTTTGAATCGAATTTCTTGAAGCGACCTCATGGGAAGGGAGAAAAATCTGCAATCACGTGACAAGAATCTCTTATATCTCAACAAGTAGTATATACAAGTATCTTATTTACCAAAAATGGAAAACGCTATTCGATTCCAAATCCCTTCAATAGTCAGGCTTGTCAATTTTATGTCTTTACAGTTATAAATTAGTCAGGAAATGAGTCAAACATTCGCATTGTTGAGATCCCGGTGGCATTTTAATATTTTAAATGTTTTTTTTTCTGCATTGAATAACTGAGATTAATCTGTACAAAGGCCGTATTTTATGAATTCGGTTTGTCTGTCCGTCTGTCCGCGCTGTAACTCACGTAAATGTACTCGGATTGCCATGGAATTTTAGGACGTTATTGACGATTACTCTAGCACGTACGCTATTGAAAATGAAGTTTCTACCATGATTAGTTTATCTACAGGGAGAGTCAAAAGTTTCCCATTACATTACAGCCTATGGGGAAAAATCGTTTCAAAGAAATTTTAAATATGTTGTACCCTGTCAAACATATTAAAATTTATATGCTTTTACGAGGTGCATTAAAATATGCATTCTATAAAATATGAGGTGAAAATATAGCTATTATTCATTTACAGGGCCACACAAAAGAATTCCATTGGATTATGGTAAAAGGGGGTGGATTGTGTGTGACATATTAAACTGTTTCATGTATAATAAAATTGATGTATGTCAATGAGGCTTAGTATAAATTATACCATACTGTCTTCCCTAATATAATGTACATAGCATTTACAGGGACGCACAAAATATTTCAAATAGTACATTCTTTCCGAAATACTACATATTTATCGGATGATAACTGATGGATGGATGAAATGCATTTTAAGTATGATATGCGCATTTAAGTTTCATTAAATCTATGCACATTATATGATGTGTATAAATGCTATAGTTGATATACAGGGCTACCCAAAAGAGTTCGCCAACGTTACTGCTAATGATTATATGAGCGTAAATTACTTAAAGGTGGTCCTTAAATAAATTATGCATTTTTACGCTGAACTGCATTAAATTTACTAAGAAATGTTTGCAGAATATAGATAAAATGATATACAGGGCCACGCAAAGAATTGGGTACATGAAACCTATGAACGATAATTTATCAGAAAGTGATTTCAGTTGTTTTCGGAGTGTTTTAAAATAAATTTTAGCTTAAGACTGATGTATAATAAAGGTACTGGACAAACTACAGGGCTGAACAAAGTATTCAAGTATGTTTCCATCTATTAGTATAAATTGCTGAAAGAGAAATTTCAAGCTACTAGGCTTTTTTGCTAAATTAAATTTTCCAATTATATAGTATGCCTTAGCTGTCAGATCAAATACAGGGCTGTTCAAAATACTGGAATACATATTTGGCTATATTTGGATTTATATCCTTATTTACCTAAATAACGAAGTTATTTTAAAGATTTCACGAAGCGTTGGAAAGTGCTTCATAATCTATGCTTAACGCATGATTTTTCTTGTTTATTCTTTCGATTTTGTTTGAAGATTTTTTTTAAAGATCATGTTATCACTTTCGGAATCAGATCCGGAAATGAAAGTGTCCTAGTAAAAACTATCTGTAAACAAAGTCGAAAAAGTAACAAACGCGCCCTTTGTACAGATCGCGATCTGAGCTAGACAATGCAAGAAGAATGGTTTAAAAATACTTAAATGCAAACGAGATATCTTTAAAAATTTCTTTCGTTGGATTAGCTTTAGCTTGCGGATCTTTTCAGGGAGCTGAAATATCCTCTTAAAAAAATGTGCACTAATGGATAAACAGGCTTGTTTTTAGTTCCATTGTCATACAGATTGATGAAAAAAACATAAAATCTTAACACTCTCTTCATAACGTTTTAAAAAATTGTTTGAAGTAAAGTTCTTTCTTTTCTTTTTCCACAGGCTGAGAGAGTGTGTGAAGGACGATGTTGCGTCGCTAAGCAGTCGACACGATGATGGTATAGTACGATGAGCTGCGCGACCCGGTGGTGCGCCCTGGTCCGTGTCCGCCACAAGAGCGCCCTCTTGCTGCTGCTCCTCTGCCTGCCCGCGCTCAGCCTGCTCTACCTGCTGGCCAGCGGTTCCTCCTTCTCCCCCTCCTCTGTTGCCATCTGGCCGCCCAAGCAAGACAAAAGCGTCGACCCGGTAAGACACAACTTGGACAGACAATGGATCTTTTTTCTGTTTTTTTAACACTTTCTCCCACCAGAATTCGCGGTAGCCCAGTGGTCGTAGCACCGAACTCCAGACTGAAAGGTCCCGGGTTCGATGCTCGACATCACCAAAGTCCCACCATGTGTTATGCACACGGTGTACGCGGTCGTTAAAATAAACGGGTTTTGAAAGTTCTGTTGTCGGTCGTAGCAGTTGCCATTGGAGAAACCTTAACTTTCCTCCAGAGACACATCGAAATTGTGAAGGTGGCGATGGTGGTGCTGCCTTCTATTGGGGCCTTGCCGAACATCCTCTGCTGCAGAAGTCTGACTTCCAACCCCCTGGGTGCAGTCCAGTGGAAGCTCCAGCATCCCTTTTGACCTTCGGGCACACGTCAACAACAACAACATTAGAGTTAACAAATGAATTCGGTTTCTCAGGCCGTCTATTTATCCGGTCTGTCACTCGCGTCGATAAACTGATGGCCTACTCGCACTGGACGGAATTTGCGCAATGTTTCCCGCTCGCATCGCGATATTTGATTGGCCTTTCGTGAACGCTTGTGGGATAAAGCGAGAAGCTGATTAGTTATAATCCATCGTGATGTTCTTTGACGTCAGAAATGTTGAGGCTTCTTACGGCATGTTGGGTATCGAAAATGAAATGTGTATAGTAGGGTGTCAACGATTTTAATCAGATGATTTAAACCGGTGATTAGATCGTGATTTTAATCAATTGATATTTTTTTAAATCACCGATTAAAATCATAAGTTTTCTAAATGTTTAAAATTAGATTTAAAAAAAAATAAAATTTATGAACATAATTTGGAAAGTTTCTAATGGTATTTTGGCTTATGAATAAGCAAAATAAAAAGCTTTAAATAATTGTTTCTAAGCTTAGGCTTTTTTCTTTAGACTTATAGCAATAAGTTTTTAAAAAGAAAATTTTTATTTATCAATAAAAAAAAAAACATTTAAAAATATGTAAATCTAATCTGCGAAATTTGCAAGGTCGTTATTTTCTTTTAATTAGTCAAATTATTCTTTCTTTTATGTCAAATAATCATAGAAATATATTAAATTTCTGCAAGTAAATGAATAGGTATGCAGTATGTTATTTTCTCAATATCCTAATGCCGTAATAAATTTATAGCAAATTGGGGATAAAGAAGAATGAAAGAGTGACACCTACTCAACAACTATTATAAAAGAATGTGTAAGGGAAAAACAACTAATTGGTATAAAAATGTTCAGCTCAGAAACAGTTTCTTTGTTGAAGGTCCAATAACTCTTTTTACTTCTGAACCCATATTCACCAAATAAAGAAATTAAGGGATTGAAAAGGCAGCAATTTTTTTTTCTTTATTTCAAGCGCTGAATGCTAATGATATACTGAGAGGTAACAATGTTGCGATTTTGAGGAACTTGAAAAAATTGGTTATTCTTACGTTTACTCTGTATATTAATTTTGATAACTTTTTTGTTAACATACGTGTACATGTATGTAAGTTTAAATTTAGGTAATTAATAGTAATTTTCTTAAATATAAATTCAAAATTAGTTGAAAAATCATACATGCTTGTTTTGTTCTTTGTGTTAATAGCTATTAAAATAGTACTTATTTGCAGTTTGTTTTAATTACAAACCTATCTTCTAGGCCAGCGGTTCCCTATTCCCTATCCGACCCACGTTTATGAAAAAAACGCGATTTAACTAATATGAGGACGTATATAATAACAGTATGAAATTTTGTATGACCTCTGTAAGATATCGGCTATTCCTGTCCAATGAAAAAGGCAAAATTTCGTACGAAGAATGCACCTATCCACAAAATAATTAAGTAATGGTAATCACAATCTGTGTGTGTTGGGTAATAATGAAAACTACAAATGCAATGAAAAATACGTTTAGTTATTATCAGAACGCAACTTTAAAATCAGTGAGATTTCTGGCACTGATACCGCAAGAAAAGTTAAGGCACATCCCGCAAAAATTAATTTTGCGTTTTATTCCTCGAATAGGTCTGTCATCATAGGTGTGCCTTGCTACACAAACAATTTTGTAAGTGTAGTTACATGGAAATTACTTAATTACGCTGTATGTTTATTTGTTAACTCAGAAGCGGGGTGGGGCGGTAAAATTATCCAACCCTCATTGTACCTTCATTGTTAAGGGATGATTCAGGATGAATATGCACTTTTTTAATCCTGCATGCAGAGCTAAGTGCTTATCATTTCATGTTACAGTGATATCACTTGTATCTTCTATGAAGTTTACTTTTGTCGAGATGTGTCACTTTTCTTTTTCAAAAACAGTAAAGTAGAAAAAACACGTTCACAAAAGTATGTCGTGTTAAATCTCATCAAGGACCTCGAAGCTGATTTAGATATTTCTGGATATTCTGCTCCTATACTTTCCACAAAAGAAAATTAAGAGCGTACATTAGTCACGCGGTAAAAGTCGAACGCTAATGGTCGCTAAAGTCTATGGGGGCGTTCTTTTCAAATATCTCGCTCAAATTTTAATATTCTTACATGATTTTTTTTATTTTTATATTTTTTTTGCATAGGATAGCTGAGGACGATCTACAACCAGGCTAGTTTTTACTTTTTTGATTTTGGTTACATATATTTTTTATATTATGATAGATTGTTTCAGAACCGGTTCAAACCGATTTCGAAAGTTAAAGTAATTAAAAAATCTGAAACCAAAATTGAAACCAAAATTGAAAAAGTAAAAACTAGCCCGGTTGTAGATCGTTCTCAACTGTCCTATGCAAAAAAAAATCATGTCAAAATATTAAAATTTGAGCGAGATATTTGAAAAGAACACTCCCATAGACTTAACATTATCATCCGGGTCTTTTTCTGTGACTATTGTACGGCCTTAAGGATTTTTTTAGGATTGAAATAAGTAGCGACGTAGCTACTGATCATTTTTCGAGGGACGGGGGATTCAAAATTTTCCCAGCTTGAAACAAATTGCTCTATTTTCCAAGTGAAAATATGTACACATTGTGTGATATGTAGTGTGATCAGCAAAACAATAAAAATTTCATATTATTTTTACTATTTTAAACAAGTAAGTCATTCAAAAATCTAGAATTTCCCAAGTTCAGATATGTTGGGGAGGGGATGAGGCTTCCCCCCCCCCCCCCCCAGAACCTCCCAACGAGATCATAACGTAATACCGACAGAATGTTTAAGAAAACTGTCATCTATCAAAGTTTTAGTTTAATAGCTCTAATAGCTTGCATATCCATTGCGGTTTTAAAATATTTCATTTATTAGATTTTTTAAACAGATGAAATAAGACTTGGCGAAATACATTATTTTTTTTTTGGATTAAATTAATGAAATTCACCTTTAATTGTAATTAGGTATTCTAATTCCCAAGCCCCATCTGGGCCAGATGAAACGATTATCATTTCTGATAAAAAGTTAATTAAATCCAATTGATTATTTAAATCATCATATTTTAAAACATTCACCTTTTATATAAACATTTTAATTTTACTTAAGAAAGGTGTAAAAAAAAAAAGACATTGACATGTTTCGGAACCTTCAAATAAGTTCCATAGTCATAATATAAATAAAATCATCTTATCATCATCTCTCGTCGACAGAAATCTAAACTTGCTGAGTCCGGTCTGTTAAGATTTTAGTAGTATCTTGGTCCGAAGTGAGATATGCTCTTAAACTTTAACCTACGTAACAGAAATTGTCACATAACTACCGTGTAGTGGTCTGCGAGACCGCTTCATGAAAAAGATGAATGAGAGACGCGATAAACTCATAAGATGGTGTTTGCATACTGAACTTTGTGTACAGGACTGTTAAAATTCACCTATTCAAAAGTGTCTGGTGATAGTACGGGAATTCCAAACAAAACAAACTGTGCTTGTAGTGAAACTGAAAATTGCAAGTTAAGCTGTAAAAAACAAAAAAAAAAAAAATTACGATTTGTGAGACCGGTAACATCAGTTAAACTTGAAATGTGTTGCGAGATTTTCATGTCCTAATTCATAAGTTGGTAGACAGGACTCTTGAAATTCTCAGTTAAAACTATATCCAACTTATTCTAGGTTCAATAAAGTAAGTCTTATAAAATTTGCCGCCAGAATCGTAAATATTGTCGTGATAAATCAGAAGATGAACAGTCACTCTCTTTTGTATACGAGTTCAAAGTTCGTAACCCGATTAGAGTTCCAGGTGATGTAGTAATAGTCCGAGAGCCGACCCCTAAGTCATCGAGCACAAGAAAAAAATCCCTTATTTTTATGAGAGAGTAATCATAGAGGAATCTAATCATCCATGTCTGCCGGAAGCTAAGGGCTGCATAAGCCAAAAATTAAAACCACCAGGGGTTGACTCGTAGGACTAGCATCGTGTTTTCCTGCACCCAGTTTTCCGTATTTTCATACTTTCGATTGTACGGCAAACACAATGCTAAGCCTACGAGTGAACCACTGGTAGTTTTAATTTTTGGCTTATGCACCCTTTCGCTTCCGGCAGACATGGATGATTAGATTAGTCTTCCATGAAATAAGATTTTTTCTTGTGCTCGATGACTCAAGGTGCAACTACACGTGTCGTGCTGCAGACGTCAACATGTTATCCTATGGGACCAGGGGAGTCGCTTCGAAAGCACGCGATTCTCTTTTGTCGGAGCTTCTTTGACGCCTGTAACGAAGCGAGTCGCCAGTAAGAGCCAATTAAACGCTTGGAAATCCAAATGATGGTAAAGATTCTTCTCGAACAGCCAATGAAATGATAAGAACAAGAAAAAACGCAGGCGATTTTTGTCGCTTGTTATTTTTACGTGTAATAGCACTTTTAGGGTTTTGTGCGGTCGGCTCTCGGACTATAAACTACAGGTATAAGACAGGAAGTCTGTTCCGGTGCGGACTAGCCAGTGTCTGCTAGTTTCTTCCCTCTCTCTGCGATTCCTGCATTTTTTTTTTTTTTACTCCCTGGAAGAAAAGGAGGGCGCGTCCATAATCTACGAACCCCAATCTCTGCGCTCTCATTGGGAGTTTGGTTTTTATCCTCGTGCTCCTCGTGTTGCCATTGGGTGTCAGGATTGAGGCTGAAATTTTGACTTCTGGAGGTCGTCTAGATGATAAATCTAAAACTAGTGAAAAATGCTCCAAGGAGCAGTGCAAAAGCAGAATATGATTTTAATTGAGCATTAAAAAGTAATGGACAAGTGCTTCTGTTAATTACTGAGCATGAGGAAGGATAAGGGATCCCTTCTTGGCTACAACTCACTTCAATGCCAACTTTGAAAAAATCATATTTGCGCTTTTTCAATATAAAAGAAATTTGCGGTTCTTTAGTAGAATTTTCCACCGTGCTTTAGATGTTAACCAGGGGTGTAGTCATAAAAATAACATAAGATATATGCTCTAAGCAGAGGGATATGAAAAACAGAGGGTATATGGTGTTCTATTAAAAAGTCCAGAAGGTGTACGGCGTATAGCCTGTACTACATCTCTGATGTTAACTGCACTGTTCACTCTGCACTATACTACAAATCAATTTTCTGTGCAATTATACACTTAGGGTATGCTTGGTGGCAGTGCATGAATGTGATACCTGCAGGAACTAGGTATCTGGCATTATGTCGCCTTCCTTTACATTTATGTCTAATTAAGCTGCATCTTTAATGGTTACGTCTTTACACTATACATTTTTATAGTAACTGCGACTGATTTGTTTTCACTGAAAAAGCGCAAATATGATTTTTTCAAAGTTGGCATTGAAGTGAGTTGTAGCCAAGAAGGGATCCCTTATCCTTCCTCATGCTCAGTAATTAACAGAAGCACTTGTCCATTACTTTTTAATGCTCAATTAAAATCATATTCTGCTTTTGCACTGCTCCTTGGAGCATTTTTCACTAGTCCTTCTATTTTTCCATATTCCATAGGGATACTGCACAACTTGTTTTGTATTTTATATATAGAAAACAAAATCTTATTTGTATTGAAATTAAAAAATGCTACATACTCTAATACTCTGGTGTTACAAATAAAAAAAATATTTTAAACAGGTTTTTCTATACCAAAATTCTACGGTAATTTAAAAAAAAAAAATCAGTTTTTTACTAAAGTGAATAAAATAATAAATCCTTTCAAAGAATAGATTTTTCATTCAAATATCCATTATTTTTGCCAAAAACAGGAATTTTTTTTTATGCAAGAGTAAAGTTTGATACAAAAACCATGCTTCTTTTTTTTCTTAATCCGTATTTATTACGGACTTATTAAAAACGTACTCCACCGCTTTTATAGGAAACGATTGCTTTACTGTGTTATGGAGCATTCTCATTGGCCATAAAGAGACATTCTATAAAAGCTGTGGAGTGACTCTGCAACAAATGGGTCAAATTTTTAACAGTGCACTGCTAAAAATCTGCTGCATTTTGCTGCAACGCCCTCCACCACTTGTATATAATATCTCTATTCCAACCAATGAGAAAGCGCCATTTCACGGCCAAGTAACCGTTTTCTATACAAGCAGGGGAGTGCGTCGTAGCAAAATGCAGCAGATTTTTAACAGTGTGCATATCCTTGGCGCTATAGTTTACAGGAGTGGTACATTGTTCAAAATTTGAAACTTTTGCTGCATCGCCACTCCATCGCTTTGATAGAATATCTCTATTTTGATCGATGAGAATCCTCGATAATGCATTTAAGTAATCGTTTTCTACTTATCTACTATATCGTTTCCGTATATTTATTTTTTCAATCAGCACCAAGGTGCGCACTTTATTAGAAGACGCGCTCTATTAGAGGGCGCATTCTATTAGAATAAATACGGTATATACTTATAGTAAATACACTTTGTTAAAGTACAGGGTCCCAATATTTGACAGGTATGCCAGGCATTTTTGCCATTGATGTCATTGATGCCATTGTGCTAAAAACAAAATATAAATAAATGAAAAAAATGGATAAAATATAAATTTGGTATGGTGCAAAAAATTGCCTAATTTAAAATTAAAAATCAAATTTAACAGCCACCAGGGCTATACACCGTGCATAATTATTCAGTAAATGATTCATTAACACTAGAACGCCCGGAAATTCTACTCAAGTTTGAAAATAATATTTCTCACCAGAATTTTTATTCAAAATTATTTAATTGATTTATTTAACGTAAATTTGCGTGGATTAGATTTAAATTATTTCAAGAAAATTTTTCTGGTTCGAATTGAAATTTAGTTACATGATTGGAGTCGAATCGACTCCATCCGGGCGTTCTAGTGTTAAAAAATGACAAAAATCAGCATGTCAAAAATTTCAAAAAAATTCATAATTCGTTAAAAAATTAAGTTAAAAAAAAAAAAAAAAGCATTCTGTATTTTTTTATGCTTAATCGAATGGTGTAACTGTTTTTTCTCTCCGATGATCACAAGTACCTTAGATTGATGACTGCCATTCTTTTATTTCATCTTGTAAAAAAACTGTTTAACGTAAAGCTATGAATTTTTGCAGGATTAATTAGCATCGCAAAATCTTAAAAATAAACTTTACCGCAACATTCTATCTGCAATAGAACGTTAGATATACCCATTTATGACCAAGTTTGGAAAATACGCAATTTCAGAAAAACCGCCCAGCGAAATAACGTTTTCTCGATGACTACCCCGGGATAAAAAGTTTGTCTTTTGTTTAAAAAAAAAATTAAGTTTTTATCTTTAGTAGTTTTCGAGAAAAGTGCTGGGACACAAAATTTTTGTCCGATTTTCAGAATACTCTACAGTACACCTACAGTATGCCATAAAAAAAAATAATTTTTGTTCTATGTTGTGCTTCTTGGTCAGACGAACATTTAAAAAAAAATCATCAAAATTGGATAAGTATTTAGTTAGTTATTGCAAAAAGAAAAATTGAAAAATCCGTGTGCACCATCGCTCAATCATATTATTGTAGCGCGCTGCCGCGCGCACAATGATAAATCAGGGCTGTATCGCTGTATCCCTAATGTCAGGATTAAAAGGTACTTCCACACCCTATGGCTCCAAGTTCATCATCCTTATGCCCGCCGGCATATTTCAGATGTGTATATTGCTGGGACGATTACTGTTTCTAAACCAATAGGAGACCGTCATTATCACGGTCAAGTACACGCCCACACAGTTTGATTGACAGGAACTCGTGGACAATTGATCGTGTGTGTTTATTATTTATTTGTACTCGGATTGTTTGAATTTGTACTCGGTAATTAAAAATTAAAGGTACGAAATAATTTTTTTTTTTTCAAAATGACTGAATTTTATTTACTTCAATTAGAAATTATACTTCCTCTGATCCTGAAATAAATAAATAAATAAAAATTAAAGTAAGAATTTTGCTTATACGGATATTTTCGCAGAATACTTTTTTTCCCATTTGTTTAATATATATATAAATCATTTTGGAACGATATTTAGAATATTAAAAGGGTTTGAAATATTTTTTTTAATGTCTTATTTATTAATAAAAGACAGCCTCCAATAATTAAAAAAAAAAAAAAAAAAAATCACCAACGGACTCTTGGCCCGCGATGGACTCGAACCCATATCCTCCGGTTTCAAGCTCGACGCTCTAACCATTCAGCCAGTCAGCTCACTTTCATCCGCAACAGATTATCGTTATAATTAGCACCGTCAATTGTCCACGAGTTCCTGTCAATCAAACTGTGTGGGCGTGTACTTGACCGTGATAATGACGCTCTCCTATTGGTTTAGAAACAGTAATCGTCCCAGCAATATACACATCTGAAATATGCTGCCCGCCGTGGAAAAGAATGTCCGCTGAAAAAAAGTCTGAACTTAGCATGACACTCATAAAAAGTTCATCGATTAAGGCTGATTGTTCGAAGACTTCGCAGTGTAAATGAAATCTGCCACAACTGGAGTGTTAAGGCCCCACACTAGGCACAGAAAAAGACCAGGATGATCATGTAAAGTCTATTGGAGCGTTCTTTTCAAATATCTCGCTCGAATTTCAATATTCTTACATGATTTTTTTTTGCACAGGATAGCTGAGGACGATCTACAACCGGCCTAGTTTTTACTTATATATTTTTTATATTATGATAGTGTCAGTTTCAGTACTGGTTTAAACCGGTTTTCAAAGATAAGTAATTTAAAAAAAAAAATCCGAAACTGAAAATGTAAAAACTAGGCCGGTTGTGGATCGTCCTCAGCTATCCTGTGAAAAAAAAAAATCATGTAAGAATATTGAAATTCGAGCGAGATATTTGAAAAGAGCGCTCCCATAGACTTTACATTGTCATCTGGGTCTTTCTATGTGCCTAGTGTGGTGCCTTAAGTGATGTCGTTATTGCATGCTTATTTGTGAATGTGTTCTTTTGTGTTAATGTCCACTGTTTTTGTCATTTATACAGGTCGAGCGGGTTCCCGTCCCTAGAAAGAGCGGTGGCTACGTGATCCACGTCTGGCAGCACGGCGAGCGGATGAAGCGCCGCTTCCTGCGGTCGTACGGACAGCGCGAGAGGGACCCCTTCCAGTTCTGCAGCGTCCGAAACTGCCGACTCAGCGTCGACGACGCGAGGGTCAACGAGAGCGACGCCGTCCTCTTCCACCTGCACCAGACCAAAGGTCCTCACGTCCTCCCCTCGTACCACCCCCCGGACCAGATCTGGATCTTCTTCACGGACGAGTCGCCACTCCACACATTCCTCGTCACCCGGAAGTACACCATGAAAGACTACGACGGACTCTTCAACTGGAGCATGACCTACCGGAGCGATTCGGACGTCCCGGTGCCCTACGGGCGCACCGTGCCCCTGACTCCCGAGGAAGAGCTGATCTACGAAACTCGCGACTTCGCCAAGTCCAAGACTCGAGGGGTCGCCATCTTGGGCAGCAACTGCGGCGGTCTGAACCACCGGTGGGACTACGTCCGGGAACTCCAGAAGCACATCACGGTGGACGTGTACGGCGGCTGCGGGACCTTCACCTGTCCCGGACACTTTACCCGGGACTGTCCCACCATCAAGGAATACAAGTTCTACCTCGCCTTCGAGAACTCCAACTGCCGAGAGTACATCACCGAAAAACTCTGGTGGAACGCGTACCACAAGGAGACGGTGCCCGTGGTGATGGGGGCGCCCCGGTCGGACTACGAGCGGCTCTGCCCTCCAAACTCTTTCATCCACGTGGACGATTTCGATTCGCCGGCGGAACTCGCCCGCTATCTGTCCTTCCTGCTCAACAACGACACGGCCTACAACTCGTTCTTCGAGTGGAAGCGGAAATACAAGGTGCTCAACGAACACGGATACTTCGGGTCACCCTCCCTGCACCTGTGCAGGATGTGCGAGGCACTCAACAACAGGGGCGCCACCTATAGTACGCCCAAGGTGTACGCTGACCTTGCTTCGTTCTGGAACGCCGAGACAGACTGCAGCGCCTCCACGTGGTCGCCCGAGAAGCGGTCGCAGTGATCCCGAAAACTTTTCGCTGTGTGGAAAAGGATTTAAAAAAAAAAGATGTTACGAGTGATTTTAAAATTTTTATTTTCCTTAAATGAAACGCACTAGGAAAAAAAAAGAGCCTTCATTATAGGCCGTCTGTATCGCAAGTCACATCCTATTTGAAAAACATCATGACAATGTGAAATGGTCAGGATGATGTTTGCGCCGTAAGACTTGTGTTAAAATCGGATTATTTATGGCTGAGAAGTTAAAAAAAGTTCAATATTTAGACGATAGGTGGCGTTGTTAGGTTATCAAGACATAAAAACTGTTCTACAGTTTTTTTTTATTTGAGATTATAGCATATTCTACATTATTAATATACTTTTTATAACATCAGTACATTGACCTAATAACGCCACCTATCGGTGAAACATTGAACTCAATTGCCCTTGAAAATCCGGCACTTTGTCGATTCTTACGCTGGAAGCCATCATGCGATCGGACCCTTTGATAATTTTTCACAAAGGAAAAGAAATTGCGGCACAAATCGGAAAAGTAAAAGTGGCGTTTCATTTCTTAACTCTTTACTGCACTCGTTTTCCTATTTTGTACAAAAAGACTTTTTACAACGGTGCTGGGGAAAAGGGGGTTGGCAAGAAATGGCCTTTTTTAATAGTTTTTTTTTAGCCAAATGGCGCTTTTTATCTTCCATTGTTGTAATAGTGACACGAATGTGCCCCAGTACGTCCGATACACTCCAGGTCATTCCTTTTTAAATGAGCCCCCGAAACCCTAAACATTTTGTGTTTGAAACGTGTTCAGGGATTTTGCCCCATTTAAATGAGTAGAAATTAAATTTGCGAAAACGTTCAAGTTCCGACGAATATTTGAGGCCATTCTACTTGCTGAAAAAGACCCGGATGATAGTGTTAAATCTATGGGGGGGCGTTCTTTTCAAATAACTCATACCAGTTTTAATATTTTTACATGATTTTTTTTTACATAGCATAGCTGAGGACGATCTACAACCGGGCTAGTTTTTACTTTTTCGAAATTTTTTAATTACTTTAATTTTCAGAACTGGTTGAAACCGGCTATGAAATTAAAACTATCATAATATTAAAAATATATAACCAAAATCGAAAAAGCAAAAACTAGCCCGGTTGTAGATCGTCCTCAGCTATGCTATGTAAAAAAAAAAGGTGTAAAAATATTAAAAATTGCGCAAGATATTTGTAAAGAACGCCCCCTATAGACTTAGCATTATCATTCGGGTTTTTTTCAGCAAGTAGGGTGGCCTCTTAAGTGACTGGAGAGTCAAGAACTTGTTTTTTTAAATATTTTACTTAGAGCAAAATGAAATTGCCTAATCAGGTGCTACTTACCCAATTATTTATATTTATACTTTTATACCCAATTGTGTATACTTACTTGCTAATTATGGCTCGAACGACTCAATGGTTCCAAAAATAAAATAAACTTCCAAGTAAAATGAAATAAAAATAACATGCACACGGAAAAACAGTTGGAAAATTGAATGATGGCGTTTTCTAGACCGTGGCAATGTTAGAATGTTTTTATTGATTGGTTTTGAAAATGTCTCTGGTGGAGTCGAAACATGTCAAATAAACCCATTTGTATTGTTTTTTAAAGTTTTATTCCAATTCCTTTTAAAATGAGTATATTACTACAAGTTGTTAGTTTCCTATTTATTTTCAGAACATTTTTAGCACTTTCCAACAAAGTTGAAAAGATGCATTCGGTTTGTCTGGCCGTCTGTCCACGCTCTAACTGCTGTCAATATACTCGTATTTTTATGCAATTGAAAAAGCTTATTCAGGGTCACCAAAGCATGTTTCGGATTGCATATGAAGTCTGTGTGATGACAGTTCATTTACAGAACACTCAGAAGTATTCGATTACATTATGGTATAGAGGAAAAATCGTTTGGAGAAAATTTCAATAGCATTACGCTGTTTCAAATGTATTGAAACGATTATGAATCACTGAATTTCACTACGATAACGTTAAAACAAAAGATTTATAGCATTTTTTATTTATTTACAGGGACACACAAAAGAAATCGGTTACAGTACTGTTTTTGAGTAATAATTGTTGGAGAGTTCGTTTTAAAATTAGATATTCTCCTTTAAATTGGACTTTTGCATATTACTCCCTGTGTATAAATTCTATACGTCGTATACAGCGCTGCACAAAAATATTCGCATACCATTCTCCTTATAAAAAGAAATGGCTGAAGGGAAATTTTCAACTGAAATATATGTATCTATGAAATGAACTAAATTTTGGAATGCATTTTTTAATGGATACAATTTTCTATATCCTATACAGGGCTGCTAAAAAATCGGATCATTTTCTGATTGTAGATGGGAAAAGCTGAAATTCGGTTTTGACATGCGTTATACATTTCCATAGGGTGAAATGAGACGTAATATTTAAAATTATTTTAAGCGGTGCAGTTTTGTTACCTTATTCTGAATGCGTTGGAAAGTGCTTCATAATCTGTGTTTGACGCATGATTTTTTCTTTCTTGTTTTTTTTTCTTCTCTGTAATGGCTCCGATGACATCTAGAGCGTATGACCCTGGAAAATGTAAAGGTCACTGCACAGAGTGAAATGGATAAAGGTGCTCGGCAGTGCAGTAAAGAGTTTATATGTAAAATAATGGTACTACTCTGTTATCCCGTCGAACAAAATACTATCGCCAAATTGTAAGATCAAATGCCAATAATGGATGATCGTGAATGTCAATGACGTTAAATACGATACACGTGTTTAAAACGTTATTAAATGATTTTTATTTCGACTTTTATTTGTATTTTTGTTAATAATCTGCCAATTATTTGTTTTTTTTTTCGTTATTTAAAATAAAAATTAGGTCAATGTGTATAGTTCGGCGATTTGTATAGTTTGGCGAAATCGGTCGACGGGAGTAGTACCGTGTATTTCAGAAATGGTGAGTTTTTTCATTTCTGTGGTCCATCGTTTTGAGCACAAGTCAGAAATTCACTTCCCGTCGTCACGTGACACAGCCGAACTCTGTCACTGTTCTCTTCATCTTTATGTTCATGGTCACAGTGTCTAGAAGTACTACATAGCGTGGAAATCGCATCTGCGGTAGAGCCTCGTTAACCTGAACCTCAGAGGAGAAATCAAAATTTTGTTCATGTCAGCAGTAATTCATGTTATCAGTATGAAAATTTTGTATTAGTCTCTATAAAGGACTCTGAAAACAGTTCATGTTAAAAGAAATTCATGTTAAGCGTGTTCATGTTAACGAGGTTTGACTGTATCAAGGCCACCTTATCATAATAACAAGGTCTCGCATTCAGGAGAAAATCTATTGTTGAAATTGTCCCTATAGTTGCCAACTTATTATATGACTTTGTCTCATAAGTAACGCCACCTGGTGCATACTACTGCTAATAATCCATGCGCAAATTCATAGGAAAAAATGGAAAATATTTCAGTTTCACACATTAGATGGCGCTACCAACGGGGAAAATCATGTGGTCTCTGACCACGTGTACTGTGTTCAAAGTTAACTTGGCGAATGACAAGCTGGTGCTTGGATGGTGGTTATTGTGATAAGGTAGCCTTTGGACTGTATATTGTGATGCTGAATGTATCCAAAATATGACATTTTAGAGGGCGCTGCCATCGAATTTATTGCTTGAAAGTATAAAAAAAAGGCGTTCGTTACAGCATTTAAAAATATGTGGTCTGATAGGAATTAATGCAGTGAAATTAAAATAATTTTCGTTCATCCCTAATATATCGAACATTGCAACATAAATCTTTCTACTTCTGTGTTTCGCAAAATTTATCTTTCAAAATTAAGTTTTTCGTTGTTTAAATTGATGTTTCGTATGCAATCAAAACTTAGGTTCAAAAAGTATTCTATAGATTAAATTTAGTTTTCTTGTTAATAAATTTTATTTTATTACATAGAATACTAATAGTATAACTAGGACATATGAGCAAATATGGAACTGAAAATATTTACATACATACAAAATATAAATTAATTTTACCTTGAATTCAGATCTTCGTACTTAATACTTGAAAATATGATCCTAGATCTATTTTTGAGTGCCTGTCTTGAATTCTTCTCGTGCTATTTCAGGAAAATTTACGAAATTCTTCTGTAAAATTTTAGGCATATTCGATAATAATAATAAAAAAAAACATAAACATTTTCTCAAAAATTCTCTTTCCTCCTTTTTTCTTCGATAAAAAAATTGATGCCAACTTTTTTCCCTAAGTTTTAACCTCATCTCGTAAGATAAAAAGTGTAAAAAAAAGCAAAGAAAAATAAATTTCGTTGTTATAGCAACAAGTAAAATATCACAACTGCAAAATGAGTTTTATTGGCGTAACGTCATAAACCGCCATCATGTGACCTGTGTTTATATTTGTTTGTTTTGCATGTGCTTCGTTTTCGCATATCGTCTGATTCTTTCTATTTATTTACACATATGCTGTTTACTTCCAGTTTAAATACAGTCGACTCTCGTAAATTCGAAATCGGATAATTCGAATCTTCGCTTACTTCGAACTAAACATGAAGTCCCGAAATTTTCAATGACAGAATAACGCTAAAAATTTTCATTAATTCGAACTCTATTTCTCTTGTTTTCGCTTAATTCTAACTAATGAGAATTCCGATTTTTAATTTTTCTTTTCTTTCTCACGGATTTCAGATCATTTGAATAACTTTCGTTCTTTGA
Organism: Maratus speculifer; assembly: GCA_964019185.1. Classification (NCBI taxonomy): domain Eukaryota; kingdom Metazoa; phylum Arthropoda; class Arachnida; order Araneae; family Salticidae; genus Maratus; species Maratus speculifer. The sequence goes on from OZ025296.1 coordinate 347,586,826, forward strand.
TTTTTGTGAAAATGGTTACGAACAAATATACATATAATCCAATGCATTTAATATCCACTTTCTTAGTGCCCCATCTGTAAACCAGTGACGCTTTAAATTTTTTCTTCCATTGTGCTTGTTTCTGATTTTCTTATTAGTTTATGTATTTATACATTCTAATTTTGTATTAAATTATATTCTAAATATTCTACGAAATAAGTTTAAAAAACTATTACATTAATTCCCTTGTAATAGTGCCATATTAAGCATGTTTTCATTTCATATTTTCCATAATTCAAACTTCGGATAATTCGAACGTTCTTATGGTCCCGGCGAGTTCGAATTAACGAGAGCCGACTATAAATAAATTTTGAGCTTCTCTTAAAGAAAAAACTAAAGGTGAAAAAAAATGTAATGCTTATTAATGGAGCATGATTAAAATTTGTATTTCGTAATCCATGTATCATGAGATACCGTGGAATGGTCCTAAATTTAAAAATGCCGTTGTTATTCCGTTGTAAGTAATTCTTAATCATAATTATCGCCTTAGTTTTTTTTTTTAAGGATCATGTTAAGCGAGAAATTATTAAAAAATTTAAAACTCATGAGAGAAATAAACTTACCTCTAAATAAATTGGTTAGGATGTTCTTTTCCTTCTTGATCTGGGTCGAAAACTAAAAACCGTTGGCACTGCATTCTTTTTTAGTAGTATTTTATTTGTGAAATTCTGACAGAGGAAACAATCTTCTTCAAAATGTCGAGAACAAATCACAGAATGTTTACTTACAATAAAGTTATCGCGTTTTAACTTCATTAACCACCATTTTAAAATATCGACAGAGATGTCCTATACGCGCTATCCTTGGCTCTATATTTACCTGACGCCAATTTGGCAAAAACCTTGTTTTCAAATACCAGCTACATATATATTACAAATTTTAAATTTTTTTCGCCAAAACTAACCTTTATACTATCTTAATTTTCTTATAATAATATTCCGTACTTACTTCAAATTATTACATTAAAATCTTTTTTCTAGATCTAATCTGTTAATCTTTATGCAGACGATATAAATTGTTAATTTGCATTAAAAAACATTATTCCAGTATGCGTAAATTTAAAAAGATGGCTCTAATTAAAAATATTCTTAATTAAACTTTATTTCTTAATATTCCAAATAAAACTCATTTTTATGTTTTTATCAACCCTTTTTAAGCAGGTCTTATTAAATTTATTCCAAAACCATACCTTTCAAAAAATATTATTTTATCTATTTATTTATTTTTCCTCCGTCAACCTTTGATTGTGTGTGCATATCAATAAATTCATTTCTTTTCTTTTTCTCTTAAAATTAATAATCTATAAAAATCGTCTGCCTAAGAAATTCTGAGTCGATTATAAATTGGTTAAATAATATTTTTTTTTAAATAAAATTATCGTCTGTGGAAAATAACCTTGTAGCTGGACAAGAATTCTGTTTACATAAAAGAATGATGGTTTGAAGTTACAGAATGTTCTAGAATTTTCTTTTTAGTTTTAAAAGAGGAAGCTCGAGAGGTGGTAAGGGAGATGAGAAGAAGGATTCTTGGGTGCGCTCTTGCATGAGTGAGTACGACTTGATGTAAAGCATGGAATATTTTTCGGATGTTTCGGTAAAATATCGTCTGCAACAGGAGCTTTTCTCTAGATTATAACTACCGTTTAATAAAATGAACTTGCAGCAGCCAAGGAGTGTTTATTTTGACCTTCTACATTTTTTTTTTCTCGCTGGCCATGACTTCTGTGCGGAGAAAGGAAAACCTGGCGATGATGTTTCTGCCCCCCTAACTTTAAATCGTCACATATATATTTTTTACTTATTTCTTATTATTTTAAAAAGGAAATAACAATAAATTAAAAAATAATAACTATAGTGCAAAATAATTTATATCGGTTTAAAAAAGAAAATTAATGTAAATAACAGTTTATTAATAAATCAACAATAATAGCTGGGTTACTACGTGAGGCATAAAATCGCCATTTTGTTGAATTCCCGCCAAAGTGGTGCGTATACGACAGTTGTGCTAAAATGCCTTTATTTTTTAATGGAAAGCGATGAAAAGAAATACCATTTTCTTTGCAGAATTTTTCACTTGATTTGTTTGTGCATCCGTACGCTGCACAAGATTTCGGCATTTATATTTTTTTAATCATAAGAAATAAAAAACGCATACATACATTCTAATGGAAATCCTGATGGTACAATACCATCAGCACGTGATCTCCTTCAATCTCGAACCCAGATTCCCAATAAAGCCCATTGCAAAACCCGTAAATAAATTGAATATTAATTTATGAATTCTTAACAATGAGCAACCAATAAAAAGATTCATATGTACTTCAAATGTTTCAGTTCTTTAAAAAAGTCTGTTTAATTTTTTCCATTATTAAAATTATTTTTGGTACTACTTGGTTATCCCGTCGACCAAAAAACTATCGCCAAACTATAAGATTAAATGCCAATTATGGATGGTCGTGAATGTCACAATCAATGACATGAAATATGATACACGTGTTTAAAACGCCATTGATTTTTATTTTGACTTTGTATTTTTATTAATATTCTACTAATTATTTGTTTTTTCGTTGTTTTTAATGAAAATTATGTCAATATGTATATGAGTTTGGCGATTTGTATAATTTGGCGAAATGGGTCGACGGGATAACCAAGTTAGTACCTTATTTTTAAATGTTTGTTCTATAAAACAACTATTTCTTAATAGTTTATACTGAACCTTATAGTTTGTCTTCTTAATACGATAAAAACAAATTGTTTCATCGAAACCCCCGCGATTAGAATTAACGGTTGGCTTTCCAATTAAACACGTTATTTGCAAACCAAACAATCGATTGGATGGCTTTTCTTGGCGGAACTTATTTGACTGTATTTCTGAAAAGTCTGGTTCGGAATGTATTTCACGAAAACCCCATTTTTACAGAAGGTTCGCAGATCTCTATGTACGAAACCGAAAATAAAAGATAGAATAAAAAAAAATTGCCTTTAGAATTTGAAGAAAAAATAAAATAAAACTAAGTAAAACAATTTTTGATGTTCGATTCCTTGCTCAAACTCTGTTTTGGAAGACGTCTAGACTTGATTCTTATGTTGAATCTTCATTTTGAAGAGGTGTATGCAGTGTTCTCGCTGTCACTCGACATTGCGCCAAATTGCGACTAAATTCTTCATTTGGCGAGTAAACAATCGATTAGATTTGCCAAATTGCTAGTGCTCAGTTTTTTCTCTTTTTTTTCTTTTTCTTTTGCGTGTGTGTGTGTGTGTGTTTAATATTTTTAAATTTTTTAAAAATATATTTATATAATAACATACTTTTAATATTTGTAGCGGATGGTTCAATTTCGATTAATAACAATTGTTGTCGCAGTTTTAAAAACTTAGGTTATTTTAGAACATATTGAGAAAAGGGGGGGGGGGTACATTAGCGGATTAAAGATAATTTTTTTAGTGTGCTACACGGCGAATCTATTTGGCTAATACTTTTCTCATTTGGCGAATGTTTTTTATTTTTAATTAGCCAAATTACTAACGTTGGTCAAATGCCAGCGAGAACACTGGGTGTATGTCTAGTCTAGAAGGTGTGTTATTTATTTATTTCAACTGCAAATCGTCATTGTTTTGTACATTTGTAACAAGCAAGTTTTAATGATGTTGCTGTTGTTTTTTTCCTAAATTGGAATAAAAATGTTTTATGAATGAAAAAAAGTGTTCTTTTTCTTTTGCGTCCTGTCTTTACTTTAAATCCATCCGAGCCATTTCGCTAAAAACCAGAGCTGCTAGAGCGTACCAACTTAATGCTGGAATCTGTCGTAAGTTAACAAGCTGCGCCAGCTGGTGGCAGGGGTGCAAATGAATGCGCGGGTTTGACGTCATATATGCGCAGATGTTTATTATCTCCGCATCTCTTGCGCATATTTTTTGAATTTTCACTCAATCATGACAGATTAATCAAGTCTACGAGATTTTTGTTACAGTTTGTATCGATAAAATCATGTACATTTAAAAAAATAGTCACAATATCATTTTAATTTCGGGAGAAAAAACACTAATTAGTTAGTACTCATAAGTACCATATAATGCTACGAAAAATATTGACTTTTACCGTAAAATTAAAATGACAATGCGACTTTTTTTTTAAATACCCAGATTTTTTTTATTAAAAATATATCCTTCTATAGTAAAAAAAAACTAGCCTTAAAAGGAATGACTCTTGGAATGATGCTGGTGTGGAAGATTTCCGGAACTAACGAATCCGGGTTGTCCACTCCTTCCATGAGTCGAATAGACCAATCAGAAAAGGGCTCCGTCTATGCTTCGCCATATGGGTTACCATAAAGAGAGGAAAGGTTACCATCGCCAACAATCGCCAAGTTTGTCGCCAACTTGGCGATATATCGCCAAATTTGGCGACTAAAATTAGTTGTCAAAAGTGACGCCAACTTGGCGATAACTGTAATATTTCGCCAAATTTTTAATTTCTTTACAACACCAGTCGTTTGATACATCATTTGAGAGGTTTGCAACTGCTTATTCATATAATGGATGTCTTGTGTTTTATCGCCCATTGTGCTTCCCAGGGGGGACACGTTTTTATTTTCTTTACAACACCAGTTGAGTGACACATCATTTGAAAGGTCTGCAACTGCTTATTCATATTATGGATGTGTTGTGTGTCATCCCCCACTCTGCCCCCCAGGGGGGCACATTTTTAATTTCTTTACAACACCAATTGTGTGACACATCATTTGAGAGGTCTGCAACTGCTTATTCATATTATGGATACCTTGTGTGTAACCCCCCCCCTCTGCCCTCAGAGGGGGCGCATTTTGTAATTTCTTTACAACACCAATTGTGTGACACATCATTTGAAAGGTCTGCAACTGCTTATTCATACCATGGGTTATTGGCGAGCGCAGCAGGCAGGGGTAGACAATAATTTGGAATCGCGAAGCGATTACGCGGGGGGTTGGCGAGCATAGCGAGCAGGGGGGCGGGGCCCCCCTAGTGTATTTAAAAAAGAAGTCGCATTGTTATTTTAATTTTAGGGTAAAAGTCAATATTTTTCGTAGCATTATATGGTACTTATGAGTACTAATTAGTACTTTTTCTCCCGAAATTAAAATGATATTGTGACTATTTTTTTAAATGTACATGATTTTATCGATACAAACTGTAACAAAAATATTTTGCAATATATCTCGTAGACTTTATTAATCTGTCATGATTGAGAGAATAGCTTGAAATTTGTGATTGAAATTTTAATATGAAGTCTCGAAATAGCTTTGTCTGTTAAAGAGAGAAAGAGAGAGTGTGTAATCTACGATTTTAAGAAAATTATTGTCTAGAACGTTAAATATTTAAACAAATAAATTAACAATATTTCTTTGTTTAACAAAATAACATTTAATACATACATTTAAAATTATTCCGAATATACGTGTAATGAAATAGGTTTTTAAATTAAAACAATGAAATGTTTGCAAGTTAAATAATAAAAGTCGATACGACCAAGAAAACATTGGATTTTTATCGTCTGCAATTGATAATTAAAAATGGAGCTAAAGTTAAATATTTTATTTAGTATTAAATTCTATACATTTCTAAACATTGCTAAACATTATATTATCATGGGAAATACTAAGGTGTATACAATTTTGTATAACTTAGCTCATCAAGATTTAGTAAAATGTGACACTATTTCAAAATTCTGCATTTATATAATCTACTTACTAAATTATATGAGTCATCGTTCATTATATTAAAAACATAATTAAAATCGAACATATTTTAATCAGCGATATTTGTATCGCATCGTTAAAGGATATTTCATCTTAGTATATTTTATGTTAATATTTAATCGTATTGCACTTATTTATTCTATATTTATTTACAATATATCAAACCTAAAACTTATTCTACGTAATATTTTAAAGTAACATTTAATTGAAACAAAAAAGTTTTGTTGCCATTCACACAAAAGAAACTGTAATCTACTTGATAATCCTCTGGTTATGCACCCCTGCCGCTAGGTAGCGTATACCTTGGCCCCGCCTTTAATCTTGCGGACACCTCTTCCATAGGAGTTGGAACGCTTGAAATATATGCAGTTTTGCTAAAAACCGCCGAAAAAGTGAAGTCTGATTCAGCTTCGAACTCTGAACCCTTTCATTGGAGCACGTGTCGCAAACCCTACTCAAATTAGCAGATTTCTGTTTTATGCACATGTGGTCATTGTTTTGGATCAAGGTTTGCACGATTGGTCAAAATAACTTGGGCAAGGCATCAGACGGGAGACTTCCTAGATTAATCTCAAATAGATGGGCCTATAGATATAGTGGGCCATGACAAGTGTCTCTTTTCTGCGCTAATCTAGGAGTCGACAGCACAAGAAAATAACCTTTACATTATGGAAGAGCAGTCATAGGGGAATCTAATGATCTATGTCTGCCAAGCGAAGGGGCACATAAGCCAAAAATGAATGCCACTAGTGATTGACTCGTAGGCTTAGCACTGTGTTTGCCGTATACCGTAAGGCATGGTGACGTCATTGTGAATTCACACTGTGACTCTGTGATCATCGATTGTCGATGCCACGTCACGGGACGTCAATGTGACTAAAATGTGAAGTCGTTATGGCCGTTTTAGAGCTCGTTTGTGAAGTCACGGTGTGACAAATTTGTGAAAAGTGTGTCATTTGCGACTATTTTGACTTTAACATCGTGACGAAACTGTGACAAAAGTGTTTTTTAAGGGAATAACGTGTTTTGAAGAATTATTGTAATTTTCTAAAGATTTTTAAGAAAGTCGCATCTCGGTCACAATGTGACGTCACTGAGTGGTGGCATTTTGGTCACAGATGTGACCACAGTGACGTCACTGTGACTATGCATGCTATGAGGGTATAATCATTTCATACCTTTGATTTTACGGCAAGCACAGCGATAAACCTACGAGTGAACCAATAGTGTAGGGGTGCACAACCTGTGGCCGCAATGATACCTCTATTTTTATGCAGAGTAATTTTCCTTATAATAATGACAACCTTCTGTCATTAAGAGCCCACAATAGTCACAGAAAAAGTACTCAAAAAGACCCGGATGACCATGTAAAGTCTATGGGAGCGTTCTTTTCTAATATCTCGCTCAAATTTTAATATTTTTGCATGCTTTTTTTGCACAAGATAGCTGAGGGCAATCCACAACCGGGCTAATTTTTACTTTTTCGAGTTTGGTTATATATTTTTTTATATTACGATAGTTTCAGTTTCAGAACCGGTTTAAACCGGTTTTGAAAATTAAAGTATTTTTTTTTTTAAATCTAAAACCAAAATTGAAAAAATAAAAACTAGGCCGGTTGTGGATCGTCCTCAACTATCCTATGCAAAAGAATCATGTCAAAATATTAAAATTTGAACGAGATATTAGAAAAGAACGCTCCCATAGACTTTACATTATCATCCGGGTCTTTTTGAGTACTTTTTCTGTGACTATTGTGGGGCCTTAAGGGTGTTCTCAACTGCTCCGGTCAACAAGCTCAAAACGTTTTGACACATTTACAAATTCATTTTTTAACAGACAGATATAAAATTGAAAGGCCTGACTATGGAAGCGATTTCGAATCGAAGTTTGCTTTTTATTTTATAATTAAATTGCCTATCCAGTTCTAAGCTGTTTCGATCACGTGATCACCCTTTTTTCTCCCGCTTTTCGACCGGTTTTCTGCTTTCGTCGGGAAATGTGCTCAAAAACATCAACTTTAATGGCTTGTTATATGAAAGACTTATTGCGTTTAAAAAAAAACAAGGTAGAACCCGCCAAATTTTGACAAAAGAAAATGTTTAAGAAGGAACTGTTTCATTGACTTATGATAAACCTACAAAATTAGTTATAGTAATAAATGCATTTCAGATTGGTGCGTCTAACTCTTAAACAAACGATTTTATCGTCAAATTAACAAAATACTATTTCTATAAAAAGCAATTGTAGAAATTGTTAAAATTAAACTTTAATCGTACATGTAAGCAGTAAAAAATAATAAAGATTTGTTATTACGATAAAGTTATCAATTAAGGTTCTTATGCTAGTATTCAAAAATGATAAAAAGCAAAATTTATTCAACTTTGACTCAATCATAGAACTTTTTATCCCTTTAAAATCTAAACCCGGCATCATGTTCACCATATCAAAATTTACAAATGCACTTTTCACATCTGTATTCACGTTTGAAAAAAATTGGCATTTTAATTTGATCATTTTGATTCAAAATGATCATGGGGGGAGCTATTAGTGGGGAGGGGCGAGGGGGAGGGCTATTATGGGAGGGGCTATTAGTTGAAACAGATATTAAACTGTTGGTATTCTTTTACGTGTAAATCAAATTTTGTAAATGAAGTCAAAATTCACCGGTTTTATAACAGAATATATTTAAATTTCTATTTTTTCCCCTTTTAATGAGAAAATGGCAACATAAAGTTTTTCACTCAATTTTTTGCCTTTTTTCCTTTGCTTTAAATAGAAATGGAGTACTCCTGTTGCCACGATTAGAAAAGAAGTATTAAAAGCTACAAAAAAATGAATATTTCAAAAACAAATTAAGATACAGCTTTCAAACAAATTTCATTTAAAAGTACATTTTTTTCCTACACGATAGTGTAAAAATTTAATAATATGCGATATTAAAAAGTTTAAAAACTTTTAGTAGCAAAAATTGCAATACCGTTATTCATTTAAAATTTGAAAATGTTGCCATGCGCAAAATGACGTATGCGTTACGCACAGATACGTTTGGCCTTTATAATACAGGTCAGGGCTTAATTTCTAACAAAAAAGTACAGGAGCTCTAATATTTTGTAGTATAGTAACTACAAAGCATATTTCTCCATCTTTTTCTCGTAGATATTTTGCATTCCATACATTATTTGCAGAGCTGCAGGAAAAAACGGCTCTAATTGGACTTTAAAAAAAAATTAAATATTTCAAAAATTACAAATTTAGACCTAATTCATAGATTGTTAGTATGTATAATAATCTTTGTTACCAATCATCAAGTTGAGTTAAGGAAGAATTTTTAGAAAGGAAAGAAACTTTAAAGTAATCAATGATTTTTTTCCGCTTTCTCATATTTCAATTTAAAACTTAACAATAAATAAAACAAAACTTAACATTAAATAAGCAAAATTAGCAATTAATCAGAAAACTACAAAATTAATCAGAAAAATAACTTACACAAATCGACCGCGTGTAAATAAAAACAACGTGAGCAGTAGATACGGTTATAGTTTATTCTGGCGGTATTCAGTTTTTTGTCACGCCGTTCGGAAACCATTGAGTCAATACTTGGGGAAGGACACTAGATGCTCCTAGATATGCGATACGTTACTACGCTAATACGTCACAAACGTCGTTTTGGAAGGCAATAACGCGACGTTTTAAGAAATGGGAGGAAAAGGAAAACATAATTTTGGGTTCGGCTTTTCGGAAGCGCTGTTCCGAGGGCTCCGGAGCGCAATATTTATGAGCTCCGGTAAATTCTGAAAATATTTAAATATCCACCAAAAACAAAAAAGTACCGGAGCTAAGCTCCGGTGAGCTCCGGCGCAAATTAAGCACTGATACAGGTAGAAAATTGAGTGCAATAAGACAGTATCTGAATAAAACACCTGCTATTTTCATGCCTTTCCGAACAAAAATAAATTAAAGCATATGTCACAAAGTTGCCCTTTCTGATTTAAGAACACCCATTAAATAAAACAACCATCACTTTTCAAATATTCTGTTGACAAGCAATTTTCTGGCAAAAAGGTTGTGCATCACTACACCAGCTGCCGAAACGTCAGTGAAGGCTTACTTTGGAGACACTCAATTTTTTGCTTTCCGTCTGTCTGTCTATTACGCGATAACTGCCGTAAAAAGCACCCGATTTCCTTGAAATTAGTCTGAATTACCACTGAAAACCACTATGGTGCAAAATGAAATCTTCTTTATTTTCCAAACGAATGAATCAAACACATAAAAAAAGCTATACAACTAAATCCGGGTATCTTATGAATGTGCTTTCTTTATTTCAAGGATTTCGGATATTTTTAACGGCTGTTATCGCGGAACAGGCGGACGGAAACCAACAAATTTCGTGTCTCCAAAGTAAGCCGTTTCGCCAATGAGTAGTGATATCGCCACTGTTTTTTATTATTGCAGTAAAACCTCTAAATAACGGACACCTCGGGAACGCAGAGATTGTCCCCTATTCGGAGGTGTCCGCTATTGGGAAAACCTCAACGATACAAAAATCGCTAAGAAATGTTTAATATTTCATTAAAACCTTTATTATATGATTGAAAAATGAAAATTATTTTTCAAACAATAAAACTTAAATAAAATTGTGCACACCTTTGACTGCTGTTTATTACATTCTTATAAAAAAAAAAATTTGTTACAAAAGTTTATTTTTGCTCACCATTACATTTAATTTGTTTTTCTATCTGACGTTATTAATCATTATAGAGTTCAAAGCGGGGATGGGAATTGCACTTTTTGATCATTAAGAACATAAATTCATAAAATCTTCCGGGGGGGACATAGACATTTGAATGCTCTGGGAGATGTTCCTCCCAGGCAATCCCGCCCCACCAGTGGCCGAGAGGTGCGGACCTCTCAACTGGTAGACGGCAGGTGCTGGGTTCAAACCCAATCGCGGCTGTCGGCCTAACCGTTCGGAGTTTTCGTGGTTTTCTTCGAACCTTGCGTAAATACGGGTTAGGTTCCCTTAGAAAGACCCCCACGAAGGGCACTCCCTTCTGGTCCTATATCCCTAGCGTAGATAATCGGACGACAAAAATAAACCTAAACCTAAACCCAGGCAACCCCCTGAATTCAACACTGAACTTGAAGGAGAAACTGCCCCAGTCCACCCCCTACATTAGGGTGGAGCGAAAAAAATTATTTTTTAAAAATCAAAAACGGGTAGGTGCCAAAAGGTGCCTTTACACTAGTACATCAACTGTGTGAAATTTTACCGCTGAAAAAAAATGGCTTGAGTCAGCGCTTTTGCTCCAAAATTCGAAATTTTCGGTAAAATTTGTCATTTTTTGACATTTTTTCAAAAAAAATTAAAAAATTCTTACAGAGCTGGTTATCGCTTAAAAGTGTTACTTAAACCTTTATATTTATCTGCTTAACATATTTAAAATATAAAACAATATCTTTATTCCGTATAGCTGGAGCAAAACAGACGACTTTTGGTAAGAAAACGGCATTACCATTCTATTGGGACATACACTGAATTGTTTTTAATACAGCTCTTCTTTTCAAAACTACCTTGGACATACGTCGTGGAGGTGGCTATATTTCATATACCACCCGTCCCAACTATTCGGTCATCTTAGTACAGTGGTTTATTTATATACAAGGTGTTTCGCTACCAGACCGACAAACTTTGATAGATGATAGTAGACACGAAGACAAACATTATTAAATAGGAAACCATGGGGCGCAAACGTCTTCTGTAGGAATTAGGGGCCATTAAAATTTAAGGTCCAAAATTTCAAGCGATGATAAAAAAGGGTCGATTCGTTTGCGGTTTTCACTAAAATTATTCTTTAAATCACGATTTTTTAAGAAATTTTTTTTAAAAGTTACGTTCAAAAATTATCGATAGAGGGCGCTTTAGACTTTAGAGTAACGAACAACTACTTTTTACCGTTATTTTGTGCATGTGGTTGAAATTATTCTAAAGTTTAGACTTTAACTTAAATTTTAAGCCCATAATCGGAAACATTGGGATCGGTTAACTAGCGAAAATTTAACTGTGAACAGAGGGGGAAATTTTAAATGCTCATAAATTTTGGACAAACAAATCGATTTTGTTGCGGTTTGCGTGTAAGTCATTCCCTTGGTAATTATTTTATTCAAAATGACGTACAGCATTTGTGTCCCCATTTTTTGATAGAGGGCGCTTTCGACACATCTCCGAAATTTCAATGGCATTACTCCTGTAGGTTTTACTACCAGACCAAGATACTTCCAGGAAGTGTTAGGGATGCAAAGATGAGTCGGATCATATTATAATGTAACATCGAAAATGGCTTATTTACGAGTTAGGGTTAAAAGAATCAGAGAAAAAAGCAACTTGATAATTCTACAACACGTTCTGTCGGAACTTCTGGTAAAAGCACATGTTCCTCTTTCTTTGCACCACTCTATAGCACGATGGAGCTCCTCCACATTTTACCAATGATGTTCGCAGACACCCCAACATAACATAAGGACAGCGGTGGATAGGTAGTGGTGGCCCGGTTCGCCTGCCAGATCGTCGCACCTACTTCATTATATCAATTACTTTTTTTACCTACCTTTATTTTATTAGTGTATAATTTTTCTGTATTTTTTAAATGAACGTTGCTGGGTGGGGCTAGTTGAGCTCAAACCAATTGGTCGCCCCCCCACCCCACCTGGCTCAATCTGAATCTGAATCTGTATGGACTTCTTCTGCTGGGGTCAAATGAAAAGTTGAATGTATGAGACTCCCGTACCGTCAGTGGAAGACCTCTCTCTCAGCTCGAATTTCTGAAGCTGCCAGAAAGCTGTCCGAGATGCCAGGAATTTTTTAAAGTGAGAGGAATTGCATGCATCGCTGCTGTCAAGCATGCCCGACTACTTCTGGTCGTAATTTCGGACACCTTTTGTAGTAAAATCCTTAACTAAATTGTTTTCTTCCACATTAACGTGTTGCTGTTTCACTACCTGTTTCTGTTGCTTTTCTCTCTCCTTCTTTTAACCACAACTCGCTAAAAAGGCATTTTCAACGTTACATTCCTATGTGATTCCGAGTCGCTTTGCATCCCTAACACTTCCTGTTAGTATGTTGGTCTGGTAGTTAAACACCTAGGTAACTTTAGTTACTAGGAGTAACGCCATTGAAATTTAGGAGATGTGTCGAAAGCGCACTCTATCAAAATATGGGGACACCAATGCTGTACGTCATTTTGAATAAAATAATTACCAAGGGAATGACTTACACGCAAACCGCAACAAAATCGATTTATTTGTCCAATATTTATGAGCATTTAAAATTTCCCCCTCTGTTCACAGTTAAATTTTCGCTAGTTAACCGATCCCAATGTTTCCGACTATGGGCTTAAAATTTAAGTTAAAATCTAAACTTTAGAATAATTTCAACCACATGCACAAAATAACGGTAAAAAGTAGTTGTTCGTTACTCTAAAGTCTAAAGCGCCCTCTACAGACAATTTTTGAACGTAACTTTAAAAAAAAATTTCTAAAAAAATCGTGATTTAAAGAATAATTTTAGTGAAAACCGCAAACGAATCGACCCTTTTTTCCGTATTTTATCATCGCTTGAAATTTTGGACCTTAAATTTTAATGGCCAGAAGACACCTCCTTTACTCCTACAGAAAGACATTTGCGCCCCATGGTTTCCGATTTAATAATGTTTGTCTTCGTGTCTACTATCACCCCTCAAAGTTTGTCGGTCTGGTAGCGAAACACCCTGTATTGATTTGTGGTTTTCTTTATCAAAATTTGGCAAGTTTTCGATGCATCCACATAGTTTATCTGTTCTTGTATCCACATGCTGCTGTGACTATCTTAATGTATATTTTTACAGCTTATACAAATAAATGACAAGCAGATACTGCACGGGAATATAATTAAAGGGATCTATTCGGCCATCGATTATCTTTATCAAACTTACATCCAGTTAATGAAAGTGATTGGAAGTTCTGTTACTACAACATATTTTTTCAGTCAATCATAATTTTTTTTTTTTTTTTTTTTTTTTTTTTTTTTTACGTAATGACCTGCTTCAAAGATGATTTCAGGTATTTCAACTATAAGTATGCCATAATTTATTCTGCTTTTGCATTTTTTATATGTTTAGAAGCGAGCTGTTTAATGTGATTTCTGGTGATCGTCAGAGAGAATTGCAATGGGAATTGTCCCACGTCCTGCTGGTGTAGAGCAACCATTGTTGTAAATAACTTTTTCTTGCATTAGTTTTATGCTGTTTTCTAAGTGTTTTCGTACTCTCTTAAAATGTCAGCCAAAAAATAATTCAAGTTGAGCCGAAATTCGTTCATCTCACGTTTTGAAAGGCAGCTTCTGAAAAAGAGTTGAAACAACTCGAGTAGCGAGTTATTTGTAAGCAATTTAAATCAAGATGAGTGGTTTAAAAAAGCGATTTAAATCAAGAAGAGTGACACGTTTTAAAAACAACTCATTCACAATCCAATAAATTACAGCTCTTTCCTGAGAAGCCAAATCCACTCTTTCGTTTTAAGAGTGTAGCCAGGTAATTTCCCATTAACTTTTAGATCCCCATTTTATAAGTGAACAATATTTGATGGTTAACTATCCTGGGCATAAACTTATAATGCATAGTACTTTTTGAGAGAATGTACAGACTCTAATCGACTATAAGTACTCATTTAAATTTAGGAGAATTCGATTTGTCGCTGTGAACCATTTTGCATTGGGTAAGCTTAGAATTGTGTATAATATTGGATCATATGCTACTTCAACTCCAGTGAATTTCCTATGCATCAATTATTAGAGAAGTCGATGTAAAACGTTATAATCTACATGAATTCACTGGATCAATAAGAAACTCTTTGTCTACGTACTATTTCACTTGCAATTTTTTATAAAATAGATAGTAATTTTGAAAAATTATTTTCTCAAATTAAGTAAAAGATACTCAGAACAAAGACTAGAAATTTCTGTCGGAGATTGCAAAGCTAATTCATAAGGAAAGCTATTTCTCAGAAGAAATGGGGAATAGGAATTTAGAAAGCATCTCGCACAAAAAAACAGCTCATAAAGCAAATAAAATTTTCCGCTTTATACAGCTCATATTCAAAATATTAGAATAATTGAGAAAAAGTAATAAGAAAAAATTATTTGTCATTTATTTATTTTTTATACTAAGTAAATGCAATTAAATTTCTTATAAATTAAATCTGGAATGTTTAGATAAGATTTTAACATTTATAAAATATAAAATACAGCACAATAAATTAGGTATACAGCTTCCTTAAACACACCAGAATATTAGAATAAAATTTAGATTGGTTCAAAATATTAGAATATTTTATTTTACGCAACAATATTACCTTATGAATATGAAGTAAATGGTAGTTAATATTTTGTAGCATCTCCTTTAGCTTTCATAACAGCGTACAATCGATCTTGCATACTATATACAAGGTGTTTACAAACATTTCTATCAATATTAGCCCAAATAGACTTTATACGTGCCACTAACTCAGTTTTACTTGAAGGAGGATTTTCCTGAAGTTTTTTCTTCATTATTCACCATAAGTTTTCGATGGTTTGAGTTTAAGATCTGGTGAATTTGGTGGCCAAGGAAGTACCTTAATGTTGCGTTGGCGGAACCAATTCTTAGTTGACACCGAGGTATGCGGGGACGCTAAATCTTGTTGAAAGATGAAATCATCTTCAAATAAATCTTCTGATGATGGAATCATGTAATATTCTAAAATTTCTTGATATATCAGAGAGTTAACCTTTTCGTAGACGATGCATAACTTTCCAGGTACTTCTGCACTCATACAACCCCAAACCATGACACTAGCAGCAAATTTTACGGAACGTTTAAGGCATTCTTTATCAAATGCTTCTTGCTTCATTCTCCAAACTCGAATACCTTGATTACCATATGAAACACAAAACATACTTTCATCACTAAATAATATATTTTTCCAATCTTCATTGCTCCATAAACGTCTTGATTTACACCAATTCAATCTTATACACTTGCAGTCATGAGAGGTTTTGTTTTCGGTACACGAGATTCAAATTTAAATTTATGGAGACGTCTTAATGTTGTCGATGTAGAAACTTCAACTCTTTCTTCTTTCCATTTTCGGTGCAAGAATCGCACACTTTTAAAACGGTTTTTCTTAACTATACGCTTCAGTTTCCTGTCATCTCTAGCAGATGTTTTTGGTTTTCGGCCACCATTTCGGCGATTATTTTGAAATTTTCCAATTTTTGAATATTGTGTTAGTATTTTACGAACGCTCGATTGCGAACAATGTAAATAATTCGCTATAAAACATTGATTTTTACCGTGCCGATACAAATCAACCATACGAAGTTTAGTAGATTCAGGAATATCACTCACACGACCCATTTTAAGACGAAAAAGAAACAAACTGCAAAAAAGAATACTGATTTTAAATAAAATAGTCTGAATTTAATCAATGATGCTACCAGTTAAGAATTGGTAATAATTAAAGGAGAATTAATGTGAAATATTCTAATATTTTGAACCACTTGAATAAATATTCTAATATTTTGACTTTTCAAAATAATTTTTTTGCAATTAATCTTTTCAAAAATGATATTAAATTTAAGATAGCACGTAAGTTTAATCAACAATAAGTTCTTAATAAAAATATCGTTTGCATATTTTCATTAAAAGACATTAAATTACCAAACGATATTTTCAATTTCTAAAAAAAAGGTAATTATTCTAATATTTTGAATATGAGCTGTATAAGCACAGATTGGCAATCAGAATCTATTCACTCACAAAATATATAATCAAAGTTTATACCGCGGGATATTTTACACCAAATGTAATACACACCTAAAGAATAGGTCTAAAAACTTATTAGAAATTACTCGACTACGAAACAACACAGGAAACGACATAAAACAAATACTAAAACTTCTTTCGAAATATTGTTGCTTTACACGCAAATTTTGTTTGCAATCCTCTGTGACGATCGTCATAATATTAAACTGCTAGCTTCTCAAAATATATTCAATGTAATAGGTACAGTAAATAATGACATATACTAGAAATTGAATTCATACAATCAATTTTTAGGCATATCATTATATGTATAATGTAATTGATTGAAAAAATGTTCTGGTAACAGAACTCTCAATCATAATGTATTAATTATATGAAAATTTAATGAAGATAATAGACTACTGAATAGGTTCAATTAACAACATACCTTATATACTACTAAGCTTCCTCTTCTGTTATACAAGGTATAAAATTATACGTGCAGTAGGTCACACCTGTAGCATCCAATGTCAGCGAAAATAAAGAAGAGGTAAACCACTTTGATACATAGAAAACCTGTGCCCTTCTTCGGGAAAAAAAATAATTCAGTACATAAATAAAGCACTGCGCTTAGATTGTTGGGTGGCTGAGACAGGTGGGATATGAAATGCAGCCACATCTGCGAGTTATATACAGAATAGTTTTGAAAGCAGATAGATAAGAAATGCATTCAAAACAACATTTCGTTGTATGCTCCAATAGAGAGGTAACGCTGGTTTTTACCAAAACTTGTCAGATTTGCTCCAGCTATACGGAATAAAGATATTGTTTTATATTTTAAACTAGCTGACCCGCCCGGCGTTGCCCGGGTCCGTATTAACAATATTAAACGAACTTTAAATTTGTATGATTTTATCATTAACTCGTTACATGCAGAAATCCATTGTCTGAAATACGTAGCCACTGACTGTGTGAAAAATCGGTTTTAAAAACAACTAATATTAAGCTCTAAAAATACTCAAAATGAGCAATGAAAAACGCGGGAGGGTATATGTATCCAACGATTGCATGATTTTCGTGTAAAAAAGTTGATATTTACCCGTAAAAATCACTGTTAAGTCACGTAACTAATTATTATTTTCACATACAAATCCTAAGTGAAATATTTTGAATTTCAAACTAATTATATCACTCTTAAATCCGACTATACCATGAATGAAATCGATACACGATGGTAGCTAAAAGGTTGGTATATAGTACTATAATTTCAGAGCTATTTAACAAAAGTAAGTGTTATTTTTAATCAAATCTTGCGCATAGGTTCACTCTGTGTATAAATTCCTAACCTTAAACTTTTATACCCTAACCAGAACCTGTCTGTAACCTAACAGCGACTTAACAGTACCCTACCGTAAATTAAATATAACAGAAATGTAACCTAGCCTAAATGTATTCACTTTATTGTAACATATCCTTATTCTAACCGTAACATAAATGCAATTTAACTTTAACCTAACTTTAACCTAAATAATATAATAGAAAAAAAACATTTTAAAAAATTACTATTTCTTCGTAAAAAATGCTTCAGCTGTAATTCGTTTCTTTCAATTCGTTTTATTAATACAAAATTCCTTCCTCGTGCTTTTGTTTGAGACATTAAAATTTCAGCGATAAATGGTTTAATATTGCAAACCACGGAGTAAGACACTTCTTACTCCGTGTTGCAAACCATTTTTCGGTTTACTTCGCCTCCACCTATTTTTTTCTCCATGGTGTACAGCAGCTGTGATTAAAAAAAAAAAAAAAATCCTCATTTAAACTGACAGTTTGCCAGTCTATGAATTTTAAAGGTCTGTCCCAGCTTTTTTAATTATTTCTGCAAAAATTTTATGCAACCAATCAACCATAAGAAAATGAAATGGAAAAAAAGCGAAAAAAGGCGATTTTTTATGAGAGTGAGCTTTGGGATTTAATTAATTACTCAGTTAATAAATAGAATTTTGAAATTCTGAGCCTCAGGTGCATCAGGAGAGACATTGGGCTACTCTCAAAAAAATTTTGAGCTTCGTACGTGCTGTAGATTTTGCTAGCCATCGCAGACACACACAGACACACACACAGACAGACAGAGCGTTTTGTTCTTTTATTAGTATAAGATATGTTAAGCAGATAAATATAAAGGTTTAAGTAACACTTTTAAGCGATAACCAGCTCTGTAAGAATTTTTTAATTTTTTTTGAAAAAATGTCAAAAAATGACAAATTTTACCGAAAATGTTGATTTTTGGAGCAAAAGCGCAGACTCAAGCCATTTTTTTTCAGCGGTAAAATTTCACACAGTTGATGTACTAGTATAAAGGCAACTTTTGGCACCTACCCGTTTTTGATTTTTAAAAATTAATTTTTTTCGCTCCTGTGATCACAAAATTTGTGACACATTGCCCTGATAAATTCGGAGGTTTTTTATTTTTTTTTCTCATTTTTTATTGTTAAAAAAAAAAAATACTTTTTCATCCTTTATCGACGAAAATAGTGTCCGCTATTTGGAATATCCGTTATTCAGAGATTAAACACACAAAAATTTAGGTTTTGGGAGTGGGGATTGGAAATCTGTCCGTTATATAAAAGTTTTCCGCTATTCGGGAGTGTCCGTTATGGTGGTTTTACTGTATTATTATAGTTCAAAATATTTTATAATCTTTTTTAACGCCCATCAAAATAGCGTGTTTTTAAAGCCAGATTCAAGACGTGGGGATCAAAGCCCTGAAGTACGTTACAAAATGGGAAAATATTAAGAAAAATTTAGAAAAAAAAAGTATTCAAATAAAAAATATTTTTTTCTGTTATTTTTAATTTTGCAAAAATAAATTTAGCAAAAGTAAATTGTTAACCTGCTTCATCTTCATGCGATACATATTTTGTAGCACTGGCTTATCCGGACATTTGAAGCAATACACATTTCGCTTTTTCGAGCAGAAAGTAACAGAACTATTTCTTTTCTTTCTTTTTTTAGCACTTTCCAACAAGGTTGAAAAATGCTTATGCATTTGGCTTGTCTGTCCGCACTCTAACTCTCGTAAATATACTCGGATCGCCATGAAATTTTTGGACGTTATTGATGTTTACGCTAGCACGAACGCTATTGAAAATGAAGTTTCTACCATGATTATTAAGATGAGCGAAGCGAATCCTCTACTAGGCCACTCAAATGACACTTTGTCGTACACTTTACAAAAAAACTATACAGTATTTTGATTTTAAATTAAACACAAATATAAATTATGATCTGTAGATTTGCAGAATATTATATTTTTAACAGAAATACTTTTCAAAAAATTATTATTTTAATTAATTTATTTTACATGTTTTTCCATTACGAACGCATTCTTTCAAATAAAAAGTAAAACACGTACGTTTTCAGAAAAAAAACTTAAATCATGGGGTCAGTAATTATAGCTAGAATCATCATTAAATAAATAAAATATATTTTTATTATTCTGACAAAATATCTCAAAAACTGCTTTCAGATTTTCAAACTATGCTCATTCCTTTTAATTATGTATTCGCGTTTGTAATGACCGAAAGATGGCGTTGTTATAGACCTGATAATCGTTTGTTTACGTTTGTTTGTTTACGTTCCATGTTGTAGCACTGTAGCATAGAACCAGTTTAAAGAGCTAGTTAAAGTGCAGTTTTTTTTATCTTTTTTATTTAATTATGGGAGATAAATTACAAATATCGACAATTTTAGAATTTCTAAGATGCTGGAAAATCTAGTTATTGCTTTAGAGAAGCTGAAGCAATTATTGATTCAAAGAGATTAGTAATGTGCGGCATTAAAGAATGCAAAGAAGAAGAAATAGAGATTGTAGGCTCGTGTTTACAAACAAGCCAAACAAAAGGAAATCCCCATATTATTTCAGGTTTGCTAGTAAAGGAAAACAAAAATTTGAAAATAAAAAAAATTTCTTGCTCTTGCAAAGCTGAGTCAAGCGAATCATGCAAGCATTGTGTTGTGGTCATGTTATTTTGCCATGAGTAAGTCAAATGTACTTTTTTATATTATAGATCTAAACTTTGTGTATAAAATTTTGATTTTTGATAATTTTAATACAAAGAACCCAACGTTGCATTCGTTATAGAACTGTTTATTTATTTATCGGTCTTTTAAACACTGATTTCAGCGGAAGATGCTCATGGTATCAGTTCTATTTCTTTTAGTTCGACTTTGTCCGCGAGAGGGCGTCTATTTCATTTCAAACGCGAATAGTTTCATGATTTCTTTTATAAAATTTATAAAATACTTTTTTTAGAAAAATTATAGCATATTTTTAATGAATTAAAATTTGTGAAAATTCTCTTATTAACATTCAATTATAAAAGTATTTTTCTGTGTTAGGAATTCAAATACACAATTTATTCCTATTTTGTGAAATCATTTAAGCAGACGATGTTTATGAATTTTAAAAGAATTACATTATATTTTTGTGAAGTGGCAATAAAAGAATTGTAAACAAATAAAATTAATATTTTGTATAATTCTACTTCGAAAATATTTTTATTTATACCAGTCTTATATCATAAATAAACAATCTGAGGAAATTCTTAGTTATTTGGTTAAAGTACATTTTAAAATTAAAATGCACCGAAACATAAAATTACATTTTTGCTTAATAAAGATAACAAAAGTAATTTAAAAAATGTATTATTACTTTCAAATATTTATCTTATAGCATACTACTTCGCGAATCCAAACAAAGCATGGCTTTTGCTAGTTCTATGTACAGGGTGAGTCAAAAGTTTTCCATATCATTGCAGATTATGGGGAAAAATCGTTTCAAAGGAATTTTAAAGGTGTTACACCCTGTCAAACACATTAAAATATATGTGCTGTTACGAGGTGCATTAAAATATGCATTCTATAAAATAAAAGGTGAAAATGTTGCTATTATTTATTTACACGGCCACACAAAAGAATTCCATTAGATAATGGTAAAAGGGGGAATTGTGTGTGACATATTTTAAATATATTAAACTGTTTCATGTATAATAAAATTTATGTATGTCAATGAGGCTTAGTATAAATTATACGATACTGCCTTCAATAATGTAAAGTACATAGTATTTACAGGGACACACAAAACATTTCAAATAGTACATTCTTTCCGAAATACTGTATATGTATCCGATGATAACTGATGGATGGATGAAATGCATTTTAACTATGATATGCGCGTATAAGTTTCACAAAATTTATTCATTATATATGGTGTGTATAAATGCTATAGTTAATATACAGGGCTACCCAAAAGAGCTCACCAACGTTACTGAATATGAGCATAAATTACTAAAAGCTGATTCTTAAATAAATTACGCATATTTACGGTGAACTGCATTAAATTTAGTAAGAAATGTTTGCAGAATATAGATAAAATGATATACAGGGCCACGCAAAGAATTGTGTACATGGACACCTATGAATGATAATTTATGAGAATGTGATTTCAGTTGTTTTAAGAATGTTTTAGTTTTAAATGAATTTTAGCCTCTTACTGATGTGTAATAAAGGTACCAGGCAAACTACAAGGCTGAACAAAGTATTCAAGTATGTTTTCATCTATTAGTATAAATTGCTGAAAGAGAAATTTCAAACTACTTGGCATTTTCTTGCTAAACTTAAATTTTCCCTTTATATAATATGTATATTAGCTGACAGATCAAATACAGGGATGTTCAATAGTACTGGAATACATATTTGGCTTTATATCCTTATTTACCTAAATAACGAAGTTTTGCTAAAGATTTCATGAAGCGTTGGATAGTGCTTCATAATCTATGCTTAACGCACGATTTTTCTTGTTTTTTAATTTTAAGAGAAAATGGAGTGATTATGATGCCACAATTACAAAATTGGGACTAAAAACTATAAAAAAATTAATATCTCACAAATATATTAAGATACAGCTTTCAAATGAATTGCATTCAAAAGTACATTTTTTCCACTATACGACGGTGTACAAATTTAAAATGTAAGATGTTTAGAAATGTAAAATTTGTAGTACCGAAAATTGCAAAACCGAAATTGCATGGAAAAATGTTGCCATTCGCAAAATGACGTATGCGTTACGCGCAGATACGTTTGGCCTTTTTAATATAGATACTATGAAATATTTTTAAAGATCGTTTCTCTCTATATTGCTAACATTTCTTTTTTGTGTGTGTTTTGAATTTGCAAATTTTTAAACTCCTTTAAAAAAAAAGCATTTATTTTGAAGTTTTCGGGCTACGTGCGCTGCAAAGGGTTAAATGTATCAAATCAAAATGCTATGACATGGGATGAAAACTACCTAATCTTTCTAGGGATTGCCCTTTTTTTTCTTTCACTTGCAAGTATTTAAATTTTTTGAAAAAGAAACAGACGATTTTGAGTGAATGTTGAGCAGCTCCAGGGCCGTCTAAGGGTTAACCGGCTGTAAATAGAATGTTACACATTATTGAGAGGAATCTGTCCTCATTCAATTTTGAGCAAATTTTTCCGAGCAAAGCATTTGGAAAAAACTTTAAAAGCAAACTAAGCGTTTGGAGCATGGGTGCGTGTATTGCGTAGAAAGGGTTGTGAATGTTTTTAAAAGAAAATACTATGAAATATTATCAAGCATCATAACATTTCATCAACATTCATAACATTTATTTATTTTTTGAATTTCCAAATTTTTTAAACTATTTTAAAAGGATACATTTATTTTGAAGTTTTCGCGGCTATGTGCATTGCAAAGGGTTATGTATTGTAAGTATTCCATACGTAGTTATATAATACTTACTATAAGGGTTAAGTATAGTAAGTATTCCATATCATAGCATTTGGATGTATGAAATCCAAATGCTATGATATGGAATGAGAGTTACCTAATTTTTCTGTGGGCTACCTTTTTTTTACTTACCCATCATACGTAGTATAGGGTAAGTCTGGCAATCGTTTTGAAAATCGAAACATTTTTTTTTTGACGGATTTACACATTTTAGATAGTGGAGATTCCGAAAAACATATTTTTAGAAAAAAAAATTTTGCCGTCCGTCTGTCTGTCTGTAAACGCTCTATCTCACGAACAAATTGAGATATTGACTTGAAATTTTGTATGTACTTAGTATGTAAGAATGGGACGAACCCTATTGAATATCAGCAACCTCGATTATCCGGAACTATTTTTTTCGGACTCTCGAAAAATTCGCTCTGATGAAAGGTATATAAAAATTTTCGAATTTTTTTGTTTTAAGGAATGGACGTAAAAGGCAATAAAATAACACACATTTTGCATATAGAACGAAGTCGATCGGATTATGAGTTGCCGAGATATTTGTAATCTTGTTTTCCACATTCTTCGATTTTTCATGACCCTGTATTTAATTCAAATTTCAATTCAGAGGTATATTTTAATTGGAAATGAGACGCTTAATCCGACGCAGTTAATTGTTAGTTAATAGAATTATTATTTTTGGAGTTATAAGGATGTTTCTTTTACGCCGTTCGGTACTACTTGAGAAGTTTGGCGTTTTATATAATTTGTCGAAATGGGTACATCAGCAGTTCTTTAATAAAGCATTACTATGTATATTAACAATATTTAAATTTTGTTTATGAATTGCAATGCATTGTATAAATATTTTTCACATGTTTTATTTTCATATACATATCCATGATGGGTAAGTATTACGGTGGCCCCCAACGACTAGTTTTACTTCCAATTAATTAAACTATTTAAAAAAGAAACGGACGATTTTGAGTGAATATGGAGCGGCTATGTAGACGCCAAAGGGTTAAGCGGCTTCAAATAAATTGCTCTAAATCATTCTGAGAAATCTATTCTCTTCGTAAGTTTTCTCAAGTAAAAAATTTCGAAAAACTCTTTTAAAAGCAAGCTAAGTGTTTGGAGATTGCATGCGTGTCTGGCGTAGAAAGGTTTAAAGTTTATAAAATAAAATACTTTGAATTATTATAAGGGAACTATTCTCTCTCTATTCATATATGTATATATATACAGTCGAGTCTCTGTATAACGAAATCCATTGTTTCAGCAAAAAATTCGCTATATAGAGAAATTCGATGTATAGAGAATGATGTTAAAAATCGTATTTAATGTGTAAATTTTGAACAAATATTATTTTTGACCTTTTTAATTAAGAATTTGAAATGTTAAAAAGTAAATATTAACCTAACATTTTATTTCTTATTTATTTAAGCTGTTTCAAAAATGAGAACAGACATTTTTTTGAAAGCTTAATGAAAATCAAATAAGGAAGACTTGCATTAATATCAAATGAAGATAACTTTTTTGTTGTTTTGATTTAAAAATTGTTATGCTCTCTCTCTCTCAAAAAAAAAAAAAAAAAAATGCGGTAATCTTAGCAAGGAATGAAAAATTGTAGTTAACATTTTCCTCCATTTGAAGGCTTCTCTTATGTGCCTCTCATTGATTCATCTCTTACATGTGTAACAATCCAATTGACTCTGTTTTGAGAAGGATGTGGAAAGGTGTGTGGGAGGCGGGATGAATTCGTTGGATTTAAAGAACAAGGAGAAAAAACTCAGCACTGAACGATAAATCAAAAATAAGTGGTGGAAAATTGATTCCATATGATTTCGAAGCTTTTTAAAAACTGAATAAATTAAGACCAATTTATGAAAAAATTCGTTATATGGAGATCGATATTTCGCTATACACTGTAAAAAAAAATTCAAGAGGTTACTAAAAATTTCTTAGTAAATTTGTATTCCACCGAATTTTTTAGTAACCATTACAAACTTTTTCTTTTTGCAAGTGAAACAAGCATTTCTTTTATAAAATGAACAAAAGAATTTTTTGTATAACTAACTTAAAAATTTTTAGTATGAGCCACCAAGCAAATTTAGTAATAGCTCTTAAATTATTTTAAATAACCATTACTTGCGCCCGAAAGGCAGGAGCTACCTTCGGACTTCTGAAGCGGAAGATTTTCGGCAAAACCGCAATAGATGGCAGCACCAAACATTCCTACCCGCTCCGAGAGGATTTTCATAATCCCTTTATTAACGAGACACTGCATACATTCGGGGCGTATTTGGCGGTGGCAAGTTTCGAACCCGGGACCTTTGAGCCGGGAGTCCGTTGCTATAACCACTATGCTATCAAGGCCACACCAACTAAGTTTTAGTAAGAGCTATTAAAAATATAAAACTATTAACTCTATTCGTTGCTAACTTTTTTCTAGTAATTCTTACAGATTTTTTTTGTAACCGACTCAGATTACTAAAAATTTTTTAGTAATTACAAGGATCACTAAAGTTTTTTTAGTAGATCAATCAACCCCTTTTTTTTACAGTGTATAGAGACTGTTTTTAATGTAATCATGCGAACAGGGGACCGTTCCTACTAAAAATTAGTTATATAGAGAAATTCGATGTATGGAGTTTCGATTACAGGGACAATTAAAAGTATTCCGTTACACTAAGGCCAATAGGGAAAAAAATTTCAAGTGCATTTTAATGCTATTACACTCTTTTGAATATAATAGAATTGATATGAATCTACGAAGTATGTATTAAAATATACATTCTGTACAATTTATTATTAATTTACAGGGCCACTTAAAAGTATTTCACTGTGCATAATGATATACGGGGAAGCAATTTTTGGGGCGTGTTTTAATTATATTAAACTTTTTCACGTTTTATGAAATTGATATACGTTGTTGAAGCATAATACAAGTTACTTCTTGTATATATACAGGAACGCACAAAAGGTTTCGACTACTAGAGTGTCCGAAGTACTATGCACTATAACAAAAGGAACTGAATATTTTTAGGTTTTCGCGTTATAGTACGAACGCGCCTCATTTGCTACGCTTCACGAGCAATTTCCAACTTGTTTCACTTGCAAGTGTTTACCTTTTTGAAAAGGACACCGATGATTTTGAATGAGTGTGGCGCAGCTCTGTGTTCCAAGGGTTAAGCGGCTGGAAATGGAATGAATGCTTTAAATTAGGGAGAGGAATCCATCTTTCTCCATTTTTAGCGTGTTTTTTCAAGTTAAAATTTTTAAAAACCTTTTAAAAGCAAGCTATATGTTTGTGGATTAGATGAGAGAGTGTCGTGGAAAGGGTTAAAGTTTATAAAATAACAAGTAGGAAAAATCATGCGTTAAGCATAGATTATGAAGCACTTTCCAACGCTTCATAAAATCTTTAACAAAACTTCGTTAATTAGGGAAATAAGCGTATATTGACAAATATGTATTACAATACTTTTGAACAGCTCTGTATTTGATCTGTCAGTAGATATACATATTATATAATGGGAAAATTTAGTTTCGCAAGAAAAAAAGCTTAAAACCTTCCTTTTGAGCAGTTTGTACTAATAAATGGGAAACATACTTGAAAACTTTTGTTCAGCCCTGTAGTTTACCTTGATTCTTTCCTACACGTCAGTAGGAAACTAAAATTCATTTTAAACTAAAACACTCTTAAAACAACTGAAATCACATTCTCATAAATCATCATTCATAGGTGTCCATGTACCGAATTCTTTGCGTGGCCTTGTATATCCCTTTGTCTATATTCTGCAAACATTTCTCAGTAAATTGAATGCAGCTCAGCGTAAAAATGCACAGCTTATTTAAGAACCACCTTTAAGTAATTTGCGCTCAGACTCAGTAACGTTGGCGACCTCTTTTGGATAGCCCTGTATATCAACTGTAACATTTATACACACCTTTATAATGTACAAAGATTTTGTGAAACTTAAATGCGTATATCATAATTAAAATGTATTACATCCATCCATCAGCCATCATCGGAAACATATACAGTCCGTCGGAAGAAATATACTTTTTGAAGTCTTTTGTGTGTTTCTGTAAATGCATTCTACTTCATATTATGCAAGACAATATCGTATAATTTATATTAAGCCTCAGTGACATACATCAATTTTGTTATACATGAAACAGTTTAACCCTTTAACGATCAAAGCATTTTCATTGCTAAGATGTTTAAATAAATGAATGACACCGGTAAAAGTGAACAAATATATTCGTAAATAAGAAAAAGTGATTTTTCACGTACCTAATAAAATGGATTTTTTTAGATTGAAATTCCGGTGTCATTGTTGCATATCGGAATTAAAATTTTGTGGTTTCGTAGCGAAACCAATGAACGTTAAAGGGTTAATATATTTTAAAAATGTCGCACGCTATTCTCTCTCTTTACCATTATCCAATGGAATTCTTTTGTGTGGCCCTGTAAATGAATAATAGCTATGTTTCCACCGCATACTTTATATAATGCATATTTTAGTGCATATCTTAAATGCATGAAAATTTTAGTATGGTTGACATCTTTAAAATGCCTTTGAAACAATTTTTCCCCATAGGCCGTAATGTAATGGAAAACTTCTGATTGTCCCTGAAAATAAATTAATCATGGTAGAAATATCATTTTCAATAGGGTTCGTACTAGGGTAAACCTAAATAACGTGTAAAAATTTCATGGCAATCCGAGTATATTTACAGGAGTTAAAGCGCGGACAGACGGACAGTCGGATAGACTGACTGACAGACAGACGAACAGACAAACCGAATCCATAAGCATCTTTTAAACAATGCATAAGCACTTTTCAAACTTTTGGTAAGTGTTATAAACGTTAAAATTCATTTGAAATAATTTTTCTCCATAGGACGTAATGTAATGGTAAACTTTTGACTGTCCCTGTAACTAAATTAATCATGGTAGAAACTTCATTTTCAATACGGTTCGTGCTAGGGTAAACCTAAATAACGCCCAAAAATTTCATGGCAATCCGAGTATATTTACGAGAGTTAGAGCGCGGAAAGATGAATAGACTGACTGACAGACAGACGGACAGACAAACTGTATCCATAAGCACCTTTTAAACAATCTATAAGCACTTTTCAAACTTTTGGAAAGTGTTATAAAAATTAAAATTCATTTGAAACAATTTTTCCCCATATTCCGTCATGTAATGAAAACTTTTGACTGTCCTATAAATAAATTAACCATGGTAGGAACTTCACTTTCAATAGGATTCGTGCTAGAGTAAGCCTAAATAACGTCCAAAAATTTCAGGGCAATTCGAGTATATTTAGGAGAGTTAGAACGCGGCCAGACGGACAGACAAACGGAATCCATAAGCACCTTTTAAACAATGCATAAGCACTTTTCAAACTTTTGGAAAGTGTTGTAAACGTTAAAATTCATTTGAAACAATTTTTCCCCTAGGCCGTAATATAATGGAAAACTTTCGACTGTCCCTGTAAATAAATAAATCATGGTAGAAACTTCATATTCAATGGAGTTCGTGCTAGGGTAATCCTAAATAACGTCCAAAAATTTCAGGGCAATCCGAGTATATTCACGAGAGTTAGAGCGCGGCCAGACGGATAGACTGTCTGACAGACGGACAGACAAACCGAATCCATAAGCACCTTTTAAACAATGCATAAGCGCTTTTTAAACTTTTGAAAACTGTTATTAACGTTAAAATTCATTTGGAACAATTTTTCCCCCTAGGCCGTAATATAATGGAAAACTTTCGACTGTCCCTGTAAATAAATTAATCATGGTAGAAACTTCATTTTCAATGGAGTTTGTGCTAGGGTAATCCTAAAAAACGTCCAAAAATTTCAGGGCAATTCGAGTATATTTACAGAAGTTAGAGCGCGGACAGAAGGCCAGACGGATAGACTGACTGACTGATAGACAGACGGACAGACAAACCGATTCCATAAGAACCTTTTAAACATTGCATAAGCACTTTTCAAACTTTTGGAAAGTGTTATAAATGTTAAAATTCATTTGAAACAATTTTTCCCCATAGGGCGTAATGTAATGGAATACTTTTGACTGTCCCTGTAAGTAAATTAATCATGGTAGAAACTTGATTTAAAATAGGGTTCGAGCTAGGGTAATCCTAAATAACGTCCAAAAATTTCAGGGCAATTCGAGTATATTCACGAGAGTTAGAGCGCGGCCAGACGGATAGACAGACGGACAGACAAACCGAATCCATAAGCACCTTTTAAACAATGCATAAGCACTTATTAAACTTTTGGAAAGTGTATAGAATGCATATTTTAATGCACCTCGAAAAAGCATATAAATTTGAATATATTTGACAGGGTATAACATTTTAAAAATTCATTTGAAATAATTTTTCCCCATAGGCCGTAATGTAATGGTAAACTTTTGACTGTCCCTATAAATAAATTAATCATAGTAGAAACTTCATTTTCAATGGGGTTCGTGCTAGGGCAAACCTAAATAACGTCCAAAAATTTCATGGCAATCCGAGTATATTTACGAGAGTTAGAGTGCGGACAGACGGCCAGACAAACCGAATGCATAAGCACTTTTCAACTTTGTGGGTAAGTGCTATAAAACCACGAAATATTATTAGGGAAGGATTTTTTTTATGCATTTGGGTATTAAAGTCTAGTCAAAAAGGGATAGGAGAGAAAAGAGGTAGTTATGAATACAATATGGGGATTATTAATAGGGAAAATGCACATATTATAGGGAAAAAGCGGAAGCTGATGACCTTTTTTTTAGAAATGAAAAATCCCTTGTAGAAAGACATTCCCTAATTTTTGGGGCAAAACAAAGAGAAGGGAAAAACGTTCACTGAAATAATTACATAGGGAAGGACTAACATAATTAGGGGAGAAGACTGGTAAAATAGCCACAACACTGTAAATAATAATGGTAACATTCAATTTAAAACCTCCAAAACCTTTCTTATTATCTTACGTTTTCGGAAAAGTGGTCAAGTTTTCTGGGATATTGTGGGATTGAAATTCTGAAATCTTTCTGAGTCTTTTGTCAAAGAATTTCAAGTGAAAGTGCGATAACTTTGTGTTTCGTTTCTAAAAAAAATGAAATTTATATCCAAATGATGGTAAAGCCTCTTCTCGAACAGCCAATGAAATGCTTACAAAACGAAAAAACGCTGGCGATTTATGTCGCTTGCTATTTTTACGTGTAATAGTACTTTTACTAGGTTAACCGTGTATTCTAGCTCTCTGTGGGTGTATGATATTTCTCTGCATTTTACTTTATTTTAACGTTCACATGTTTAATTTTATGTGAAAAAATGAAATGCCTTTCTTCTGTATGGATATTTCAGAAACTGTAAATATGGAGCCAAGTATTGGAATATTTGAAGAAGTTATTTTTACCATGGCCAACAAGATAGATAACGGCCAGCGCACTTCTCTAAAAACCGCCTAAAAAGTGAAGCTGGATTCAGCTTCAAACCCTGAACCATTTCATTAGACCATGTGGCACAAACCCTGCCACATTGAATAGGCTGATTTCTGTTCTCTGCACTTGATTATTGCTTTGCTTCAGGGTTTGCACGATTAGTCAGAATAACTGGGGCTGGGTATCAGAGTCCTCTAGCGGGATACTTTAATCTCAAACAGATTGGCCGTATATATCTAGTTGGCCATGTTTTTACTAAGATTCATTAATAGTTTTAAAAGACTATTGTATAACCGGGCTTGGTAGCTTGATTAATTTCAATGAAAATACAAACTAATCAGTTATCTAAATCCTTGTTGGACATAAAAAAACGTTTTCCCTCTCCGTCTAAAGGATTTGAAATGAAACGTTGGATATCCTCAATAGAGTAACTGGTTATCTTTATATATATAAATCTTCTGTGCGTGTGATTGTCAGAGAACTTCTCCTACACGACTGGACCGATTTTAATAAAATTTTGTGTGTGTTCCAGTGGATTAGAGAATGGTTTAGATTCACATTTCATCGAAATTGGTTCAGTACTTTTTTAGTAATTATGCAAAAAATAATAGTTAGTGATTTTTCGCTAATTAAAAGGGTTGAATAGAGTGTGGACGGAATGGCCGAGCGGTCTAAGACGGCAGATCTAAGCTCTGGTTCTTAAAGAAAGAGATCGTGTGTTCGAACCCCACTCCTGACATACGTGTCTAATTTGCAATAATTTTTTTGTATCATATTTTTAATTAACCGACTTCAGAAAATCGTTAACTTTTAACTAAAAAGAGAAAAAAAAATAAACTTTTTTATCAAAAATTGAGCCGATCCCTAACTTTAAAAACTACTGCAAAGTAGAAAATAATTTCCTTATATAGTTTTAACAAGAAATTAAATTAAGAGCGTAGTATTTACTGTACATTTATTTGATTTTTTGGAGTCGATGTCAGGACAACGTCTGTCGCTAGTAATATATAATATTCCATTTTGTTCAGATAATGTATTTTCATAGGCTACATTGTTTTTAGAGAAAATCTGGGTTTAATGAATAGGTGTGTCAATGTTATTTATGTTTTAATGATTTTCCATTTAAGAATTATAGTTTTATGCCTAAGATTTTAAATTAATATTCTTTCATACTTACACTATTGTTTCCTATTTTTCTTTTCCCCCCTTTTTTCAGTCTGTTTATATAAAATGCTTTAGCTAATTTGCTTATAAGAAACAAACTTTAATTATTTTTGCATATTTTCTAGCAAGAAATAATAGCGGTCGCATTTTTAACACTTTTCAACAAAGTTGAAATGCGTTTATGCTTTCGGTTTGTCTGTTCGTCTGGCCGGATGGCCGTCGATCCGCGCTCTAACTCTCATATATATACTCGGATTGCCAGGAAATTTTTGGGCATCATTGAGGTTTACCCTAGGACGAAACCTATTGAAGATGAAGTTTCTATCACGATTAGTTTATTTACAGGGACAGTCAAAAGTTTTCCATTACATTACGGCCTTTGGGGGAAAATCTTTTCAAATGACTTTTAAAGATGTTACACCCTGCCAAACATATTCAAATTCATACACATGCACTAAAATATACATTTTGTAAAGTATGCATTGAAAAGAAATGTTATTCATTTACAGGGCCACACAAATACTCCCATTGCATAATAATAAAGGGGATATTGTTTGCAACATATTTTATTTATGGTAAGCGATTACATGCAATAATAAAATTGATGTACGTCTCTGAGACTTAATATGATTGATTTCATGCATAATACAAAGTGCATAGCATTTACAGGGACACACAAAAGAATTCAAATAGTATATTCTACCCGAAGTACTGTATAATATGGATAATCGCTGTTGGAAGAATGAAATGGATTTTTAATTCTGATATGCGCTTTTAAGTTTTACTAAATGTATGCATATTATATAATGTATATAAACTGTAATAGTAACACAATTTATATATACAGGGATACGTAAAAGATCTTGGGAAGGTTACTGAAGATGAGCGTAATTTACTTACAGATGGTTTTCAAATAAGTTTTGCTTTTTTATATTGAACTATATTCAATTTACTAAAATTAATTTTTTTTTAGAATATAGATAAAATGATATACAGGGTCACGCAAGAAACAGTATACATGGTCATCTTGGATGATAGTATCTGAAAATGTGATTTAAGTAGTTTAAAAAGTATTTTTGCTTGAATTAAATTTAAGAAAAATACTTTCTTGTATTAAAAGTACTAGGTAAATTATACAGGGATGAACGAAAGTATGATTCCATCTATTAGTATAAATTGCAGAAAGGAAAATTTCAACCAGTCAGGGATTTTCTTGCTAAATTAAATTTCCTCATTATATGGTCTACATATCAACTGACAAATCAAATACAAGACTGTTCAAAAGTATCGGAATACGAATTTGGCTAAGACAGTAATACAGTAGAACCCCGATCCATCGTTTTTCAAGGAGGGCGAAGAAAAAAACGATGAATGCGGGAAAACGATGAATACGGGTTAGCATCAAAATAGGAAAAAACACAATATTTATGCCTTACTAATGCATGCAATGTATGCAGTGTACTAATAAATATTAATATGTTGTTTACTAAACTGTAAAATAAATCAATCGAAGTTACAGAAAATTGATATTTATTTTAAAAAATCAATACATTTTTTTTGGTTTTCTGTTCATTTTTTTAAGTCAAAAAAAAAGTTTTCAAGATATACAACTCTTTTCTGGTCATTTTCTGTAATTTCATATGCGTATATAAAAATTCATACAGTTTCAAAAGTCGTAATTACATCAGACAGAGTTAGAACTATGATGGTTCAGCTTCATCGGCATGAGCGTTATCCTCTGCTTCTTCGCAATTATTTTGATTTTTTGCATTATCAAACATTTCTCCTAAGTTTAGGACACCACATGTCGCAAAATCTTGATCAGTGGAAACAAAGTCGCATCCTCTGCTATATACAACCACTCTTCATCCGCATTATTGTCACCATTATCAACACAAACAACTCAAATGACTTATTTTAGAATAAAAAAAGTAATTCCAGTTTGCGTTTCATAGGAATTCGCATGACTTTCAATTTCATTTCGGTGAGGAGAAAAATTTTACAATGATGAATGCGGGAAAACCACTTTTTAAAGAACGATTAATGCGTGTTTCGTTAACATTATTTAAGTATAATTTGTGCAGGGACCTTAAAAATAAAACGATCAATGCGGGAAAACGATGGATGCGGGAACGATAGATCGGGGTTTTATTGTACTTTATTTCCCTGGATAACAAAGTTTTGTTAAAGATTGCAGAAAAATATAGTTGGAAAGTATTTCATAATGTATGCTTAACACTTGATTTTTCCTACTTGTTGTTGTTCGGTAATGAGTCAACTCAACATGCACTCTATCAGGAAATTCTAATCCAGAAATGCTGACAAAACAGCAATATCAGAGAGCAGACACTTCGGAGCCGGTGACAAATGAAGAAAGAAAAGTGTATTGAACTTTTTTTTCATTATTTATATTATATCAAGTATAAGCAATGGGCTTTCGCTAATCTATAAACAAAGCTTCACGTACCAGTACTGGTATGCATACCATAGTTTGAGAATCTTTGTCCGAGACTAAATTGAAATGTTCCTTTCTTTTTTAATCACATGACATTAATCTCCAGCAATGGGGTTCAATGTTATTTAAGTGTAAAGGTATGCTTTAGGAAATTAGAAATATTTACAGATAAAATTTAACTTTTAAATTTTACCGCTTTGAGTTGATTTCTTTTAATGCAACTCAAAGGAAAAATTCTGACGAGATCGAAAAGCAAAAGTCTCATTCAGATACACTGTAAAAAATTTACTGTAAAGTTATTCAGATACACCGTAAAGCGCAATGTTCTTGACATTTACTGTATAACATTCCTGGGTTTTCTCGGATTATTTCTGCTCATACAAGAATACCGAGAAACCTTGATGGTTGTGTAATACTTTCCACAATCTTGTATAACTTTTCAGAATAGTTGAGAAAGTGGAAATTACTGATAAACTGTGAAACGTTCCGAATATTTTCTGTGTATCATTCCTTAGTTTTAGTAGGCATACTTTTTGAGCTTTTGTGTAACTTTTCGGATTTATTCTAAAATAGAAATTAT
Organism: Maratus speculifer; assembly: GCA_964019185.1. Taxonomy (NCBI): domain Eukaryota; kingdom Metazoa; phylum Arthropoda; class Arachnida; order Araneae; family Salticidae; genus Maratus; species Maratus speculifer. The sequence continues at coordinate 347,621,861 of OZ025296.1, forward strand.
TGGTAATCTGTGCAAAGTTATATATGTTTTGTGAGTAATATTCCTTATTTTGTGGTTAATATATTAATTACAAAAAAAAAAAAAAAAAAAAAAAAAAAAAAAAAAATCGTTATTTTGCGTGTATGTCATTTTATTATCCCAGTTGTGAAAACACTACGGGATTTTGCGCTATAAAAAAATAACACGAAGGTGCGTATACCCTTCTAACTGTGCATCTCAAACCTCTTGTTCAAATTTCTGCCCTGTACAGCTCCTGAGCTATATTTTACATGTAAAAACTAGTTTTTTGTGTGTTTATCACTTTGCTCGCTTAGTTATGAATCGAGTATAGAAACTAGAGTCACTAATTTTTACCTAAGCTTTAACAACGCATTTAATTGTAATTCTTGAATATTTCTTTCCCAGGTTAGACTTTGAAGACTCTTCTTGGTCTTTATTTCCATATGAACTACTTTTTTGCGTGTAGGTCATTTTGTTGCCTCAGTTGAAGAAAAAGACTATGGGATCTAGAGCAACGAACTTTGGAATGAAAGCGCGTATGCCCATCTTATTGTGCATTTTGAAACCTATTTTTCCAAATTCGACCAATGATCGTTTTACGAATTTATTATGACGAAATTCTCGATCTTAGTACCGAAACTTTTTCTCCAAATACCTACTATTTCCGGTTACTAAAATTCGCCTTATTTAATCAGCATGCCAGTTTAGAAGATTTTTTTACAATGTGTATCACTATTTTCGAAAATTTTGTCTCCCCCCCCCCCTTCCTCCTTTAGTATCTGCAAGCTACATATGTCTATAGAGAATGAAAAGGTACAATTTTAAGTTACTTACTAGAAAATATTACTAATTTTGTGGCAAGGTTATTTTGCCTGAATGTGATTCATAAGTACGGTAATTTTTTTTTTTTTTACTTTAAATCTTAATACAGAAATCCCAAATGCTACATAATAAGGCATTCGATTTTTAACGAAACTGTAAGCATTTTTCTGCATTGATAACATTTTCTTAGAGATTTTCGATCAAATAGCCATCGTTGATTTGATAGCGCCTCCATGTTTCGAAAATTTAGCGTATTTCCCAAAATTGCCTCTCGAATTTTTAACTTTGAAGATCAAATAATCTCACTAACGTAAAGAAACTACGTCTGTTTTATTTAACTGACCCATAAACTGTTAAAAAAAAAAGCACCCAGTTTGTGGATTAGAATTTAAACAACTATCAGGTAAGTTTGTATGGTATTCTTTATATAGTGTATAAAAATAATTAAAGCAAATTTCATGTTTAATTAAGCTATCGTAAGTCGTATAATTCTCCATTTAAAAATGTTATTTAACTTAGCACTTAAATATGTATTTAAGCAATTTAACGTATATGTATAATCAGACTTATATAAAATAAAAAATTCTATGCATATTATAATAAGCTAAAAACTTTCTGTAAATTAAATGAAGGATTAAGTGGAAACTAAACAAAATTTTATAGTATCAATTTAATTTAAGAAAATCCTAATTTAAGAAAAAGAATGTTACATAAATTAAGAATTGCTGGATTTTTATCAGGTTTTTAAGGAAGTCAATATTTTAATTATTATGCTGAATTTTTTAACATTTGTCAGGCATACTTTTTGAATGTTATTTTTTTTTAAATTCAGAATAATTGAAATACTTTACGTTGTCTTTATTATAAAGATCTGTGCATAATTGTTTGCAGCAATCTTTAATTTGTATGTTGGTGCAAAATATAGATAAAAATTAACATTGGCCACTGGCCAGTTGCTCAGATTTTTAATTATTGACCATTAACAAAGTTGCAAACACTTCATATAAAATCATATGAAGTATTCGTACAGTTCTAACCATCAACATTGTAGCTTATTAATATTTTTTTTAATTTCCATTCGGTAGGATTACACTCAACTGAAAACTGAAATTGTATCTAACAGAAAAATATGTAAGTAAGAAATTACCGTAGTTAACAATATTTAAAATGAGCTCGGAAATCCGCATTAACGTGGGTGTGTATTGTGGGGGAGAGGGCGAATTGACAAACCCCAAATTATATTCTATCTAAGTAAACAGGCATCTAAAAATCTTAGAAAATAATATTAAAATTAAAATTTATTAAATAAAAGCTACATTAGAAAAAGTGCTCTGAATCAGCGTTAAAAGGCGGCGTAACATCGAGGATTTCTCAAACTTAATTTCTAAATTTTAATATATTATGTACATAAACGCTAACGGAGGTTTCTAAATCTTGCTTCCAAAATAATTTTCAAAATTAAAATTTATCAGATTAACATAAAGCTGCATAAAGAATTGGAAAAGTACTCGAAACCACATTAACAGGGGATGGAGTAACACCGAGGATTTCTCTGATTTGATTTAAAATAACACAATTGTAATGTTATATAATTCAACAAACTTAAGTACACATTAACTAGTATATTTGAAACAAGAATTCTGGAAATACGCTTCCAAAAAGATTTCCAAAAGTAAACTAGCTAACCGAATTAATTTATTACCAAAAGAATTGAGAAGAAACTTGAAAAATAATTTTAAAGCTTTAAATATCACTTTCAATTTAAATCTTATTACAACTATTGTTATGATTTGCTGAACTATTTCAGTGTCATTCAGTATACCTTAAATCTGAAAATTTTTTAACATCTTTTTTTATTTTGACAGGGTTAGCAAATGCATTTTGAAATTTTCACAACACTACTTTTATAAAACATCGGGACAAATTTTATTAGTGTTTGAAGTGAAGGGGAAGTATGGGGAAGTTTAAAGTTTGTAGAAATTATTATGATAGTTATGATATGGGGGTGCCCTTCGTGGGGGGGTCTTTCTAATGGAGCCTAACCCGTATTTACGAAAGGTTCGAAGAAAACCACGAAAACTATGAACGATTAGGCCGACGGCCGCGATTGGGTTCGAACACAGCACCTGCTGCCTAGCAGTTGAGAGATCAGAACCTCTCAGCCACTGATAGGGCTAAAGTGAGGAGGAGTATGGGGGAAGAGATTAATCCATCTTTTTGTTAAATATGTACCCAAAATTTGAAGCTATTCAGATAATTTTATGCAAGGAAATTGCAATTTAAAATAAACAAAATGAAAGGGGTGGATTCTACCCCCCCCCCAAATATTTAACCTATAAACCCTTGCATTAACACGTTAAGTGGCATGTCATTCACCGGTGACAGACATTGAAATATCCGTTTTAGCCGCGTCAGTTGCCCGTGGCCGACAGCGTAAAATTATTATATAAAACTAAATATTACATTTCTTTAAGAAATTGATGCATTTTTTAATTTTCCTTTTATTTTATTAAAGGATATCATTAATTAAACTGGAAGATCAGTGTCAGTCATCCATGACTGACGTGGAATTCAACGTGTTAAAGGTGTAAATATCCTTCTAATAAAAGGAGACCAAAATTTGAAACTACAGTCGACTCCCGTTAATTCGAAATCGGATAATTCGAATCTTCGCTTTATTCGAAGTCCCGAAATTTTCAATGGTAGAATAACGTTAAAATTTTTCATTAATTCGAACTCATTTTCTCTTGACTTCGTTTAATTCGAACTAACGAGAATTCCAATTTTTCATTTTTCTTTTCTTTCTCACGGATTTCAGATCATTTGAATAACTTTCTTACTTTCATTTTTGTGAAAATTGTTCCGAACGATACAATGCATTTGATATCCACTTTCTTAGAGCCCCATATGTCCATCAGTGTCGCTTTAAATTTTTCTTCCATTGTGCTTGTTTCTAATCTTTTAATTAGTTTTGAATTATATATTCTGATTTAATATTAAGTCATATTCTAATGATAACAGACGAAATAAGTTAAAAAAACACTATAACATTAATTCCTTTGTAGTAGTGTACTATATTAAGCATATTTTCCATAATTCGAACTTCGGATAATTCGAACATTTCTTGTGGTCCCTACAAGTTCGAATTAACGAGAGTCGACTGTAATTGGTTCGCGACAAGGAAAATCTAGGTAAAGCTAAATTAGTTGGAGAGGGAGGGTTTCTTTTACACTTGAGCTATACTTGACCTAACATTGTAATTTGATTTCAATTTTCTAATAAATTGATGCCCAAACTTCAAGGAAAATGTATAACTGTAAACAAAATTTTTTGTTTAAGCCTATTTAAGAAGGGAGGGTGGGTGTTTACCAGTCACTTTATATTTGATCTAGAACCCACCAAAACCGAAATAATCAGCTTCACGAAATAAGTGGAATTTATTTAGTAAACTTATGCGAGTTTGCTTAGGAACATGAGTCTTGTATGATTCAGGTTCATCCAAATTTTGGGTTTAACAGTATTTTAGCAGATTTTGTAAATTGATACACTTTAATTTGCACAGCATTGAGATTCCTGAATTAAGTATATTAAAAATAACACTGACTTGCAATTTGTTCCAAATTCAATTTTGTCATAAATGTAATTAATCATATTGTATAATAAGTCGGAGAAAGACATTTTAAGGAATTTCAGAATTAAGCATTAAAGTTAGAAATTTCAGGATTTTTTTTTCAAGATAAACTACGACCCCTGTTTTAAATATTTCATACTGTATAATAGCATGCGTAATTAGCTCGGATAAATCTCGGATAAACTATCCCCTTCCACCAGCCGTGAAACAACCTTTGAACCAAAAAGAGTTATCTACTTCCTTTCCTAGTGTTTGAAATAATCGTTAATTTTGATTCCGAAAATTATAAACGGATTTTTCTCCTTTCATCCCTGGTATTGATATATCTTACAACCATCATGTTTTGCGAGTAGTACCAATCAAGTTTGCAGACTCAGGACGGTAAAATTAATTAATCTCCACGTTTTTTAGTGTTACTCGGCGGTGGAAATTGCTAATTTTATGCTATAGTGCACGGAGCTAACCAAAAAATATATGTAAATGAAGAAGCGTAAATGAACTTATATTGTATATCAATATCGAGGACAGTGGCAAAACTGAGATCCGCAAAACCCTGCGACGTAGAGGGGGGGGGGGGCATGGAAGTAATTGTGAAAATAAACATCTTAAACGGTCATAAACGGTTGATCATTTTAGTATTTTAAGAACGAGTCATTTGTATTGAATAACAAATGTATATTTTGCGTACTCCAAACCTGATCTGCGCATAAAAAAATCATACGCAGAATCCGGGTCACGAAACGGGGACCCCGTTTTGTTATGAGAAATAGATATAGATTCTAGGGGGCCTTGTGGAAAATTTTGCCGAGGACTCAAAACTATAGTTACACTACTGATTGGAGATTTCACAAAATCAATATATAATTGAGAATAAAATGTTTCAACGATGCATAAACCCATTTTTATCTAATAAATTCAAAATTTTCACTTAAAATCCAAAATACTGCAATATATTTTTCAAAATGGAACAAAACCCTGTGTATTTCATGGGCATTCATTTTTGACCATCCGCAGCATGACAACAGTGTACTTGCAAAAACCCCTTGTTTAAAAGATATATATTGAATATTTTAAAACTTTTTTTATTTTTTGGAAAACATTCTGAGAATATTCAAAAGTAGTTGTAGAACTTTTTGTATTGTTATTAAAGCCTTTTGTAGAACACATATTCAAGTATTCTATATTATCCAGCTAATGCATAATACAAAGTGCTTTTGCAAATGAGAATAACTTCTCCAATAAATATTTTGATTTTTCCAGAAACTGAATAAACAATATTGCATCCAATAATTTATGCATAAAAAATAAAAAAATAAAATATGCTTTTTTTTCTTTGTAGCCACCTTGGATAATAATCAAATCTGAATATAATGATGGTTCATTAACAGAAACAAATGGCGACTTTGGAACAGCAGAATTAAATTCAAGTATTGAAAGCACCTCTTTAAATATTAGCAGTCACTTGTATATTAAAGCACCCATGGCGCGAGGATTTTCAGATTCCTTCACATCATTATTCTTCTTCTCTAGCTAAAGATTTAAATGAAGATTGCTTGCAATGGACAGAAAAAAGTGAGTAACTGAAACATTTAATCTGCAAATACACAGACAATCCCTCTACAGCTCAACGAAAGCAAGTAGAAGATATAATTTTAATTGAAGGTGTGGAATTTGTACAGAGTGTACTTTCGACAATCTCTTTATATTATTATAATAACATAAAATATTCTCTCAAATGCACTGGGACTTACAATTTCATTGAACTAAAGTTGTTGGTTACTTTATGTAAAAAATTAAGCAAACTGTGATAAAATTCTAGATTACAATTTTAAACCATAATATCAATAAAGTTTTGTGCATATTATGAAAGTTCTCTGAATTTTTATTTTTGATTATATTATTTTTTAATTGCATAATATCCTTGATATCATAAGTCGTCCTTGATATCATAAGTCGAAGGGATTCTAAAAAAGTATTATGTGATAGCTATTTGTTCAGATACGTCATTTACAGGAATTTGTAATATCAAAGAGAGAAATATATTTTATATGAAGTATCAAGAGTACACTGTATTAAGATTTTCAATTTTTTTTAAAAGGTTATCTTCTTTCGGCAGCTAAATATTCTTTTTTTCCCTTGACATCTGAAATTGAATTTTGTGCTTTAACCAAATGAATGAATCTCTTTAAATATGCTAATGCTTAAATTACAATTATTTTTTTTTCCATACCTTTAAAATTTTTTCAAAAATTTAATTGATGAAATTTTTTTCAAAAATTTTTGCATATTTTAACTTGCCTTAAAAATTTGTGTAATTAAACCTTAATAGTATAGTACATATCCTTCAGATACTGTAAAACATTTAAGAATGCTTCGTTAAATATACCATTTTATGCCAAATGACTAATCTGTTGTATTAGCCAAATGACAAGTTGATAATCTGTTTAAATTATTAAATAATATGGCAAAATTATCTAAAGGTTATTTTAAAAATACACAATTGCTTTGTACGAGATTTTGCCAAAAAATGTATACTTTGTGTTATATTATCTCTTAATTTAAACCTTTAAAGTGGTATATTGAGCTTGATATAAATGTGGAAAAACTTAAGCATGTCTTTTTGTAGATCACAGCACAATATCACTCATTTAGATATTTCTTTTGTTTCTCAAGTGTATATTTATCATAATTTATCCTTGCAATAACCAATACCCTTGCACTAACCAGCGCCCTTACATATTCTAACCAATTGATTTTTGTAAAAGTAATTTTAATATATCCATGATTTAAAAATAGATTTTACTCATAGATATCCTGTATTTTTTTAGATTTATTTTGTCAACTGAAAAATGAAAACAACTAATTAGAAATATTTTCAATACAATGTTTAACTTTCAGCGTGCAGTCATTGTTTATATTCTTAGCAAAGATTACTAATTCATTAATCTGTATCATGTTCAAGAATCATACTTAACTGTAACTCTAAGGCATCTAAAAACTCTCTGAATATCATGCTGAAAATTAGAAGTAACTTATTGAAAAAGGGCCTTAACATACTAGATTATAGATTTCTGGACTTTTCAGATTTGCATAACTTTCCAAACAAATTTTTGGTAAAGTTCCTGTGAAAATCTGCGGCAGAATTGTTGCCACTGGATATCCCAGGAACATTTACCGTATTCCGTGAAATGTTTCAGATCTTTTCACAATGAAGAAACTTAACTGAGATTTTATGCGTAAAGTTCCAGGCTATAAGTTTCAGAGTTTTTCAAAATGAAGGAACATAAATGAATTTTCATGAGTAATGTTCCAGATGAGAGATTTCGGAATAGCGGAACCTAACTGAGATCTTATGAGTAACATACCATATTAAAGATTTCGGAAATTTTCAGAAAGGTGGAACCTAACTGAGATTTTATGAGTAGCATTCCAGATTATAGGTTTCAGAGCTTTTCAGAATGGAGGAATTTAACTGAGATTTCACGAGTAATGTTTCAGATTGTAGCTTTCAAAACGGTGGAACCTAACAGAAAATTAATGAGTAACGTTACACATAAAAGGTTTCTAGACTTTTCAGAATGGTGAAACCTAACTGATATTTCATGAGTTACATCCCAGATTATAGATTTCTGGACTTTCCTGGCATATGTAAGTTTCCTGGCATTTTTTGGATTAAATTCCTGGGAAAACCTGTGGCAGAATAGCTGCCACATGTTTTCTTAGGAACCTTACGCAAAATTTTTTACAGTGTAGACATGGAAACTGATACTGGATATTTTTTATATTATGAAGGAAAAGAATTATTTAAATATATAAAACTATTTGCCAATTTTCTTTTATTTCTCCTCCATCAACATTCATCATACAAGTTTCAGTTTAAGTATCCAATAACTCAGAGCTGTCGAACGCCCTGCCTGCGGGTGCCATGGCGCCCGTTTGAAAGTTTCCTGTTACTAGTCTTTAAAAAATGGGAAAACATTCTTGTAAAAGATACTATACTTTACATAAAATCCTTAATATTTGCTTGGGAGATGGTTTAAAAATCTATACAAATGTACAATTATAATGTAAATAACGTATTAAAAGAAAAGTAACAGAACATGATTAGTTTTTAAAAAATACTAATCATATGCTGTTTTTTTTTTAAAATTAATTTCCAGTTATTCTTTATAAATCTTTTTTATGGGAGTTATGCCGATAGGAATTAATATATGTCGGTAACTATTGTTTTTCAATATGTTAAGAAGTAAAATGAAAAAAAAATAATCGAATGTCACTCTGCTTCGTGCATGGAAGTTCAGCATTTTTGTTATTGTTATTGTTATTGTTGTTTGTTTCACCGGCCATTTGACTGTTTTATAAGACGGGATAAAGGCTGATTTCTTTTCTCGTTTAGACCTTTGAAACTTTAGGTAATTTTGATATATAGGTAATTTTGATGAATTTTTTAAAATCTATAAAATCATGCGAAAGAATTTCATTCTATGAGAGAACTTCCATGTTTCCTCTTTGGAACCACCAATGTCTTTGTTTCTGTATTTTTTGTAATGAAAAATTTACACCCCCCCCCCAAGAAAAAAAAATTAGTAATGCCATTTGCGCCCCCCCCCCCAAAAGAAAAAAAACCTGGCAATATATCTTATTATATTTTTATTTTAATAATAGGGGATATTTTCTTTTCTGGCTCCTTTCAATTCAAAAATGTTTGAGATAACACTTCGCAGAAAAATGTAGTATTCGAAATTTATTACAATTTGCAGTTATTATTAGTAAGTAGTAGTAGTATTTTACTTGGCGCTTTAGATCTATAGGGGTATGATGTTTTTACTGCGTTATGCATTTGGATATTTGTATTGCTACTAATGTTAAAAGATGGTTTTCTTGCATGTTTTGAGCCATATTAATAATGGTGCCCTTCATTGCTGGCCAAAAGCTGAGACTTCCTCGAAAAGTAAGATTATGTTTTTCAGTCAACAGACAAAATCTTCACAAAAATTACTTTGCCTTTTGACGTTTACAGGGCCATCGCTAAGACTTTTTATTGGGGGGGGGGACCTAAAATTGCCAAGTCAAATTTCAATATTTGCCAACTCATTTTACAATTTTGCCAACTTACCCCAATTAGAAAATGAATTATAGCCCTTATTTGTTAAAAGTTTAATAATATTCCCAATTAGTTTGGTAATTTTTGCCAATTCTATAAAAAATTGAAAATATAATTTTTATTAAAATTTTAAAGAAAATTTGCCAACTAAGTTTGTAAATTTGCCAAGAGTAACAACATTCACAAATGTTTTGGGGCGGGGAGAATCCCCCCCATCCTCCCCCTTAGCGAGGCCCCTGGACGTTTATCTCTTTCTTTTCTCAGGTTTCAAGTATAGGTATATTAAGCGTCGGCTGAAAAGTGGTGAGAGGGGAAAGTTACTAAAAGCGACAGGACTGAAAATATACAAAATATTTGGTCAAAATCTTTTACCATTCAAAGAAAAGATGAAAAGAATTTCACCCAGTTGGCCTAGCCTAATAGGTGTATGCTTTGTTGCCCAATCAGGTAACCTTTTGGTTTTCGATCCTGAATTTTTTTTTATATACATTTAATTTATTTGTGATAATAAAAAAATACCCATGTCTATTAATTGGTGGTTTTCCTAAGTACTATCCTTACGTCCAACTAAAGATAAATGTTAATTTATCTTTAGTTGGATGTAGGGATACTAGATCTACGAGCTGAAGCGTCCGTCATTGATGTGCCTTTGGGTTTGCCATATGTACCCAGTGCCCATTAGCTTCTATGTAAACGCAGGGGAATGAAGCTGCATTTTGACAATTATTTTTTATTAAATACACGTTACGAAATTTATGATGGCATGTTGCTCGGTGATGAATTGTTAAAAGTATTTCAAAAAAGGACACAGGGCGTTCTAATTTCTTGAAGAAAACACAAGACGAATTAAGTGAATTACCAACTGTCATTGAAATAAATGGCGCGGTTTATGAAAGCGCCAAATTCAAAAGTCCGTCAAAGCTTGTAAAAATAAGTGATGATTACGATTCTTTTAAATTTAATTTTTTATATCTCTAATTATATAATTCTCGTAGTATAGCAGTTCCCAATTAGGGATACGCAAACCCTTGGGGATACGTTGCGGGTTTGCTGAGGGTAAATAAGTAATTGTTTAAATCACAAAAATGTTAATTACAATAAATACAATATATTCAAATAATATATAAACCATTATATATAATTATTATACATTACATTAATGTATTAATTATTACATTATTTATTTGTTTATTATTTATTATTTAATCATATATTTATCTTTTTGATTTACTATGAGTTAATAAAATATTATAATTTTTTAAATAAATATTTGTAAATGAGCATATTTTTTAATATTTAATATTAATTAGTTATACATTTAATTTTTTATTGATTTACTATGAGTTAATAAAGTATTATCATTTTTTAAATTAATTCTTGCCAGTGAAATTAATTTTTAATATTTAATTTAATTTGTTTATAAAATTATTTTTTTTAATTTACTATCAGTTAATAAAATATTAAAATTTTTTAATGAATTCTTGTTAGTGAAACTAATTTTTAATATTTATTTTTATTTATTTTTACAATTTTTTTTATTAATTTACTATCAGTTAATATTTTTTTTAATCAATTAATCTTAATGAAACTAAGTTTAATATTTAATATCACCCAAGGACTAATAATTAAAATCAAATATTTATATTAATGCAATAATAACGTCAATAATGGCATTTTATTTTTTGACATTCTCATATTCTAGTCAGAAAAAATACATTCTTCATTACCAATCTAATTTTTAGCACATATTTATTAAATTTAATATTTATCAGTTCCTTGTCACTTTTTCTCCTTATCACTTTTCTGCCGCGTCACGTTTTTTTCTGTCACTTTTTTCCCCGTTTATCACTTAGATGATGCATTTGTTCAAGTAATATATCGTCACCTGAGAATAATAAGGTTCTAACTGACATTTTGAAAAAAATTCACTTTTTGGCATAGGAATGTTCTATTTGTATCAATGAATGCATTTCTGCATTAAAATTTCGATATATATAATTTACATGCGCTTGCGAAAGAGAATAATATAGTTCCATCAGAAATTATTGAAAGCAGTCAGAATAACAGAGTTCTATGTGCAAAGTAATCGTAGACAGCATATAAGATAACATATTATTATTGCATTTTACAATATATAATGAAAACCGGCAATATTTCTTTTATTGTGTCAAAGAATATATTATTTCGATAAGTAAATTGTTTTTTTTTTTTTTTTTTTTTTTTTGTAAAATATAGAGTTTTTTTTTTATCAATAAAAATCCTTTTAAATATGTTTTTAGTACGTCGATATGAAAAACGAATTGTGTTTAATTTTATAAATGGTCCTGATCCAAAGAAGGATGACGGACTAATCCTAATTCATTTCGAATTAAAAAAAAATCCCATGGGAAGAATGGATGGCAGTTTAGATGAAGCAGCAGCTCTAGATACTCTTGATGCTAAAACATTAAAAAAAAACAGTAAAAGTAATTGTTACAAATCTAATTGATAGCAGGACTATGGGTTTTTCGTAAGTTAAAAGTGCCTTTATGTAATTATGTACATCCTACTGGCAATACCTTATCTCCATCTGCGAACAAAATACCCGAAGCAAATTTTCAAGCAGAATAGTCTCAAATGATATCAAGAATAAAATAAAAGCTCATATTGAAAGTTTTCCCAGCATTGAGTCACACTACAACAGAGCAAGCACTAAAACAACATATTTAGAATCAGGGCTTAACTTATAGAAAATGTATGACTTGTACTTTCAGAAATGCAGAGAAAGCAATGTAGAGCCAGTGAAACTTTCATGTTATAGGCACATATTTTATACGCAGCTTAACATAGAATTCAATAAACCAAAGAAAGATAAGTGGGATCACTGGGAGGAGTATAAACATGCTGAAACCCAAGGAGAAATTAATAATGACATGCAATTTAAATATGATCTGCACAAAAAAGTTCTATCCACCAGAACTCTCAGAAATGTTGACAGAAATTCCCCTGATAAGTCAGTCATTTGCTTTGTATTAGAAAAGTTATAACATGTCCCAAAAGTGATGTCAGCAACTTTTTCTATAAAAAAATTAACTTGCATAACATGACAGCGTAGGCAACATGGAAGAAAGGAAAGAAAGCATATTGTTGCTTGTGGATAGACGACATGTCAGAGATGGGAATGCTCAGCTGTATCAACGACTGTTCGGAAGATACTGACAGACCATGCTGATAATTTAATTTTATATTGTGACAGTTGTGTTCCTCAGAATAGAAACCAATGACATCTTATGCAGTTGCAATACTTATACATCCACATATTATGGACATTACTCTAAGATATTATTGTACACCTGGACATTCATGTGTGCAAAAAGTGGATAATATTCAGAGCCAAATAGAAAGACCAATGAATTTAGCAGAATATTTTTTGCCACTTTCATTTATACGTCTGTTGATGAGGGTAAATCGCAGTAATCCATTTACAACCCTGACTCTGCGAATGAAATCAGAACAGTTCTTAGATTTCCACTCGCATAACCAAAAATTTGCCTATAATCTCGTTCCGTAGACCAAGGTGATACAATTATGATTCACACAACTTCTTTATAATATTGAGTTAAAGACAAGCAACTGTTGTGACGAGAATTTCACACCGGTGAATTTGCAAAGGAGTCCCTCCAAACGACGAGGAGTATCAACATCATTTACACAAAGGAATTTTCCAAATCCTAAAGTGGCACAGAGAAAGAAGGATTGCATTAACAAAGATAAAATAAAAGACCTGCAGAGCATGCTAAAGTAGTTTCCAACAGATGAAAGGTTCTATTTTTAAAATATGTTTAAGAGAAGTTAGCCTAACTGTAGTATAAAATAAAGCATGGTTTATGGAACATCCAAAATTTCGATTAACAAAAGAGAATCAAACTTATTTTGTTGTTTTAAAAAGAACAAGAAATTTTTTTCCTTAGAGATACAGTCTTTTCTTTTAATCAAAAGTATACCTGACTCTAATACGAAAAATTTCATTTATAATTCATTTCATTTATCAATATAATCACAATTTTTTGTATCAATTTTCATATTCCCCCACTGAAATAGCACGCTAAAAAAGGAAAACTATTGGGTTCCTATTAAACAAAATTAAATATTTAAGCTATTTTATGTTCAGTTAAATAATATATTTAATTTATATATATTCATTAGTTTTGTGAAGATGGTTTAATTAGTATGAATAAGTGGAAGCCGGCGATTTGCTGTTATTGTGCTACAATATCTATTTTACTATCCACTGAAGTTTATTCGAATTAATCAACGAAATCTCACTTTGTTAAACTATAAAAAATTACTCAAATTAAGAAAAACATGGTTTTTTCATGATAGAACCTACTTATTCTAAAGATAACACGACGTTTGAGAATAATATAGTTCTATCAATTTTTTTAAATGCAAAAAAATCCGTGAAAACGTTTTTTAAAATTTTTGATTTTGTAGAATTAGTGTCTATACCTACATATGAACCTATTAATGCCAAAAGTTTTTTGCAAACTGTAATAGATACACGTACACAGCATGCTGATTTTCAAAGTCTTCTAACTCGAAATTTATTTTTGGCCAGATGGAACCATCTTATTCTCAGGTGACGATATGATAAACAATTTCTTGAGATCGCCAATAAGGCGCTAAAGTCGCCAAGAAACAGGGATGTACCCAAAGCAAAGACCTTAGAGGGAAAGACATGAAGGCTTTGGAAACCGTAACTAACTGAAACAGTGCAAACAGCACTGCTAGGAAACACGCTCAAAGGGGGAGATCCAATCGTAGGCTGGTTCATTGCATCCACCGATTCGCCAAATATTTTTCTAGTAAACCTCCTTGCGCCAACTCCCCCGCGAGAATTCAAAACGCCATTTCTTTTGGCAGTTCCTCTAGAGACTTAAAGATTGTGGGAGATTTTTTAATATGATTTGTTTGTTGTGATATATTTTTTATATTGCAAATAGATAGCCGATGAACACGTACAACTGAAAAGTCTTCAGTGATGCTGAACTTGTTAAATAATAAATTTTATGTATCGAAAGTTCCACTTTCACTCGAAAACTAACATAACAACGAACAGATTCATCTATAAGAAGTCTTCTGTAACGTATTGTATGAACTTTGACCTAACTCCTCTCCCTCCACGAAAAGGGATGGAGAGGGAGGGGGCGCGCACTGCTTTCGCGGGGACCGAGGGACCTAGGCGGGCAGCGATGACCACATCATTACTCCACATTTTGATAATTATCGCTACTGGTGATAATGCCAAAGCGCGCCAAGTGAACGCTTCTTTTCTTTCGCCCCTGTATGCGACTTCTATTGCCTAGCTATTTGCACTGTTTCACTGACATCTGTCGATTTACGTTACGCCTATGGAGCCTTCACATCTTTTCCTCTAAGATCTTTGCCCAAAGTGTACCTAAATATGGCATGGCGATGGAACGAGGACATGATCTTTTCCATATACATTGAATCACCAGTTATGGGATTCAATGAAGTTAAACTCTTTACTTTACGTCATAATATCAAATAAATCATCTCTTTTTATATAATAAAACAATTTTGAATTTTTTCCGGCTTGAGCTGAGTTTTTTAAACGATCTAAAGTTAAATTTCGTTCCCGTTTAATAATGGAATTGAAAATAGTCAATTCTATTGAGAAAAGCATGAATATCATTAGGGAAATTCATAGCAGATATTTTGTTTACTTTTAAAGAAGTTAAATAAAAAAAGATTTTTAATGATACAAAATTATTTACTAATCCCCTATTGTCCCTTCAATATTCATTTCAAAAATGTAGTTTAGTTTAAGTATCAAATAAATAATGCCAAAAATATAACAAAATGGTCGACTTTTAAACATTTTTTTTTTCATTTTAAATTTTGCGAAGCTTTTATTCTCAGAACAATCTAAATTTTTTTGAGTTAACTTAAATAAAAAATTATAATGTACCATTTAGTCAATAAGTTAGTAATAATATTGAAATTTCATCCATTTCCCCCCCCCCTTCCCCCCAAAATATCTTTCTTCAGTCAGATTTTATTGCAAGATTGTTTTCGGATAACAGATATAAGAACAAGAACGACAAGCACAGATAATAAAACATCTCCAGCACACATTGTGTATACTGTTAAGAATTTTATTTCTTTCATATAGTGAAATACGTTATTGTTCGCACTGTAACAGAATATTTTTGCATGTCTCTGTAAATGAAAAATAAATGTCAGGGTCTGTTGATGATGGCGCACGATAGGTCTTTAGGGAACGGGTTTGTTTTCATTTCAATCGAAAACAGAAAACACTTAAAACGCGAATGCTCCGAGAACGCGCGACAATTTCTAGCATCCCTATAACGAGATTACTAAAGTGTGCGAAATCTCAGAACGCGTAATTCTACTTTAAAGTATACCCACGACAATGGCACGATTTCGCCTTTCATTATTGCCACAGAGAACTTCAAGAAGCCCCGCCCACCATCTTCATTTTGCATTTCTAGATGGGCGGAGTCCGCCGTTCCATAGTTACTTAACAATCGAAAGAGTGTATCGCATACAGAGAAATAAAAGCATCAATAAATGCTTTGAAAAACTGTTTGCTTATATTGAGGTCATTACCGCTTTTAAAAGACACCGAATCTTTTTTTTTTTTTTTTTTTTTTTTTTTTTTTAGAAAGGTGAAATTTTCAAAGCCAAGCTTAACCCTTTTCTATTGCGGCATAAATCTGTTTGAATTATAATGAACTTATAAAGGAATTTATAAAAGAATTTATTAGAAAATATGAGCTCGCTTTTTTCAGTTATGTTATAAATGTTCAGTTATGTTTTCAGTTAACTATTCTGGGTGCCAGGAAAATTAAGATAAGTTACCCTTAAAAAGGACACTGCGCCGGAAAGGGTTAACAGATTTGCTTCGAGCATTCTACTCCGATCTGAGTGATATAATAAATTTTGGACTCTTGAAATGGAAGGGCCTTCTGCTCTTATGGCACACATCTTTATAATCTTAGTCTTAATATTTACAATTGCTTTTTTTAGCTCACAAGCTATCAAAGCCTGAGAGCTTATGTGCCCGCCCGTTCTGTATGTACGTTCGTACGTGCGCAACGCGATAACTCATGATAAAAATATCCGATCCACTTGAAATTTTGTATATAGGTATATCCTGACAAGGCGCTTCCCTGATTAGTTTTTGGAGTTCATTCGATATGTATAAGAGGGGGAACAAGGGGGGCTCATGCCCCTCCCCTTAATTGATATAAATGGGTTTTTCATGCAAAATTAAGTTTTCATTCAAAATTTAGATATAGGATCATTCTGATGAGGCGATTCCGTGACTGTTATTAGGTGTTCATTGAATAAGTATAAATAGGAGGAACGGGGGTTCAAATGCCCCTCCCCTTAATTTATATAAATGGGTTTTTCAAGCAGAATTGTTAGATTTTGTTCAAATCTCTGACACGTTTTGGAAGATTAATAATTAAGTATAAAAGAAGGGAATAACTCCTCTTAAATTATATAAATGCTAAATGAATTTTTATTAAGAATTATCGGATTTGCTCTGAATTTCGGTTATAGATTTTTTATATGATATAGCATGTCTTTGATAGTTTAGGAGGTTCAATGATTAAGTATAAAAAAGAGGAAAGGGGAGAGCTGTTTCCCCTTCTTAATTTTTTTTTCGAATGGAATTAACCCTTGAAAATACAAGGCTGTAATGTACAATTAGTATGTGTAGCCTGTGAGCTCAATGCCATCAGTTTAACTGGGCAATATTCTTTTCATTCTATTTGTATTAGTTGCAGACAATGTGCAATATGGTACATATTCATGCCATATTGTTTGATTGTTAGATTAGTTGATTTCTTTTATGAAATTGTAATTTTTTATATCCATGCAATTACTATTTTTTCCATTATGACTGTAAAATATGACTATTTATAATAATATTGAGAAAATAAATTATTATTTTGGTTAATTAAAACATCTTGGCTAAACATTTTGTTGTAGACTTTCGTTAAAAAATGTGCGCTTTAAATAATCATGAGCGTTTGAATTAGAATCGAGTATTTCCAGTTCCGTTAAAAATTCGAAAGATATTTATCTCTTTAAAAAAAATTAATTAGCTAGCTTTAGAAAAAATCATTTCAAAGATTTCATTTAATTATAACTTATAAATATAAATAGCCTGTAATACAATTGGATTAAATTTCACTCTTCTTTTAAAAAGACATTGAATCCAAATGCTTGTCGCTGGTGATTCATGTCATACATAAAAATAAGTAGCCCTCTTGCCACTCACTAAATCTACCGATCTAGAAATATGTTACTGGGCGTTAATAGGTTAACTCTTTCTTGTGCAGTAACCATACGTCCAAATCTACTAATTTTAATTCCAAACTTACAAACGACATCCAGAACATTTCAAAGAAAAAATTACTTTTACTATGAAAGCTTAAAGCAGTAATGAGTTAACTCTTTTCGGCCCCATGTTCCCACGTTCGAACATATTAATTTAACCCCAAAACTTACAAATGGCACCAAAAATATTTTCATAAAATTAAGAGTAAATAAATAATTAACGGGTTAAAGAAGTTTTGTGAAAACTCGAAGTTACAAGTTTTATTTTCTAAAACAATCGTTTGTAAATTTCAATGCCAGTCAGTCATTTCATTATTTTACGAATAGAATTTTTTCTGCGTCGGAAAAGTTAAATAACCTCATTAGGCCCAGTTAACTTCTCAAAGAGTTCAGTCTCCTCGCTTCAAGGCAGTTCTCAAATCCAAAATGGCGTCTTTCTCACACTAATTTTCTAATTATTATTTTTTTCCCCGGAAACGTATCAAATTGAAAAGTGTAACTGTTTAATTTTTCTATAAAATTAAAAGATTTTTTCGAAAATGTTGTTGAATTACCAACAACATGCACCAAATTTCCGGATATGCCAACGCACGAAAGTTAAAAAGCTAGCGTAATGTACGATAACAGCTAAAAATTCCAAAATATATTTTTCCGAAAAAACAAACAAACAAACAAAAGGTGACAAATTACGTCCATAATCATACCTGCAAGTATCATGATTGATGTTAAAAGACGAGTCAGATAAAATGTCAAAACTTCGTGTTGTTGCCCTTGCCGCCAATGCTCTTTCAACTGAGCCATCCCGGACGAATACTGGAGGACTCATTCACCCAACTAACCTTAACGATACGTTAATGCAGAAAATGTTCTATGTTCTATTATAAAATAACTCCAATGTTCTATTATAGAATATTTAATGTAAATGTTTTATTATGAAATATCTCCAAAACTTAATTTACTTCTTGATGCAAATAATTTTAAAATAAATCAAAATCTTATACCGTTAATATTTACGAGAAAATATTTAAATATAATAAATCAACTAGTTGCATTGTGCGGTACAAATTGTTATTCATTTTATCAGGCTGCTGATCATACAGCGGTCTGTAATGTATAAAAATCAGAAGCCCCTGCACCTGCAGGCTTGTCAATTTCAGTAAGCAATAACTCACTTCAGCTCTTGGAGCTCAATGAATGGCGCCATCTTTTTCCTTTTAGAGAAATGTATGCAATTTTGATAAGTAACAATAAAAAAACTTAACCAACATTATTTTCCCAAATTATATAATTTTTCTCAGCTATGTAACAAATACTTCTAAAAAATGTTTGCTATCTTTTTCCAATTAAATAATAATTATAATTATAATAGATTTTCTTCTTTTTTTTAAGTCCATAACAGTAGCAGGAGATGGTGTAAATTAGTTTTTTTGTTGTGTAGAATTTTTTGTCACATAAAGCTTCCAAAATGTCCATAATATATAAAAAATATATCCATATATTCAATTATTTATTTGTACATGGTCGTCTCGTTCGATTAAGGAACTATGACGCCCATCCTGATATCGAAATTATGATGCTGGGTAGATTTGTTGCCACAAGTACTCGGGGAGATTTTTTTACTTCTAAAATGTTTGCATATGTAAGATATGTATGTCATGAAACCGAAGATTATGTCCTATTATTTTCGTGTACACCGAACGTGGAGCCGTGATTTGAAGGATTGAATAGAGACTCACATTTGAGCAGGAAAGTTGGCCGGGATATGAGAAATATTTGCCAAAGTAGTCACCTGCAGAAATAGCGTTTTTGAATCGCAGCGAGCGTTGGAAAAATTGCTTTCGGAAGTAAATAGTTTTTGGTTATTGGACATACGAGTATGTGGTATTTGAAATATTCCCATAGTTTGATTAATTTAAGAAAAATCAATATTACGTCAATTTTTTTTTTTTTTTTTTTTTTTTTTTTTTTTTTTTTTTTACAAGATTTCAACGTGAAAGCAGAAAATAAAATAAATAGCTTGGTAAATTTCTTTTTTTTAAGCAAATATTACGCCATATTGGAAATATAATGAAAGAAAGGCAGGTGAATATGATGATTTTTTATATTTTAGATTATAATTGCAGAACTTATGCTTCAAACCGCAAAAACACATTAAACTTTCTTTTTAAAAAAAATGAATGTTATTTGAGAGGAAAAATATACATTTTAATAAAGTACTTTATTGAGATTGGTTGGAAATAGCGTATATTTTAGATGTCGTTCCTTTTAATCATATAATAGTTTCACGATTTCTTTTAAAAAAATTTAAAATACCCTTTTTTATGAAAATTATAACATATTTGTAATGAATTAAAACTTGTGCAAATTCAATTACAGTGGAACTTGGATAATTCGAAATTCTGGCTAATTCGAATCTTTTGCTTGGTCCCTTGAATTCTGTATTAAAATAATGTAAAAAAAATGTGGATGTTTCGAATTTTAGTTTAGATAATTCGAATTTTTGTTGTATTGCCTTCCAAATTTTGCGATAAATATTAATCCTGAGACTTTTTTCAGCTAATATTCTAAATAGTAAAACAGTTTGTTTTAATTGTCTTTGGACTTGGCAAAATTCCAATACTTAGCCACAACCTAACCAATCTACGACATGTTGTCCTTTTAATTGGCAATTGTTCGGCTCACAATAGCATTTCCAACATGAAAAATGTGGAGGTTTTTTCCCTTTCATTTTTTTTCCCCGGCCAACATGACATCTATGGACCAAGGAATCATCAAAAACTTTAAACATTTCTACAGGCGTCTGTTGGTCGGAGATTTTGCCATTAAGAATTCTTAGTGCTTCAAGAATGATGTAGGTAGGCATGGGAGTGAGCGAACGATTATGAAATGCTTTCAGAAGAAAGAAACAGAAGGAGTAAATGAAGTGGAAAACTTTGACAAAATTGATCCTGATAACAATGATCGCGTATAAATAATAAATGAAGCCACGTATAAATATATAAACGAATGAATGAATGTATTCCTTAAATGTTTGTTTATGTTATGGACAGGATTTTTTACAAATTTAATTTATCAAAAAGATCTACTCGAGAGTAAAACTGATTTACCCTCACCTACTACCGCCTTGGGGAAAAAAATGTTCTCTGTAAATTAATTGAGAAAAAATACCGAGCATAATTTAAATAGTTTAATTTTTAATGTAACTTATCAAAATTAAATACAGTCGAGTCTCTATATAACAAAATCCATTCTTCGAGTAA
Organism: Maratus speculifer; assembly: GCA_964019185.1. Classification (NCBI taxonomy): domain Eukaryota; kingdom Metazoa; phylum Arthropoda; class Arachnida; order Araneae; family Salticidae; genus Maratus; species Maratus speculifer. Next base: position 347,643,054 of record OZ025296.1, read on the forward strand.
AAAATCGTTACATATAGAAATTCGTTGTATAGAGAATAACGTTAAAATTCTTTTTTAATGTGTAAATTTTGAACAATTGTAATTTTTGATGTGTTTAATTAAGAATTTGAAATTGTTCATAACTCTACATAAAATATCACAATCAATAAGTACTGTATCAGTAGAGATGGGAAATATAGTTATTTTTGGTTAACAGGTTACATCGTTCCACACATTCACAGGTAACAGGTTTCAACAACCTGTTATTTTTGTAACTTATAACTAATAGATGAGATTATGCTGTCAACAGACATTTTAATTAGAGGGCCGTTAATTAAGGTATCTTGAATAATTTTTATACATGACGCTGTTGATATGGACGCTGTTTTAGTTCAGATAAACTTGCGCCTTTAAAATCAACATAGAGTTAAAATTTTAAATTTTGCAATAAAATTGAAAATAGACAATTTTAATTCAGAAGGGCATGAATATTTTTAAGAAAACTGTTAGTGCATTTTTTTATGCTAGTAATTTTTTTTTTCAATAAACAAAGTTATTTGCTATTTTACTTGTAAATTGCAGTCTCAATTTCCAGTAAATGATACCATAATATCAAGTAATTCGTTAACTTTTAATTTGTTATTTTCAATTTTGTAACGTTATCATACCATTCTGATAAATTTAAAATTCGGTATAAAATTTTGGTGCTTGTTGATTTTTTATTGCAATAAAAATTAAAGTATATTTTGGAGATGTTGAAATCGGAACTCCGTTCTCAAATTATGTATTATTACTGTCACACAGTCTTCCAGAATAAGGATAATAGACGTAAGGGGAAAAAAGTTCTAGTATAATTTATGAAACACTTTCCAATTTCAAGAAATTTAATTTTCTATTTTTTTTTTTTTTTTTTTTTCAAACGATGAAATCTGGTATAGTCCGTCTTGAAACCGAATTCTTTTGTGTATAAAATGCATGATTGTATATACGCCATCTTCCCCGTAAATGAAAATCAATGCGAGAATTCATTGATGATTGCGTTCGCTAGATCATTCTGGAAGGGCGGAGCTTATTTGTGATTTATTTCCGTTTTACCCCGAAAGCTAATAATTCGGACAGAGACGTACCTTTAAAACGCGAATGATCCGAGAACCGAATGAAATCTATTTCCTACACGGCTTCAAAATCTCAGATCGCGTAACATTACGTGAAAATAGATTCGCAGCGGCGGATTTCGACGTCCATTATTTTCAAATTGAAGGGCGGAGCTTGCCCAATGTGTCTTTCCGTCATCTGCGAGAAAGAGGTCTTATCGCTATTACAGACAAGCCATCATTTGAGGCTTACGGAGCTAGAGGTCTACATGGGTCCGAGCCCCAGCTCGCCGGTCGGGTTTGGACCCGACACGGGGTCATTAACTGTTTTCGGGACGGGACGGGCGTGGGCTTTAATTTGTTTGAAAACCCGGGCCAGGCCTACATATGAATCTCTTTTGACCTTTTTTTCTGAATAATCGGGCCGTGCCTTACTTATTTTTTCCGTACAATGCCGGGACTGATTTCATTCTTCCTTAGCTTCACAGACCATAATATTCAATTTTCATCCGAGATTGAATGTTTTGACTGAATTTTCCCGTTTGAAAATCATTTTCTCGGCTTGGCCAATGCTGTACAAAAATCAGCAAAATTTGGCATATACCAAACAAAGTTCATTAAAAACATAAATATCGCAGCCTACGGCACTTCTGCATTAATGAAGATTATAAACACGAAAAAACAAAAGACTAATTATTTTTAGTCAAAACATTTCTGTAAAAATCAATGTTCTGAAGAAAGTCACTCGGGCCGGGTTCGGGCCGAAATTTTAATTTTTATAACGGGCCGAGTCGGGTCGGCACTTTTAGGTGCGTTCGTAATTATGTAAATACGTAGCACCTATTGTTGCCGCTCAGTCCGTTCGTCTGTCTGTCTGTTCGTCTGTCTGTCTGTTCGTCTGTCTGTCCATCCGTCTGTCTGTCCGCATATAACAACGCAAAAACTACCCAACCGAATCGTTTGAAATTTAAAATACATAATTATTACATAATTTTGTCGAGTCATTTCAAATTTTATGAAAATCGGATGGATAGATCAATTACAGGGACAATCAAGAGGATTCCGTTACATTACGGTCAATGGGGAAAAAAGTTTAAAATGCATTTTAATCGTTCGAATTTTAAAACGTATAATTATTACATAATTTTGTCGAGTCTTTTCAAATTTTATGAAAATCGGATGGATAGATCAATTACAGGGACAATCAAAAGGATTCCGTTACATTGCGGACAATGGGGAAAAAAGTTTAAAATGCATTTTAATCGTTTGAAATTTAAAATATATAATTATTACATAATTTTGTCGTGTCATTTCAAATGTTATGAGAATCGGATGGATAGATCAATTACAGAGACAATCAAAAGTATTCCGTAACATTACGATCAATGGGGAAAAAAAGTTTCAAATGCATGTTAATGGTGTTGCACTCATTTGAAGAATGAATAGACTCGAATTGACATTATCTATGAAGTATATACTAAAATATGCATTCTGTACAATCTGTGATGCAAAGAACATTTATTATTAAATTAAAGGGCCACACAAATGTATTTCACTAAATAATGTTATACGGGGAAACATTGTTTGGGACGTGTTTTAATTATATTAAACTACTTCACATTTTATGAATAAGATATACGTTAATGAAGTATAATAAAAATTACTCTCTGTATATTTACAGGAACACAAAGATTTCGACCACTATACTGTATCCAAAGTACGCTCTACTATATCAGCAAAATCTGAATATTATAAGACTTCATTATCGTACGAACGCACATCATTTGCTACGCTTCACGTGCATTTTCCAACTTGTTTAGTTCGGGCCGGGCCGACATTTTTTTTAATTGAACGGAACGGGCTCGGGCCTGGTAATTTCGGATCGAGCCAGACCTTTTTTCAGAGCTGCACCAAAGTTGTATAAGTAAGCGTCGTAAAATAAATGGAAGAAGTGGCCTCAAGATTAAAGGCCGGGTCATATCAATCAAGGTCATAACGCAACCTGCCAGAAGGAATGAACTTCAAGAAGATTATTACGTACATAATAATTCCTTTTGTGCGAATGGCAACGGAATTGTTTTGTTTTTAGAATAAATAAAATATTACTTTAAAAAAATGCATAGAATAAAGTTTAGATTTGAAATATTATTGTAAATAAGTTTAGAATAAATAGCACCAAAACCTAAAAAAGTCAATTTATGAATCTGAAATTAGCGGAAATTCCGTTCACATTAATTCTGAAAATATAACTATGGCAAAAATTGCACAAATTTCAGCACAGCAGTGCCTCCTGTTGAACGATCTACACCAAAATAAAAAAAGGGTCATTTCATGTCAAGGAGTAATCGAATCTAAAGTTTCGTGAAATTTTATTCATTAGTTCTGGAGATTGAGCGATTGCGGAAATCTTAAATAATGAAACATAGCACCACCACCTATCGAGTGAGTTATGCTATAACATAAACTTGTCAAGGAAAATCTTTTTAAATAATAAACATAGTCATAAACAATACTTGTCAAGGAATATCTGAATCTGAAGTATGATGAAATTCCATGCTTCCGGAAATAGAATGCGTTAATTCCGTTCATTAATTCTGAAAATAAAGCTATTGCACAAATCGAACGAAACGAGGTATAGCAGCGTCACCTGTTTAGCGATTTACACCAGAAACTAATCAACACCAACTTATATCAGGGACTACCTGAATATAATTTTTTTATGAAATTAGATGCATGAGGGAGCGTCTGCAAAATTTATATCAAATACAGACAGATGGAAAGACAGACATTTTGAAAAAACATGTTTCTTCTGCTCTATGACCCTTAAAACGTGTATATGGGAATCCGAAATCCTATTGCTTGTAAAAATAGAAGAAAGTAAAAAATTTTGTTAGAAACAATTTTTAAATGACTAAGTATACGCTAATCACGCAAAGCAATGTTGCATCAAAAAGAAAAGTAGTTTTCGCTAAAAAAACAATCTTTTTACAAATGAGTAAAAAGTAATCGTCTTTTATTTATAACGAGGTGGAACCCGTCGAAATTCGACGAAAGAAAATCTTTAAGTAAGAACTGTTTTATTGATTTATAATAAATATACAAAATTAGTTACAGTAAAAAATGCATCTTATACTGGTCAGTCTAACTCTCTAACAAATATTATTTCAGGCTAAAATTAACAAAATACTATAAAACTTAATTATCCAAATTATTAAACGAAACAAAACCAAAATTCAGCAGATTTTATAACAAACGATATTTTAAAAATAGTATACGCATTTTAATGTCAATTTATTATTATTATTGTTTTATATATCATTTATTTATTGTTTTATTATTATTTTATATTTATTATTATTATTATTATTATTATTGTTTTAAGAGAAAATTCAGTGATTTTGTTGCCACAACTACAAAATTGGTACTAAAAACTATTAAAAAATTAACATCTCAAAAATAAATTGAGATACAGCTTTCAAACAAATTGCATTTTAAAGTACATATTTTTCTCTATACGACGGTGTAAAAATTTAAAAGGTACGGTGTTTAAAAGTATAAAATTTAGAGTAACGAAAATTGCAGGGGAAAAGTGTTGCCATTCGCAAAATGACGTATGCGTTACGCACAGATACGTTTGGCCTTTTATTTACTTTTCCCCCTCAATTTTAAGAGAAAATGGAGTGATGTTGCCACGATTACAAAATTGGTTCTAAAAACTATAAAAAAATTAATATATCAAAAATAAATTGAGATACAGCTTTCAAACAAATTGCATTTTAAAGTACATATTTTTCTCTATACGACGGTGTAAAAATTTAAAAGGTACGGTGTTTAAAAGTATAAAATTTAGAGTAACGAAAATTGCAGGGGAAAAGTGTTGCCATTCGCAAAATGACGTATGCGTTACGCACAGATACGTTTGGCCTTTTATTTACTTTTCCCCCTCAATTTTAAGAGAAAATGGAGTGATGTTGCCACGATTACAAAATTGGTTCTAAAAACTATAAAAAAATTAATATATCAAAAATAAATTGAGATACAGCTTTCAAACAAATTGCATTTTTTTTCTCTGTACAACGGTGTAAAAATTTTAAATGCGTGATGTTTAGAAGTGTAAAATTTACAGTAGCCAAAAATTGCAAAACCGAAATTGCTGGGGAAAAGTGTTGCCATTCGCAAAATGACGTATGCGTTACGCACAGATACGTTTGGCCTTTATAATATAGACAGGAATTGTGCGATCAACACCCCTTAGAAAGCAGCCCCGGAAATCCGACGTGAGACGCTGGAACTCAATTCACCAGTCTCTTCTATTCTCCTTTCCGCTAACGTATTCGTCATTAAAAGACTTAGCGAGTCACTTCACTCCCTACAGATTTATAACGTTCCTTCGGACACTGAATCTCTAGTAACGAGACTCAATGTTGTATATAATGCATAATTTGAATCTCACATCGAAATACAGTAATTTTTATAAATACAACATTATTTTGATGTATTTCCGGCATGAGTTATTTATTTTATCGTAACTGAAAATGACACTTCCAACGAGATCGAAATGCTAATTTTCTGTCGTATAGAATATTAAATGTTACAATAGTCGATTCTAAATCAGAAGAAAATGTCTACTAGTGAGAAGATTGGCGCCGGTTGGTTTTGATCTTAGGATCTCGTGATCAAGAAGCGAGAGCTTTAGCATCAAGCAAAAGGCCAAGCCAGTTACTTTCGCCTTATACTGATCGAGATCGCTACAGGAGTACCCCCCAATGAGAAAGACGTATTGCTGACGTCTGACAAGTGATATGCACTCATGAATAAATGCTGTCGTACGCATAGTGTGATGCGTGGACAGACTTTGCGTTGAGAGATTTTGTGTGGTGCTGCTATCTGTTGAAGATGAGGTGAGTTGGTTTCTGTGTGCTGAATGTTAATGAGAGTTGCGTGCTTGTCCGGATCACCAATGAGATGATTGGCGCCGGTTGGTTTTGATCGGGGTATCTCGTGATCAAGAAACGAGAACGTTAGCGTCAAGCAAAAGTCCAAGCCAGTTACTTTCAGCTAGTAACTAGCTTTATACCGATCGAGATCGCTACACTAGTTAGGAAATTCATAGCGGATGTTTTTTTTTTTTTTTATAAATCTTTTTTATTGTTTTTTTAATTAAAGAATTTTTTTAACTATACAAAATTATTTACTAATTTATTTTGTTATAACAAAATTATTTACTAATTTACTTTATTACTTATTTCAAAGTATTCACTAATTTAATTTAATATTATTTATTATTGTATTTTTTTTGCATCAACATTTATTATAAAAAATATAGTTTCAGTATCAAATAAATGATATATAAATTAAATTGGTTAATTTGTAATTTGTTATTTTAAATTTTGTGATCTTTCCGCTCTCTGAAAAATGTAAAATTCAGGATGAAAATTTGGTGAACTAACTAAATATAACTTATTGTAAATTAAAATATACTTTAGAGATGTTGTAATTTAAACACATTTCACAAATCACCAGTCCAGAAAATTAGTGTCTTTAGGTCAAGATTTTTGCTTGCAACCTGCACAGAAAATGAAAGTTTCGGCTCCTGCAAACCTCTAGTTAGGCTGTTGCCAGTACCCATCTAACAAAGTGTCTACTATAAGTATATATATATATATATATATATATATATATAATCAAGATAATTCAAGGAAACGCTCAAAATTTTTCTTCACGATACATGTGATACGAAAAATAGAATTACGTCATCTTTACAATGAACCTGCCAATCGTACTTTCACCAGTGAGTCGCTCAGAGCCGCTCATCAAAATGAGTGAAATGCCCATCCCTTCAGAAAAATCCTTTCAGACTTTAATTAAAGATCGACCTGGGCACGGCCAAACTTGATTCTAACACTTCATTATACGGCCTTCACAATAATCCATTAGTTTGGGAATCGTCAAAGAACTATTTTCGCCACTAGATGGCGTATTACATACTGTAAAAGAACGTTAATAATGCTTATAAAATTTTACCTTTATACATAAAAATATAAAAACGTCGCTGTATATGCGTTATACAAGATATAGATAATATCCGTATACTTTGCTTCGGTGTTTTTTATACTATAAACAGAAAAATTTAACGACTTGAAGATAAAAAAAAATAAATACAATTCTTTAAGCCACTAAGGAAGTATCATTTTATAAAACGCTGACTCCGCCCACTCTGGAATCGAAATTATGATACTGGGTGGGTTTGTTGCCTTATGCACTTGAGGAGGTTTTTTTTTTTTTTTTTTTTTTTTTTTTACTTTGAAAATATTTGCATATGTTACTTACTAAAGATTGTAACCGATTTTTTATGCATAATTCCGAACGTGGAGGCGTGATTTCATGGATTCAATAGAGATTCACATCTGAGACGCAGGAAAGTCGGGCGGGATATGCAAAATTCCACCCAAGCAGTCACCTTCAGAAATAACGTTTTTTGAATCGTAGGGAGCGTTGGAAAAATTGCTTTCGGAAGAAAATAGCCTTTGGTTATTGAACAAACGAGTATTTGGCACTTTAAACCCTTTGAGGGGCAAGCAATTGCGTTAGAGTAATTCTAAACTCCCACCGGAAATTTGTAAAAAAGTAACATCAAAAAGAGGAAAAGCAATTTCACGACTGTTTTCCACCAAAGTTAGAAAAGTGAAATTTAATAAAATTTTTCTGGTGTGAATCTTCATTAATCGTAGGTGGTATATAATATATACCGGCGCCCCTCAAGGGGTTAAGGGTGTATTCGAAAAAATTCTTTTCCATCTTCAACAGCTCGAAATTTTTTGATGCAATTTCAGACGCATTTTTAAAGTAGAAACATGAAACTTGCTGGAATGATTTTTGAAGAGATGTATGAGGTGCCGTGTGATGTCATTTTTTGCTCAATTCATTGGAATTTCATTTATAAACAATTATCTTCTCAGTATGACCCCTTTTTTTTGGCGGGCTTTGAGCGCGGCAACCGAATGTAGAAATTCCGTAACTTGAAAAAACCTAACACTCCTAACAACCTAACGCTCGGCTAATGTCGTTTCAGTTCGACAAACTTCGGCACGGTATTCTTCGGTAGACTTCGGTAGACTATGACGCGGTATTTTTCAGATATTTAGAGGATATCAAGTCTCAAACTTATGTTTCTTATTTCAGCTACCATAAACATATAGTTTCAATGATAAAAATTCCTGATTAACCTACATGTATTGTAAGATAATAAAAATATTTTAAACGATATTAACTTCTCATTTATTCAATAAAAGAAAAAAAATTGTTTTGTTATCGGTCATCACGCTCAAAAAGTGTAACTTGAATTAATATGAAAGACAAAAAAAAAAAAAAAAAAAAAAAAAAAAAAAAAAACTGCATAAATAAAAAATAAATAAATAATTATAATTGCACAAGTTGATAAAAAATGCTATACAATAGTTTTACCGCAACAGTCCCCAAGTGCCACACGTATTTTTTTTTCTTTTTTTTTGTAAATATATATATATAAACATATTAGGATTTTTTTATGATAAAACGTACATTCTCAAATTAGCATGTTGCTTTTATCTTGGATTCCAAAAAGGATTTTACCGTAACTACAAGATACATTTTTTCGATATGTATTTCCTAGGCCCCTTTTCCTAAAATATAGGTGCAATTGGTTTTATAATATTTAAAATCAAACCTTTGAAAGCTCCTCAATTAACGCCAATCACGTATTCGGTAAAATTTATTTGTGTTTTTACATTTTTCAATTTTGCGACATCTGTCACAGAGAGAAATGATAGAAATAATTTCAATAATTTACGTCTGGATTGCTCTGACCGTAATCGGAAATAACGTAGAACAAGAAAGATGAACAATTTTGGTTATATGTTATTGATTTTTCTGTTCCTGTTTGTCATTTGTCGTGTTTGTGATGTTTTCGTCCAGATAATAAAATGTGTTCGTAAAATAGAAGTGCTACGAGAATTTTCTGGCCCACTCATGAGCACCCATGTTACGGAACCTCACAATCTCTTTTCAAAGCAAAGTATCATTAAATTTTGGTATCATTTGATAGACAAATACAAAATCTTGTTAGACGGAACAAAATTAATTTTACTCCTATTTTCAACGGCATATCTGAGTGAAGCTGAATTCTCTACTTACACAAATATCGAAACAAAATACAGTAACCGGTTAAATGCAGACCCAGACATTCGTTTACAGTTGTCGAAAATTGCACCAGATATCAAAAACCTGTGCAAAATAATTCAAGCACATTTTTCTCACTAAACTTATATATTTTATTGTTCGTCCAACTTTATAAAAAGAAAAAAAAAACTATCCGCATTTAATATTTGTATATATTGCACATTGTATTATTTTTATTTTCGGAATTCTAATTTCCTTAAACTGTTTATTTTATTTTTATTAAATTTTACTTATTTAAATCTTTTATCCTAGTTTTAAAATTGTATTTAATGTCACCAATGTTGTATTTAATTCAATGTAACCAATGTCTGTCGCTTAAAACGTCTTTTCTTAAAAGATATAGTATCATTTAAAATCCCCCGCTAGATTCACTTGTGTGTAATTTGGGTATATATTTCTTTTTATTTTTATATCTTTATTTTTTTAATCTGTTTATGTTATTTGTATTAAATTTTAATTATTTAAAAATTTTATACTGTTTTCCATAGTGAAATAATATTTGTCGTTAAAACATATTTTTATTGGATCTTCTATAATTTACAGCCCCTCATTCGATTCATATTACATTTGTGTACATTATGTATATATATTTCTTTTTTATATATAAATTTAAATTCATTAATCTGTTTATGTTGTTTGTATATTTAAATTTTCTATATTGTTTTTCATGGAACAACATCGTTCATCAAATAACATGCCCCCTTTTTGTATCTTTTGTCATTTAATAAACCCCTCATTAACACTAAAACAGCCGGGTATTTTACTAAAGTTTTATGAGAAATGTTTCGCACCAGAATTTGAATTTTAAACTATTTAACTTATTTAATTGCTCTATTTTTGTGCTACATGCATTTAACATATCTTATGAAGAAAATTCTGGTTCGAATCGACTATTATCATTCTGACAGGGGTCATTTTGACCCCTAATGGCGGTTCTAGTGTTAAATTCATTTAATATATAATTACGTTCTGTAATTAGATTCTTTCTTTTTGTAACTTTAATTGCTTTAATCTGTTTATTTTATTTTTATAATTTCTTATTTTTTTTTCTAATTCCTATGGTGTTTTTAGGTGCGTTCGTAATTATGTAAATACGTAGCACCTATTGTTGTCGCTCAGTCCGTCCGTCTGTCTGTCTGTCTGTCCGTCCGCATATAACAAAGCAAAAACTACCCAACCGAATTGTTTGAAATTTAAAATACATAATTATTACATAATTTTGTCGAGTCATTTCAAATTTTATGAAAATCGGATGGATAGATCAATTACAGGGACAATCAAAAGGATTCCGTTACATTACGGTCAATGGGGAAAAAAGTTTCAAATGCATTTTAATCGTTTGAAATTTAAAACGTATATTTATTGCATAATTTTGTCGAGTCATTTCAAATTTTATGAAAATCGTATGGATAGATCAATTACAGGGACAATCAAAAGGATTCCGTTACATTACGGTCAATGGGGAAAAAAGTTTCAAATGCATTTTAATCGTTTGAAATTTAAAACGTATATTTATTGCATAATTTTGTCGAGTCATTTCAAATTTTATGAAAATCGTATGGATAGATCAATTACAGGGACAATCAAAAGGATTCCGTTACATTACGGTCAATGGGGAAAAAAGTTTCAAATGCATTTTAATGGTGTTACACTCATTTGAGTATAATAGAATCGACATGACTCTATGAAATATGTACTAAAAATACATTTTGTATAATCTGTGATGCAAAGAATATTTATTATTAAATTAAAGGGCCACACAAATGTATTCCACTAAATAATGTTATACGGGGAAACATTGTTTGGGGGGTGTTTTAATTATATTAAACTACTTCACATTTTATGAATAAGATATACGTTAATGAAGTATAATAAGAATTACTCCCTGCATATTTACAGGAACACAAAGATTTCGACCACTATACTGTATCCAAAGTACGCTCTACTATATCAGCATAAGATCTGAATATTTTAAAACTTCGTTATCAACGAACGCACCTCATTTGCTACGCTTTACGTGCAATTTCCAACTTGTTCAAATTGTAGTTAATTTTATAAGCAATTTACATTGATGAGAACGAATTTTTTTAGCATATTCTACCACTTTACAACCCTTCTTTAAAATAACTTTTTAATTGGTCTCTGCCACTTTTTCCAATAAGAAATAAGTCTGTAGCAATTTAAAAAACATATTCTTTACATTTGTCATCACAATAAGGATTTAAAATTTTGCTGAGCTCCACCCCTTGCTTAGACTTTTTGACAATTTGCACCCGCTATAATATAAATTTAATCCCATATATGTATTCCATTGTGTTAATAGAGTTTTTCTACTTGTTTCTGTTCGTTTAACATGTGTAGTTTTTAATTGGATAGCTGTTTTGAGGCAAAAACAATCACGAAAGAAACTTTCTTTCAAAACTATAATTAATAACCAAATACTAAAATATTAAAAAAGTTAACCCATTTGCGATGGGAGTCGTTTACGAAATTTTTAATGTTTTGTCACCGGTTTTAAAAACAAATTTGTGCCTTATTAAATCGAAAAAAAAAATGCTGCGATTAATTAAGGCAAATTTTACAGTAAAATTTTACTGGTGGGGATAAACAAGGATTCTTAAGCCTTTTGCGGCACGTATACGTGTCTCTCGTCCTCAAGGAGCTGAGAGGTAACAAAGCTGCATTTAACAATACAGCTTAAAGATTTTACCGCGCCCATTTAAACACTAAAATGGTGACCTACTTCTAAATGTATTTTTAAAAATGGTTCAAAAAAGAAACTGGGAGGCGATTAATTTTCTTTGCTTGTTTAGAAACTAGAAACTTAAAAAAGAACGAAAAAGTATACATTAACCGCATGATTTTATGACGGGTAAACGGAACTAGCCAAAACGTGTTATAAAATTACTCATGGATGACAGAACTATGCATTTTCTTCCTTTTTTTTTTTTTTTTTTTTTTTTTTGCAAGTAGCCTATTTTAATATAAAGAAGCTTCTCTCTGCAAACGAGAATTGCACAACTTACCTTTTTTTCTGTGTGTGTGGTTTTCGCCATAAATAATACGTAAGCCCTAATGCAATGGATAATCCAAACATGGTTACTATTTTGATCTTTAATTCCGAGTTCTTACTGGAAATCAAAAAAGAATATGTCTTATTTAAAAATGGATTTCATTAACCCCAAAACAGTACTACCTTGAACATCGCTCAAGTAAAAAAAAAGAGTTCGTTTTCGTTTCAGAAATCACAATTTTTTAACTATAATTTTTGTTGTATTTGAAGGAAATATCTCGATTGGAAAATTGATAGAAAAAGAGGGTATTAATCCTTATTTTTATTTTATTGTATCCAATAATAGTAATATTAAATAAATCTGTTAAAGGGTTATATAACAGAAAATTTGATTTTTAAAATTTCTATTATGAATTCAGTATATGTAAATTTTTCTCATGAATATCTATAAAATATTTTATAGAAAAATCTTAATTCTATATTACGAAAAATCACGTTTTTTTTTGTAAAAATAGAGTCGAGACGGATCAAGCCTGATTTAACTGTCTATTTATTTTTATTTATTTATTTTGCTTTACTATTTATTTATTTATTTATTTTGCACGGGCCAGGTGGACAGAACTTTTAATTTTTACATCATCCAGGGATAACTTACGCTCGTGATTTTTAGTACCAATTTTGTATTTCTGGCAACAGAACCGCTCCCTTTTCTCTCACAAAAAAAGGTGACTGTTATAAAATCCGGTGAATTTCGGCTTTATTTTAATGATTTGAATAATTGAGTTTTGTAGTATTTTGTTAATTTTAGATTAAAATAATATTTGCTAAAGAGTTAGACTGACCACTATAAGATGTATTTTTTACTGTAACTAATTTCGCAGATTTATTATAAATAAATAAAGCAGTTCTTTTATAAAGATTCTCTTTCGTCGAATTTCGACGGGTTCCACCTCGTACTATTAAAGTTGGAAAGCTTTTCATAATCTACGCTAGTTATTCTTCTTCTTTTTTTAAAACTTTTTGGAAGACGATGTGACGATAGCACGTGATTTGAGAAATGTCTTCCAATTTCTACATCTCCAAAGTAAATTTTAAGTTACTAAAAAATAAAAATTCAACAAGCACCAAAATTTTATTCTAAATTTTAAAATTTTCAGAAAGTTTAATGAAAAACTTTGCAAAATTTAAAATAATAAATTAAAAGTTAAAGAATAATTTGATATTGTGGTGTCTTTTACTGGATACTGATATTGGAATTTTTATGATAAATATTAATGGCAGAAGATTTAGAAATAAATTACTAAATAATTTTTATATTGAAAAAATACTTTCTTTTTAATATTATAAAAAGTAACCACTATCAGCTTCCTTTATTATATTAATGTCTTTCTGAATTAGAATTGACTTTTTTCAATTTTACTATTAAATACGAAAGAAATTCTGCGTTTCATTTCTCTTACGAAATTTCGTTTTTATGCTTTAAAAGAAATTAACTCAACCCGGAAAGTTTTAAAAATTATTTTTATTTTATACTATTGTTTAATTTTTTCTCGCAAGAACCACGCTCTGCTGTGAAGTTTTAAACAACATTGAATCTCGACTGGCGGTTTAATGTCATATGATAAAAACACAAGTCAACAAGTGTCTGATCACATATCACAATCACACAGAGGGTTTCCTTTAATATATATATATATTTTTGAAAAACTTACCCGATAAATAATAAATTCAAATTATTAATTTCTTACATAAATAGTAGTATCAATAAATTTAATTTTAAAATAATTATAAAAAGAAGTTAGTCATTTTAATCGAATTAAAACTGTACATTTTCTCTATAAATGGAAGTGAATCCAATGATTAACACCTCCTCTAACTCATTTTGGAAGGGCGGAGCTTATCAGTGTATTTGTTCCCGTTTTAACCGAGAGCCGAAAATTCGGGCAGAAGCGCACCTTTATCCTTTTGAGATGCAATCCATTGCGTTTGTTTAAAGCTGATTTCACATCGGAAAGGGCGTAGCTGGATAAGCATTGGAAACATGCCTTTCAATCAAATTTCTTGAAATTTTTCCCAGATGTATCTCTCTATCTGATAAATATAAATATTGATAAATAATATTTATAAATATTGATATTTTATGAGATAAAACTGTTTTTTCGATTTTTTGAAAACCTCATTTTTTCAAAAACTATTCTACCGAATTGAATGCCATTAATTGAGTTTATATAGACCACGGCCAAACTCGATCCCTCCTTATACGGCCGTAACAAAAAGTCGAAATCTCTTTGTTTTCGGGGAATCGAAGCTTTTCTCCGGAGAATCGTAGGGGCGCTTTTACCGACTGTGTCAAATCAAGAATTTATCTTGCGCGCTTGTGTTATCTTGAGTGTGACTTAACTGAAATTGCAATTTTTATTTTATTTATTTATTTATTTATTTTTTTAAACGGCTCTTTGCTGTTTTCCACATTGCACTTACGATTCGCTAAAAATTTCAGAAATTTCTTTTCGTGAATATCCTTCAGATTTGGAGACAAACTGTTGAAAGAAAAAAAAAACTTGTCGATTTTTTAAAATAATGAAGCTTGAAAAATCTTATTATTATTTATATATTATTATTATTAGTTTTTTATTTTCTCTTTTCATGATCAGTACCTGCAATATTTAAATTTACTGGAAATATAATTAAAAATTGTGCAAATAGCCATTTTTTAAGAGAAAAATTATGTGATTTGATTATCAGATATTATCGAAAAGACTTGCTTTTTTATATGGATTATAAAACATGTAAAAATATTTTTATTTTTATCGTATGTTTTTATACCCGGACCGTCCAGAATTAGAATATTTAATTTTATATTTTACTATGTAATTTTTCTATATGCATGTATAATTAAGATTAGCAGATGTAAAAATTTGATACACTAAATTTTATATTGAATTCAGTGCACATTATATTCTAAATAATTAAGAATCATGTTGAAAAAAAAAAAAAAAAATCGATATGAGTTGATTTTTAAATATTGGCAAAAGGTTTCCTTTTTTTCTTTTCTTTTTCTTTCTTTATCTTGTTTTAAAACGCAAATATATTTTTATTTTAATCGTATACTTTTATACCATGATTGTCTAGAATTGAATATGTAATTGTACATGTGCTTTTATAATTTTTCGATACGCTTGAATATTTTAGATCAACAATTATAACGGCGAAATTTATTAAAAATTGTTTCCAATGCTTAGACATATATATTTTCTAAATAATTTAGAATCGTGTAAATATCCATGTTTTGAAAATAAATAAATAAATATAAATAGTTTGTATATAAGTTTGTTTTTTTAGTTCAACATATAAATTCCATTTTAATTTTATCATACAGCTTAACACTATGAATGTCTAGAGTTAGAATATTTAATGTTATATGCAACTTTGTTATTTTGTACAATCTTGAATATTTCATATCAACACATATAACGGCCAGATTAGTGAAAAATGTTTGCAATGTACATATATTCTATTGCAATTCTATGTTTATTAATTGATTAAGAATCGTGCAAAAGTAATCTATGTTTTAAAAGAAATATATTCCGTTATGAGTTGATTGCCGGGTACTGGCGAATTTGCTTATTACCTTAATATTGTGCTAACATTTGTTATTATTATATTTCTTATGCATAATTTTTTTTCCCAACTAGGTTTTGCCATCCAAACTGTGTCTCGCAATCTGATTGGCCAGAGCTTTCGGCATGAATTCGACACTTCTTGGCGGGAATCGTGCTTGGCGAAAAACACTTCTTTGCTTTAATTTTCTATTTCTTATAGTGTAAGATTTTTTTTTTTTTCACAAATTCTATGTCTTATGAAATTAAAGAGGAATGACCCTTATCAAAGACAATTTCCTAAAATTTTCCGATTTTTTTTTTCTTTCTTTTTTTTTTTTTTTTTTTCAATAATTTTTTTAGAATGAATCTCGGTAAGTTATGTTTATTTTTACTTTGTTGTATCTTTAATAGAAGAAAGTATTGTGATCGAAATTTTATTCGAATTCCAGTTTTTGACCGATTTGCACGTTTTAGAAATCCAAAAAACATGTTTTTAGAAAATCTATGTCAATCCGTGTGTGTGTGTATGTGTGTGTCAAGTGGCGTATTCAGGGGGTGGGCTGATGGGACTGCAGCCCCTTCCGAAACTTGAAAAAAAAAAAAAACATGAAATATAATTACAAAAGTTTATAAATATGTAATGATATCTTGCGAAGATAGACTTTTTAAGGAGCAGAATAACTTTTCGTTTCAGGCAGGTTTTTATTAAAAAAGCATTATTTCGCAAAGATCACAAGAAAACTGTTTCAGCCAAATTTCCGTTATACGCAGGCTATCTTTACAGGTCATAAAAACTTTACTAATTAAGACTAAAGCTTTTTTAAAACAAAATATTTGCAGTCCCATGCAATTCAATCTTAGCAGGATCGTAAATTTATGCATTACCTGTTATGAAAAAATCTGTTTAACGCGGAAAAATTATCTTTCATATGATTCCCTCTTAGAAACTTTTACTATAACTCAGCACCCTCCGAAATGAGAAGTCTAGATACGCCACTATGTGTGTCCGTATGTCCGTGTGTTTCCATTCTACCATCGAAAAGTGTATGAAAATATGCATAGAATTGAACCACATTTTTTGTGTATGATAATTTTTGGGTAGGGCAAGCAGGTCAAACCTGAATTTGAAAAAAAAAAAATCTATCGGAAGAAGGGCGCTGTAAAAATGATTTCCATGCTATTTTCATTATTGTACCATCGAAAAGTATTTGAAGTTATGTACAGAATTGAACTAAATATTTTGTGTACGTTTCCATGGCCAGCAGATCTTCTATGAATTTGGAAATATTCCAAGGGAAAGGATCACTGTGATAATGCTTTTTGTATAATTTTCTCTGTTTTTCGTATTTCTATTGTCCATCGGCTCGTGCTGAGACAATTGTTCTTATTAATAAACTATGTAATCGAATGGTGTTTTCAATTTTTTGGTAAAAGCAGAAGATATTTTAGAAAATACTGTCGAAGTTGGTGTTAGAAAAAAATAAAATAAGATATCGAAGCTTATTTTTGAAATACATTTGAGTCTCTATATAACGAAATCCACCGTTCCAGTAAAAAATTCGTTATATAGAGAAATTCGATGTATAGAGAATGATGTTAAAAATCGTATTTAATGCGCGAAATTTGAACAAATATTATTTTTGATCTTTTGAATTAATAATTTGAAATGTTTAAAAGTAAATATTAACCTAACATTTTATTTCTTAATTATTTAAGCTGTTTCAAAAAAAGAGAACAGACATTTATTTGAAAGCTTAATGAAAATCAAATAAGGAAGACTTGCATTAATTTCAGATGGAGAAATCTGTGATTTTTTGTTATTTTGATTTTAAAATTGTTACGCTCAAAAAAAAAAAAAAAAAAAAAAAAAAAAGCCCAAATTTTAGCAAGGAATGAAAAATTGTAGTTAACATTTTCCTCCATTTGAAAGCCTCTCTTATGTGCCTCTCATTGATTCCTCTCTTACATGTGCATCAATCCAATTGACTCTGTTTTGAGAAGGATGTGGAAAGATGTGTGGGAGATGGGATGAATTCGTTGGTTTAAAGAACAAGGAGAGAAGCAATTAAAAAAAAAAAAAACTCAGCACTAACGATAAATCAAAAATAAGTGATGGAAAATTGATTCCATATGATTTCGAAGCCTTTTAAAACTGAGTAAATTAAGACCAATTTATGAAAAAATTCGTTATATGGAGATCGATATTTCGCTATATGGAGACTGTTTTTAATGTAATTAATGCGAAATTTTAATGTTTTTAATGCGAAAAGGGAACCGTTCCTACAAAAAATTCGTTACATAGAGAAATTCGATGTATGGAGTTTCGTTAGAGAGACTCGACTGTATTTCTTTGACAATCGCAATAATTGTAAATGTTATATAACATTGCATAAAGATATTATAATATAAATATTATAACATACAATTTAAAAACAATCTGAGAATTACGAGTTTTACTCGCATAGAAGAGATTCCGTACTACAAAGTACAACCGTGTACAAAGTTTAAATACGGTATTTTACGAAGCGCGCTTCGAAAGCAGGTCGAAAAGTTACAATACCGCATTGGTCCGTGGCGATGTTTTCTAGATAAGTTTCCAATTGATAACATAGCTAATTGACTATATTTAACAATGACTATTTTTATAATAGTGAGTTTTATTTCGTAATTTCAAATTAATGAAAGTTGGGGTTTTTTTTTTTTTGAGTAAAGTAATTACATTGAGAGTGGTAATTTAAGTTTGGTAAACAAAGTTATTTTTAGAACTCTGTAATGCAAGAATTTACAGTCATTCACGCATATGTTTCAAAGTTGAAACATATTCTAATGGAATGAAGATACTACGCTAAGGAATAAAAACTTACCATCATTAAAGTAATTTTTTAATATCCAACAAATATAACAGTTTTAAACAATTATATAACTGGATCTTCAACTTTTTTCAGTGAAAGAAAATGATAGGGGTTTCTAGAAGATGTTCCTCTTTTAATTGGATAAATACTGTGGTATATTTCAACAACATATTCGAATTTTGTAAGATGCTTTGTTTAGAAGAGGTCTATTTTTAAATGGCTAAATACTGTGTTATATTTTACAATATATTCGAGTTTTGTAAGCATTAGGTTATTTTTCTTTAAATAACATCATTATCAATTTTATTAACATCAATTTTATTTCCTTCTCTCCAACCAAATAATCCTTAGAGCATACAGAGTTTCGTAATTATAAGAATTATTAAAAAATCATTAATAAAGGTAAAATTTATAATTTATTTAAGTAATTACAAATTCAATTAAATAAATTTATAATTAAACAAAATTAGAAATTTATAGAAAATTTAAAATAAAAAAAATATAATATAAATTTAAGGAATATGTTAAATTCAAAAAATTACAAATTTATTATTTATACATTATTAATTATTTACTTATAATAATTTAATCCTGTTTAAAATTATGCCAATTTTTATTACTTTACTTAATTATTTTAATGTTTTAGTATATTCCAAGCATTCATTATAATTTTGATTAAAATTTTTTGGAATTTTTTTTTCTTAAACTTTTTATAATATTGCTAATTTGTGGTTACATTAAATAATCTTATATAAATCTCCTATCTTCAGAAATTTTCACTTTGTCATCTTTTAATCTACATAGCCTTCAATTCTTTAAAAAGTAGCAGAATGCTGTCGAAACGCAGATAATCCCCCCCCCCCCCCGCTTTTTCATAAGTTAATGGAAATAATTTTCTTTCTGTAAAAATCATTTTTCCATTGATTCCTATTTTAAACAAAAACTCTTTTAAAATTTCAAAAAATTATTCCCTTTCTCCGCCCATCCTAACTAAATTCTCTACTCTTAGGATTTTCGCCAAGCACAATACCTTCCCGCCAACAAAAGTCTCTTTGACGCAGCCATCTCTGACCAATTAGATTACAAGATGGCAAAACCCGGTTGGGAAAAAAAAATACGCATTTCTTATACTATAACTGCCTAAAATTCAAATATTTGATTTGATAGTTTCTTTTGTTTTTTACTTTTTTTTTCTGAACATGATAAAAATCTATGATTGTTATTTTTTTAAATTTCTACGTAAATTTCATTTTTGTTGTTCCAAAGTTATGAGCTATCAATTTTATGTAGCTATTTTTTTGCATCCGAAGTCTGGTGCAAAAATAATTCAATTATTTAAAAGGTTATCATGATTTGAGAAGAGTTTGGTTTTTGAAAAAGTTTTTTAATTTTCTTAATTTTTTTAAACTAGTTAATATTATTAAAAAAATATTGCATATTTTATGGTCAGAATTCTCAATACTTCAAGCAATCAAAAAATTTATATTTAATTAAATGCAGAAATATACTTATAATTTTTATTTTCTGTGTTATATTAGCAAGTTACTTAATATATTTTTAACTGCTTATGCTTAAAACGTTCTATTTATTTATTTTACCTCCAAATCTTCCAGTTTTCCTATTTTTAGTAAACAAAACACCGAGACAAAATGTACTTATATTATCAATAACTTTTATAATGCATATACAGCGGTGTTTTTCGTATTTTGTGTGTAAAAGAAACATATAATAGTCATTATTTACAGTCAGTATTCAGCGCCATCTACTGCCGACTGCAGTCATTTTAAGATTCCGAAACTAAGGGTGATAGTGAAGGCCGTATAAGGAAGGGAAGGATCGAGTTTGGCCGTGTATAGACATAGAAGATGTATAACTGGGAATTTTTGTATAATTTTCAGACTAAAAAAAATATTTGAAAAAGTGATTAAAAAATTTACAAAAATAAAAATCATACCTGATAGTTGCTCAAAAATTATCGCTTTTTTGAAAAAAAAAAAAAAAATCTCACATGTGTCCGCATATTATACATAGATTTCAAAAGCTTGCGTTGGGCACTTCATATAAATATTTACAAATGTATATATAAAATTTCTTAAAATTCATTTAAACGCGTTTTTCGGCGTGGAGCTACTCCACTTAGACATCCGAACAATTTTCGGAATATTGTCAGCAGACAATGTGTCAACTGATGTATTTTAGATTTCATTAAGCATATAGGCCATAATTTTCAACACTTGAAAATTATGTGAGTTGAAAATTATGTTGAAAATTATGTTGAAAATTATGTTCAATTTGAGCTCAAATTGAACTGTGTTCAGGAATTGAAATTTTAAATACCCCCCCTCATCATAGAAAATTGGTCAAATCGTTTGCAGTTTTTGTTATAGTTATTCTTTAATTTTGTATTTTCTTTAAAATAAATTTTTAAGATAAAGTTAAAAGAATACTGATCAATACTTACTGAAAAATATAAAAGAATACAGGGTCATTCCATGTCAATTCAACCAGATCTTGTAACCCGACCCACAGGGATTTTGATGAAACTTTGTGTACACACTAATTCTATCATGAAATGATTCCATCAGAAAATTTTCCTTCCTAGACTTCATAGTTTGTGAGATATAGGGGGTCCAATTCTTGGGGTTTTCTCAAATCGCACATTTCTGAGTCTGTATTTTGAGATTGCAGTTCCATCTTTAAAAAATTGTTTCTCTGGATCTAAAACATGAATCATCTTAAAAATATCACTGTAAGAATATAAAAAGATACAGATTTTAATAAAAACATATTTAAAAAATTTACTTGTAATATTTAGGATAAAAAAAATTAGCCAAAGTTGAGAGTTATGGTTATTTTTCCAAATTTTTGTGACTTCACCAAAAAGGCTGTACACAAAAAGGCAAATTAAATTTCCAATTTCTTTTTGTTTTAAATAAAAGTTTACACTTTGGGCTTTCTATCTATGAAATAAAAATGATGTGTTTCGCATGGCTTATGCAAAAATTTTGGGTACTTTCCAATTAGCCGGATGCATGTTTTATTTTTACATATTACATATGCACACAAAAAGGCAAATGAAATTTCCAATTTATTTTTGTTTTAAATAAAAGTTTACACTTTGGGCTTTCTATCTGTGAAATAAAAATGATGTCTTTCGCATGGCTTATGCAAAAATTTTGGGTACTTTCTAATTAGCCGGATGCGTGTTTTATTTGTACATTTGTACATATGTATAGATCTATATAAATTCAGATGTATTATACATGTACATATGTATGTATATATACAATATATTGATATATATACGTATAACACTGGTGCCCGTCTAACCGAAAAGTACCAAATTTTGCCTTGTTTTGAGAATTTGCACCAACTAAGAGGAAAAAAAATCTAAGTTCAGCTGTGGTATTTAAATAATTACTGGAATTTCTATGAGTTATTGAATTTAATGTTCTTTGATGCATGTTTTTTTATTTGCAAAGTAAAGTTTAGGCTTTGTTTTTTCTGATTAAAAAAAAATCTGACTGTAATATGTTTCCCCATTAAATTTAGTGAATAGTCCATATATTTCATTTAGTTATTTAATAATGGGCATTTTTTGCTAATCTAAAGAATCTCTTACTTTTATTTTCAATAATTAAACTCAAAACAGATTTTTGTACAGTATAAAATAGATAATTTTTTCGCCTCACATTTCCATTCTTTCTTTCGAATGCTTATATATTAATTATTTGTGTTTAAAAAATGTTCAAAAATTTGTATTTCCTTTTCTTGGTTAATTTTAATCAGTTTAAATATTTATATTGGCAAGTTTAAATAAACAAATGTTTAACAGAACTTAAATTTGTTTCTATAGTCTGAAAGATTTAATTGCACCTGCCTTGTATAAACACCTTCTGATAAAGGCAGGGTAATGTTCGTTAGTATGAAAGCAGATGTTTTGAAATCAATTTAATCAAATTATTGTCATTCTGTTGTTTCTTATCATAGAAGAATGATCTAACTTTTACTGTGCTACTAAAATATATTCTGATTGTTACATATTTTATAGTTTGTGATATGTATAAATATTTTTTTGCTTTATTGTTTTAATATGGAGCCTGATACCTTCTACTAGTGATGATATGATTAAACCTTCTACTAGTCTTCAGGCTTGCAGTATTGTAATTTTAACAGGTTTAGAATATCACAAAACTAGCTATACAAATAACAGAGAAATAGACTACATTGATAATCTCTGTGATTCAGAAAAAGAACCTTTATTACTTAGGACTATTGAATTTATAAAACAAAAATTAAGTAACAACCGTTTTATTAATATATGTGAGCATCACAGAATTTCGCTGTTAATGAAGTATGAATTATATAATCCATTTAAGCGGCATAAAAAGCAAGTGAAAAAAGCAATTAGGGCAGTTAATAGAGATTTATATACGGCCGAAAAAAACCAAAGTTGAAAGTTATGATTATTTTTCCGAAATTTTGTGACTTTATGAAAAAAGTCTCTACACAAAAAGGCAAATGAAATTTCCAATTTGTTTTTGTATCAAATAACATGAAATTCAGTAACTCATAGAAACTACAGTAATTATTTAAGTACCACAGCTAAACTTGGTCAGATTTTTTTTTCCTTTTTAATTGGAGCAGATTTTCAAAACAAGGGAAAATTTGGTACTTTTCGGTTAGACGGGCACCAGTGTTATACATATATAATATATCAATATACTATATATATACATACGTATGTACATGTATAATACATCTGTATTTATATAGATCTATATATATGTATATATGTAAAAATAAAACACGCATCCGGCTAATTGGAAAGTACCCAAAATTTTTGTAAAAGCCATGTGAAAGACATCATTTTTAATTCACAGATAGAAAGACCAAAGTGTAAACTTTCATTTCAAACAAAAAGAAATTGGAAATTTCATTTGCTTTTTTGTGTGCATATGTAATACGTAAAAATAAAGCACTTATCCGGCTAATTGGAAAGTACCCAAAATTTTTGCATAAGCCATGCGAAACACATCATTTTTATTTCATAGATAGAAAGCCCAAAGTGTAAACTTTTATTTAAAACAAAAAGAAATGAGAAATTTCATTTGCTTTTTTGTGTGCATATATAATATATAAAAATAAAGCACTTATCCGGCTAATTGGAAAGTACCCAAAATTTTTGCATAAACCATGCGAAACACATCATTTTTATTTCATAAATAGAAAGCCCAAAGTGTAAACTTTTATTTAAAATAAAAAGAAATTGAAAATTTAATTTGCCTTTTTGTGTACAGCCTTTTTCGTGAAGCCACAAAAATTTGGAAAAATAACCATAACTCTCAACTTTGGCTGACTTTTTTTATCCTAAATATTACAAGTAATTTTTTTAAATATATTTTTTTTTAAATCTGCATCTTTTTATCTTCTTACAGTGATATTTTTAGGATGATTCATGTATTAGATCCAGAGAAACAATTTTTTGAAGATGGAACTGCAATCTCAGAATACAGACTCAGAAATGTTCGATTTGAGAAAAACCCAAGAATTGGACCCCCCATATCTCACAAACTATGAGGTCTGGGAAGGAAAAATTTCTGATGGAATCATTTCATGATAGAATTAGTGTGCACACAAAGTTTCATCCAAATCCCTGTCGGTCGGGTTACAAATGGGGGAAATATTGGTTGAATTGACATGGAATGACCCTACAGACAAATTTTTCATGGTGAGGGGCGTGTTTAAAATTTCAATTTCTGAACACATTTCAATTTGAGCTACTTAACCACTCCGAACGATTCAGATTTTGAGCTCAAAATTTAAGTCGAAGCTTTTGAAAGCATTTAATGAGATGCAGAAAATAATGGTAAAAAAAGGATGTTCGTTACCTCAATGTCTAAAGCGCTGTCTATAGGTATTTTTTTTAACTTTATCTTTAAAATTTATTTTCAAGAAAATATTGATTTAAAAAATAGTTTTAGCGAAAACCGCAAACGAATTGACCAATTTTTCCGTTTTTTACAAACATTTGAAATTTGACCCCCCCCCCACTCTGAATACAGTTCAGCTTGCGCAACTTAACCACTCGCAACTGTTCAGATTTTGAGCTCAAAATTTAAGTAAATTAAATTAAGTAATTTAAGTAAATTAAAAGCTTTTGAAAGCATTTAATGAGATACAAAAAATATTGGTTAAAAATAGTCGTACGTTACCCCAAAGTCTAAAGCGCTCTCTATAGGTATTTTTTAACTTTATCTTTAAAATTTATTTTCAATAAAATACTGATTTAAAGAGTAGTTTTAGCGAAACCCGCAATCGAATTGACCAATTTTTCCGTTTATTAGAAATATTTGAAATTTGACACCCCCCCCCCCCTCTGAACACAATTCAGTTTGAACAACTTAACCACTTCCAACTATTCAGATTTTGAGCTCAAAATGTAAGTCTAAGCTTCCGAAAACATTTAATGAGATGCAAAAAATAACGGCGAAAAATAGTTGTTCGTTACTCCAAAGTTTCAAGCGCTCTCTATCGGCATTTTATTAAATTTATCTTTATAATTTATTTCCAAGTAAATACTGACATAAAGAATAGTTAAAGTGTAAAATGCTAATCAATCAACCAATTTTTCCGTTTTTTCTATTTTTATTTGGAGTTTTGGACATTTAAATTTCATGGTGGCTATCGCCTTCGGAAAACGTTTGGGACCTTTGGTTTCCTATTTAATATTTTTTTGTCTTCATGAGTACTATCATCCCCTCTTTTTTTGTAAAAACAATTCAGAATCACCCTTTATATTTATATGTATACGTATATATATATATATGTATGTATATACATATGCTTATAGTCAAGAAAAAGAATAAGAATACCTGTTAAGTTGGAAACCTGTTTAAAGCGGGATATATTTCAGTTCCTTTCAGTTCTCACCGATAAGACTCAACAGTGAGATCCTGTTCCTTTATGATTACGAAATCTCAGATCGCGATCGCGTAACTAAATCTATATGAACGTACATTCACTGTGGTCAATTTCAGTGTCCATTATTTTTAAAAAGAACTTCCAAATAGGCAATAGATTTCCCTTGTGCCGCTAGAACGAGAAGATTTATCGCTAGTATACACGGACTTTCATTTAAGCCCTGTTTTGAATTCAGACATTTACCTCTGGAAGTTATTTCTGAGTTTCCGGGCCAAAACTACATTTGTCCTTTAACCCTTTTCGGCACAGTGGGCCGAGTCCGGGGTACCTAATTTTAATTCCAAAGTCAAACGGCACCAATAATATTTTAGTAAAATTTTCGTTTTACAGTAAAAACTTATATTAAAAGGTTCTTGATTACTCAAAAAGTTGTGTGCTAAATCCGGTGTCAATCGATAATTTCCCATTTTACTAACGAAATTTGTCCGTGCCGGAAAGAGTTAAAAAAGCATAACATCTCAATTTTTCCGGCAATATCACCATTCACGAGCGTCTCTCTTTCCGGGCCACTCGTTAAATTCGACCACTGTTAATGTCTTTTGGAGCTGTGGCGAATATTACAAAACGAACAGGAACGAACAGTTCCTAAAAAATTGCACATTCTGCAAGTTTTTAAACGACTTAGTAAATTTTATTCAAATTGAAGAGTTAGACACAAATTTTCTGAAATCATTAACACGAATACGTGACGAGGTATTTTATTCATGGCAGGAATTGAAGAAATATCAGACCGCTCCAAGAAAATAATAAATTCAAATAAATATGGAATATATTGCAATACACATACATTTAACATCTGAATTTAAAAAAACTATTAAAAGACTGAATAACGTAAACTAAGACAGACTTGAATACTTGTTTAAAAATAAATAAAATTTATGTTACAAAAAAAGTAATAAATAAAAAGAATATTGCCCAGTTAAACTGATGGCATTGAGCTCACAGGCTACGCATACTAATTGTGCATTACAGCCTCGTATTTTCAAGGGTTAATTCCGTTCGAAAAAAAAATTAAGAAGAGGAAACAGTTCTCCCATTTCCCCTATTTTATACTTAATCATAGAACCTCCTAAACTATCAAGGACATGCTTTATCATATAAAAAATTTACATTCAAAATTCAGAGCAAATCGGATAATTCTTAATAAAAACCCATTTAGCATTTATATAATTTAAGAGGAGTAATCTCCCTCTTTTATACTTAACCATTAAACTTCCAAAACTATTCAGAGATTTGAACGAAATCTGACAATTCTGCTTGAAAAACCCATTTATATAAATTAAGGGGAGGTGCATTAGAACCCCCGTTTCCTCTGTTTACATTTATTCAATGAACACCCAATAACAGTCACGGAATCGCCTCATCAGAATGATCCTATATCTAAATTTTGAACGAAAACTGTTAATTCTGCACGAAAATCCCATTTATATAAATTAAGAGGAGGGGCATGACCCCCCGTCCCCCCCCCTCTTATACATATCGAATGAACTCCAAAAACTAATCAGGAAAAGGCCTTTGTCAGGATATACCTACATGCAAAATTTCAAGTGAATCCGATATTTTTATCATGAGTTATCGCGTTACGCACGTACGAACATACATAGAGGACGGGCGGGCACATAAGCTGTCAGGCTATGATAGCCTATGAGCTAAGAACAGATTCGCCTGAAGGAGCATATAACACCTGAAAAGCGGTAATTTAAATTCTAAAATTGTTCAGCATTGTGTTCAAACGAAACACATCCTGGGATTTACGAACGCCAGTATCTTAAAATCGAGTTGTAGCAGTTACCACGGCAGATGACTCCACGAAGGTTGGGGTCACTTGTTTACGATCGCCAATTCTGAAGGATGCTCGTGTTGTCCCGAATGAATATTACATTTTTCTAAAAAATAATAACTAACTGAAACTGTCTTGATTTGTTAACATGTTTGTTACACACTAAATATTTCTTTGTACTGATGAGGCCTTGCATGTAGATGGGCGAAACGTTTACTCTTTTTATTTTTAAATGTTTTTTAGTGTTTTAATTTTTTGCACATAAATTTAATTTATTTTCAAACATGTATTTAAGTCTGTCTTAGTGTATATTATCCAATCTTTTAAATATGGAGCACTTGACAATTTCGTGCACTTGGACTCACCCGCATGCAGCTCGACAAATGTTTCGCGCGAGAGGGAAAAGAAAATTTGCGTAATTTTACGGTAACATGAAGCATTTATTTCTGAATGCAGGAATAAAGGCGTGCATAGAAAGGTTAAAAACATTAAGAATGAAGAGATGGGATGAGATTTCGAGGTTGGGTCACCTCTGCATATAAACCTCTTTTAAGGAAAAAAATGGAAATGTACAAAAATAAAGTATTATAAAATAATAAAATATAATAATAAAGTACTATAAAATGATAAAATATAATAATAAAGTATTATAAAATAATAAGGTAGTATAAAATAATAAAATATAATAATAAAGTAGTATAAAATAATAAAATATGATAATAAAGTATTATAAAATAATAAAATATAATAATAAAGTATTATAAAATAATAAAGCAGTATAAAATAATAAAATATAATAATAAAGTAGTATAGAATAATAAAATATGATAATAAAGTATTATAAAATAATAAAATATAATAATAAAGTATTATAAAATAATAAAGTAGTATAAAATAATAAAATATGATAATAAAGTAGTATAAAATAATAAAATGTAAAGTACTTCCCCCGATGGCAGAGATTTTCCGTATAAGTACAGCTTTGAAACTGTTTATGTTGATCCGCCAAAAAGGCGCCACCTTCTGCTCATTTTGTACCAAACGAGGCAGATAGAAATTTTGATATTGTTCTGTGTGTGATCGCAGATCTCGCAGAGGGTTTCGTTTAATGTTTCATTCAAAACAACTAATACTTCAATCAATAAATCCGAAATGTTATTTTATAATGAATATTTTTTTACATAGAGGGTAACACCCATAAATTAAAATTTACAATAATTATAAAAGGAAGTTTTTTTTATTGTAATCAAATAAAAATATTCAAATCAAATTATTTAAATAAAATTCCAAATTCCAAATTTTTCGAAAATTAAAAATGAAGAAAATAATTAACGGAGATATAAATAAAAATTTAAATTCCAAAAATCGAAAAAAAATGCTAAAACGGAATTTCTGAATCATTAATACACAATGGTTTTTTAAATAGAAAGAACTTCAAAAAATATTATGAATGTCAGATGAAAGAAACTCTATTAATATAAACAATTAAATTGGCGAAAAATACGACATTTCTTTTAATTAAATCCATCTTGTTTTGAAAATTTCAACTTGCGACATCAGGGATTGAACTAACAATCTCCTGTTTATTAGCGAGGCACTTTACTTCCATGCTATGATGCCTACCCACAAAACCTTCAAATTAAGGTTCTCTTTTAAAAGACAAATCTCAAAAATGAATGGATGACATTAATAAAATTAATTTATTTCAAATAATGACTTTTTCAGAATTTTATAATTTATCGTATGAGACGAGGTATTCAGTTTTAAGTACACAAAATCTGAAGTCCATGACTTATACAGTCTTTCTGTGCGGATTCTGTGACAGACAGACAGCCGACAGAGATGAATAGGGTTTCGTCAGATGAACGAAGCCCTAAAAACAACAACAACAACAAAAAATGAACTGATGCTATTAAAAATACTATTTTAGTTAAAATAATAGTCTTTTTCAAAATTTTATAATTTGTTGTAGACAAGAGGCATTCAGATGGAAGTACACAACATTACACTTTCGGAATAAGAAAAAAAAATTCTCATAAAGAAAAAACATAGAAAGAGAAGAAAGAGAAATACTATTTTCCATTTTTTGATAGGCGAAAAAAGTGATAAATATCATTGCCTTTTTTAGAACTTTTGTCATCCCCCCCCCCCCTAAAAATATAACGAGACTCCACTTCTTTTTGTTTTCCCACTCCTTTTTGTTTTTCATGTTTATGTACATATAGTCAACTACTGCATACTATATTTTGTTATTTTTCAACCGTAACGCTTTTTTTAGATAACACTAATTTGAATGTTGCAGATTTTGAAAATTTTGAATATTTAAGAGGTTATGTCTGCTAACAGCAACAATATCTCGATAAAGTACTATGTCATTTAGCTTCGGCTAATACTACACTTTCATATTCTAAAAGAAAAAGTTTGGGGTACTGCTGCTTAAAAAAGATATTAATGGACAAAGAACGTCATTTTGATTATGTTTTGTGGCAACATAACAATGTAAAATAACAATGCGCCATGAACTAAATTTTAATGAGTAAGTATGGTTATGCCCAAAGAATAGAAGATTATGCCAAAAGAATCTTGGGATGTTGTTGCTTGCTAGAGATATAGTGCTCTAAATATACCAGCATTTCACTTTTCACGAAAAATGGCGTTCGCAGCCTGGATCTTTGACATTTCTAATTTAGTCCAGGGGCCGACCGCACAAAACCCTAAGTCATCGAGCACAAGGAAAGATCCTTTATATTATGGAAGAGCAGTCACAGGGGAATCTCGTGATCCATGTCTGCCAGAAGGGAAGGGGAGCATAAGCCAAAAATTGATACCACCAGTGGTTGACTCGTAGACTTAGCATTGTGTTTTCCTGCACCCAGTTTTCCGTGTTTTCATACTTTTCATTCTACAGCAAACACAGTGATAGACCTACGAACGAGCCTTTTAGGAGTCTTCATTTTTGGCTTATGCACCACTTCACTTCCAGCAGACATGGATCATTTGATACCAGTCCCTTATGACTATTCTTCCATATTATATAGGATTTTTTCTTCTGTTCATTGATTTAGGGTTTTGTACGTTCGGCTCTTGGACTTATAGGAAAAAAGAAATTTTTTCAGGGCTTCAAAATTGCATATTATTCATTAAACATAATCTACTTCAACATTAAAAAATCAGAAAAATCAAAAAAATACAACTATAGCACTTTGTTTCAAAACAATGGCACTTAACCCCTTGGGTAACATTTCTTCGCAAAAAGGCTGAAGAAAACTTTTTTATCCCCACCAGTAAAAAATTTCTGAACATTTTGGTTTATTTAATGGAAGAACTTTCTGGATTTAATAAGGCACAAAATTTCTCTTTTTAAAAACCGGTGATAAAACATTAAAAATTTCGTAAAAGGTTCGTGTCGCGAAGGGGTTAAAGGGAGAGTATTCCAAGAGAATATGGCTGCCGGTTTTTTGTCAATCGCAGGGAATCGGTCCTTGTCTGCTCTGCTTTATCTTTCCCTCCAATCTGGACCCGTATGTAATTACATAAAAGACTTGCGTATTCGCCGCTTACCGAAAATCACAATATATACGCATGCTTGCTTCTTTTTAGGTGCGTTCGTAATTATGTAAATACGTAGCACCTATTGTTGTCGCTCAGTCCGTCCGTCTGTCCGTCTGTCTGTCTGTCTGTCACCATATAACAACGCAAAAACTACCCAACCGAATCGTTTGAAATTTAAAATACATAATTGTTACATAATTTTGTCGAGTCATTTCAAATTTTATGAAAATCGGATGGTTAGATAAATTACAGGGACAATCAAAAGGATTCCGTTACATTACGGTCAATGGGGAAAAAGTTTCAAATGCATTTTAATCGTTTGAAATTTAAAACGTATATTTATTACATAATTTTGTCGAGTCATTTCAAATTTTATGAAAATCGTATGGATAGATCAATTACAGGGACAATCAAAAGGATTCCGTTACATTACGGTCAATGGGGAAAAAAGTTTCAAATGCATTTTAATCGTTTGAAATTTAAAACGTATATTTATTACATAATTTTGTCGAGTCATTTCAAATGTTATGAAAATCGGATGCATTGATCAATTACAGGGACAATCAAAAGTTTTCCGTTACATTACGGTCAATGGGGAAAAAGGTTTCAAATGCATTTTAATGGTGTTACACTCATTTGAATATAAAAGAATTGACATGAATCTATGAAATATGTACTAAAAATACATTTTGTACAATCTGTGATGCAAAGAATATTTATTATTAAATTACAGGGCCACACAAATGTATTCCACTAAATAATGTTATACGGGGAAACATTGTTTGGGGGGTGTTTTAATTATATTAAACTGCTTCACATTTTATGAATAAGATATACGTTAATGAAGTATAATAAAAATTACTCCCTGCATATTTACAGGAACACAAAGATTTCGACCACTATACTGTATCCAAAGTACGCTCTACTATATCAGAAAGACCTGAATATTTTAAAACTTCGTTATCAACGAACGCACCTCATTTGCTACGCTTTACGTGCAATTTCCAACTTGGTGTAACTGTAGCCGAAAGTGCAGGGATCTAGATGCTCTTTCAATAGTCCCCAGTACAGACAAAGAATCTTTCCCCGAATACCATTCTATTTTAGAATACATTGAATCTCCAGAAATGGGACTCAATGAAATTTAACTCATGACAAAAAAAAAATAAACAGCTTATAAATCATCACTTTTCAAAGATATAAAATAATTTGACATTTTTTCCGGGTTGAGTTGATTTCTTTTAAAAAAATGAAAAATGTACCGAAACGATCGAATATTAAATTTCTTTCCCATTTATTAATGGAATGAAAAACTGTCAATCCTAATTTACAAGCTCATAAATCTCATTAAGAAAACTCATAGCAGATATTTTGTATTCTTTCAAAAATGTTATGTAAAAGGTTATTTCAAACTCTAACAGACTTCTTAAGGTATACTAATTGCGGAAATTGGAGAAAATGCGGCCTAATAGCGTTATCTTGTTGGACAATTTCGATCAAAAATAATCAGAATCTACTTATCTTACGGTCTGACAGAATATCAAGTTTTATTAAATTATGTGCGTTTATCCTTCCAATATAGTTATCGCGGAAATCTCGAAAAAAATGTGGCATAGCAGCGCTACCTGTTAGACTATTTACACCAAAACACAATCATCGATATATGCCAAAGTTTAGCATAGATTATAAAGAGTGATAAAATTCCGTGCATGAGTTCTTGAAATCTAACAAATGCAGAAATTGAGAAAACTGTGCCATAGCAGCATCACCTGTGCAGCGATTTGCACCAAAATATAATCAAAAGAGAATACGAACTTTGATGAAATTCGGTACATTAGTTTGTAAAATATAGTTATCGTGAAAAATGCGGCTTAGCAGTGTTATCTGTTAAACAATTTACAAAAAAAAAAAAAAAAAAAAAAAAAAAAATCAGCATTTAGATGTATCAAGATATAACTGAATGAAACATTTTATTAAACTCTGTAAGTTAATTCTTAATATACAGACAGACAGACCTGACAGACATTTTCTAAAAAATGTCATATCTTCTTCAGATTCTTCTAAAATGTATCGAAAACAAATTCCAACTTTTTCACGATTCCAATAATTTCTTCTCGTAAAAATTGAGAAAAAGAAATGTTATCAGTGTTGAGCAAATGCAATCTCCCAACCCCTGTCCATGTTTGAGATTTTTTATTTTCAATGATCAAAAGTACAATCCCCCACCCCCCCTCTGGAGCCACAGAAATCCCTATCAGAGAAAAATGTCTGAATTTAACACTGTCTCCTACAATTAAGTTTATCTATAAATCACTCCTTACGACTTTTGCAAAAATAAGTTTCTGAGTTTCTAGACAATGACCTTAAATTTTCTCTAGTTTCTCCTCAAAAGAATTAAGATATAAATTTGTTTTATCTCTACATGTATAAAAAGGCTATTTCATTCTAATGAAAAAAACCTGTTTGCTAGTGCTAATCCTATGGAAGAAATTTATAAAGATATCTCAGTTGTGTTTTAATACTTTTTTCTGCATTAGATAGCTGAGATCAATCAGTATGCAGGCTGTTTTATACTTTTTTTTATTTTGTTTACAGATATTTTTAAGTGGGCGCATTCATTTTCGGAACTGGTTTGGAAAACGAAAGCACCCTCATAAAAAAATGTATATATCTACAACCAAAATCGAAAAAGTAAAAAACGACGAATCTCAGATCAATCTCAGTTATCCAACCAAAAGAAAACATATATATATATATATATATATATATATATATATATATATATATATATATATATATACATATTGATTTGCAACGGAGATATCTTTATAATTTTTTTTCCATAGGATTATCATTAGCATTAACGAACGTATCTTTTCATTTGACTGCAGTACGCATTAATTGCATGGATATCAAAAGTTATGCATTATCAAATTAATTAAAAGATATAAAGTCTATACGCGAGATTAAAATTTACTCCAAAAAGTTAAATTAATTATTTTGATTTCTAAAAGTCATAGGTCTATTTCTTGGCAACAGAATAATCCACGATATTCAATGTTTTCAAATGACCTCTCTTCTGGTTTTTGCCAGAATGATATCGCATTTTAAAAGTGTTAAAAAATGCAATCGAAAAGCCAAATACCTTTAAAAAAAATAAATATCTTGTGTAGAAAACTTCAATTAATCAGATTTCTACTTGTACGACTTTCTAAAAATTCAGTTCTTTCAGTAAATTTTTTTTAAAAATTATTACTTTTCCCACTGAAAAGCATTGAATATCCTCTATCGACAGACTACCATCTACGGTGACGCCCTCTGTATTTATCAAAATATCGCTTTGCGTTTTCAGTAGATCACGCGTATTAAGTTTCCCCTCCTGTCTCTTACTCCGTGATGAAAATGAATGAACATCGTAGTTGAGGGGGGCGGAGGTTTACTGGGGAAACACCCTTTTCATTTGATTAGCGAATTATTA
The DNA here is from genome assembly GCA_964019185.1 of Maratus speculifer. Classification (NCBI taxonomy): domain Eukaryota; kingdom Metazoa; phylum Arthropoda; class Arachnida; order Araneae; family Salticidae; genus Maratus; species Maratus speculifer. The sequence goes on from OZ025296.1 coordinate 347,677,605, forward strand.
AGCAGTTGCTCCGCCCACCTCCAGATAAAAATGTTAATGCTGGGTGGATTTGTTGCCATTTTCACTACAATGCTCTAGAGGAAATTTTATTCACTTTGGAAATGTTTGCCTGTACCTTAACCTCTTCAGACTCCAGGATTTATTTTATTTATTCTTTTTTCAGTTATGAATGTATATTAACGAAATTATATTAACAACTAAGAAATATTGCAATAGAGAAAAAAAATTGAAATTCATTTTTTATTCATGAAATTACATAAAATGTAACGATACATGCGGACTCAAAAAGTACATTTTTGGACAATTTCTGAGGGATTTTTTTTATCTTTTCTTTTATTTCTTTTGCATTTCAGAATCGCTGGAAAAACTTAAAATAATTACATAATATTTTTTTACTACTAATGCTAAAATTTTTACTACTAATAATCATTTCTTAAGAAATGATATTTTAATGCATCATAAAATTATTTACATTTCCATATTCGTATATTTCGTACGTTTCTGCTGCAAGTCATTTTTATGTAACAGGAAGCTCGCTAAAAAAGTGCTACAAGATATAAATTTCTATTTTGTTTAGTTCTTCCGTTTTTTACGCTCCATCCACACCATTTCCTTATATATATATATATATATATATATATATACACTGGTGTCCAAAAGTTAAGTATAATTGGTAATTAAATAAGTAATGAAAAAAATATAAATCGGAATGCGGAAAAACTCCAGGTGTGTAAACAAAATAGTACCCGTCATATATTTTCGCTAAAAGTTTTCCCCGTAATCGAACAGGGGTCCGTCAACAAATTGAAAAAGAAGGAAGATCTTTTGGATAACCCTGTCAAAACTAATGTAGAAAAAGCATTCAAACTGCACATTATGATTAAGTGGCTTATTGTAATGTACTGTGTTTATTTTTTATAAGGATAGCATGTATACTCGTAGAGAAATTAAGGTTTTTATAAAAACAGTCCTACGTTTTTTGCTTATAATTTGCAGAGTTCTTAATATAAAATAATGTTATTTTCTAAAAATATGACAAATATCATTGTACATAATACCCTGTCATCAAAATTTAAAAATAATAAAAATTGTCTGAAAAATGAGTAGGTTTAGTAAATAATTTTTCATTGCGCATGCGTCACCGATATCAAAATTTCATTTGCATATTATGTTAGTTAAATGTATAGAGCAACGTTTGTGAAAGTCTCAAAAACATAGCTTAAAAATTCTGAAAATTATCGTTGATAGAATGAGATCAAAATCCTTTTTTCCCTAAATGAAGCAAAAAGATGAGGGGCTGTATCCATATTCCATTGTTTAGTGATTACACAATATTGCACGTACAACTATATTTGGATAAAACTATACTTTTGTAAAATATACTGTAAAATCATTCCATAGATATGTATGCAGTACTCTTTAAAAAAATCTTAATTATATGATAAAAATCTGAATTTTTTAGAAATCGTAGAAATAGTAACGGGCCAAAACGGGCCAGGCCGGTCCTGTTTTCCCTAATTTCTCTACGGGCCGGGCCGGGCCTAAAATATAAAAGTTTGAACGGGCCGGGCCGGACTTTTGAGTTTTACAACGGGCCGGGCCGATAAAACTTTCCTACGGGCCGGGCCGGGCCCGGGCCTGGAAATTCCGGCCCGTGCACACCTCTAATATATATATTATATGTGAAAAAAGTGAAAGTGTATTAAGATCCATCCGGTCTGGAGAGGCAATGGAAAAGAATGATGTGTTTTTTTGTCTTGGTGTGTTTTGAGCTTTTTTAAGCAAGATAAAATATTAAGTCAAGAGAAAATGAGTTCGAATTAATGAAAATTTTTAACGTTATACTGCCATTGAAAATTTCGAGACTTCATGTTTAGTTCGAATTAAGCGAAGATTCGAATCATCCGATTTCGAATTAACGAGAGTTGACTGTATTAAATTAAATTTATTTAGTCATTTACTTGAGGTCATTTACTTGAAAGGGCATATTTAATGTACCAAATGTTTAAATAAGTTCTTATAATGCATTATTTAATTGTTATGTGTATTTTTAATTAGTCGATTTTTATAGCTTTTTCGCGTATAACAGGCAAATGTTGTACTTGTTTGAATCGTCTATTAGCTTCTTTCTTATTTATGTCCCTTGGTCTTTATTTTTTTTCTATGCGTCAAAGGTCATATATTTGTGTACCGGACAGCAGTAAACTTCAAAAACAAATCTGGAAGTTGAGAAGGGGTTGAAGCAGGACTCCAAGCGAGCGCAATGACTCATCGTAATGTTGAGGGAGTGAAAGACGAAATAAAAAAAACGGCGAAATAGGCGATAAGGGATTCTTGTTATTTTTCCATACTCCAAATGTTCCCTGCTCAGTGTGAACGTGAAACCTTTTCCTAATGTGATACAGTGCTTTTTGGATTGTCTAACGTCCCATTACAGTGTTTTGTGAGTTTTATTAAGACGATTTTGAAATGGCTAGCACAATGGCTATGGCAATGTAATCACACGCGATAGCGTGAAAAGTTTTTTTTTTTTGGTCAACACGCATATTGAAAAAATTGCAATTGCCAACTTATGCTGATATCATGTGCCTCTACTACTGGTTGTTTCAACGTGCAAGGAATTGTGACAGCAAATAATAAGAATCTCGTCATCGATAGAAAAAAAAACAAGGTCAGAAGATAGAAACAGAAAATTGGAAAAAGGTACAGGCGAAAAAGTTCATGAAGGAATGAAAATTAAAAGCATATTTTTTGATGGTAGAAAGGATCTCCATAGAAAAAAAAAAGAACAAGCGGCACCGTCGCGAGAAAGGCGAGGAGCACATCACCGTGTTGTCTGAACCTGGTTCAGAATACTTTGTCACTTGACACCTTGTTCCGGTCATGAAAAAGTAATAGCAAAATCATTATTAAAGATTAAATTCATTATTAAATCATTATTATAAATCATTATTATTCATTAACTAAGCCTGTACAAGTTAGACTTTTCCGACTTGACAGCATGTGATGACAACGCTACTAATACAGGAAAACGCAATGGTGTCATTGCCTGTCTTGAAAAAAAAAATAGGAAGCGAACTGCAACATTCGATATGTATTCCATAGGAACGAACTCTGACTCCGGCATCTACTCTCTAAACTTAATGGACTGTTCAGAAAATTTCTGCGGAGACGCACATTTAATTAGCGAGTACTCCGAGTGCCATCTTGCACTGTTAAAAATCTGTATCATTTGCTGCATCGTCACTCCACCGCATTTCTAGAATATTTCTATTCTGACCAATGAGAATGACTCAGAATACAGATGAAGTAAACGTTTGCAATAAAAGCGCTGTAGAGATGCTGCAGTAAATGGTACAGATTTTTAAAGGTGTAAACGACTGCGTAATCTCAGATCGCGTAACACAACGTGAAAATAACATTCGCAGTGGCGCATTTCGATAAAATAATAAATACAAAAAAAAAAAAAAAAAAAAAAAAAAAAAAAAATGCAAACATTTTACAATTTCTGAAATTCGAATTGTACACGCACCTCGAAAACTTCTTGGAAAAAAGGAATGGTTTAAAAGATTGAATTTTTCCAAATATTAGCGGCTAATGTTGTAAACTCAATCTACTTTTCTGGATTAAAGTGAAAATACTTGAATGTCTAATAACCAAAGATTATTTCTTCCAGTAGCAATTTTTTCAACACTCGCTCCGATTCAAAAACGTTATTTCTGAAAGTGACTATTTGGCGAATTTTGCGGTACTACTTGGTTATTCCGTCGACCCATTTGGCCAAACTATATAAATCACCAAACTACTCGCCAAATGATTATACTGACGTAATTTTTTATCTAAAATAACAAAAGAACAAATAAATTAGTATAATATTTATAAAAAATCATTTGATGACATAACAAATACGCGTAACCCGTCTTGCTAAGGGAATGTGATAATTACAATCAACAATGATCGGCATTTAATCTTATACTTTGGCGATACTTTTGGTACTACATTGTTATCCCGTCGACCAATTTCGTTAAATTATACATATCGCCAAACTAATAGTCAAATTATACATACTGACATAATTTTTATTTTAATTAACGAAAAAAGAAATAAATTAGTAAAAGTTTGATAAAAATACAAATAAAAAGTGGGATTAAAAATCTCCTGATGAGGTTTTGAACACTAGTATCGTGTTTAATGTCATTGAATGTGACATTCACGATCATCCATTATTGGCAATTAATCTTATAGTTTGGCGATCATTTTTTGGTCGACAAATTAACTAAGTAGTACCGAATTTGCATATCCCGTTCAACTTTCCTGCCTCCGGTGTGAGTCTATTTATCCATGAAATCCTTCCACCACGTTCGGAATGCACCTGAATACAAACATTTTCGAAATAAAAGAATCTCTTAAGGCGTATATGGCAACAACCCCACCCATCATCATCATATCGATTTCAAGATGGGCGGAGTCATAATTCTTTAGTCGAATGATCGCGTATCAATAATAAATGAAGCCGCGTAATTAAACAAGCGAATGAATGAATATATTTTTTAACTATTTGTTTCTGTTATGGACAGGATTTTTTACAAATTTGATATAACAAAAAGTTTTACTCGAGAGTAAAACTAATTTAACACCGACTTCTACCGCCGTCATACACTTGGGAAAAAAATGTCTTCTGCAAATTAATTGAGAAAGAAATAACGAGCATAATTTAGACTTATTTGTTATATAGTTTGGAAAGATAATGTGAGTTAAGTTTTTAATGTAACTTATCAAAATTGTTTATATATTTATCTAAGTGAAAGAAAAAAGAACGAAGAAAAGAAATAGTACCGTAAAGGTTATTAGGAAACTGGCAATGACGTCCGGATAGGTGAGTGCTACAAAATTTACATCTGATGAAGGGAGAAAGAGTGGGGGGGGGGGGGGGGGGGGGGGAAGCATTGATGAAAGAGTGAAACAGTAAAATAATTCTTTTGCTTATTTTCCTGTTGTCATTGTCAATGAATAGTGATTTTACTACTTTAAAATTTACATCTGATAAAGAGCTTTCAATCGAACTGTAAATAAAAGTTATATATATATATATATGTGATTTGCCATAACTAGGCCAAAATAACAGTTATGAGGGTGTGACTGTGAGCAAGTGATGAATTTTAACAAAATGCCCATTTACTTTTTTACCATTATTTGATATCAGATTAGGCTTAGTGGGGTTTAACTATATCAAAATATTTATAAATCAGTAATAAGAATTATTTTTTAATATTTACTTATATTCAGTAGAGGCTGATGAGGGAGTGATGAGGAAGACTTAGGACCTCATCACTCCCTCATAAGCCTCTACTCAATACAGGTAAATATTTTTATTTATTTATTTATTTATTTTTGTTACTGATTTATAAGCATTTAGATATAGCTAAACCCCACTAAGCTTAATCTCATCTCAGATGATGGTGAAAAAGTAAATGGGCATTTTATTAAAATTCATCACTCCCTCACAGCCACTCCCTCATAACTCTTTTTTGGCCTATTTCGAGAGACTAGCCCATATATATATTTTTGTTTCAATATATTTCAGAGCGAGCAAAAAATAAAGTTTGTGTTTATTTCTTAAATTCCTGTTTTAATACAATACCACTGAAAAAAAAGCAAATATAAATAAAGAAAGGAAATCCCTAGATTAAATAACTTGTTCGCATAAGACCGAAATCCTGATTATGGAAATTATGTACTTTTAACTCTCCGGAGACGAGACTGGCCGAAATGGCCAATTGTTCAGGCGACCGGGGGGGGGGGGTTGCGGCAGATCTCGAAACATCCTTCTATTCCCCCTTTTTAGGGGAAGGGTGGTTAAACGTTCAATCAATTTTCGAATTGTTTGGTTGACATTTGGTTCCTCCTCTCCATTTCCACAAAAAAAGGGATTCTTCGATACAAATATTCCCTTGATTACAGGGATTTTTTTTTTTAAGATGAAAACTTTTATTAGCTGAATCTTGTCAATCATTATAAAATATTCAGTATTCACTTATTTCTAAATTAGTTAAGTTTATTAAAATTAATGTAATTTATATTAAAAAAATAATTTGCATGTATTAATAGTTAGTACATGTTTTTATGTATAATACAATAACAATTTACTAAAGAAAAAGTTTTATTTTATGAAAATTTCTATCTGTGTTGATTTTTAATTTGAAGAATGTTATTTTTTACTTTAAAATTGTCACGATATGTAACGAAAATCACGCATTATATATGTACATAAATAGATTTTTTTTTCAACTAATAATAAATTGTACAACAAGATTTATTGCTGTTCGAATTATTTTCATATTACTTATATATATATATATATATATATTAATTTTATATGAATTACTGTAAAATGTACACAATCATACATTTTTACCGACAGAATAATTTCATTTCATTAAGGACTATAACAAATTCCATTGTATGGAAAAAAATAAATAAAATTTCTTAATAACATAATATTGGAAAGCTTTTCATAATCTACATTAGTCGTCCTCTTTCTTACATCTTATTAACCATATTCTGGAAGACGATGTGACTTCACAAATCATGTGATAGCATGTGACTTGAGAAATGTGTTGCTAATTTCAACATCTCCAAAGAATATTTTAATTTATTAGGAAATAAAAATTCAACAAGTACCAAAATTTAATTCTGACTTTTTGTTAAATGCTTCAACGAGTGGAATGAAAACTTTACAAAATTGAAAAGATTAAAATTAAAAGTTGAAGAATTATTTGACATTGTAGTCCCATTCACTGGATAGTGAAACTGCGATTTTTATGTTAAACGTTGATGACAGAAGATATACAAATAAATTAGTAAATGATTTTTTACATTGAAAGAATACTTTCTTTTTATTAAAATTAAAAAAAAAAAATAACTACAATAAGTTTCCTATATCATATTAACGTCCTTCTGAATTAGAATTGACGATTTTCAATTTTATCGTTTTAATGCGTAAGAAATTGTACGTTTCATTGTAAAAATTCGTTGTCATGTATTAAAAAATTAACTCAACCCAGAAATGTTTGAACATTATTTTTTATCTATAATTATTGTTTAGTATGATGTGCGCACAGTGGAATCTTAATTTAAACAACATTAAATCCCATTACTGGCGATTTAATGTCATGTGATAAAAACAAACATACCCAAGTGTACCCACATATAACAGGTCGCACAGAAGGTTTCGTTTAATATTTCTTCCATAACAATTTATCTGTTAAACAATAAATTGATTTCTTACATAGATGTACCAAAAAATTTAATTTTAAAATAATAATAAAAAAGAAGTTATTTAATAGAATTAAAAATGTTCATCTTCCCTGTAAATGGAGATTAATCCAATGACGATCGCGACTTCTAACTCATTCTGGAAGGGCGGAGCTTGTCACTGCATTTTTTTTTTCCATTTTAACTGTAAGCAGTGAATTCCGGCAAAAGCACACCTTTAACTTTTTGGACTTTTGGCACACTTTTAACTTTGTTGAAAAATTACTTTTTTTCTTATTTAAATATAAAATATTTCCAAATTTTAGGTGAGGATTCAGCATTAATCAAACGCAATGGATTGCACCCCAAAAAGTTAAAGGTGTGCTTTGCAAAGACAAAAGTTTTCTCACATACAATATTTTGTATGTGAGAAATCACTTCTTGTTTGCAAATAGTATATTTGATCACAATTATCGGTGTCATTCCTTTATTCCAACTTCTTAGAAATGGAAATCCTTTGTCCGTTAAAAGATTAAATTTAGGTTTGATGTATCTGATTATCTCACCGCCGTTCAAGGGGCTAAAATGCGAGTTTTCCGAGAAGACTGAACAATGAGATCCTTTCGTCCTACACGATTGCGATAATCTCGGATCGTGTAACGAACTCTACGTGAAAGCCAGTTCGCTGTGACCAATTTCGACGTCCATTATTTTAAAAGAGAACTTTAAAATAGGCAATAGTGCCACCCTTGTGCCACCAGAACGATAAGTCTTATCGCTATTATACACGGACACACATTTAAGCACTGTGTTGAATAAAGATGCTTTCTCTGGGAGTTATTTCTGAGTTTCCGAGGCAAAACTGCATATTTGTCCTTTAAAAAGCATAACATCTCAATTTTTCTGGGAATATCATCCCCCCCCCCTTTTAAGCGCGCCTCCCCATCCGGGTCACTCGCTAAATTCTTTCAAAGCTTCGAAGAATAATAAAAAAAGAACAGAGATAATTTTTCCGTTTCTAAAAATATTGCACATTCTTCAATACGTATCTTACAACTTTTTGTAGTGAAAGCCATCTGAAAGGAAAAAAAGGAATAATTGTCATTTTTATTTATTCTTATTACTTATATTATTTTTATTGAGAAATGTAAATAAATTTTGTGAAAAGATTTTTTTTTTAGAACATTTGATAAGAAAATTCTTAATAAATTTCTAGTGCTTATAATGATAAACTTATGAGAGTAAATTTTTAGATTCATTACGTAAATGATATGAATATTACTACTTCCGTCAATATATCTAAAGTCTAATAATTAAAGATTTTGAAAGAAAAAAAATAGCGGTGTTACGACAGAAATTATTTGTCTATAATAAATTTAACAACTTTTAAATAAATCTCTAATTGAAAAATTTGCGAGATTGAAAAGCAAAAATTAAGAGTCTTTAACTCAAACTTTCTTCACAAATGATTAAATTAATGAAAATCTAATCATTTTTTTTAAATGTAGGAAATTCACTAAGGGAAAAGAGGCATTTTGTAATAATATCTAAATTAGCTTAGAATAAATATTTTTTTATCATAAAATGTCTTATTTTAATCCCCTCGCTTCGCTTCCCGCATTTTTCATAGGCTACGTAAAAGTAACAAAATTTGCGCACGGGATGCATTTAACTGCGATTAATTTTCAGAAGGATTATTCTTCAAATTTAATTTTCTGACAATCTCTTTTTTATGACTTAATTCTACATTAAAAAACTCTCTTATATGCAGCGAGAAAGTGAATATCTGTATGAAAATGATAAATGACGAAATTAGCAAAGTATATAGACATTTCTGCTTAAATCTGTTAAAATAACGTTAACATTAAATTAACGTTATAATATATGTTAAAATTTCTGCTTAAATCTGTTAAATATCTGTTAATAATAATAAATAATTTACTGTATAACGCAAATTTACCAGCAAACTGACAGAACATAAAAATATGCAAAAATATAATTTTAAATTGAAAAAAAAAGTAAAATTGCACACTAATAACACAAAACAGTGCAAAATGCATTAAATTTTTTTTCAGTTAAAATTATTATTATTATTTTTTTTTTTTTTTTGTTCGTTTTAAATGTTTTTGTTTATAATAACGATTGTGTGATCTACGGTCCTTAGACCGTAGCCGAGTGCTGAGAAGAGAGGCTGGACCATTGACTTCTCATATAACTGGACTAACAAATAGTAACCTTTCTTGAAGCCATCATACACCTCCCCACCACCACCTGATGGTGGGGAGAATGCGCGCCAAAATGGTTTCTCGCGCCGATCCCACCAGCCACCAAGACCTTTTTCGATTGCGTTACGTTCTTCTATTATGAGAATGAAAGCAGAAAATCGCCAAGAAGGGATCACCGCCAAAAATGACACCCTTTTGGAGAAGAAAACTCTCGCCAAATCACGGCCATTCCGGCTTCAAGCATTCCTGAAGAGAACAAAGGGATCCGTTATCTAGTCATTTCTGATCTAAGGGCTGGACCTGACTTTCCCGATCTGTTCTATCCTCTTTCCCCACCTACTATATTAATGGAATGAGCCGTTTACGTCACATAGTGAGTCACTCTTCCAAAGAGTCCATCCCAACAGACTCATATTAAAATAAATAGAATATTGCCCGGTTAAACTAATGACATTGAGCTCACAGTCTTTTCACACTGCAGCCTTTTGCAGCCTTATTTTTTTTCAAGGAATGGCGCTCCTCATAAAACAAATTAAGGGTAAATTAGCTGTATTTCATCTATTTATACTTAATGATTGAACAGCCAAAACCTAATTTGGGATACACCTAATCATAATGAATCTATACCCAGTATTCGAAACAAATCGGATAATTCTGCATAAAATTCCATTTACTTCATTTACGAGGGGCTATCACCCTTTCTCCCCTCTATAGTTAACCATCAAACAACCAAAACTATTCAGGGATTTGTTTTATCAGAAAGAATCTATATCCAAAATTTAAACCAAATCTGATAATTCTGCATAAAATAAATTTATATGATAAAAGGGTGAGGATAACCGCCCTGAACTCCCTTTATACGTTTTAAAAAACCCTTCCGAAACTAATCAGAGAGGCGTCTTATTAGTATGAACTTATATCCAAAAATTGAAGCTAACTTGTTAATTCTGCATGAGAAATCAATTTATCTAAATTAAGTGAGGTAGCCCCCAGATTTCTCATTCATACTTAATCATTGAATCCCCAAAAGAAATTAGGGAAGCACGCCTTATCAGAATGAACCTATATCCAAAATTTCAAGCTTATCGGTAAATTCTGCTTAAAAAACCCATTTACTTACATTGAGAGGGATCCTCTTTATCCACTTTATACTTGTGTAATGACCAATAAAAACTAATCATGGCAGCGCCTCATCAGAATGATCCTATATCTAAAATTTGAAAGAAATGTGAATGTTCACCATGAAAAACTCATTTACTAAATTATGAAGGGGGATTAGCCCCTGTACTTATCCAATGAGCTCCCAAAGCTAATCATGGAATCGCTTTATCACAATATTCCTATATCCAAAACAAATCGTATGTTTTAATCATGAGTTATCGTGTTACGTGCATACAGAACGGTTTGGCACATACGCTCTTAACCCCTTGGCGGCCGGTATTTCTGCGGGCACCGTTGGCACTCACATCCCACGCGACCGGTATTCGTGTTGTCAGTCAACATTTTATAGAAAATAATATGACGTCTAAAAATTTTATCTTTAATCGTGTTTGACTTTGCATTAGGAAAGAATAAACTTCCTTCTAACTAGGAAATTAAAGGAATCAATGATTTTTTTTTAATCAAAGTTAATTTATTTTTTCACAAAAATTACTGCGGTAAAAAAATATGATTATTTCACCATTTTTCTGACTGAAGTTTCTGAAACGTAATCTCTTTTCGACCATAAATATTTTACCTTTCTTGTAAAACTTTGTTTTTTATTTATCGCAAAAAGTTCTACACTACTGGGAAGAGGGAAAGTGTGAATGAGTTGAAGATTTATAATCATATGATAAATCATTTAAGCTTTGGTCTCTATCTAAGACTTCTTATTAATTCGTGTTTCTATTTGTCTTTTTTCCCTTACTTTTATCTGAATTGAAAATAGCATAGTTGTAGGTCGATAAATAAGTGTTTTTAATTTTTTTTTCAATTGTTTATTTGTTTATAAATCATTGTGATTACTGGGCTCTGAGATTTTGGTATTCGATGTTTGAGAATAAAGCTGTAATTCCATTTTAATCATTATTTTCTTGTGGCAAATGAGCCGTAATATATAAAAAAATAAATAAAAGACAGAATAGAAAGAAAGTTTTCGATTGTGGGATAGTGGACTACTTTGGTTCCATTTTTTACTTTTTACTTTCAATAATATTATACATTGTTTCAAACTAATTCATTTTCCATTGAATTATCTCCATTTAAGTACTGTGTTTCTCAAACTCATTAAAACGTAAAGAAAAAAAAAACACAGTTTTACGAAAATAAAATTTCTGAGAGTAGCTAATTCTTTCACAATCATTAAATTCTGAATATATCGATGAAGCGCATACATTAGCATGCATATTTCGAATTAATAGTCAGTTTTAGCTATGATAATTGAATAGGTTTATTCGATGTTCGGTTATGCATATGTTTCCAATTTCAAAATAACGTTTAACATTCATGACATTTTTTGCAGTTAAATTAAAAATTACTATTTAATTTCATTCTTTATTATTAACTAATATCCAATACTTTTAATTTCATAACTTTATTTATAGTTTTAAATATTTTTTTTAAGACATAAGATATAAATAAAGACATTTTAACATCAACAAATTGTTTGATGAATGTATTTTAATTCATCATTTTAGTTTACTCTTCATTATCAAACAATCTTTATTTGATATTTCGTTTCACACATTACTTCATAAATCTATCTATCTATATATATATATATATTTAGCAACTTTTAAAAATTTCATATTTTATTTTAAAATCAAGTTTTACTTACTTTGTACACATTATTATCCAATACTTTTTATTTGATATTTTATGTTTGATTATATGTTTGAAATAGCAGAAAGTTAGACATGCACGTTATCAATCATTTGGGATTGATGTGAATCAGCTGGAGTCAAAAACACGTGGTCATTGAGAGAATAAATTTTTTTGGAGAGAGAAAAAAAATAATGAAATGAATAACTAAATAGAACTGTGAAAATGAGAATCAAAATTATTGGGTGGCCTCGGCCCCATGAGCCCATATAAGTTGGCGCGGTACTATTCTGGTATCCCGTCGACCGATTTCGCCAAATCATACAAATCGCCAAACTAACAGCCAAATTATACATATTGACGTGATTTTTATTATAAATAATAAAAACAGATAATTAGTAGAATATTAATAAAAATTCAAATAAAAATTTTTTAATGACGTTTTAAACACAATGTCATTGAATTGACATTTACGATCATCCATTATTGGCATTTAATCTTGTAATTTGGCGATAGTATTTTGGTCGACGGGTTAACAAAGTAGTACCGTTAGCGCCACTGAGCATCCCTACAGCGCTTTTATAGTAAACTCTTACTTTACCTTTATTATGGATCATTCTCATTGGTCAGAATAGAGATATTCTATAAATGTGGTGGAGTGACGATGCAGCCAATAATACAGACTTTAAACAGTGTAGGAAAAGGATTTCACTCGGTTTTGGGAGTATTCGCGTTTTAAATGCGCATCTCTGCCCGAATTTTCTGCTTTCGGAGTAAAACGGAAATACACCATAGTATCGCTGCCAACTTTTACGCATTTTTGCTACTACTAAAATTGTACAGAGATTTTCCATTTGTTTGATCATAAGATTTTGTCGATTAAATCAGGCAATATTTATTATAAAATTTTTGTGATAAGAAAAATGCGTAAAAGTTGGCAGCTATGACCATAGACCAGCTCCGCCCTTCCAGAATAATCTAATACACCTTCGCATTCATATTCATTTACAGAGAAAATGGCGCACACAAAAGAATTCGGTTTCAATACGGACTATAATAGATTTCATCGTATTAAAAAAAAAAAGAAAAAAAAGAAAAAAAAGAAAAAAAAAGAAATATTTTAAATGGAAAGGATTCTGTAAACTATGCTAGTCTTTTTTTCTCCCTTACAATCCTTATTCTGAAAGACTGTGTGATCAGTAATAAATAATACTTGATTTGAGAATGGTGCTCCAATTTCAACATCTCCAAAGTATACTTTAATTTTCTATTTAAAAAATAACAAGCACCAAAATTTTAAATTTATCAAAAGTATGAAAGTTTTACAAAATATAAAATAATAAATTGAAAGCTAACAAATTATTTCATATTATGGTATTATTTATTGGATACTAAAACTGCAATTTTTATGATGAATATTCATGGCAGAGGTAGAGTAGTAAATAATTGAAAAATAATAATAGCATACAAAATATCCACTATCAATTTCCTTTATAATATTCATGCTCTTCTGAATTAAATTAATTATTTTCAGTTTTATTATTAAACATGAAATTTTACATTTCAATCTCTGCCGAAATTTTGTTTTCAGTTGCATTCAGAGAAATCAACTGAAGGCGGAAAAATTAAGCAATTTTTTTAATTTACATTTATTGCTAAATCGTTATGACGATAGATCTAGGCTCCAATCATTTAAAATACGTTGAATCTCAATGTTGGCGATTCAATGCCATGTGATAATGCAAATGAATTTTACCTTTTCCAGGTGTTTCTTAGCTCAGAGACTTCCTTGCGCGCACATTTCGAGCTGCGCATCTGAGGAGGACGGAGTGGGGAAATTTGATTTCATCTTCAGGGCCGAAGGATTTTGGGAACCTACGCCTAACTCTTGTAATGTGTTCTTTAAAAAATTATATTAAAAATCATTTTTCCATGTAATTTTTTGAAATGCACATGCATCGGATAAGTTATGTATATTCACACAAAAAATTGAGTTTTCTTCTCCGATATTTTAATTTTAATATGTGTTATGTTTATAAGTTAAATATGTGTTTAACTACTTTTTTTAGGTTGCAAAATAGTACAATATTATCACAAAACAATCATGTAATTTTAATATATCAACATATGAAACATTTTCCTCAAAAACAGAATAATTTTTTTTAACTGTAACAGTTTTGCTTCTAAATAACTTTTAGCACATTCCTTAAACAAAAGAAGCGTTTTAATGAAGCTGATTCATTAACAAATAAGAGTAATTAAATTACATATGCAAGCAACTTCTGTATGTAAGTTTTTATCACTTGTTATAGAAATATACGTAAAAAGTAATTTAAAATGTTTACTTAAAATATTTCAACAGAATTTAAAAAAAGTCATAGTCAGTACATGATAATATTACAATCAATATTCGTGTCGTTATGAAGAAAAACACATGAAAATATAATCCAATAAAATTGTAACTTTATAAAAAAAAAACTGATTGCTTGACTTAAAATTGTCATCTTTCACCATCGGTTCACCTTTCAAAGAAAAACAAACTGATCGTATCATTTTACGAAAATATTTTTGAGCCCTCTCAATAATTTTGAGCCAACGTAGTATTTTTCAAAAGTTGGCGCCACTGGAGATTCTGCAGTAAATATTACAGATTTTTAAAAGTGTAAACGACTGCGAAATTTTAGTTCGCGTAACACTGCGTAAAAATACATTCGCAGTGACGAATTTTAATAAAAAAAATTAAATAATAATAATAATAATAATTATAAAAACATTTTACACTTTTAGAAACTCGAATTGTTCATGCACCTCGAAAATTTGCTGGGAAAAAAAGAGTGGTGTAAAAGAATCATTTATTTTCCAATATTAGCGGCTAATGTTGTTAACTTTATCTATTTTTCTATATGAAAGTGCCAAATACTTGAATGTCTCATAAAAAAAGACTATTTCTTCGAATAGCAATTTTTTCAATAATCGCTCCGATTCAAAAACGTTATTTCTGAAAGTGACTAATTTGGCAAATTTTGCGGTACTACTTGGTTATACCGTCGACCCATTTCGCCAAATTATATAAATCACCAAACTACTCGCCAAATGATATATATTGACATAATGGTACTTACGTATTAACGCCACCGAAGCTACATATTTGGCAGTGTTTAAGTACCGTCAATCTACACCACCTAAAATTTTTGCAAGAAATCACAAAATAAAACACTTTATTTTAAATGAAATCACTTTCAAAATTCAAAACACTTTATTTAAAAACAAAGTAGTCAATCGGATTTCGGTGGAAAATTTGCCGATATAGAGTTTAACATATATTCAAAATAAATTGCATCTTGTTCTGTTTTTCTGTAAATTGAGAAAGAAATAACGAGCATAGTTTAGAATTATTTGTTATATAGTTTATAAAAGTACATAGAAAGATAATGTGAGTTAAAGTTTTAATGAAACTTAGTAAAATTGAATATATACATATATCTAAAAGAAAGAAAAAAGAACGAAGAAAAGAAATAATACCATAAAGGTTATTCTGAAAATCGCAATTATATCATGCTTCAAATGTCCGGTTAGGTGAATACTACAAATTCTATATCAGATGAAAGGGGAGGGGAAAATATAATTGTTTTGTTTAATTTCCTGTTGTCACAGTGAATCAATTAATTGTGATTTTGTTACTTTAAAATTTTTCGTCTGATGAATATCTTTTGATCGAACTGTAAATAAAAGTTAATTTTTTTTCCTCCTATAAAATTTGACTTTGACCTTCCAAATTTTATACAAAATGGTTCGATTTATACGCGATTATATACGGTAGTATCTTTAAGAAGATAGATTTAATAAATGATATTACTCATTAACGGATCATAAATTAATAAAAAATAGTAGAGTTATAAATAATAATTAATAATAAATAAAATTAAAAATTACATTCATTACTACGAATCAATTGAAAACAATATTAGAGTATTGATAATAAATAAAGACAAAAACAAAATGCTTAAATTTTAAAAAGTCTAAGACAAGGAGGATTCTACCCACAAACTTAGGTTTACTCGATAGACACTCTAACCATTACGCCAAATCATCTACATCAGGCCTGTCCAACCTTTCAGTGGGCAAGGGCGCACATCAGCTCTTGACACTCAATGAAGTGCACCGTTTTTCACATGACTGCAGACATGCAGCAATATTATCGCACAGCATTAGCATACACGCACGGTTTAACATAATGGAAATGAATCTTGAAGAGATGGACAATAAGCCCCCACGGTTCTGATGTTACATAGATTGTATTTCAAATTATACATTTTTAAATGAGAGGGTACTATTCTGTTATCCCTTCGACCGATTTCGCCAAATTATACAAATCGCAAAACTAATAGCCAAATTATACATACTGACGTAATTTTTATTTTAAATAATAAAGCAACAAATAATTAGTAGAATATTAATAAAAATACAAATAAAAAGTCGAAATAAAAATCACTTAATGACATTTTAAACACGTGAATCGTTCTAATGTCATTGAATTGGCATTCACGATCATCCATTATTGGCATTTTATCTTATAATTTGGCGATAGTATTTTGGGCGACGGGGTAACAGAGTAGTACCAAATAGAGTAATGTTTCTTAAACTGTAACCGTGCAAATAATTACAACAATAACAACGACAAAATAATAATAATTATAATGATGAATAAACATGGAAATAATAAGTATTGCTTCTTTTAGAGTGTGAAAATATGCTTTGACTTATATGGAAGGCATGAAATTTTTTTAAAATAAAAAATACAAAAACAAAAATAGGCGTCACAGTGACCAATTCATATGTATATTTTCTGTTCATAATGCGTCTCGACAGGTTTTGAAAATATCTTTAATGCAAATATTAATGATTTTTCTGAAAGTATTCTTCATAATGGATTTTTACTTCTAAAATGTCCAAAAATTGGAACAAAATGGCTTCGCGTTGGACAGCCCAGATCTACATCATACAACACTCATGACTCACTCAGAAAATCACAATACAAACGCAAGAACTCAATTTTTTGAAATTGTAGCCAAAAGTGCGGGGTTAGATAAACTTTCAAATGTTCTCGCTGCCGACCATTCATCTTTCGTTGGACGAGGACAGGGCATTATTTTTAGTCAGAAAGCATTGAATCGCCAGAAATGGGACTCAACATTATTAAAAGAGTATAGAACAGTATTATGCTTTGGAAACCAGAACTTTCTATAGATACAAAATATTTCTTAATTTTTTTCCGGCATGAATCGAATAAAACAAAACGAAAATTCCATTGAAAGTTATTTTTTTTCCCTATTTATTAATACAATTGAAAATAGTCAATTCTAATTTAGAAGGTTGTGACTATCACTAAGAAAACTCATAGCAGATATTTTGTTTACTTTTTAAAAAGTTAAATAAAACGGATTTTTAATTATACAAAATTATTTTTAATCCCCTATTGTCTCCTCAATATTCATCTTAAAAATTGCAATTTAAGCATCCAATAAATAATTCCGAAAATATAAAAAAAAATGGTCTACTTTTAAATAATTATTTTTTTATTATTTAAATTTACAGAGCCTTTATTCTCAAAACTATATAAATTGTTATTGAATACTCATTAAATAAAAAATTGTAATGTACCTTTTATTTAATAAGTTAGTAATAATATTGAAATTTCACCCCTTTCCCCCCAAAAAACTGTTCTTCAATCAAGTTTTATTGTCAGATTGTGTTCGGTTAACAAACATAAGAACAAGAACGACAAGCATAGATTATAAAAACATCTCCAGCACTCATTGTGTATAATGTTAAGAATTTTATTTCTTTCATCTAGTGAAAAGCATTATTCTCCGTGCTGTAACAGAATACTTTTGCGTATCTCTGTAAATGAAAAATAAATGTCAGGTTCTGTTGATGATGGCGCACGATAGGTCTTTAGGGAATGGGTTTGTTTTCATTTTAATCGAAAGCAGAAAACATTTAAAATGCGAATGTTCCGAGAACGCGCGACAGTTTCTAGCCTTCCTATAACGAGATTACTAAAAGAGAACTTCAACCAGCCCCACCCACCATCCTACATTTGCATTTCAAGATGGGCGGAGTCGCTGTTTCATAATTAATTAGCAATCGAGTGAGTGTGTCGCAAACAGAGAAATAAAAGCATTAAAACACTTTAAGAGAACGGAACAGATGTGGTATTCCCCCGAAGTCCGCCATCTTGTTTCTTTTTTTGGTCACTTATGACCACTTTATACTTAATTTTTAACAACTCAGAAATTAAACATATACAACAACAAGTTTTTAAACTGAAAGTCAGCACTCCAAATATTATTTGTAAAAAAGAAAAAAAAATAGGGGAAGGAATTCATAATTAGCAAATGATAAATACATAAATTTTAAAGCAGTTAAGTAAAGCAAATACGCATTTTAATTAATATATATTCCGAAATTACAGTCAAAAATGGATCTTAAAATTTTCACGACGACGTCACCGTGACGTCACCAGGTCTTACGGGTTTGGTTTCAGTTTATAGATTTTATCGAACCAATGTTTGTCAAAGCTGATTACGTATTTAATGATTACACACTTAAAATTTTCAAAATCCAGTTATTACAGATTTATTAAAATACGCATGCTAAATTTTCTTTTTAAGGGGGGGGGGGGGGGCGCCTAACTTTGTGCTTTCCATGAATGCAAAAAAGGCTGGTTTTGATTATGAATACCTAACTTACTGTTACTAATTTATAGAAGGTGACATACACGATTAATATCTGGGCAAGATTATGTTTTTCATGGTTTTTTACAAAATTAAACAAATTGCTCTTTTTTTTTTTTTTTTTTTTTTTTTTTTTTTTGTTTTGACTGAATGTACAAACAAGTTGTAAATATAAATGTTGTAGAAAATTAATTGTTCTTTTTAATATTGTAATTGACAAATAATAGGCTGCTGCAATGGGTCTTGAGGTATTTCAAATAAATCAAAATAATTAAAAATCTAGAGAGTTTTGTTGTTTTTTACTCATAAAAAATTTAGCCGTGAGAAATTTTGTAGGAAAACTTGGTTTTTCCATGTTCCTATTCATAAAAAAAAAAAAAAAAAAAAAAAAAAATCTACCCGATTTTTTTAAAGCACTCTTATTTCTCTTGGACCCTGTTTACCTTAGGAGGTAAAGTTTTTCTCTTTCAATCACATGACATTATGTCGCCAGGAATGGAATTCGATGGGTTTTCAAATTGAACACAGTTTTAAACAATAATTATAAATAAAATATAATTTTTTAATTTTACAGGGTTCATTGATTTCTTTTAATGCAACTGAAAACAAAACTTCCGAGGAGATCGAAAAGCAAATATAGTCTAATACAAAAAGTTTCATTCAGAAGGTCATGAATAATTGGAAGGAAATTATAATTAAGGAAACTGATATTGGACGTTTTTTATGCTGTAAAAGAAAAATCACAAAGAATTTTTTTAAATATAAAAAAAATATTTAGTAATTTTCTTGTATTTCTTCTTCCATCATTCAACATTCATCATGAAAGTTTCAGTAAGTATCCAGTAAATGATTCCATAATCTCAAATAACTCGTTAATTTTCAATTTATTATTTTGAATTTTGTGAAGTTGTCATTCAACTCTGAAGAATTTAAAATTCAGAATAAAATTTTAGTGCTTGTTGAGTTCTTTATACCTAAAAATAATTCAAATATACTTTGAAGATGTTGAAGTTTGAACACATTTCTCAAATCGTGTGATATTAATGTCATATAGTCTTCCAGAATACGGATAACAAATTAAAAAAAAAAAAAAAAAAAAAAAAAAAAGAACAAGTAAACACTATTCGTTTTTTATTTTTTCATACAATGGAATCTATTATAGCTCTTTCTGAAACCGAAATATTTTTTGTGTAAAATGTATGATGGTGTACGTCATCTTCTATGTAAAAGAAGATGAATATATTAGATGAGTCATTATTGATCGCCTACTCTAGAGCTTTCGGGAAGGGCGGAGCTTGTCCAGGTTTTGTTTCCATTTTAACCGAAAGCAGAAAATACGAGCAGAGTAACTAACTATTAAGTATGTTTAGTATGTATAGTATATTTAGTAATATTTAGTAAGTATATTCAAATTAAAAACTTGATTATACTTCAAGAACACCCAACAATAAGATTCTTTTCCTACAACCCTGCGAAGTCTCAGATCTTTATCTGAAAGTAACATGAACGGTCATCTCTAATCATTGTATTTTTATGATGTATCTGAGTGACCTGAGTTCGTCCAGTACCATAAAAACAGACAGACAGTACGAGAAACTAAGAATCTAAGTAGGCGGGATCAAAGAAGAATTGCAATTTTGCTACCTTAGCAGGCGTTAATTTTATTCACATATCTGTCACTGTTACCGATTCGTAATTTTTGCCTTCATTAATTTGTTATAAACCGTTTACAAGCCGAATTAATATCGCAATGTAATTATAATTTTGTTTTTCCTACATCACAGCTTCAAATGTGTTAATCTATGCATACACATTTTGAAAACAACAACAACAAAAAAATATTTCTGCAGTTTTTTTTTTTTTCCACCTGTTTTTATTTTAGTGTTCTGGTTTTGGAACATGATGCAAATATAACAATTTTTTTCCGCTATAGGATACTGTTCTTAATTATTTTCTCGAATTCCAAAAACATTTAGATTCCTAGCGGCCAAATGTAATATAGAGAAAACGATAAAAGCAAATAATATATTTTTTATGCAAATTAATAAATTCACATTTTTTATACCTGTGAAAAATGTTTAAAAATATTTTTTTTTTTTTTTTTTTCAAAAGTTCAAATCAATCTTATATTTTATAGGAAAAATAAGGACATCGTTATTATGTTGGAAAATGTATGTTTTGTATTACAAATAATGCAATATAATCAGTTGGGAACAGCGTTTAAACGGTTAAATGGAGCAAATATTACTATGATAAAACTGTTTTTCAACTAAATAATCATAGTAATTAAATCCTTTATAAAGCTGGAGAAGAGAAAAAGAATTTGCCTCTTAATCAATGAAATCACACTTTAAGCGTCATTTTAGTTCCTTTTTACTTTTTAAGGACGTTCTCCGCTCAACAAGCGCGAAACGTTTTGACACATTTACGAATTCATTTTTTAACAGAAAGTTATAAAATTGGAATGCTTGACTAAAGAAGCGATTTCGAATCGAGCTTAATTTTCCATTTTATGATAATTAAATTACCTATCCAGTTCTAAGCTATTTCGATCACGCGATCACCCGTTTGTCTCCTGCTTCTCAACTGGTTTTTCTGCTTTCGTCCGGAAATGTGCTCAAAAATGTCAACTTTGGGGCTTGTTAGGAAAGATCTAATGTGTTTTTAAAAAAAATTGAAAATTGAGTGCAATTCGAGAATTTCTGAATAACAACACCTGCTATTTTCATGCATTTCCGAACAAAAATAAATTAAAGCATATATCACAAAGTTGCCCTTTTTGATTTAAGAACACCCTTAAGTAAACAACTTTAAAAAAAAAGCTTTAATTATAATCTTTGAAAATGACCATTTTTATAATAATGAAATTTATTTCGTTATTTCAAGGTATTCTGTTAAGTTTTTTCTTCTTTTTTTTTTGTAAACTAACTACATTGAGAGTAGTAATTTAAGTTTGGAGGAGGTTTTGAAGGCTGAATTTAGAGATTGAATATTGGTTCAACAAATATTGAAAATGTTTTCTAAATACACATATTTCAGAATTACGTACTCGTATACCAAGAAATTAGCAGGAGACATTGAAATTGCAAATGAAATTTAGACGACGGATTATTTATTTGTTATTTGAACAAAATAATCAATAATCAGGATTTTTTTTTTTTAAAGTTTTAAAATTTTGCCTGTCGTTGATTTTTAATTATTCTAAAGACTTCATCTAAGTTTAACGCCCTCTGAAATTTCTTCTTTCGCAAAATCATGAAAAGTTAAAAATCAATAATTATTTCTTTTTAAAACGATCTTTCCTAATTGTTATTTTATGGTATATTATTATATATTTACAATTCCCCAACTACCGACAAATTTATTTATTTCTCTCCCGGGCCATAATAATTAAAGCTCATTTATAATTATAAGAACTATTAAATTTATAATCCCCCCAAAAGTAGACTTTATAATTTATTCGAATAATTACGAATTCAATTAAATAAATTTATAATTCAACCAAATTATAAATTATTAGTAAATTTAGAATTAACCCTTTCCGGCACACTGTGCCCGGTCTGGGATACCTAATTTTAATTCCAAACTTGCAAACGGCACCAGTAATATTTTACTAAAATTTTGCTTTTACAATATAAGCTTAAATTATGGAATTCAAAATATCTAAAAAATATGTTTGTGAATTCCGATACTTTCTAATTTTATTAAAAATTTTGCCCGTGCCGGAAAGGGTTAAAATAACACATTGTAATTTAAAATAATACGTTAAATTTAAAAACTAACAAATTCATTAAAAATACTTTTTCCCTTAACTTTTGATATTGAAAATTACGTCCTGGATCTGTTAGAAATTACCTTCTTTGTATTTAAGTAGAGCTTAAAATAGTTAAAAAAATTACCATTGTTGAGCAAGGGATAGATTTGAAATAATTTAATATTAATTCATTTTTTAAGTATGCTTTAGAAATTTTCATTTTCCATGGCAGGTCATAACCCCCGTGATCTCCCCCTTGGATCCGCCACTACCCTCCCTCATGATTCTTTAAAAAGTTGCAGAAAGCTAGCAAAACGCAGATGATCCTTACCCCGTTTTCTCACAAGTTAATAGGAATTATCATATTTCTGAAAATATTACTTTTGCCTCTAAGTCCTAATTTAAACAATTTTTCAAATGTATATACATAAACAATCTATAAAACAAGGGGAAAAATGCTCGGAAATCTATCGAAATGCAGAAGATTCTCCGCTAATCCTATACCTTTACGGTTTTTGCGCCAAGAAAAGTGTCTTCGACGCCGAAAGCAATGACCAATGACATTAGAAGATGGCAACACCTGGATGGGAAAAAAAAGTAATGTGGCTTCAGCAAGAAGGTAAAGTATCCTTTTTTTATCCCATGACATTGAATCGCGAGCAATGGAATCCAATGCTTTTGAAGTCATGAATTTAATCGATTCGTATCCAGATTTTTGATATAACTAGCAAAAATTATATACAAAAAATAATAATTTAAAATTTCCGGCTTCAGTTGATTTCTTTAACTGCAACTGAAACCGAAATTTCCGGAGTGGTCGAAATGCAGAATATCTAATATATTTAATAATAAAACTGAAAATAGCCATTTTAATTCAAAAAGACATGACTATTATAAAGGAAAACTGATAGTGGAGACTTTGTATGCTATTAATTTTTATTTTCAATTTACAAAATTATTTACTGCTGCACTTGTATTTCTTCTGCCATCAACTATTATTTTTAAAGTTGCAGTTTCAGTATCCATAAAGTTTCAGATACCATAACATCAAAAAATTTGTTAACTTTAAATTTATGATTTTAAATTTTAGAAAGTTTTCATATTTTTGAAAAAATTAAAATTTTGATGCTTGTTGATTTTTTATTTCATAAAAAATTAAAATATATTTTAAAGATGTTGAAATTTGAACTCCGTTCTCTAATCATGTATTATTACTGTCACACAGTTTTTCAGACTAAAAATAATAGATGTAAGAGAATAAAAAAGACTAGCATAGTTTACGGAACACATTCCATTTAAAAAAATTTTCCATTTCTTTTTCATACGATGAAATCTATTATAGTCCGTCCTGAAACCGAATTCTTTTGTGTATGGTTGTGTGTACGCCATCTTCTCTGTCAATAAAGGTGAATGCCAGGGTCCATTGATGATCTTGCCCAGTAGATAATTCTGGAAGGGTGGAGCATTTCCGTTTTACCCCAAAAGCAGAAAAATCGTGCAGAGACACGCATTTAAAACACGAGTACTCCGAGAAGGCTCAACAGTGGCATTTGAGCGTGTGTGTAAGCACCAGTCTGACCGCTTTTCTGCTGACGCATGTCTTCAAGTTCTCGGGCCGGCGAGCCCGTCGCATCATCACCGGGTAATGGTATGTCTGGCACATCTTCCCATTCTCCTATCTCTTTTCTGGATCCTAATTCTAATACTGTCAAAAATTATGCTCGTATTTGGCACCTTAGTCGTAAGGATACGATGATTGAAATGAAAGCACGTAAAGACTTACATAGGGAATACGTAAATGCTGCTACGTTTTATAACGAAACTTACGATATTAATCTACTAACTGGAAATTGTCCAGTAAATACCGCTAATTCTAACTTTAACGACAGAGGTTCTAGTTCTACAAATTCTAATAATGATAAACTTAATCCTAAACCTAATTCCTGTAAAATTAATGAAAATGATTCTAATTCATCTATCTCTAAAGACGCTGATGAGGGTTTTATCCTTGTAAGTAGGAATAAGCGTAGGAAAAAATTGCTTAGTAATGCTGCTGAGAACAATAATATATCTAGACCTAATAGTCCGCAAAATAGCGTAACTATTGATAATGATTGTGTCATCGACATGGATTTCGCCTCTAACTTTAGTGAAATTACTACTATTGAGTTAACCGATAATAAAAATACTTCCAGTGAAGCTAAACCTAAAAAACCTAAACCTATCATGATAGATAATCGTCAAATTAATACCCTCCAACTCACTGAGCAACTTAGCTCAGATCTCAAACTTAACTTCTTAGCCAAATTAGCCGGTAACTACTTAAAAATTATTCCTGATAGTATAGAAGAGAAAATGGCTCTACATGAGCACCTGAAAAATAAAAATGTTCCGCACTACCTAATCTCTGATTGAGAAGCCATTATCAAAGTTGTCATTAGGGGTCTCCCGAAAAATAATGTCTGCATGGATGACATCCAAAATGAACTTGAAAATAAGGGCTTTTCAGTTACTAAAATAACCGAAATGAAAAGTAAACGTGACGGAAAAATTCTTCCTCTTTATTTGGCTGAGCTCCCTAAAAAAAGCAATACCTTAGATATCCTAAATATTCATAATCTCTTCCATCTTAGGGTTAATATAGAAAAATTTAGACCTGCTAGGAAAGCTGTGCAATGCTTTCGTTGCCAGCAATTTAACCATGTAAGCTCGCAATGTTTCAACAATCCCAAATGCGTAGGTTGCAGTGGCGACCACCTTTCCAGCGAATGTAAAATTAAACTTATAAAAGACGGTCCTAAACCGCCCCCTAAATGTTCCAATTGTAATCTTGATCATCCTTCTAACTACAAAGGTTGCTCTAAATATCCTGTAAAACCCCAATTTCGCAAAAGCTATGCTCAAATTACTGCTAAACCGGAAATTAAACCCCAAGCTAAAATTAATCAAAATTCTGTTATTACTCCTAAAACTAATTCTAAACCTAGTCCTCCAACTCAGCAGCTTTACGAGCTCCAAGAATTAACTAATAATGTTTCTTCGATTTTTGAAATTTTACAAGCAATCAAATCCGAACTGCAAGTCAAATCTTTTGACGAAATTCCCCAAAAACTCAACAGCGTCTATGAGAAAATTAAACTACAAAAAGATCCGATTTCTAAATTAATAACCTTCAGTGAGCTGTTAGTTAATAACTCTAAATAATTTTTAATATACTTTATCTTTTTAGTTGTTATTGTAATTTGTTATATCTTTTTGAAAATATTGAAAAAAAAAATGAAAAGATGTCAACGAAATGACACACCTTAGATAATTATCTGATAGTGTATTAATTTTTAACTCTTAATATTTGTAGTGTTTAATTATTTAATTTAGTAATTTTTAAAATGTGTGGTTCCTGTTAAGTGCCTTTGTTTTGAAATGTGCCTTTTTTAACTTCGCTTTGCCGCCATGCTGTTTGCCCGTTCATGTTGATCTTGAACTACTTATTTCTAGACTTTTTCTCTTTTTCCTCTATCGCGGGCTTGCCCCGCCCTACTTCTCACGGATTGGCTGCTCCGGCAGCCACCCCGCGTAAATACACTTTCCTCAACCTCTTCCTCTCATTCCCGTCTCCAGCTCATCGGCGTGCAGATGCGCTCCGGGAGCTGTCGACTTCTTTAGCCTTCATCTCATGTAGTGCTTGCACTACGGTTAGACTTCTTTCCTGCAGAACTTGTTCTGCATCTAATCTTTTTTCGTTAGGCGTACCTTAAGATGTGCTATACAACAACTCATAGCCCGGACGTGGAGTTGATCGTCAACTAGGAAGTCCATCTCATGCCTCTTCAAGTTCAAGTTCAAGGCTCAACAGTGAGATCTCTTTTCTACACCACAGCGAAATCTGAGATCGCGTAACACTACGTGAAAGTAACATTCAGGGTGAATATCTGTAAAGGATGAAAAAGGATGCATGAAAATGACGAAATTAGCCAAGCATATAAATGTTTCTGCATAAAACTGTTAAAAATTAGACTGTATAATACGATCTATACAAATTTTTGAGCAGTGACATAAAAATATGCAAAAACATAACTTAGAAATTTTTTTTTTAAAAAAAAGGTAAAATTATATGTTAACGCAAAACAATGTAAAATTCATCAAACAAATTTTACTTTTAGTTAAAGAATAAACTTTTTTGTCCATTTTAATCGTTTTTTTTCTTTATAATAAACATTGTGTGATCAACAGTCCTTTAGACAATAGCCGAGAGCCGACATGAGACGCTGGACCTGAATACTCCCATCTGTTCTGTCCTCTTTCCCCACCAGTTAAATTAATGGACTGAGCCGTTGGCCGTTACGTAGTGAGTCACACTTCCAAAGAAATCATCCCTACAGACTCATATTAAAAGAAAAAAGAATATTACCCAGTTAATCTGAGAGCTCACAGACATTTATACTATTTATTCATTGCAGCCTTATATTTTCAAGGAATGACGCTCGTCATAAAACAAATTAAAGAAGGACTAGCTCCATTTACGCCCTTTATATTTAATGTTTAAACAGCCAAAACTAATCAGGGATACGCCTTTTCATAAAGAACCTATACCCAACATTCGAAGCAAATCGGATAATTCTGCATAAAATTCGATTTATTTCATTTAAGATGGGCTATCCCCTGTTGTTCTCTTTATAGTTAATCATTACACAACCAAAACCATTCAGTGACTTGCCTTATCAGAAAGAACCTACATCCAAAATTTAAGCCAAATCTCTTAATGCTGCATATCTGTCTTATTTAAGGGCGTGTGTAATCGACCGTATAGAACGCATTATACGTAACAAAAGAATTCTTAAACTAATCATAGAAACGCCTTATTAGTATGAACTTATATCCAAAAATTGAAGCAAATTGGATAAATCTGCATGAAAAATCAATTTACCTAAATTAAGAAGGGTAGCCCCAGATTCCCTTTTTATACTTATAATCAATGAATCCCTAATAAAAATCAGAGAAGCGCCTTATCAGAATGAAAAATTTCCAGAATTTGAAGCTTATCAGTAATTTCTGCAAACCCGCTTACCTACATTAAAGGGGATTATCCTTCTATTCCTCTTCCCCTCTATATTTTAGTAATGAATATTAAAAACTAATCATTGCAGTGCCTCATCAGAATTATCCTATATCTAAAATTTGAAAAAACTCTAAATATTCAGCATGAAAAACCCATTTACTAAAGAAACCCCTTAAATGTAGCATTGTTTTCGACAGCATAAATTAAAAATATAATCTGTAAATCACATTTTCCATACTAAAATTCCATGCCTTACTTAATCGAAATACATCTGCCAATCAAGAAAGATAAATTTTCAGTTAAAAGTTAGTGGTGTCATAAAGCTTTAAGTAACGAAGCGTGCAAATAGTTCCTGCCCGAAGTCAGTTCAGGCAACACAGTTAAGGGGTTAAGACGGAGGATTAGCCCCCGTTCCCCCCTCCCTTTATACTTACCCAATGAACACCAAAAGCTAATCATGGAAGTGCCTTAATACAATATATCTATATCCAAAATTTGAAGCAAATCAGATATTTTTATCATGAGCTAATGCGTGCCATACCTGAAGAAGGGTGGGCACAAAAATTAGTGAGCTAAGACACCTGCAAAAAGGTAGAATTCCTTTATATTATCACGTGACACTGAATCGCCAGCAATGAGACTCAGTGTGTTTTAAATGTTCCACATAAATGTTCGCATGAATTTAGCAATATTAAAAATTAAAAGAATCTTCACTTAATTTTTCCGGCTTCAGTCCGTTTCTTTAAATGCAACGGAAAATGAAATTCAGAATTTCTTTCATATTTAATAATAAAACTGTGATATCTTCGAATAGTAGCACTTCCTAAATATAGATGGCGCAACGATACCGTGATCTGTTTTGTGAGGCAATGCATGCTGGCCAAATAAGATCGGGAGATGTAAGAATGTTTTGTTGTTCGGGATGCTGCTTAGCGGCAGTTGTATTATAGTGTAAATAAATAGATGGAACTAAAAAGGTTGTTTCCCTGATGAAATGACAGTACAAGTAATTCGAACCCACACGATATTATAAAAACTGAAAATAGTCAGTTCTAATTCAGAAGGGCAAGAATATTCTAAAGAAAACTGGTAGTTGATATTTTTTATGCTATTAATAGTCGTTGAGCCAGGAGCTTGTGTGGTTTTATCTCTGGGGACTTGATAAACTATATATTTTTGGATTCACCACAACAACAGCATTTCATTTATCCATGATACTTTCAAAATTAGGGTAGCTTTTGGGCGCCATATTGGAAAATGGCCGCCGTTGTTGAGTTAAGCGATCGTGTGGTTTCATGTCAGCGAGCGTGGTAAATCATACATTTTTGGATTCATCAGAACATCAGCATCCCATTTGTCCATGATACATTCAAAACTGAGGTAGTTTATGGCGCCATACTGGAAAATGGCTGCCGTCGTTGAGGCAGGGATTCTTGTGATTTCATGTAAACGGACTTGTTAAACCACACTATTTTGGATTCACGACAACATCAGAGTGATATTTATCATTGATATTTTCAAAATAAGGGTAGCTGATGGATGCCATATTGAAAAATGGTTGCCACTCTTGAGCCAGGGGCTCGTGTGGTGTCATGTCAGATGACTTGTTAAATCATACACATGCATTTTTGGATTCACCACAACATCAGAATGATATTTATCCATATTTACAAAATCAAGGTAGCTTATGGGTGCCATATTGGAAAATGGCCACCGTCGTTGATCCAGAGGGGCGTATTTTCATGTCACTAGACTTTGTAAACCATACATTTTTGGATTCACCACATCAGCCACAACATGACATTTATTCATGATATTTTGAAAAACAGAGTAATCAATATACGCCATATTGGAAAATTCTTCCCATAAACGCTGTGATAGAAAAAAATTTCTTGATTTTACATGCTGTAAAATTAACAGGACGATTAAAAGACAGTAAGTAAAGACAAGCAGAGGTCAAAAGCTACAACAAAGCTCAGTCAAAGACCTGCCGCTGTTAAAAGATATTTTTGTTACCAAGGCAGAATTTCTTCACATGATTCGTGAAAGAACCACAATCAGTTTTTCAAAAAAATCTATTCTACATCCATATCCGTCTTTGAGCAAGATCCAAAAAGATGAACGTGATATCTAATATTTACAGAGCATGATTA
This sequence comes from Maratus speculifer, assembly GCA_964019185.1. Classification (NCBI taxonomy): domain Eukaryota; kingdom Metazoa; phylum Arthropoda; class Arachnida; order Araneae; family Salticidae; genus Maratus; species Maratus speculifer. Next base: position 347,707,586 of record OZ025296.1, read on the forward strand.
TCAATGAATAGATAAATAAAAACAGACTAACAGAATCAACTGAAGCAGTTACAAATCCAGAAATTGTCGAAAACATGGTCAAAGCCCATGAAATGACTGAAGAAATTTACCAAACTTTCAAGAGAGACTATTTGTCTGAAGACTCAAAGGCAGAAGGATTTTTCAAACCTCCTATAAGCTAAACACATTTTGTGACTTGAATAGAAAGAGAATTTGAAGTTAAATAAATCAGAGTTTGTTGCCATGACAAAAGGAAATTGTTTTCTCAGATGACGATCCTTGCAGAACGAAGAAATTTGGTTGTAAGAACTGTCTTTTGCTACCATCTAGGGCTTCTTCAATAATCTTTAGCAACACTAGATGGTTCAATGCGAAAACATAATAAATAAAACTGAAGGATTTTATGACAAAATTGCGACTGCTGAAAGAATGCAAATAATGGTGTTGTTAATATAAATGACAGAATGTGCTTTATTCAAAGCTACCATAGGAACTACAATCATTTGCACAACTAGCAAAATATCTGTTTTTTGAAATAATACAAGATTATATATCCTCTCAAAGGATAGATGTTGTATTTGATACATACAAGCAGTTGTCAATAAAAATAAATGAACGAAAAATATGAACTGTTGGTGATGTTATAAAAGTTATATACTCTTGGACAAACAGTACGAAAATCGAAGCAGATTTCATCTGATGAGGAGGACAAAAAAGAACTTACGCTGTTCATTTCTCAAGAATTGACCAACCCAAATAACGCCTTTAAATGGATTTAAAAATTTTTTATTCATATATTGTAAATATTTATATGTAGTACCCAATGCAAGCTTTCGGCATTTATATTTATTATGTGAGTCCATATGACTAAGTTTTTTTTTTTTTTTTTTTTTTTTTTTTACAAGAAAATTGTAATTTTTGGACAACTATAAGGCATTATTTTTGATTTTGAAATTTTTTAATCGATTCTTCATACAATCTTCATAATCCGAAAATTACGCAAAAATTCCCTATTATACATCTTTGATGACTATATAAACTTAACTAGGACTTTCCTCAGAGGGATTAGTCTGAGCGATATTGCCGAGAATGCACATTTAATAACTTGTGATAAGTAAAGAAAATGAGATGTTACCTTTAATTGGTCATTCATTGTGATAAAATATGATGAAAATAAGCATATTGAATCATGGAATTACAAAATCTTATACATAAAGTTGCATATAAAATTTTTATAAAAGAAAAGCAAACCATGCATGGATATAAAATTGGAAATATGCAAAATGTTAAAAGTAATACAGAAAATAAAACACCAAATTTTCCTATATTGGAAATATAACTCTTTGAAATGATGTCATGAGCATAAACAGAAGCTTCGCACCGATTTGAGAAACTATAAATAACATAAACTATTATGTTTGAAGAGAATGGAGTGTATTTTATATGGTGCGAAATCCGACCGAATAGTTTATAATGTTGAATATCTGTTTTCCACGGATGCAATGAGGTTGTCGATAAGAGTTAAGGAATCCTTTTTTAAAAATTTGTCCTAAACGAGAACTTACATCTTATAAGTTACTGTGATGCCAAAGTTATAGTTTCTGACCTCAACAGTATCCTAGAAATTGCAATATTCTCAACAAATTGGGTTTAAAACTTTTTCTAGAAAAAAAAAAATGTTTAATTTGTGAAATTAAATTGTCGAATGTTTTAGAAATCGTTCATAACGAGAATATTATATCTTAAAAGTTGCCACAAAAAAAAGATTTTAAATTTTTAGTCATATCAACATCTAGTCCAGGCATTTGGTAAAAAATAAATGCAAGTTTTGGTGTAGTTTTAATTTTTGGTTCCCTTTATATTTTTTGGGTCGCTGAACACGAATCTGGCATTATCCAACAAAATTTCTCCCCGGAAACACGTTTTTTTGGCAAAAAACGTGTAAAAAACATGGCTTTTTTTTGTTTTTTCTAAATAACTTCAAGATTATGCATTTTACATAAAAGTCATCAATACTTAAATTAAAGAACATAAAATGTCCAACATTTTATGTATTTAAAGTTTTTTTTCTGTGATCGATGGTTTAACCATGAGAGAGCCGCAAAAATGGGTGTGAAAAGCAAAAAATCCTGAAAAACGTGAATTACAGCACCGTACGTCGATGAAACATGAAAAACAACCATTTTACGCAATTTTTCCTCACTTAATAATACTAAATATATTACTACTGACTATATTTTATTAATCTGATGTTCATCGTTTCTTTCATAACTAAAACATAAATAAAAATGAGTATATCTATGATCAAAATCTTCATTTGCTATTACAAAATAATATTAGTAATATTTTCTTAATTTGACTTTTAAATAATGTAAATAAAATAACTAAAACAGGCTTTAACTGATCCCATCTGCACTTTCCCTCTTGATTGAAGGGGTAAAAGTGTGAAATAACATTGGTCAAGCACCCACCCCCACATCCCATGTCCACGTTCAGTAGAATACTACCCCCCCCCCCCCTTCCTCGCCAGTCTCGCCTCTGTTAGAAATATGCGTCGCACATATCACTAGCTTATCAGGAGGACACATTCCTCTCAGTTTCCATATGCAACTGCTTACTTATAATTTAGTAATTCACTGTTTGTGTCTTCGTGAATATAGTGAACAGCTAAAGTGATTTTGCGCGATGTCGCTGTGTTTTATTTGTGACTCTTCTTTAGTAGAGGGGCCTCAGTGAAAGTTAGTGGAGGTATTGCAGCGTTAATCAAGGCAAATACAGAAAGAAAGGATGGAAAGGCAGTTTTCCTAAAGGGAAAAACCTCAGTAGATATACATGTTAAGTGTAGAAAAGCATACGTAAATGAACGGATGATTACTGCTTATGTGAAGACAGGTGAGGAACAAAGTGTTAGTATTACTCAAATTTTAAGATCATCAACTCCTCAGTTTAATTTTCGAACTAATTGTTTTATATGTTGACTGTGCATTTCGGAAGAGTTCATTGCAGCACAAGCGAAAAATCCTCCAAGCGAACACAATACTGTATACAGTGTGCGACACATGGGAGTACAATTCTGAAAGCAGCAAGAGCTCGCAATGATGATTATAGGCACCCTATAATTCAGCGCATCAAACCAGTGAATGATTTGATTGCAGCAGATGCTCAATACCACATCAAATGTTTTAAATATATTTATAGGAGGCCGAAGGTCCAAGAACAGAAGAAACGTGGTCCGTTTGCCGAGGCAGTCGACAGAACAATGCAAAGCACATATGATTACCTTGAAAATCATGATGACGGGTGTCAATTCTCCATGGAAGAGCTAATGAAACAGGTTACAGGGAGTTATCAACCTAATATGAGAACTATAAAGTTTAACCTTACTGAGAGATATGGAGACGACATACTGATCACAAAGAATAAAAAAAAGTCTATTGTGTGTTTCAAGAATATATGAGGGAAGATACTGACTAATGCATGGTATCAGCAAACATGTAAATCTGATCGAGATGAGAGGCTGCGAGTGGTTGAAGCAGCAGCAAAAATTATTTGCGAAGATATCAGATAGAAGATTTGCTTCGGGAAACTGCAACAACATCGCAGTTGTGTGTCAAGACGAAGAGGATGAGCTAGACTTTGAAACCGATCTGGAAATGGATTGCCCACACAATGAATCAGAGGTCCCAATGGAAGGGGACATAGTCATGCCGCAAGTTATCAAATATTTACTATTAAAAAAAACTTTTATTTATAATATTAATAGTTATAAAAACACCCACTAATTCCATTCGTCTATTTTCTATTTTGTAAATGTCGGTGAAAAGCAGGGACCCTCAAATAAAAGAAAGCGGAAATAGTACTTTGCTTTTTTAAGTAAATGTACTTACTAATGTACATAATTATTTATAATTAAATAATAATTCATAATGTGTCGTCTTTTTTATTGTTAGCAACTTCATTGTAAAATATAGTCGATCATAATATCTTCAGTATCATTTAAAGTCAATCTTTGCGAAAAATGGTCAGTTTTCATGTTAAATCTCATGTACAGTGCCATAATTCCTATTTTCCGAATTTTTTTTATTGTTACACCCACATTTTGAGCTTCGAGAACTTTAAGAACTGGAATCCGTGTCAGCTTTTATATGTTAAAGCCTGTTTTAGTTATTTTATTTACACTATTTAAAAGTAAATTAAGAAATTATTGCTATTATTATTTTGTAATAGTAAATGAAGATTTTGATCACAAATATGCTCATTTTTATTTATTTTTTTTAGTTATGAAAGAAACAATGAACATCAGATTAATAAAATATAGTCAATAATAATATATTTAGTATCATTAAGTGGGAAAAATTTGCGTAAAATGGTTGTTTTTCATGTTTCATCGACGTACGGTGCTGTAATTCACGTTTTTCAGAATTTTCTGCTTTTCACACCCATTTTTGCGGCTCTCTCACGGCTAAACCATTGATCAGAGAAAAAAAACTTTAAATGCATAGAATGTAAGAAATTTTGGGCTCTTTTATTTATGTATTGATGACTTTTATGTAAAATGCATAATTTTGAAGTTATTTAGAAAAAACGAAAAAAAGCCACGTTTTTTGCACGTTTTTTACCAAAAAAAAACGTGTTTTCGGGAAGGAACTTTGTTGGATAATGCGAGATTCGTGTTCAGCGACCCAAAAAACATAAAGGAAACCAAAAATCAAAACTACACCAAAACTTGCATTTATTTGTCCTTTTTGAGCACGTAATGCCTGGACTAATCAAAGAATTCTCAATTTTAGAACTTTTTTTGCTCGTGCATTGATGGTAATTATTGTTCCTACGCAAAATATAGTATATTTTGCAGATGGTTACCAACATTTTTTGCCCACATTATTTTTTAAATCGGCTAGGTACTCCCAATGATAACGAAAAACACACAAACGTTAATGCTTTATAGCATAGAAATACAGAATCAAAAGCTATTTATCCCCTATTATATACACATAAATTATCTAATTAGTGCTAGCAGATGCATTTTTAAATATACATAGATCAATATAATGCTTCATTTTTCTTTTATTTGTATTTCTTAGTATTCATTTTTCATTTATTTGTATTATTTAGTAAAAAACTCACTTTCTTAAGCCACAATTACGTCAAACTTTTTATAAAAGCGCCTAAGTCCATATAACAGCGAAGTATTGTGAAGCGTATTAAATACAAGGTAGTAAGACACTTAGCCAAACGCATGTAATAAATCGCCAAATATTGTTCTTTTCGCCCTCTCTCGAAATGCATTTTTTCCGTACATTTAAAAAACATGATTTTGAATCATCTTATTTAAAATTCAAATAAATAAATAAGAGGAAGCAATAATAGCATGAGTCAAAACATTTTATTTCAGCATCAAGGAATTGTATTGTAGTTACACATGTGTGGAAAAAAGCTGCTTTTGGCCAAAAAACGTTATCTTCACTGAATTTGAATCCGATTTAAAAAAGTACCGTGATTAATTAAAATGTTATAGGCAGAGCTCCAAGTCTCTGGCATTTTGGATACCGGTATTTTAATACAGAAAATGTTTCATTAAATTGGAACATTCTGCGGATTTAAAAAATAACTTTTCCTATAAGAAAATTCTGCTGTGCAATAAGCGGGGGCTTGGCATCTCTGTATAGGAATATTTCGTAATCTACTTTTTAACCTTAAAAAAGGCAACGACCATTTTTCGGGTACAAAAAGTATTGCTAATTGTTCCATTTTGCATACAAAGTACGTGCATACAAAGTAATATTAATACATCTATGGTGATAAATTTCCAATAATTTTTCAAATCCCATTTATTTCATTAAAAATATAAATCTTTTATTCATTTTAAATGATTTTTAACTAATTTCATAATACTTTTGAAATATCACTTTTCATTGGCCATTTTTTTAAAGCATTTAGAAAATGGTTGTTTTCAGTCAAATATAGACTTTGATCTGTCGCATTTTATTTTATTATTATTATTATTTATAAATGGTGGAGCAATAATCATACTTAATCCATAACGTACATAATATATGACTTATTACATAAGTCACCTTTTTATTACCATAAAAATTATGTTTTTACTGTTTTTTATTAACACATTAGGAAAAATTTTGTGCTTTGAGCAATAGATGTCCGCATTTCATTTATTTATTTATTTTAACAAAATTCTTTGCATTTAGAAGAATTTTTATTTAAATAGGAAATCCAGATGTCGCTGTTAATAAAGAAGAAAGTTACAAAAAAAAGTTACAAAACGAGTAGACGCATACTATTCAAATGTGGAAAAACGACGAATCCAAAAAAGACGTCGTATGAAATATCATCTTTTAAAACAAAAAAACGAGGTCTGATTATCGAGCCTACTGATTACGAAATGTGCATTACATAAAAAAAAAATACTGCATATATTGATTCCTTTTTCTTTTGTGCAGTTTTAGCTTCGAAAGGTGCGCTATGTTGCAGAAAGATATAAGCGACTATGAAAACACACTTGGTAAACGTTCATGCTCAGTTTTACAAATAAATATGGCACTTATATGCCCTATACACACCGAGGTACCTAATAGGTGCCAAAATAGCGTTCAGTTGCCTAACATGCTGGTTATCATATAAATGTTAAAATAAATTGTTTGTTCTAAAAATATTATCCTTTGATTTTTATTTCTTTTTTTTTCTTTTTTTTCTTTTTTTTTAATAAAAGAAAATGTTTCGTTTATTCTTTTTTTTTTTCATTTTGAAATAAATAAATAACGTGTTATTATAGCATGCTATATGTATCTGGTAATCAAAACGATGTTTTCGCCTAATTGGCATAAAAAATCTTGCCAAACCCGGTGCTTATATCTCTAGTATATTATCTCAAGTATTTTATTTATGTGTACTATAATTGTTTTTGCATACCATTTACGTCTTCTTGTATATAAAAATAAGTAAGTGGCTCCTTTATGCAGTATAAATTGTATAAATCTTTAAAAAATAGCCCCCGTTGCCCCTTTTTGGATCGAATTAAAAAAGAAATCAATGTCTACTTCCGGTATTGCTCCCAGGTATGCATACATATTCCAAATTTCAAAGTTGTATGCCAACAGGAAATGGATGAAAAATGGGAAAAGATGTCAGATATGCATCAGGGTACATAATTGGCGGCAAAATGGCATTATTTTACCTGAGATGGTAACCCGGCTTTATTTATTTATTATTTGTTTATTTACTCATAAAATGTTTATTTACTTTCATTTCCTTTTTTTAATTATATGAAATATTTCTTTTTATAGTTATTAATTATTATTATTATTTTATTTACTGTAAGTTCTTTTTGAAAATAGAAAAAAATCTAAAGATGTGTATGTAAGCGTTATTTGAAAATTCGGAGTTTTCGCCAAATGGGCTTTGAAAAAAATTGCGCCAAATCTGATGCGCTTGTGGTATCCGCGCCGAGAAATTAGTGACCAGAATTGACTTCCACACACAAACGAAATATAAGTCAAAAGAAAACATGCAATAAAAATAAATATAAAGGGAAAATGATGTCATAAAAGAAACTTTTTATTTAAAAACGTAATTGTTTCTAATTTTCACACGCGAAATATATAAAACATTCTTTTAGCGATCAAAAAATGCTATTAAGAGATTATCACAAAATCTCAAAATCAAAGTTTTTGACATTTTTTTAATATAAAAAAATAACAGTTTTATTTTCCTGCATGATTAAATTTTAAAATGTTTTATTGCATTCAATATTTCTGAGTGCGTAAATGATTACTATTTACTCCATGTACTGATTCGGTTATCTACGAAAAAAAACCAGCTGGTGAAAATCACGCACACCAAATTTCTGTGACGTATGCAAATAAATTGTGCTTTTTTATCATTTTTTTAATATAACTTTTAAACTATTTGGAATTAATTTTTAAAAGTAGGTGCATTCACCAGATTACCTTCATAGGTACCTTCTGGTACAAACAGAATCGAAATCCGACAAGTACTTTTTGAGATTTGCTTGACGAAAGAATTTTTTTGACTTTTAATATCGTTACGTACTCTGAGTATAAGACTTCGCTACGCTCAGACAATTAATGGCATGTGTTTGAGTCTTTGAAAAAAAAAATTTAAAAATTGATTTTTTTTTTTTTAAATAAACATTTATAAGGTGATAATAGGGGAAATATGTTGTTAGATAGGTAGACATACTAAGGGAAAAAAAAAAAAGAAATTTGATTAAAAGGCATCTTTCCAATTCTTCAATGCTTTCTAATGCAAATACTCAAGTACTCTTGACTAGCAAACTGACAACAACATAATTATAATAAAAAACGTAACTTAGTGTTAAAAGAAAAATAAAAGGATTAATTATACGATAATAATGCAAAACAATGTGAATTGCATCAAAAAAAATTATTTCCTCTAAAAAAATCAATGTTTTTATTCGTTTATTGTTGATTATAAATATTGTATGATCAACCCAGAACATAGCCGAGAGCCGACCTGAGACCTGAATTCTCCGGTCTGTTCTGTTCCTTTTTCCCCACCTACTCCATGAATGGACTAACAAGGAAGATCTCCATTGGGGGCATACTCAGAATTTTTTGAAAAAAATACGAATTAAACTACTCATGTAGGTAATAAAGGATCAGTGAAAATTAGCGGCGGAATTACATTATTAGATATGTAAAAAAATAAAATAGTTTGGAATAATTGGCGTGAAAAGCTGAAAGCGACGCGGGATTTGGCGAGCAGTGCATTTCCTTGCCAAAAGCAGACGATTTTAACGAATCTGAAAATTGATTTTAATTGACTTCACTGTTAAAAATCTGCAGCATTTACTGCAACGTCACTCCACTACTTTTATAGAATATCTCTCTTCTGACCAATGAGAATGCTCCATAGCACGGTGAATTGACCGTTTTCTATAAAAGCGGTGGAGTGACGCTGCAGAAAATGGTACAAATTTTTAGCGATGTTGTAGCTTGTGCAATATTGCATTTTGTTGCAATGCACTCCACCGCTTGTATATAATATCTGTATTCCAACCAATGAGAAAGCTCCATTTCACGACCGAGTAACCGTTTTCTATACAAGCAAGGGAGTGCGTTGCAACAAAATGCAGCAGATTTTTAAGAGTGTATTTTTCAATTTGGAACAATTTTAATCTTTAAATTGTGTTTTAAATGATAAAATATATTAATTTCATTTTGTTATAAGTACATATAAACGTATATGACAAAATTACACTTAAAGTAAAGTAAAAATGCAAAACTAAAATTACTTAAACTAAACTTATTTAAATAAATTGAACATAGAAAGTTTTTTCTTTAAAAAGTATTCGAAGCGTAAAAGCGTATTTTTCAAAATTTCGCTTTTTCGCCAACCGGAGATAAATCGCCAAATAAACGAAATTTTTATTATTTTTTTACGGTCGTTATAAGGAGGTTCCGCCGAAATTGTTTTTATAAACATATATAACTATATGAGAAGAACATTCTGTAATTTTTCTGAGTATGCCCGTATGGAGACCTTCCTTGTAAGTCGTTACACTCCCCACTGATCAGATATTAACCCCTTTCGGGACGAGCGTCTTTTGCAAGATTTCTTGTATCCTTTATCACCGGTTTCTTAAAGCAGAGATTTTTGCTTTATTGAATTGGCAACATGGCCGGATTGAACAAGACAATATGTATAGGAGAGAATAATCAAGGATTCTGAGCAACTTATGCAGCACATATGTCGCACGTTCAAAGGAGTTAACATACATTTGGAGGGAACTTGATGTTTAAACACAAGATATAAAATGATCCTCGATAGTAGGACACATTTTCTTATTGAATTTTCTATGAGAAAGTTTAAGCCAATTTGTAAATACATCAATATGTATGAAATAAAATTTACTTTATGAATTTTACCGCTTTGAATTGATTTCTCTTGATCTAATTGAAAATGGTACTTCCAACGAGTTCGAGATGCTAAATTTCTTTTGCATATAATAAGTCTGAAAGTAGTCGATTCTAATTCAGAAGTACATGAATACAAGAAAGGATATCGACAGTGGATATTCTTTATGAGTATTTTATTATTTTTTTATTGGTTTTCTTAAAAAAAAAAAAGAATTTTTTAAATATACAAAATTATTTACTAAATCACTTTAATATTTACTACAAAATTATTTACTAATTTAGTTTAATATTATTTGTGATTTCTTCTCCCATCAATATTCGTTATAAAAGTTGCAGTTCCAGTTTCCAATAAATGACAAATCAAATAATTTGTTAACTTTTAATTTATTAATTTAAATTTTGTGATCATTCCACTCTCTGAAGAATTTAAAACACAGAATGAAATTTTGGAGCTTGCTGAGATTTTAATTATCTAATATGTATATATATACAGGGTGTCCAGCAAATATCACCCTGATTTGAAAATTAAATTTCTCAGAAACAAAGATCAATAGAATTATGCAGTAAACGGTTTGTTTATCAGGTAAGCCGTAAAAATCTTATACAAAAGTTTTGAACGGTAAATATTTTGAAAAGATTGCGTTCTGATTGCAAAGAATGCTTTGATTTGACATTTTTCTTGCTTTAGATTGCTGCCAGAGAATGTGCTTTTCGGCTTAAAGTGCCATATTTCATAGTTGTTTTAAAATAAATTTTTGAAATTTCGAAATTCTAAAAATTTACTTCGAGAAATCTTTAAAATATTGCACTGTAAGCTGAAAAATTATTTCTCTGCAGGCAATCTAAAACAAGAAAAATGTCAAATCAAAACATTCTATGCAATCAGAAAGCAATTTTTTCAAAATATTCAATGTTTGAAATTTCTGTATAAGATTTTTACAGTTTACCTAATGAAAAAAACCGTTTACCGCATATTACTATCGATCTTTGTCAAGATAGTTGCTTGCGAGTTGCCCGAAACCTGAAAATTTCGGCTCCTGCAGACCTCTAGTTTGGCTGTTGCCAGTTTCGAAACGATAATTTCTATTTTAAAACCTTTTTTATATGAAATCAAAATGAAGATCATTCAAGCATACGCTAAAAATTTACTCTTTGCGATGCAAATAAAATGAAAAGTAAAATTACATCATCTTTACAACCAATCAGCTAAATGAAATGCATGTTCACAAGTGAATCGGGACGACTCAGAATCGCTCCTCAAAATGAACCGAAATGGCAATCCCTTTAGTTACACTAAAATACAGGTAGACATTTTCGAAGTAAAAAAAAAATATCATCAATTTTTTATGTCACCAAACCCACCCACGATCAAAATTTAGATTACAGTGTGGGCGGAGTTATAATTCCTTACAAGGAGGGTACATACGGGCGTATGTACCCTCCTTACATACGGGCGTATTCCTTACATACAGGCGTACTTAGAAAATTCTGAGAAAATCACACAATGTTCTTCTCATGTGAATATATCGATTATAAAAAATTGCGACGGGAACCAATTAGAACGTCCGTAAGAAAATAATAAAAATTTCGTTTATTTGGCAATTTATAACCGGTTGGCGATATAATAAAATTAAAAAAAATACTTTTTTTCAAATACTTTTAAAGGTAAGAATATTTCATGTTGATCTATTTTTAAAATATTTAGTTTGTTATAACTATAGTTTTGTGATATACATTTAAAATGAAAGTTAACAGTGAAATTTTATGAGTTAAAACGAAAATTTAATTAGTTAAATTTGCTTCAATCCCAAAATTAAGTCCAGTTGAGCACTGTCGATTCAATTTTATTGCTACGGAAACAATAACTTCTCTATTTTTGAAATGCATTATTGCAGCATTCTTCATTTATACTTTATTTTGAAATACGCTTAAACACATAAATGAAAATAATATTTTTCAAAGTGAAAATATTTTGTATATATAACAGTACATTTTTACAGTATTAAAATTGAATAACTGCTGTAACAAGCAGTATATATGTAATACAATATAATGTGAATAGATATATAGCCACTATGGAAATCTTCCTTATTACACGAATGAGATGACCGCATAAAAACAAATGAATGGATATATTTAAAAAATGTTTGTATGTGTTATGGACAGGGTTTTGCAAATTTGATACTATAACAAAAATAAGTACTCGTCGGCAAAACTAATTCACAATCATTCTACACTCCGTCATAGACGGGGAAAAAAAGTTTTCTATAAACTAATTGAGAAAGAAATAACAAGCATAGTTTAGAATTCTTTGTTATGTAGTTAAGAAAAGTACATAGTTTGGAAAGATAACGTAAGTTTTTGTTGTAAATTATCAAAAATTGTATATACGGTAGATGTGCCAGTAATGGACCAACTTCCAGTAATGAGCCACCTCGCAGTTTTTAGCTTATAAAAATAATGATAGTTATAAATGATAGTTAAGTTTTTATTATTTTTTTTTTCTTAGCTCCCCCTTGCATGCTCTATAATCTAGATTATTTTTATATACTTTTTATCAAAGCAATTAGAAAGCAGAAAATAAAATTTCACAGTTTTACTGAAAATCTTAATGATCATGCTAAGAGCTGACTTAATTTACTTAATTTATATCTTCTGTATTTTCTTGTAAAAATTGAATGTTTGTGTTTGAATAGTAATATAAAAACTCTGAAGTTCATATACCAATCGTCATTTACAAAATTTTATTCATTTTTAAGATTTTAGGAGGGGTGGTCCATTACTGGATTGCTTATTTCGTGATTTTCCAGTAATGGACCACCCAAGTGACCAATACTGAAAATGTAATTTCAGTAGCGATATAATATTTTGATTTAGCTGAAAAGCTAAATAATCAAATTTAATACTTAAATTTTACCTACTAGATTTTAAGAAAAGCAATTTCATTATAAATAATTGTTTTTAAGAAGACATCCAAAATTGGTTCAAAAAGCAAGCAGAACATTTGACAAAATCTAGATGTGCCATTACGAAAGAAGTTGTTTTAAGTTGGTTCAGAAATATAGAATCATATTTGGAAGAAGATATTACTAATATCTTCTTCCAAATTCTAAAGCATACAGAGAGAATTTTCAAAGCAGTTCAAACTGATTTTCATTTGTGCTCTAAAACAGGGAAAATTTTGGGACCAAAATCAGTTAAAGATTTATATTATGTAGTACCAAAAAACGAAAAAGAAAAATCACTGTTATGGGATGTTTTTCAGCAAATAGTGAGATTGTTCCATTGATGATAATATATCCATATAAGCAACTCTCAAGGGAAATTGTGGAATCAATCTGTGCCAAATTGATAGGCTATATGATTATCTGAAAATGGTTGGATAGTGCAAGGACATTTATCATTTTAAATGCATTCTAAAATTCCTTATTGAATAGTTTGGACTATTGGAAAGAGATGATAAAATAAAGATTTATTATTTATATTTTATATTTGCACAGCACATCATTTAGATAATGATATGAATGAAGATTGGAGACTTTTATTTTCTTATTATATCTAAACTTGATTTCATTAAAACATTGTCTTTATCTTATAAATCCTTTAGATTTAAATATTTTGTTTTATGTCTTTACAATATACATCCTTTAATATAATAAACTTTTAATAATATCATTAATATTTTGTTTTATATCCGCATTATAAATCCTTGATTATAATAAATTCATAACTTAAATTTAAATATTTTGTTTTAAGTTTTTTCATCCTAAAATGTAATTAATTTCTAACTTAAGTTTATATATTGTGTTTCATTAGTATGCTTTCATCAAGTTCTGGAACAAAATACAAAAAAAAAAAAAAAAAAAAACAATAATTTGTTATTTTTTGTAGTGTGGCCCATTACATAATGTGTAAATTACTGGAACACAGGCGGTCCATTACTGGGCTTTTGGTTGTTTAGACGTATTTCTATTGTTTAAAATTAAATTTTTATTTCTATTGGGAAATGTAACTATGAGATTAGTTAAATATTGTTGAAAGATTAATGTAATATGAAAGAAATTGGACTATAATAATTATAATTATCAGTAAAAAAATTTTTTTAAAGAAATTCCTGAAGGGGGTCCATTACTGGCACATCTACCCTATATATATATATATATATCGCGAGAAAAAAAATAAAGAAAAAAAAGATATAGTATTGTAAAGGTTATTCTGAAAATAGCAATTACGTCATGCATCAAATGTCCGGATAGGTGAGTGCTACAAAACTATATCTGATGAAAGGAGGAAGAGAGGAAGCATCGATGAAATAGTGAAACAGCAAAAAATAATTCTTTTGTTTATTTTCCTGTTGTCATTGTCAATTCTCTTTTTTATTACATTAAAATTTACATCTGATGGATTTCTTTCATCGAACTGAAAAATAAAAGTTCATTTCTTTCCAATACATTTAAGGGGGCTCAGGGGTTGACAACTTTTCAAAAAATCGATTTTTTATGATCTAATTTGATTATTCATTTAATTCTTAACTCAATGCAAAAAACCGCATAAAAATATTTGCATTTTTAACGGAGTTATAAACATTTATGCATCAACACTTTCATAGCCACATCTATATAATTTCAACTTTAAGTCGCGTTTTCTCAAAACTTGATTTTTGACGACTAACACCAAAAAAAAAAAAAAAAAAAAAAAAAAAATCTATTTGATGGAATGGCTTAATTTTTTTTGCATCTATATAACATCATTATCTAGGTTATGAATTAATATATTTTAGATAGTTTAATATTTTAAATATTTTTAATGGAAAAAAAGTTGTATTTTTTAGGGGTTTTTAAATTTTCAACTTTGAGAGATTTTTTAATACTGTTTTTATTAAGTGATAGTATATCCTTATTTCATAATCTAGAGTAAAGTTTCCTGATCATTTTAAAGCAAAAATTATGTTCTTAAGTCAATTTAACGTTAAAATATTTTGGTGTTGGTGATATAGCATATAATTTTTTTTTTCGAAAATTGTGTTACATACATTTCGCTATATTTTTTATTATATTACACTGAAATACTTCATTTTGTAATTTTATAAGACTACAAACATACCTTTAAAATATCAGAAAGTTTAAATTAATTACATTGAATACTTCTGTTTTTATATGGGCTCGAAGCGAGAGCTCTGTTTACATGTTTTTCCGTATTGATCAACCCTGAGCCCCCTTAAGAGAGAGAAAAAAAATAAAGTTTGTGTTTATTTCTCAAATTCATTTTTTAACACAACCGCACAGAAAAAAAATGCATGTATAAATAAAGAAAATCTAAATTAAATAATTTGATCGCCAGAGACTGAAGGCCCGATTGTGGAAATTATGTATCAGCGTGTCTTAACCCTCTGAAGACGAGACCGATTTTTTGCTAATAAAAAATATTCAGAAATAAAAAATGCTCATACATACAAAATCACTTAATTCTATTTTATCACATGATATTCTCTTTCATTCAAATTTCATCTTCAAAGATGGAGTGGAAGAGACTGAAAATTTCCAGTATTAGAAAAAGAGAATACGTTTCATGTGCTTTAAAGATAATTTATTTCAAAGAATTATTTTATGAATAATAAGCATGAATAACAAAACAAAACAAAAAAGAGTGTTAACGCTAGAGGTGTTGAAAAAATATCTGAATTTCTTTATAACTTAAAAAATAAAATAAGACTGATCAACACATAATTTTCATATTATATTACATAAAAATTATTGAGGAATTCTCCCTTTAAAATAAATATACTGTTAAATATAATTCCATTTTCTATTAAATAAATATTTTAAGATTTGAATAAATGAAAACATATTATAAAATTAAATTAATTATTTTTAAATAAATTACACTGATACAAATTCATGAATATATAAAATATTATCTTAAGTAATATGATTAATGATGATTAAAATTAAACGACATAATAAAAATTAATTCTGATCCCCCCCCCCCCTTTTATGTGTCATAATACAAATTGATTCTAATTATTTTGCAGTTTTGAATGGATCAAAACATTATATTATAAAATTAAAAGAACTATTTTTATATAAACAACACTGAATCGTATTGACGAAATGAAAAATCATATTATTTAAATATGACTAATGTTGATTGAAATGTTTGGATAAACAAACGACATAATAAAAATTGAGTCTGATTTCCTCCCCACTTCTTTTTTTTTGTTTTTGCACAACATAATAAAAACAGATTCCCATTCTCCTCCTCGCCATCTCTTTTTCCGCGAGAAAACAAAATTAAATTCCGACCCCCCACCCATCCAAACTACAACCCGTACAATCGGCTCTCGTCAATTCGAAATCTGATAATTCGAACTAAATATGAAGTCCCGAAATTTTCAATAGACAATAACGTTAAAAATATTCATTTATTCGAACTCATTTTCTCTTGATTTCCTTTAATTCGAACTAACGAGATTCCGATTTTTCATTTCTCCTTACTTTCTCCCGGACTTTAGATAGACCATGAAATAACTTTTTTTCTTTCATTTTTGTCCGAATTTTTCTGAACAAGTATACATAGAGTCCCATACACTTGATAATCGCTTTTTTAGTACCCCGTCTGTCCATCCATGTCACCTTCATCCCATCTTCGTTTGTGGTTAGTTTATGTATTTATATGTTTTAATTTAATATTAAGTCATATTCTAATGATAACAGTCGAAATATACTTAAAAAATACTATAACATTAATCTCTTTGTGATAGTACCCCTTTAAACATGTTTTCCTCTTTTTCTTTTCATAATTCGAACATTTCTTGTGGTTCCGACGAGTTACAACTAACGAAAGCCGACTGTATTTTTAAAAATTGACGCACACGTATTTTTGACATTGTTGTGCTCGCATCCGCAGAGGTAAGCGCGGATCATAGTTGAATTTGCATTTTTCAGCACGTTGACATGTTTTCAGCTTTCCGTTGATAGACAAGTAATGAGGCAGCCAACAACGGGCGCATGTGCTGTACTAGTTCTCCTTCGGAGCCTATTCTGTATTGAGCTTATACTTATTCGCTTTGGTTACAACCACAGAGTACGGAACAGAGAATCAACTTTCATACACTGTAATGGCAACTTGTTTAACATGGGATTACGCATAGACAGTAGTCACACTCTGAAACTACGATCATAACATAAGAGAGGTTGCTAATTCGGCGAAACATCGCTTCCTTGGCGACAATTGATAAGTGATAAAAGAAAAAAAAATACAGCGACGGCTTGCTGCTTCTTGTTTTGAAATTTATGAAATAACTTTGACGTATTCGTCTTGCAAACAATACATGTGTCTCTTCGTAACATAACGATCTAATAATTTAAACTTGAAAATTCAAGAATAATAACAGTAATAATTACGAATCAATATAAGCGCGGAAATCTAAGATCAAATAGCATAAGCACATGTGCAAAGATAATCAAATCAGCATTCAGCAAGAAGCGCCAAGCAGAATAAGGTTACAGTTAAACAGAAATCACGAGGATAAAAATTGCCAACGCGATGGTTTAGTTTTTAAGTGATCCACTGAGGGCGCTCTTTTCAAGCCGAGTTGAGGCTCTGTTACTACTCTGTGGTTTCAACTGCAGAATCCTTCACAAAATACTTTCTTTATAAGAATACATTGAATCACCAGAAATGGGATTCAACGATGTATAATTTAATGGTACAATAAGAGCATTACAGGAACCATTACTTTTAACAGGTATAAAATAATTTGACATTTTTTTTCGGGTTGAGTTGATATTTTTTAAAGCAAATGAAAAATTTTCCAAAACGGTCGAATATTAAACTGCTTTCTCATTTATTAATGGAACTAAAAACAGTCAATTCCAATTTACAAGGTTATGAATAGCATTAACCTTCCGTCTACCAGACAAAACACCCATTTATCTACGGCAACACCTAATTTTAATTCCAAATGTGCAAACGGCACCAGTAATATTTTAATATAATTTTGCTTTTACAATGAAAGCTTAAATTAAGGAATTCGTAATATGTAGACAAGTCCTTTATAAATTCCGGTGTCAATCGACAATTTCTCATTTTACCATTGACACCAGAAATATTGCTGTCGGGTCCAATGGACCCGTCTGGTAGACGGAAGGTTAAGAAAGCTCATAGCAGATACTTTGTATTCTTTAAAAATTATTAAGTAAAAGGGATTTTTCATGATACAAAATTATTTACAAATCCACAATTGCCCCCTCAATATTCATCATAAACATCACATCAAATAAATAATTCCTAACATTAAAAAAAATGGTCGACTTTTAAATAATTAATTTATTTATTTTAAATTTTACAGAACTTTTATTCTCGGTACAATGTAAAATTTCATTCAGTACTCATTAACTAAAGAATTATAATGTACCTTTTAACATAAAATGTATAATATGAACTTGAAAATGTTGAGGCTTACTTAAAAGGCGATTAAATAATCAACTATCGATGTTAAAAGTTAATTTTATTAAAAAAAAATCTTAGTACTTTCAAACATTTAAACAGGTTCTTTCTCAGAGAATATTTTCTTTTATAAATACAAATATAAGATTTCGTTTTAAAAAATGAACGAGACTCGTGGCTTGAAAATTGAATTTTTAGTATTTTAGGTGAACAATAAAAAAAAGTATTTGATTGTTGTACCATGAAATTTTTAATACGTCAATTTCTCAAATTGTCAGGATTTTATTTTTAGGATGTTAAACCATGAACTCGGTATATTATACGATAGTGCATCATTACACACTTTATTGCCTTTCCATAGGATTTCTATGGATTCTCTTGTAATGGATAAGTAATAATTGGATGTTGAGAATATAATTTTCGTATGATCAAAATCTATTGTGATTTTCGGTTTGAGATATAGACGTGAGAGGAGCAGTAGATTGGCGACAAAATTTTATATCTGCTTTATGTTCTTTCATTCTTTTTATCGGTTTTCCCGATGTATTCTATTAATTTATTGCAATCAGTTTTAAAAGGGATGGTATATACGCCAGCTAATTCAACTTCCGGTATTGGATTCATTTTTCTACAAATTACTTCTTTTAATTTCTTTGGTACTATTTAGTTAATAAGTAAGTAATAATATTGAAGTTTCACCCACAAAAAAAAAAAAAAAAACTTTCTCCAATCAGGTTTTGTTCCAAGTACCTATAACAGATATTAGAACAAGAACGACAAGCACAGACTATGAAACATCTGCAGCATTAAATAGTATAATGTTAAGAATTTTATTTCTTTCATAGAGTGAAATATATATATCTGTCCGCCATGTAACAGAGTTCGGCACCACTTGGTTATCCCGTCTTTTCTGCTATTTAATATAAAAAATACATCAATTTATAAAATTAGGGGTGCAGTTTGGCGATTTCTATAATTTGGCGAAATTGGTGGACGGGATAACCCAGAATTCTTTTGCGTGTCTCTGTAAATGAATGTCAGGGTCGATGATCGCTCATGATAGGTCATTGGGGAATGGGGTTTGTTTCAGTGGTGTAGTCGTAAAAATACAGAGGGTATACGTTCTAAGAAGAGAGTATACGCTCAAAACAGAGGGTATACCCTAGAGTTTATGTGCTGTGGCTTTCTTGAGAAACATGGGGTATACGCTGTTCCTTTCGAAAGTTCTAAAGCATAATTTTTATATTTTTTGTTTCAGGTGGCAGTGTATATGGCGTATACCCCCGTATACCCATATACTACATCCCTGGATTGTTTCCATTTCAATCGAAAGCAGAAAACATTTAAACACGAATGTTCTGAGAACGCTTGACAGTTTCTAACATTCCTAAAATGAGATTACTAAAGTGTGCGAAATCATCCAGAACGCATAACTCTACTTCAAAATAATACTTACAAGAATGGCCGATTTCGCCGTTCATTATTGTCAAAGAGAACTTCAACCAACCCCACCCACATCCTACATTTGCATTCCAAGATGGGCGGAGCCTCCGTTTCATAATACCTTAATCGAATGCGAATGTCCACGCAGGAAGACCAAGGAGGGGTAATATAATAAGCATGATCCGCGGTAAATGCAAAGACATTTTTTTTTCTGGTAAATTATGAGAGCGCCACCGTAGATGGTTAGCTGCCAATCGATGCTATTGAAAAGCATTGCAAAATAGAAAAATTATTTGCAAAGTTCGATTAGAATCGCTAGATTTTTTTAAAATTATTTTATTATTTTTTTTTATAGTGAAGTTGTTCCTTATATGGTGCTTCATTTAGAGAAAGTGAAGAAAAAATGCTTGAGGTTAGATTAGGTTGTTCTTTCTTCCTGAAGTATTTTCAAGTAAAACCAAAAAAATCATCCATCTGATTTCCTTTAGATTAAAAGATCTGATAAAAAATTAAAGATCCTGTCCTATAAAGATATATCATTCTATAGCATTTAAGTATTAGTAATAAAAATAGCGACCAATTATTCAAAATGACGGAAATTGGTATTTTAATTCCAGTTTTTTCCCCCGTATTAATATTATTATTACTACTATTATTATGGATTTTTATCCAGGGTCCTAGCTGAAAAGGTGATAGTGGGGCTCAGCCCCTTCAAAACATTTTGAACCTCCTTTGCAAAAGATTCCAAGGTTAATCAATGAATTTATGTTTCTGAAATTCTGTTGAAAAATCTAATTTAGTTTTGTTGCCCTTTCAGAGTTTTGCAAAAGTACTTAATTGTCGCTAAACTAAGTGTTTCAATATTCGTTCATCCTATTTGCACATAAGAAGCTAACATGATCATTAATATTGCACTCATTATACACTCGAATTTTTCATCACCCTATTCTTTTTTTATCATAAAATGAAGTTGTTACAAACAGTTTAATAAGAAGCATAACACATACAGAGTGAATATGCACTGTTTTATCTTTCTGCATCAGAGAGAGAGAAAGAGAAATTATGAGCCCCCCCCCAATCATCCAGTTATAGCTACAACCTTGTTTTTATCGCAAATAATTTTAAAGAGATTTCTAGCAGCCATGGACTATATGAGAATGATAAAGGATAAGTACGTGAAAAGTTTGTTTAAAGCATATTTTTGCCTTTTAATATAATTTGCTGATTTTGCTTTATCAGAAATGACTCTTTAGTGAGTAATAAAATTTCCAAAATATCAAGTTATCGGTATTAATTTACGGATGTTACGCCAGAAACCTCTTAATGTGTTTCTACATCTGTACTCCGCCCTAACTGTTCTTAATATTTAAACTCCGCCCATCGTCATTATGGTATGTGCTTGTATAGAATAACAGCACAGTACAGAAAGTCTAGCTCTATAAAGTAGGTGCAGCGTCGTCTTCGCGGTATCATTTAAATACAGATGTGAATTGTACAAATATTACTTAGGAAAAATATCTAGTTTTTGAATATTGCAAAAACAATTCAAAATATTCTTAAAATTCATTTCACCGTATTTCATGAATTTAAAATATGTTTTAAAGATTTTCAGTAATTTGACAGTTTTTTTTTTACAATCTCTTTCAATGAAAAATTGTTTAAAAAACGGTGATATGTGTTCTTAAAAAGTTAAATAACGTACTCATACCTCGTTTTGTGCAAGCACTATTTTATTCATTTATTTATAACACATTTTTTTTACACATATTAGTGTATTTTAAATATCCCTTATGATTGATCATGCCATATATTTATTTAGCTTCAAGTTGTACGATGGGTATCACATATAGATACTTACAAATGTATATAAAAAATTCTAACAAAAGAGAAAGGGGAATGGATTTAAGGTGGCGTTACACATCGGTCTGTTGCTGCACACTTCTTTATATTCTTAGTCTTGATATTTACAGTTGCTTTTTTCACTTTATATTAGTTGCAAACAATGTGCAGTATGGTACAAATTCATTGTATATTTTTAATACAGATTTCTTGATATCTTTTATGAAAGACAAATAAACTGTACCTTTCCATATCCCTGAATAACTGTTTTTTGTTATAACTAAATTATTTAAAATAATGATGAGAAATTAAGTTGTTATTTTGGTTAACCCCTTCGCGACGGGAGCCTTTTACAAAATTTTTAATGTTTTGTCACCGGTTTTAAAACACAGAAATTTATTTCTTGTTGAATCGATAAAATGCTTCGTTTGAATAAATCAAATTTTACAGTATAATTTTACCGGTGAGAATAAACGAGGATTCTTAAGCCTTTTTGCGACACGTATACGTGTCGCTCGTCCCCAAGGGGTTAATTAAAAAATCTTGGCTAAAAATTTTCTTGTAAACTTTTGTTAAAAAATGTGCGCTTTATGTTTCTTTAAAATTATTGATGAGTATATGAATTAGAATTGAATATTTCCAGTTCCGTTAAAAATTCGAAAGATATTTAGCATTTTAATCTCTTTAGGTATTTTCAATTAGCTAGCTTTAGAAAAAATCATTTCAAAGAAGGAAAATTATTCAATTATATGTTATAAATAAAAATAGCCTGTAGTACGATTAAGTAAACATCACCCGTAGTTTAAATAAACATTGAATCCCAATGCTGGGCGCTGGTGATTCATGAGAAACATAAAAATAAGTAGCTCACTCACTAAATCTGCCGATACAGAAATATGTTAATGAGTTAAAATCCTTTCTGGCGCAGTGGTCCCACGTCCAAACCTACTAATTTAAAATCCAAACTTACAAACGAAACCAAGAAAATTTTAATAAAATTTCACTTTTACTATGAAAGCTCAAAGTCTTAATGGGTTAACCCCTTCCGGCACCGTGTTCGCATTTCCGGACCTGTTAATTTTAATCCCAAAAACTTACAAATGGCATCAAAAATATTTTAATAAAATTAAGTGCAAATAAATAATTAACAGCTTAATGAAGTTTTGGGAAAACTCGAAGTGACAAGATTTTAATTTTTAAACTCGTTTGTAAATTTTAATGTCAGTAAGTCATTTCATTATTTTACTAACAGAATTTTTTCTGTGCCGGAAAGGATTAAGTAATCTTATCTGGTCCAAATGACATCTGAAAGATTTTCAGTCTCTCCGCTTCAAGACAGTTATCAAATCAAAATGGTTGTATAACCATGTAATTAATGCTGTTCCCTTTTAGGCTTCCATCTTCCCACCTTTTTGCAGTCGACTGAGGCCGACAGTAAAGGGAGAGTGGGTGGAATTGATTTATTTATTTGGACAGCTCGCCACTTTATTAGGTGCAATAAGAGCCTGTCCGCTTGCGCTGCCGGACTCGCTCTAATTTGACAGCCCACAGATCCAGTTTTTCTCGGTGGGGTACGGCAGAAAGGCGGGATCTTGTCTCCTTTTCCAACGTTCTCGTCTGTCTTGCTTTTCGGCGCAAAATTTTTCCTTTTGCTGTACGACTTAGCTTTTCGGCCATTCTCCGATCTTTTCAATTCCCATAAAATTGCCCCCACTCTCAGCTAAGTTTTATTAAGTAAGGATTGAATAAGTAAGGATTATTACCGTTTAAACTCAAAAACATCCAGCCCATTTCGTCTGGTATGATGAGTTCTAGGAATGGCAACAAATTGCACTGTTAACTCAATGTGCCACAAACCAATGTTATCCAACAAAGCACTTAATCTAAATAGCCGTCCCAGGTACTTGTCCTAGTGGTTCGCCTCTTTGCTGGCTAAAGTTTCGTCATGTACGCTAATGGCACCTGGTGCATGTAAAATTCGTCGTGGGTGTAAAGCTCTTCAAGTTACCTGTGAATTACATCTCGACGTGCCTTGACAAAGGAAGGTCTCGTCATCTTATCAAGGCTCTAAATTACGAGATCAATTAGAGTAGCCATTTGCAGTACAAACAACACGATGTAACGTTAAGTAACCGGCCAAATAAAGTACGCTCAAACGAGAAGAAAGTACTTCAGAAATGATGACATTCGAAGCGAAGATATCAGGTCACCCGCCCCGATATCAGGTTTCTAACCCGTTAAGATACATTTTGTAATTAATATTTTTTTCCTTGAAACGCTTCATATTGAAAAGTGCTCGTATAAAAAAAAGTGTAACCGAACTGTTTAATTTTTTTATAAAGGTAAAATATTTTTCCGAAAATGTTGTTGAAGTAGAAGTTTTGAACCTAATTTCCGGAGATGCCAGCGCACCGGAAGTAAAAAGAAAAAGTTAAAAACCTGGCGTAATGAATGATAATAGCTGAAAATTCCAAAATGTAATACATTTTTGCGAAAAAAAATAGCTGAAAAACCACGTCCGTAGTCATACCTGCGAGTATCATGTTAAAAGATAAATCTGATAAAATGTAAAAATTTCGCATGGTTGCATGGGAAAACGAAAATTTGTGATCATAAGTTATAAACTAAAATGAATGTAATCTCAAAACTTTTATATAATAGATACGTAAAAGGTTTTTGAATAGAATTTATGAATATATGGAAAAAATAAATAAATCGTGAAATTTTAGTATTTTTATGATTAGTTAAATTTTGATTGCACTTGATAAAAGCGTAAAATGTTAACCCATTAACGCCGAGCATCTTTTACATTTGTTTTAATTCTTCGACACCAAATACAGTGTCGTGCGAAAAGTGAGGCGAAGGGGGCGCCCTAAGTGCGGAAATTTTTGGGGCGCCAAATTTAAACTACCAAAGCGATTTTTGGCCTATTAGATAAAAAAGTTGGGTGGGGGGGACGGCAAATTGTAACTTTGCCTCGAGCGTAGTTTTCTCTTTGTACACCCCTGACCAGTTATTTCCTAGTTATAATTTTCAATTATTTAATCGCGGAAAATTTTAGATTAGGTAATGTAAAAATTTCGAAACTTTAATCCTGGCATTCAGTTATTTTTTGCTTCCATAACATTTTTTTAAATATTATCATGAGGGAAAAAAATACTAAAAAAAATCACCAATGAAAGTGAAAAACTCACTCTCCATCCCAGTGCTTTCTTTAACAGATTTTTAATTTTCTATACAGCATGTGGAAAATAACCAAATCTCTCCCGTTTTAGAAAATCATTTCTGACTTTAAAAGTTCTTCAGATGATAAAAATCGTCTTCTATATTCATCTTTCAAATCATACTCTGACTTTTCAGGCAAATACCTCCAAATGTACATTTCCCGAGTTGGTAGAGAAAAAAAGACCGGGCCAGGATTCGAACCAAGGATGTATTGGCTAAAGCCGCCAATGCTCTTCCAACGGAGCTATTCCGGACGAATACTGGAGGACTCATTCACCCAACTTACCTCAACGATCACGTTAATGCAAAAAATATTCTATCTTCTATTATAAAATATCTCCAATGTTCTATTAAAGAATGTCTAATGTAAACGTTCTGTTATGAAATATCTCCAAAATTTAATTTACCTCTTGATGCAAATATTTCTAAATTAAATCAAAATCTTACACCGTTAAAAGAAAATGTTTAAATATATTAAATCAACTCTTGGCACTGAGTTATTGAAATAGTTTGTCAATCAAGTAATCAGGCTGTTGGTTATAGTGTAAAATTAGGGTCAGAGCACAACGCTTAGAAATAAATAAACTGAAGCTCCTTCCATATTAATAACGAGCGTCATTTACTGACGAATCCTTTAAAAATACATTTTGCAGAGTTTTTTAAATTAATTTAAACTTTTGCTTAATTTTGTTTAACCTTTTGCTTCAATGTATTGAAAACATTATTCACTATATTCTTAATATAACAATAATAATAAGTATAATACATTCTTTTTGTGACCCATAACATTTTTATTTTATGATATTAATGCCGTCATAAGTTAGTAAATTTAAAAGAATATTTTAAATAAAATTTATAATAATAATAATGATAAAAGAGAGAGAAAGTGGGATATATTTTTTAATACTAAATATTTAATTTATATGCTTTAACATTGAAGTTATGTTTTGTACCTTCAGTTAGGACTAGTCTGTTATAATATTAATGTGATTTGTTTATTTGTTATTCATTTATTGTTTTATTTAAAAGAAATTTATTCCGTACTTACTAGTTTATGATGTCATGCAATAAATAAAAAAAAATTAGGACTGGACAGAGAAAAATTTATGTTTAATTATTATTATTATTATTTAAAAATTCAAAGAAGAGCTTTATTTTATTCATTATTTTTGCATTTCATTAGAAAACAAGAAAAGAAACTCCTAGAATTATATTTTCATCATAATATTTTGAATTTATATTGAGTAAAACAGAAAAAAAGTAAAATAATAATAATAATAATAATAATAGTAACAATTACTTTCTAATAGTTTTAACTATCAGTTACTTTCAAATACCTTTATTCAAATCTTACTTAATTAGTTGAGTGATTTTTATGAAAAAAATGTATTGAAAATAAATTATTTTTCATGCAAAAATCAGCTACAAAAATGTATAATTTACTTAACTTATTTCTGATAAATTTATTAACTTATTTATTAATTTATTAATTTGTTAATTTATTACTTATCTCTGCTTCTTCTTCTTCTTCTTTTTCTTTTTTTTTTTAATCTGACTTGTTTAAATGCAAGTCAGATTTAAAATAAATAAATAAATAAAACACTCTTCTATTTGGGCTTAAAAATTAGTTAAAAGATTTGTTTTCAAATACATTTAAAAATTTGAAATCAAACTTAGCGTGGTACAAAATTTAAACAACACTTGGCTAAAAGTATTGGAAAGTAATTGATAGCTAAAATTATTAGAAAATAAGAATTATATATATATATATATTTTCTATCTTTCTCTTTTATTAAGCATACTACGAAAAATAATGTCCTAGGGCGTTCTCGAAATTGAACTTTTCTTGTTTATTAACAAGGTTTATTATTATTATCCTTTATTTCTAAAATAAAACAAATTAGTAAAGGTGATTTTTCTATAAATAGCCATTTTTTTTTCAATTTACTTCATGATTTCATAAACTACTATTAGTAAATCTGAAATAAATTTTCTTTACAGTATTATTTATTTATTTTCTTTTAAAGAAATTTTATTTCAAATTAAAGTAGCTTAATTCTTCTATATCATAAAATGAACATTTTATGGGTAATCACAAAAAGGGCATATAATGATTATTATTATTTTAAGAATACATAAGAGTGCTTTTAATCTGTTTTTCAGAAAAAAGGGCAAAATTAATATAAAGAATCTTTCAAGTTGTTATTATTTTAGGGTTAACCAGTAGATGGCACTCCTTCTAGTGTGGGAAGAGCCTGTAGTTTGTATATCCTGGAGCGTTGTGCGACTTAGCGCTCATCCAGTTCTTGGCGCTCAATGGAAGGCGCCATTTTTTTTCCTATTAGAGAAATATATACAATTTTGATAAATCATAATAAAGAAAAATAACGTAACAACATTGTCTTTCCAAACTCTATACTTTTCTAAACTATGTAACAAATAATTCTAAAAAATGTTTGCTATTTTTTAATCGATTGAATCATAATAATATTAGTTTTTTCCTTTTTTTTGAGTTCATAACAGTGGTAAAAAATGGTGTAAATAAGTTTTATTGTTGTGTAGAATTTTTTGTCACACGAAATTTCCAAAAACCTGTCCGTAATATATAAAAACATTTTTAAAAATATATCCCTTTATTCGTTTATATATTTGTACACGGCCATCTTGTTCGATTAAGAAATTATAATTTTATAAAAGGCTGACTCCGCCCATCCTGGTATCGAATTTATGTTGCTGGGTGGATTTGTTGTCATACACACTTGAACAGATTTTTCTTCGAAAATGTTTGCATATGTAACTTAAAGTGTCGCGAAACTGAATATTGCGTCCTATTATTTGGGTATACACCGTACGTGGAGGCGTGATTTCAGGATTTAAATATAGACTCACATCTGACAAGGAAGGTCTCCATACTGGGCATACTCAGAATTTTATGAAAAAAATACTAATTAAAGTACTCATGTATGTAATAAAGAATCAGTAAAAATTAGCGGCGGAATTACATTAGAAAATATGTAAAAAAATAAAATATTTTCGAATATTTGGCGTGAAAAGACGAGGGGTCAATGGATTTGGCGAGCAGCTCTTTTCCTCGCCAAAAGCAAACTATTTTAATGCAATTCAAAACTGTTGGATATTTAGAATTCATGTAAATGGTATTTAACGAATTTAAGCATAAACAATGAGAGACTTTAATATATTATATACATATATATGCATATTGTATTACCTATATATATATATTACTTGTTGAAGTAATTATTTTATTAATCACTGGAAAAAATGTTTTCATAGATGAAAAAAAATCATATTGAGAAAAATTATCTTCATACATTTAAGCGTATTCAAAAATAAAAGACCGATGTTTCCATGGCAAAAAAATTTAATTGACATTTCTCATTGGACTTTGCGAGCTTGAAACAAATTTAATTAATTTAAATTATGAATTTCGTTTTAAATCTCAAATTTTGATGATTAAATTTGAATATAAATACATATAAATATCGATATAACAAAATTATACTTAAAACAAACTAAAACTTACAAAACTAAAGTTATTTAAATTAAATTTATCAAAACAAGTTCAACATGAAACTTTTTTTTTCTTGAAATGTACTTGACATAAAGTATTTTTTTCAAATTACGTATGGAGTAATTTCCGTATGGAGACCTTCCTTGTGAGGCAGGAAAGTTGGCCGGTGTATGAGAAATTCGTCAAAGTAGTCACTTTCAGAAATAAAGTTTTTGAATCGGAGTGAGCGTTGTAAAAATTGCTTTCGGAAGAAAATAGTCTTTGGTTATGGGACATGCGAGTATTTGGCATTTTAATCGACACAGATGTGTAGGGCTTAAGAGCCGTGTGAATAAGGGGAGAAGAAGGCGGTTCCCTGGACGCTGAAATTGAAGGGGCTTTATACTCCCATCGTCGTTTGTTTCCCCTTTTTTTGTAAATATATATAAATATATATACACATACAAGATGATTCTAAAAATTTTTTACAATAAAAGAGGGATGATAGTACACTTCAAGACAAACAATATTAAATAGGAGACCAAGGGTCCCAAACGTTTTCCAAAGAAGATAGCCGCCATTAAAGTTTAGGGACCAAAATTTCAAATAAACATAAAAAAACAGAAAAATCAGACGATTGATTTGCGGTTTTCACTAAAATTATTCTTTACGTCGGGATTTCCTTAAAATTAAATTATAAAGATAAATTTCAAAAAATGCCGATAGAAGGCGGTTTAGACTTTGGAGTAACGAACAATTATTTTTGCCGGTATTTTTTACATCTCATTAAATGTTTTCTTAAGCTTAGACTCAAACTTAAATTTTGAGCTCAAAATCTGAAAAGTTGGGAGTTGTTAAGTAGCACAAGTTGAACTGTGTTCAGAGGGTTCAAATTTCAAATAATTATATATATATATATATATATATATAAACGGAAAAATTGGTTTATTGATTTCCGGTTTTCACTAAAACTATTCTTTATGTTGGTATTTTCTTAAAAATAAATTATAAAGTTAAATTTCAAAATATGTCGATAGAGGGAGCTTTGGACTTTGAAGTGACGAACAACTATTTTTTGCCGTTATTTTTTGCCGTTATTTTTTGCATCTCATTAAATGTTTTCGGAAGCTTAGACTTAAACTTAAGTTTTGAGTTTAAAATCTGAATGGTGGGGAGTGGTTAAGTAGCACAAACTGAACTGTGTTTAAAGGGGGGGGGGGGTTGAGGTTCAAATTTAAAATAATTGTAGAAAATGGAAAAATTGGTCGATTCGTTTGCGGTTTAAAATAAAACTGTTCTTTAAGTCAGTATCTTCTTGAAAATAAATTTTAAAGATAAGTTTCAAAATATTCCGTTAGAGGGCGCCTTAAACTTCAGAGTAACCAACAATTAATTTTAACCATTATTTTTTGGTTCTAATTATATGCTTGCAAATGCTTATTAAATGTTTTCAGAAGCTTAGATTTGAAGTTAAATTTTGAGCTCAAATTCTGAATCGTTGGGAGGGGTTAAGAAACGCAAACTGAAGAGTGTTCCGGAGTTGAAATTTAACCCTCTCCCCTTTTCGAACACAATTCAATTTTTCGTTACTTAAACACTCCCAACGATTCAGAATTTGAGTCCAAAATTAAAGTCTATGCATTTGAAAGCACTTAATAAGATTAAAAGAATAACTGTTAAAAATAGTTGTACGCTACTCCAAAGTCTAAGGCACTGCCCTCTATCGGCATTTTGTAAAATTTACCTTTAAAATTTATTTTCAAGAAAATGCTGATTTAAAAATTAGTTTTAGCACAAACGAATCGACCAATGTTTCTGTTTTTTATAGTCATTTGAATTTTGAACCCTTAACCTACTTGTCTATTTAACCACTCCCAATTAATCAGATTTTGAGCTCAAAATTTAAGTTTAAGTCTTAGCTTACAAAAGCATTTAATACGATGCAAAAAATAACTCCAAAAAAGAGTTGTTCGTTACTCCAAAGTCTAAAGCGACCTCTATCAGCATTTTTTGAAACTTATCTTTATAATTTATTTTTACGAAAATACCTACATAAAGAATAGTTTTAGTGAAAACCGCAAATCAATCGATCAATTTTTCCGTTTTTTATAATCATTTGAAATTTGAACCCTCTGAACACAGCTCAGTTTGTGCTACTTAACCACTCCCAATTATTCAGATTTTGAACTCAAAATTTAAGTTTGAGTCCAAGCTTACGAAAACATTTAATGAGACGCAAAAAATACCGGCAAAAAGTAGTTGTTCGTTACTCCAAAGTCTAAAGCGCCCTCTACCGGCATTTTTTGAAATTTATCTTTATAATTTTACTTCAAGAAAATGCCGACATAAAGAATAATTTTAATAACAATTAACGATGAAGAATTAAAAAACAATAAACAAATTACAGGCAAGAAAAAACAGTCTGTTCTTCTTCAGTCTGAGGGAGGACAGACGAAACCTTGTGAGGGAGTGACCTTTGTAATAAAGGCACTCTAGCATTTTTGAGATCGTGACGTCAATGATTTAACATGTGTAAGCGTGAAAGCGACATCTATCCTTTCTTTTACTTTAATTTTCTCTTTTTTTTCGATTCGATGCTAAAAAATGCTATGAGCTAAAAAATGCTTCGAATCCGCGCTGGGCTTTTTAGCAAAAAACAAATGTCTTGGTATGACTTTATATTGGGGTTGGGGATTTTGGGAAAAGCGGAGGCAGTGTAGGTATGCATTTCACGTATAATTAGGAAGATAACGAAGGAGTGAAAAGAGTGGGAGGG
Organism: Maratus speculifer; assembly: GCA_964019185.1. NCBI lineage: Eukaryota > Metazoa > Arthropoda > Arachnida > Araneae > Salticidae > Maratus > Maratus speculifer. The sequence continues at coordinate 347,738,745 of OZ025296.1, forward strand.
GCAGAGAAAAAGGGGCGTTAAGCTGGTTATTTCTGAAAAGATTAATTGAATAAAGGGAAAAAGGGGCGTTCAGCAGGATATTTCTGGGAAGGTTAACTAGATTTTTGATAAGCTTATATTGATTTCCGTATAGGGGAAAGACGATATCAGAGCAGATATTATGTTTGTATCTTTTACTAAAAGAAAGTAGGACTGGTTAAGGATGGATATTCAACATTTTCTCGAGGAGCCTGGGACCTCAGCCCCACATCCCCGACACATAGTAAGATACCACTAAATGGGCACTCTCACTCCGGGACTGGTTAAGGAAATATTTTCAACTGCCTTTATCTGATACAATATTAAAAAAAAGTTGATGAGAGAGAAATAAAATTCTACTTTAATAGCAAGTTGTTTAAAAAATAGTGTTGAATTAAGACAATTTTTTTTTCCAGAGAAGATTTCTGTGGGTGTGGATGGATGTTACAAAGAATTTTGGGTGGGGCTGGAGACTGCATTCTTTTACCATTTAAAACACAAAATACCTAAAATTTCAAGGGGGGGGGAATCTCATTGTTTCACGGGAATGCTTGACCCTCGGGCCACTTTCTGAATTCACCACTGCTAAAAAATACTATGAGTTTATTTTATGATTGATGTATTTTAGATAAAGAGTTGTCTTTCATTTGATTACGAATATATTCTTTTAATATATTTTTATAGATTATAAATGTTTGCATGTAATGTAAAAATGGATATACTTTACATATAATTTTTTAAAGTTTAGATAGACGATTTTTTTTAATATTCCTTCTTTCAAACCAGATTCGGGGAATATTTCTTAATTTATTTTATTTTATTTTATTTCTTAATAATTTCTTTATAATATTTTATTTCTTAAAAATGTCGTAGCTTTTAAAGCTGACTAATATAAAGTAGATTTCTGAAAACATTTCTCTGGATTTATTAAATCTGTTTTTAAATTTTAAAAAGCTACTTTCTTACACATTTCGGAATTCATTTTTATTGGGAAACAAACTCGTAAAATTGAATAGTTTTCATAATCAGAAATTATCTAATCGATTGGCGTTTTCCAATTTTTGGCAAAATACATCTGAAAATTACTGTTAAAATCGAAGTTTATATTGCAAGGGAAAGGAGAAAAATCTGTCTTTTCATGACAGGAATACGTTTTTTCTTCATATGTAATGTATTTATTTAAAAAATGGAAATGCTGTTTGATTTTTCATCTCCTCTATAGCTCCCCGTCAATTTTTAAATTTCTAATTAAAAATGTGTCAGAAATTGTGTCAATGCTGAGTTTTTTCTAGAATTGAATCCTAAATTTTCTAATATCTCTTCACCTCTTCAAACATACTACAACAGCTCCGTTTTTTCTTTTTCGTATTTAGTTTGATTTGCAGTTCATTTATTAAACAAATGGAAAACGTTATTTGATTCGAAATCACGTCAATAGTTAGGCTATCAATTTTATAATTGTACATTAAAACATGCTGATATTGAGCCCTTCAATATAAAGTTTATGAGAAACGAAAAATGCAATTTTCTACAAAACAATGAAACTCAGGATAATCGATATTTTTTTCCAGCAAAATTCGAATAAAATACTGTTGCCCTCTTTTTTTCATAATTTTAGTTTCAATAAATTCAGAAATAGACTAGATTTGGGGGCGGGGAGACGTATTATTTGCATTATATTTTCCACAGAATCTAAAAATAAAGTAATTAATTTCTTTTTAATTCGATGTTACGGTATCTTTCCAACATAACCAACACGACATATATGTAAACGCACACATATTAAACAAAGAAAAAAAAATCAATTAACTTAATTTGTCCTAATATTTCTCTTTTTTGGAAAATATCTGTGAATAGTTAAAAGTTTATAAATATATCGACATGATGAACTTAAAGTATCCGTTTTCACTTTTTATGTAAAGAACCCCCCCCCCCTCAAAAAAAACAAAGAAAAAAAAACAGTCTAAAAATTTTAAACGCTGTGATTGGCCGGGCCCTGGCTCGAAGCTCGGGCCTATTTTTTGCGGCACTCGGGTCGGGCCTTACTTTATTTTACAAGACTCGGATTGGGCCTTTTCATTGCTTTCCCCCAAGCCGAGCTTGAGCCTTACTTTTTTCTAAAAAACTGGTTCGGATCTTACCTTTTTTTCCCCGTAGCGATCGGAAGGGAACTCGTCTAAAGCGAATTTTTATTCAATGTTATTCCGTCCTTGAAGATTTTACTTTGTAGCATTTTTCAGATTTTTAAGCCTCTAATGAGTAGAATTGCACATAGTATGTGGATTAACAATATTAGTATCAACTGAAACATTAACATACAAATTAACATTCATTAAAAAAAATGAATATCATAGCATAGGGCTCTTCTATAATAATAAAAATTATAAACATAAAAAAATTTAACATATTTATTTTTGGTTAGAACTTCTCAAGCGGATATACTCTTAACACTATTGACGTAAAAATCCATGTTTTCTACAAATTTAACTATGCCGGATCAGACTAAGACGAAGATTTTAACTTTTTTCTTGTCGGGTCAATAACTTCTGTACAAAGCAAATTGGCCGAACATTTATGTTTTTTACCGGGCCAGGTCATTATTTTTGTACGTTCTGGGCCGGTACTGGACTAAAAATTTCGGCTCTTACCACAAAAATATATCTTTTATGTAAAAACTAAAGCAAAATAATTCGAGCATACATTTTAAAATTCTCTTTTGTGCGATATACGTGATAGAAGATATAAAGTTGCGTCATTTTTACAACCAACCAATCTTAAGTGAGTAGAGAGTCGATTCCTCAAGATGAATCGAAATGCAAATGCCCAACCCTAATACGGAACGAGCCTGGAATGGGGCTCATTCTTATTTAAATTCTTCAATACTTATGCTGCGGCTGGTGAGTTACAACAATATTGATCATGAAAATATAATATTTAAATTTTACCGCTTTGAGTTGATTTTTCTTAGTCCAGTTGAAAACAAGTTGGAAATTGCACGTGAAGCGCAGCAAATGAGGTGCGTTCGTACGATAACGATGTTTTAGTAATATTCAATTTCTTTCTGTTATTGTAGACAGTACTTCGAATGTAGTATAGTGGTAGAAATCTTTTTTGTGTTCCTATAAATATACAGGAAGAAACTTTTATTACACCTCAGTAACGTACTTCATATTCATAAAATGTTAAATAGTTTAATATGATTAACACACGCCCCAAACAATATTTTCCCGTATAGCATTATGTAGTGGAATACTTTTGTGTGGCCCTTTAATTTTATAATAAATGCTCTTTGCATCACAAATCGCACAGAATGTATATTTAAACATATATACTTCATACGTTCATGTCAATTCTATTATATTCGAATGAGTTTAACATCACTAAACTGTACTTAAAACTATTTATTCCTATTAATCGTAATGTAATGGAGTACTTTTGATTGTCCCTCTAATTAAACTATACATCTGATTTTGTTAAAATTTAAAATGACTCGACAAAATTACGCTAAAATTATATATTTTAAATATCGTGAAATTCAGTTGGGCAATTCTTTTCTTTGTTATATGAGGGCAGACAGACAGACGGACGGATAGACGGTTTGACAGACTGAATGACGAATATAGGTGCTAGCTATTTATATAAATAATTATGGGCACACTTAAAATTTTTCAGATCTTGATGTAATAGTACACAGTATTTCGGATTGCAAGTATGTGTAATTGTTTGAAGTCAAATTAACGCAAATATAAATGAATTGATGTCTTTGTATCTTTATATAAAGATGGATTTTACCCCCCCCCCCCCAAAAAAAACAAAAAAAACCCAGGAAATATTTATTTAATTTGTTCAAATATTTTTCATAAATTAAAAAGCTAATTATTTTCTTAAGAAATAAATTGACATTTTTCTATAAAATTTAACTTTTTTATAAAAGTTAAATCTTTCTATCTTTTTCTTACCATTGCCAAGAAAATCAGATCTCGAAATAATAATTTATGCTAAACAGTTAATTTTGATTTGAAATATTTTCTGTAAGAAGGAAATGAAATAAAAAATAGATATGAATACATCTTCATAATGGAAATAAATACGAAATAATAAACTCCATAATACGGAAACAAGGTGAATTTGACCTCATATATCAAAAATCAAACGAAAATGGTTTGTCATTGAAATAAAAGTGCCATGTTAATGTTAATTCTGATTAGTAAAAAACAATGTTTGCAATATTTCACGGTTTATCGTTTGCACATGGCTAACAGAAATGTTTGTTTTTTCACCAAAAATTTCAATAAAAGAAAAAAAAATTGAAAAGCAAATAGATAGTAAGTAACAAAATTATGCACCACAAGCTTATTTCTGTCGAAAACGATGTCATTGTATTAGGAAATACATAGCTTCATTCGTATAAACCAGGGCTGTCCAACGCGGCGCCCTTTTGAAGGTTTCTTGTTACTGGTCTTTTTTTTAGCACTTTCCAACAAAGTTGAAAAGTGCTTATGCATTCGGTTTGTCTGTCCGTCTGTCCGCGCTCTAACTCGCGTAAATATACTCGGATTGCCATAAAATTTTAATTATGATATGCGCATTTATATTTCGCTAAATATATGCACTTTATATGGTGTGTATAAATGTTATAGTTGATATACAGGGCTACCCAAAAGAGCTCACCAACGTTTCTGAATATGAGCGTAAATTTTTTAAAAGTGGTTCTTAAATAAGCTATGCATTTTTACGCTGAGCTGCATTCAATTTACTGAGAAATGTTTGCAGAATATTGATAAAGGGATATACAGGGCCACGCAAAGAATTCGGTACATGGACGCCTATGAATGATGATTTATGAGAATGTGATTTCAGTTGTTTTAAAAGTGTTTTAGTTTACAATAAACTTTAGCCTAATGCTGACGTGTAATAAAGATACAATGTAAACTACAGGGCTGAACAAAAGTATCCAAGTATGTTTCCATCTAATAGTATGAATTGCTGAAAAAGAAATTTAAGGCTACTGGGTATTTTCTTGCTAAGCTAACTCCCGTAAATATACTCGGATTGCTATGAAATTTGTATACGTTATTGAGGTTTACCCTAGCACGAACCCTACTGAAAATGAAGTATCTACCATGATTAGTTTATCTACAGAGAGAATCAAAAGTTTCTCATTACATTACGGCCTATGGGGAAAAATCCTTAATATACTAGGATTGCCATGAAATTTTAAGACGTTATTGACGTTACCCTAGCACAAGTCCTATCGAAAATGAAGTTTCTACCATGATTAGTTTATCTACAGGGCGAATCAAAAGTTTCCCATTACATTACGGCCTATATGGAAAAATCGTTTCAAAGGAATTTTAAAGATGTTATACCCTGTCAAACATATTAAAATATGCATTCTATAAAGTATAAGGTGAAAATGTAGCTATTATTCATTTACAGGGCCACACAAAAGAATTCCATTAGATAATGGTAAAAGGGGGAATTGTGTGTGGCATATTTTAAATATATTAAGCTTTTTCATGTATAATAAAATTGATATATGTCACTGAAGCTTAATATAAATTATACGCTACTGTCTTGCATAATATGAAGTACATAGCATTTACAGGGCCATACAAAAGATTTCAAATAGTATATTTTTTCCGAAGTACCGTATATGTGTCCGATGATGGCTGATGGAGGGATGAAATGCATTTTAATTATGATATTCGCGTTTATATTTCGCTAAATATATGCACATTATATGGTGTGTATAAATGTTATAGTTGATATACAGGACTACCCAAAAGAGCTCACCAACGTTACTGAATATGAGCGTAAATTATTTAAACGTGGTTCTTAAATAAACTATGCATTTTTACGCTGAGCTTCATTCAATTTACTGAGAAATGTTTGCAGAATATAGATAAAAGGATATACAGGGCCACGCAAAGAATTCGGTACATGGACGCCTATGAATGATAATTTATGAGAATGTGATTTCAGTTGTTTTAAAAGTGTTTTAGTTTACAATAAATTTTAGCCTAATAATGACGTGTAATAAAGGTACAATGTAAACTACAGGGCTGAACAAAAGTATTCAAGTATGTTTCCATCTAATAGTATGAAATGCTGAAAAAGAAATTTCAAGCTACTGGGTATTTCTTGCTAAACTAAATTTTCCCGTTATATCAACTGACATATGAAATACAGAGCTGTTCAAAAGTACTGGAATACATATTTGGGTAGGCTATACACTATTATTTCCTTAAATAACAAAGTTTTGTTAAAGATTTCATTAAGTGTTGGAAAGTGCTTCGTAATCTATGCTTAACGCATGATTTTTCTTACTTGTTTAACTAAAATTCCCTTGTAAAGAATATTTTATTTAAAATCCTTTATATTTGATCGAGAAATGTTTTAAAAATCACTTCAAGTGTATTTCACGCATAAACACACATCATTTTTCATTTTACGAATTTTATTTTCGTCGATTCCCATGTTTTACTTGGCACTTTTTTTTGCATTCATTATTCTTCCTTTTGAGCAATTGTTTATAATAACTGGCAGAAATTTTCTCATTTTTATGACTGAGGTATGTCAAGGCCATATAATTATGAAATGCCGTATTGTTCACAGTTCTGAATGTGATGAAGACTTGGTTAATTATTTATGTTTTCAATTATGAAGAATGAAACGATATGCTTATTTAATGCATTTACCTTTTTTTTTTAATGTTACGGGAACGGAGTCACCGGTAGCAGCTTGTATTCTCTGTAAAAAACCTTTGAATTAATTCAGATTACGGAAGATAGAGCAGCAAAGCCAGCTGAGGGAAGTAAAAGGTTATTTAATCTTTGGTAAACATGCCTATTTTAAGGTGGTTTTAGTAAAATAATTCTATCGAATAGATTATTAAAATGTTAGCTAAAAATATTATAGGCGGCAATTAAACCTTTTTTTCGGAAATAAAAATTATAAAACCTTAGATGATTGAGTTTACACTTACAAAAGTTCCTGTGACGTCAGATTTAGGTGTTTGCGGTCGGCAGGCAAGAAGAAGTTTGGGGATAATGAAAAATGCTTCTTCAAACTGTTGCTTATCCTAATAAATCGAAATGTAAAAATAAATGCAAGATTTACAATAACCATTAGCACAATTAATCGAAAGTTACAAATGTAAATTTAATGAGACTACAGGGAGTTCAGAGGGGGCTCCACCCCCCAAAAGAAATCTACTATATTATATTAAAAAAAAACAAAAAAAAAACAGAATTAGTAGATCATGAAAATGTCAGAATATCTTTACATAACTAAATTTTTAATTTAACGCTCATGATGCCTGAAAACTTCTTATTCTTATTTTATTCTTATAAACAAACAAGTAATTTGAAAATTTTAAATTGCAGTTTGCAGGAAGTTGAATATTACCCAAAGTGTGTTTAAAAACAATGATTTGTAAAGCTGAGGTTGAGGTTCCTGATCAGCAGATTTACTAGTTATTTCTTTTTAAAATGATCTTTCCTAATTGTTATTTTATAGTATATTATTATATATTTACATTTCCCCAACTACCGACAACTTTATTTCCTTCTCTCCAAACAGCACATAATAACTAGAGCTTACAGAGTATCATAATTATAAGAAAGAAATTTTTAAAATCACAAAAAATAGAATTTAAAATTTATTTGAATAATTACGAATTCAGTTAAATAAATTTATAATTCAACCAAATTATAAATTAATGGAAAATTTAGAATTAAAAAAAAAAAATATTGTAATTAAAAATAATATGTTAAATTTAAAAACTACGAAATTCATTAAAACTAACAAATTCATTTAAAAATATTTGGATTTTTCCCCCTTAACTTTTTAATAATATCGCTAATTTGTAATTACAGTAAAATAAACCTCCCCTCTTCTGAAATGTTCACTTCATCATCTTTTCTGCACCAACTTATAATGTCTAGAATATATGGATACATATTTAATAATCTACATAGCCTCCCTCATGATTTTAAAAAGTAGCAGAATAATATCGAAACGCAGATGATCCCCCCCCCCCCGTTTTCTCATAAGTTAATGGGAATTATCTTCTTTTTGTAGAATTTATTTTTGACTCTAAGTCCATATTTAAACAATTTTTCAATGGTATATACAGGGTGGTCATAAAAAAACTTTGCCGATATATGGAGCTCTAGCGGCCAGTCCGTTCAACCGATCGAGGTGAAATTTCAGATATAGCTGTTTTATGACCACCCTGTATCAGGGCCGTAGCTAGAAGTGATCTATAGGGGGAGCTCAAGAGATTGTAGGGGGGGGGGTCAACAGATTTTGGGGGGAGGCTCAACAGATTTTAGGGGGGGGGCTCATAATTTTTTTTCTCGTTCTCTGACACAGAAAGATAAATAAGTGCCTATTTACACTGTAGGTACTATGTTTCTTATTAAACTTTTGTAATAACTTCATTTTATACTAAGAAAAATATATGACGATGAAAATTTTGAGCGTATAACTGGTGCAAAATTAAACATCACGTAGCTTCATAGCTTCATAGGATTAGGAGTGTTGAATTGCTTATTTTAGATACAATTTAGTAATTCTGCAAAACTGTAAAAGGATCTCAAAACTAAATTAGATTTTTGAACAGAATTTCATTTGCATTTTTGGAACAGAAATTCATTTAGTGACCTTGGAATCTTTTCCAGGGGGGGGGGGGGCTCAAAATATTTTAGGGGGGGCTGAGCCGCCCATAGCGCCCCCTTAGCTACGGCCCTGCCCTGTATATAAACAAGCTATAAAACAAGGGAAAAAATACCCGGAAATTTATCGAAATACAGAAGATTCTCTGCTAATCCTATTAAATTCTATACCTTTACGGTTTTTGCGCCAAGCAAAAAACCTTGCCGCCAAGAAAAGTCTCTTCGAAGCAGAAAGCACTGACCAATTAGATTAGAAAGCGGCTGTTTCGAAGAGTTGACTCACTACGTAATTGCTCAGTCCATTATTACTGTAGGTAGGTAGGTGGGATAAGATGAGTAGAATAGATCGGGAGAATTCACGTCCAGCCCCTTTCCTCGGCTCGGGCTATGATTTTATAGGCTTATAGTTTAGGAGCCTTATTTACGCAATGTTGATGTTTAAAATAAAGAAAAACATTGATTTTTTTTTCCTATCGAAAATAAGATTTTGTTTTATACGTTTTACACTATTTCACGTTTTTTAATATATAAAATAAATAAAAATAATGGAAAAAACAAAATTATTTTTTGGTAAATTTTATTTTTGAATATTTTTATGTTACTGACAGTTTGCTCCACCAGACAGACCTCGTAAATTTGCAGAGGTTAAATGTATTAATGTAATTTAATGTAACAAGTTTTATGATAAAAATTTTATTTTATCATAATTATTTCTTTATATTATTACATATATTACATTGTCATTTATATTAAGTATATTTTCCCCCTCGGTAGGTTTCTTGTATTTTATAAAAATTATTAAATTTTCATAAATTTCATTGTAAACAAAAATTGATTTTAATATTTGTAATTTTTCTCCCACTAGACAACACAATCTGTAACAATTCAGTTGCATATTTTATTTTAAAATTATAATTGACAAACATTTCGTCTAATCACATCACTTATAATTATTTTTAAAATCTTCTTTGGTTATCTGAATTTAGGTATGCTTAATGAGGCAGAAATATTACTTACCCATCATACGTAGTATAGGGTAAGTCTTGCAATCGTTTTGAAAATCGAAAAAATTTTTTTGACGGATTTACACGTTTCGGACACTGGTGATTCCGAAAAACATATTTTTAGAAAAAAAATTTTGCCGTCCGTCCGTCTGTGTGTCTGTCTGTCTGTCTGTCTGTAACCGCTCTATCTCCCGAAAAAATTGAGATAGAGATTTGAAATTTGGTATGTGCTTAGTATGTAAGAATGGGACGAAGCCTATTTAATATCAGTAACCTCGATGATCCGGAACTATTTTTTTCGGACTCTCGAAAAATTCGTTCTGATGAAAGGTATATAAAAATTTTCGAATTCTTTTATTTTAAGGAGTGGACGTAAAAGGCAATAAAATAACACAAATTTTGCATAAAAAACGAAGTCAATTGGATAATTAGTTGTGGAGATATTTCTAATCCTATTTTCCACATTCTTTGATTTTTCATGACCCTGTATTTCATTCAAATTTCAATTCAAAGATATCTTTTAATTGGAAATGAGATACTTAATTTGATGCAAGAAACCGTTAGTGAATATGATTATTATTTTTGGAGTTATAAGGATGTTTCTATTACGCAATTCAGTGCTACTTGAATAGTTTGGCGTTTCATACAATTTATCGAAATTGGGTCATCAGAAATTCATTAATAGAGCATGATTATGTGTTAAAAATACTTATATATACGTTTGTATTTTGTTTTGGAATTGTAATTCGTTTTATAAATTGTTTACATGTGTTATGTTTTCATATATTGCGCTATGCATATCCATGATGGGTATAAGTATTACAGTGGCCTCCAATGACTAGTTTAATATTTCTTATTATATTTGTAAAGATATATTGTATCTTAAAAAAATATATATTATCAGTTTACTGTTATAAACATTAGAAATGGATTAGCAATTTTTTTTATTAGATGTGCTAAAACATTTTTTTTTTTTTTTAGATTTTTTAAAATAAATACATAATAATAACTAAACTTTATATAATTTTTTTTTTTAAAGTATTCTCACTTTTTGACTATTACTTACCCATCATACGTAGTATAGGGTAAGTCTTGCAATCGTTTTGAAAATCGAAAATTTTTTTTGACGGATTTACACGTTTCAGATACTGAAGATTCCGAAAAACATATTTAAAAAAAAAAAAAAAATTGCCGTCCGTCCGTCTGTCTGTAACCGCTCTATCTGCCGAAAAAATTGAGATAGAGACTTGAAATTTTGTATGTACTTAGTATGTAAGAATGGGACGAAGCCTATTTAATATCAGTAACCTCGATTATCCGGAACTATTTTTTTCGGACTCTCGAAAAATTCGTTCTGATGAAAGGAATAGAAAAATTTTCGATTTTTTTTTTTTTATTTTAAGGGATGGACGTAAAAGGCAATAAAATAGCACAAATTTTGCATCAAGAACGAAGTCGGTCGGATTATTAGTTGCCGAGATATGTGTAATCCTGTTTTTCACATTCTTCGATTTTTCATGACATTGTATTTCATTCAAATTTCAATTCAAAGATATATTTTAATTGGAAATGAGATGTTTAATCCGAAGCAGTAAATTGTTAGTTAATATGATTATTATTTTTGGAGTTATAAGAATGTTTCTTTTACGCAATCCAGTACTACTTGAATATTTTGGCGTTTTGTAGAAATTGGCTCATCAGCAATTTATTAATAGAGCATTACTGTGTATATTAAAACTATTTAAATATTATTTTGGAATTGCGATGCATTCTACTAATAGTTCACTTGCGTTTTATTTTCATATTTTATAGTATGCATATCCATGATGGGTAAGTATTACGGTGGCCCCCAACGACTAGTTAGGTGCGTTCGTAATTATGTAAATACGTAGCACCTATTGTTGTCGCTCAGTCCGTCCGTCTGTCTGTCTGTTCGTCCGTCTGTCTGTCCGTCCGTCTGTCCGCATATAACAACGCAAAAACTACCCAACCGAATCGTTTGAAATGTAAAATACATAATTATAACATAATTTTGTCAAGTCATTTCAAATTTTATGAAAATCGGATTGATAGATCAATTACAGGGACATTCAAAAGGATTCCGTTACATTACGGTCAATAGGGAAAAAAGTTTTAAATGCATTTTAATCGTTTGAAATTTAAAACATATAATTATTGCGTAATTTTGTCGAGTCATTTCAAATGTTATGAAAATCGGATGCATAGATCAATGACAGGGACAATCAAAAGGATTCCGTTACATTACGGTCAATGGGGGAAAAGTTTCAAATGCATTTTAATGATGTTACACTCATTCGAACATAATAGAATTGGCATGAATCTATGAAATATATAGTAGAATATGCATTCTGTACAATCTGTGATGCAAAGAATTTTTATTATTAAATTACAGGGCCACACAAAAGTATTCCACTATATAATGCTATACGGGGAAACATGGTTTGGTACGTGTTTTAATTATATTCAACTATTTCACATTTTATAAATAAAGATATACGTTGCTGAGGTGTAATAAAAATTACTTCCTGCATATTTACAGAAACGTAAAGATTTCGACTACTATACTGTTACCTTTGAAATCCGGAGTACGCTCCACTATATCATCAAGATCTGAATATTTTTAAAACATCGTTATCGTACGAACGCACCTCCTTTGCTACGTTCACATGCAATTTCCAACTTGTTTTTATTTGTAACAGCAGATTTTTGTAAGCAAAACTTATTGAAAACTAAGCATATTTATTTTTAATGAAAATTATTATTTATCAATTAAAAATATCATTATTTATCATTTAAAACTTATGTAATGTCATTATTTTAATTAATTTTATTTCCATCTTTCGAATGTTCGCACTAGCATTTTTTGCATGTTTTAGATTGATATTTTGCGGCTTTACTAATACACATTTTAAACCCGTTTAATGATTTAAAATATTTCTGGACATTTTGTAAATTTATTAAAAAAAGAAAAAAAAAGAAATAATAATCATTAATCGATATTTTAAACCTCACCGCCCCCAAACTCTTCACATGGTAAACTATATTTTTTTCTAGAGTGAGAATTTGTAAGATTTTAATTTACTTTTATTATTATTGTTATTATTTATGTTTTCATGCTTATGTATACATCCTCTCTCACAAAACACAAGTAAAGCTTAAAACCTTTTTATTAAAAAAAGTTCCTGTCCATTTTTGTTAAAAAAGAATAATATTTCTTTCACCCCCCCCCCCCCCCTCCTTCCTCAACTCTTCACACAGTAGAAAATATTTCAAATTTTAAAAAGCGCAAAGCATTTTCCTCTTTTTTTTCTCCGTGATTTTCTTTCTCTTTTCTTGTTTTACAGTTTTATTACTATATAGTGGTATTTTCCTATTTTTAATATTAGAATTGTAAAAGAGAAAATAATAATACTAAAAATAACTAGCTCAAAAATTCCAACTATGTCATCTTACTATATTAGTTTAAGCAATGCAATTACAAGCAGGATGTTTATTTGAATTTTGCATGTAATTACATCGATCGAAGAAAAATAAAAGCAATGCAAAACAACACCCGGTTTTAGGATAATGAAATTGTATCGACACATGTTCAATAACCTCAAATGAAAAATTTGAGCGGAACCCTGGGCGGAATGTTGTGCCATACAATTTAGATCGTAGCCGAGTTCAGAAGATAAGCTATAGATTCCGTCCCAGTCCCCTCTTTTCTTCTTTCCCCCTCTTTCTTCTTCCCCCACATACTGGGAGTTCTAAATGGACTAATCCGTTACATAGTGGGCCACTCTTCGAAAGCGCCGCTGTTAGCTTAGCTACACGCTTTATAGCAATTTGGGGATACGTGATAGTTGAAAAATCTTCGGTTACCAAGTCCCTATTGAAATGTGATCAAAATTTATATATATTCCGAATCCGTCTGATGCAGATCTCTTGACATGACATTTGAGACTCAGACAATATAAGGCAAAAACGTTTACTTTGATTATAAAACATTTCTATTTAATAATTCTGACTTGAAAATGTTTTTTAGAAAGTTGTTAGTAGTAATTGAATTTTAATTTGCGAAGGGAAAACCTTTGTTACTTTCATCACTTTCCATTTAACCCTTTTCTGGAACTGCTTGAAAATATAACTTACACCAGAATTTATAAACGAAACTATTAGAACCTAAGAGTATGCTTATTTTCTCGTGTGTGAAAAATGAAAATGTCATTTAAATATTCCGGGTGGCATTTTCAGAAAGAATCACGTTTTGAGCACTTTATCGCCAGAACAATGATTGGCGCGGAGATGAAGTCAATGCTACGCACCCTTTCTTGTTTGTGACGTCAAACGCTTAGTGATAGCAATCCTTCCTTCTGCAAAGAGATCGCGCTTATGGTTCATTTGTTTTTCCGTAAATGTTATCAAGCAAAGACTATAATATGAGGAAATGTTATTCACCGTTGTTTACGATTAAAACATAGTTTAAAACAGAGAGCTTTTTCAGATTAAAATGCTTTAAATTTCACAGAACATCTAAACATAGGTTTTTTTTCTTTTTCTCAATTCAAAAATATTATTTCCTTAACTCGCTATGTTCGAAGAAATTGAGAAGTTAATTAAAAACGGTAGTAAAGATTCTCTTGTAATAAATATAATTCTATTAATCATATGTTTTATGAGACATTTGAACTTAGTTTATTTTGTGTTTGGCGATGCAGCTAGTTGAACGTTCTCGCTTTCGCCAACTCGCCAAGGCTGGTGCTCAAAACGTGATTCTTTCTGAAAATGCTTCCGGGTGCTAGTAAAATAAAAATTAGATGTCCTTTTCTAAGAACACCACAAGCGGAAGGATTAACGCTTTCAGGGGCGCCGTTCGCAGTCTGCAAACCATTGATTTTAATATCCAGCTGCAAAATGCCATCAGTAAGTTTTTAGTACAATTTCGATCTCATGATGCATTTGGTGAATTCCATAAAAATGCGACATGGACATCATTTTTTAAATTTGAATTAAATTAGTATTTTTTTGTTCCAATTGATAGAAAATAAATCAAATTTCATGAAAATAATAAGATATAATAAGATAATTGTAAAAATAAATTTTTATAGTTAATTATTATCAAGACTAATTTTGAAATCAAAAATCTGCTATTTTTATCTCTAGTTTAATGTCCCTTGAAGCATTTAAATATCACATAGATTTTTTAAACAAATATATCTTTTAAAAAAATGGCTACAGTATGTTTAAAAATACCAAATTTTTCACCTGAAACATTTTAATTATTTTGCTATTGTCCCCAAACTTTATATTAGTCTTCATGTCATGTCTGTCACAGAAAATGTCGATTTTTTTTTTTCAAGAAAATCTACTTGGGGATAAAAATTATTAACACTTTATTTTCTCTTTTTATATGTCAAAAGGAACAGTTCATACAAAATTGAAAGATAAATTTAAAATTTGAGTGAAATATAAAGCATTACATTTTGTCATGTCTATCACGCTAGTCACGTCTGTCACAATTAGTTTTTCAAGCAACTTTACCTTAATCTCTTTCCTAAAAAGTTATTTTTGTAATTTTTTAACTTAGTGTTGATGCCAATAATATTTCTTTACAACACAACTCAACAAAATGCTTAAATTTAGAATGCATGTAATAGTTACTAGATAATGTTGATACCAATTTCTTTGTTTCAGATATATTATCTGTCACAATTATTTTTTCAAGCAGTTTTGCTTTAATCTTGTGATTTGAAAGTTATTATTATTTAACTTGGAATTGATGGCTATGATATTTCTTGATGTGAAACGTACACAATCTAAAGTTTTCTGCTATTTAAAAGAAAATCTGTCAAATAGAAAACATCTGGTACAAACTCATTTCAGTGAAAACTATTTGCATATTTATTAGAACGAGATTAAATCTGCTCATTAGCAGAATATTTCCTCTGCTATATATATTACAATTGTATATTGTTGTTATAGTGACTCAGTCACTGTTTCTTCAGAGCCATATATAGTGATATCTGATTATGGTAATTATGACAATTATGCTGTTATAATGTTTAACAATTTGATCATTGAAAAAAATCATGATAAATAATTCAAAGTTAAAAGTCAAAGAGGTTGAATTCTAATCTGATGGAGCATCGCTTCACTTCAAACAAAAATATGATATTTTCAATAACACAAAACAAATTCCCAACAGTCTGGCATTTTTCAGTGACATCACACGGAATAAGATGTATTGATGAGACTATTAAGAATCAGTTCCTTGATGCTACTCAAGCTAGAAGTATAAATCCTAGACCATCATGTAAGTGTTCTGAAGCTGCGAGGAAAATTGGTCCTGGAATCAATTTCGTCATGAATCACAAGAAAAAAATACAAAGAATGAAAGCAAAACTTGATCTGACATGGCAAGTAATCAAAACAATGCCAGGAAGAAGAAAGTTGCATTGTTTCCGATCATGTGTACCTGGCGTAATATTCTTTTAAATTTCAATACTGGTGCATGCACTGAAAATTACCTCTTGGAAAATGCAACAAAGCAATATAGCCAATGGGTGAATGTGTAATAAGACAATAAGGTTTATCATGGAATAATGACACAAATCGCACAGACACAGCAACAACATAAAATAAAATGCTTAGTACCAACTAAAATTAAAAGCATGTTTAAATTTGAACCTGAAGATCATGTTGTCTGGTATGAGAAGAACCAAATATTAGCAGATGTTTCAACTCCAACACTAGTCACTTCCAAAGGATTTTATAAATTTTAAATATTTTTTATAATTTATTTTGTGATTCTTTTAACATAATATACCAATGTTATATCATATTGTAATCTCCAAGTTGTGATAAAAGTAAAGAAAGTAAAATTTAAGAAAAAAAAAAATACTTAAATTCATAGAAAATTGTACACGTGTCATGTCTGTCACAAAACTTTCTCATGTCTGTCACGCTGATAAATATTTTATAATATTTTTCTATTTAAAAAATTTTCCATATTTTTCTTTCTGCTTCACATATCCAAGTCTTATTTTGTTTCCTAAAAAAATCTGGACTTGGTATGCATGCCAATTAAGAGCAAATGCTGATAATATATGTCTAGTCAAAATCTATGTCTAAATTTTGTCATGTCTGTCACGGCAGGTTTTAACCCTCAATTAAATTAAGTTTACCCTTGAATTAAAATTTAAGTGTTTTTTATAGCATAAGACCTATATTTACATCACCCCATGCAATTTTTTAACTATCAATTAATATTTAGTACTTAAAGATGAACAAAAAAGTTCTCTGTCATGTCTGTCACAAAATGGAATTCACCATGAAAAAGAGGTTTGATTTTCAAATAAGTTTGTTCGCAAATTGCGGTGCGAATTCATCATTTGAACATTCTTGGAGCAGAAATGTCAGTGAAAGAGTTAAAACGAAATGACATATTAAAATGAATGGAACGGCAATTAAATATTTTCCTCTACAAAAAATTAATTCAAAGCACTGCTACTTCTTCACAAAATTTAATTTTTTTAATTATAACTTATCGCTACTGCTTTGTCGCTCTAAATAATCTTTATTTTACACGCCTCCTCAAATTTCTGATTACCTCTTCCATCCCCAGCAGCATGCAAAATTTAAAGTATTGTAAAACGTTTTAAATTATTGAAAAAATTACCTTGTCTCTTACTTTCCAGTGAAAATAATTGTCGAACCTTCTAAACTCCTAGCCCTCCTTTTTAGGTGCGTTCGAAATTATGTAAATACGTAGCACATAGAGTTGTCGTTCGGTCCGTCCGTCTGTCTGTCCGCATGTAACAACTCAAAAACTACCCGACCGAATCGTTTGAAATTTAAAATACATAATTATAACATAATTTTGTCGAGTCATTTCAAATTTTATGAAAATCGGATGGATAGATCGATTACAGGGACAATCAAAAGGATTCCGTTACATTACGGCCAATGGGGTAAAAAGTTTCAGGTGTATTTTAATGGTCTTACAATCTTTCGAACAACATAATAAAGTTCATATGCATGTATGAAGTATATACTATAATACACATTCTGTAATGCAAATAATATTTCTTTTTGATTTACAGGGCCACACAAAAGTATTCCATTGCATGCCATTGTTTGGTACGCATTTTGATAGTATTAAACTATTTAATATTTTATGAAATTGATATACGTTGCACAGTATTATATCAAGTTATTGTCATCATTCAGTCTGTCCGTCCGTCTGTCTGTTCACATACAATAAAAAAAAAATTCCCATGCAACAAACTCGACTATAAGAAAAAACTTTTTTATATAAAATCAAAATCAAGATAACTGAAGCATACACTCAGAAATTTTTTTCGCGAAACAAGTGATAAGAAAAATAGAATTGCATCATCTTTACAATCTTTACAACTAAATGCCAGAGCGCTGAAACAAAATGGTAGCTTCCAAAATATATATATATATTTTTTTAACGAATGTTTGATCCCTTATATTTAGACACAGGTACTTTATAAGAGATCTCTTTGATAAATGTAACCTGAAAAAATTAAAGCGGAATAAGATTTTAAATATCACTGGTACGAATATACGAGGGGCCATACATACGCTGAAAAAAATCCGCCATTTTTGTGTGAGCGCACAGGCCTAGACTTCAGGGTGCGGTACAACCAACATGGCAGTCGCACCTTCGCAAGTAAGTCAAGTCACAGTGGCGATTCAGCGTCACTTTTCAATATGACCGTCCCTACAGACTGAAATTAAAGATAGCACTGGAGAACAAGGTACTGCTTGACCAGTTTTAAAAGATCTGTCTTGGCATGCTGCCAAAATTATGGACCTTTCCGAGAGTAGAGAATTATTAGGAGAGGACAAATTTTCCTCTCCATTCCCGACAAAAGCAACAGTAGGAAAAACTCCCTTTTCATTGCTCCCAGTCCTATTATCTAGGAGCCAACAATAGCAATTCATACCAACAATAGACTCGTCCAACTCAGACCTATTACTCACTTGACTGGTCTTTAATGCTTGGCTCAGCAGTAAACGTTCCATTTTTAACACTTTCCAACGAAATTGAAAAATTGTTTATGCTTTAAGTTTGTCTCGACGTCTGTCCGCGCTCTAACTCCTATAAATATACTCGAATTGCCCTGAAATTTTTGTATGTTATTGACGTTTACCCTAGCACAAACTCTATTGAAAATGAAGTTTCTACCATGATCAGTTTATTTACACGGATAGTCAAAAATTTTCCTTTACATTATGGCCTATGGGAAAAACAATCGTTTCAAATGAATTTTAAAGGTGTTACACCCTATCAAACAGATTTATATTTATATGCATTTACGAAATGCGCTTAAATATGCATTTTGTAAAATTTGCAGTGAAAATAATAGTTATTATTCATTTACAGGACCACACAAAAGAATTCCTTTACACAATAATAAAAAGAGGAATTGTTTGCGACATATTTTAATTTTGTTAAACGATTCCATCTATAATGCAATTGATATACGCCACTGAGGCTTATTATTTTACGCATAATATGAAATGTATAGCATTTACAGGGACACACAAAAGATTTCAAATAGTATAGTACTGTATATGATCGATGATGGCTAATGGGTGGTTGAAATGCACTTTTAATTATGATATGCACTTTGAATTTTTACTAAATCTATGTATATTCTATAATTTGTATAAATGCTGTAATTGATATACAGGGTTACACAAAAAAAAAAAAAAAAAAAAAAAAAAAAAAAAAAAAACTCGTAAAGGTTTCAAAATATGGGCGTAATTTACTTAAATGGTTTTTTAAATAAGTTATGCATTTCTACGTTGAACTGCTTTGAAATTAATTTTGATGTACAGGTTCACGCAAAGAATTGACTGAATGATCACCTATGGATTATGATTTCTGGAAATATGACTTATGTAGTTTCAAGAGTGTTTCTGTTGAACATAATTTTAGCAAAATACTGGCGTGTAATAAAGGTACTATGTAAACTACAGGAATGAACAAAAATATGCAAGTATGTTTTCATTTATTAGTATAAATTTCTGAAAGAGAAATTTCAACCAGTTAGTCGTTTTCTTGCTAAACTAATGTTTTTCATTATAGTACATATATCAGCCGATAGATCAAATGCAGAGCTGTTGTATTGTAATACATATTTGGCTGTATAATCAGTAATACCTTATTTCCCTAAATAACGAAGTTATATTAAAGATTTCAGGAAGTGTAAGAAAGTGCTTCATAATCTATGCTTAGAGCCTAATTTTTCTTACTTTTATTTTTAATCATATAATATTAAATCGCCTGCAATGGTATTCAATGTTATTTAATATTGGATAGCAATCCGATCTGCATAAACAGCAAAATAATATTATTAGGATGAGCGAAGCGAATCCTCTACTAGTCCACTCAAATGACACTTTGTCGTACACTTTACAAAAAAACTATACAGTATTTTCACTTGAAATTAAACACAAATATAAATTATGATCTGTAGATTTGCAGAATATTATTAATACTTTTCAAAAAATTATTATTTTAATTAATTTATTTTACATACATTTCCAATGCGGACGCATTTTAGCAAGTAAATAAAAAATGAAACGCGTATATTTTCAGAAAAAAAATATAAATCATGGAGTAAATAATTATAGATAGAATCATGATTAATTTAATAAATGAAATATGTTTTCATCACTCCGCAAAATCGTTTGCACAGATGACACTTAAACATTTTAAAAGAATTGTATTATGGTTTTTTTTTTTTTTTTTTTTTTTTTTTTTTTTTTAGTAAAGTGGCAACAAAAGAATTGTAAGCAAATAAAATTAATTTACAAACAGTGAATTACAAAGATTGAAAACATACCTATTTCAAATCATTTCAGATAACTCCAGAGGCTATTGGGAAATGTAAAAACATCTTTAAAACTTTTGATTAAAAATTTAAAAAATATTTTGTAAAATTTTGCTTCGAAAATATTTTTATTTATACCAGTCTTATATCACAGATAAAAAATTCCGAGGAAATTCTTAATTATTTGGCTGAATTTACATTTCTAAAATTTAAATACGCCAAAACATAAGATAAAGTTTTTGCTTAATAAAGATGCAAAAATAATATAAAATAATAATGTTATTTTCAAATATTTATCTTATGAAATAATGCTTCGCGAATCCAAACAAAGCACGGCTTTTGCTAGTATATTTAGTATCTTTTAAATTTTACTGCATTGAGATGATTTCTTTTAATGCAACTCAAAACAAAAGTTCCAACGAGATCAAAAAAGCAGATTTGCAGCAATATTCTTAGAAGTTACGAAACGAATCTGTGACGTCACGTCGTAACACTCTTTCGTATCCTATGCCATTTCTACCCTATATATATAAAAGCATTATGAAACGATTTTATGAAACGACTGATTATATTTTAGGACGATTTCTTTTAAAATATGAAATCTTATGCGTTGAAATTAACACCAAATATCCGTATTGATCCGCAGATTTCAAAACTAGCATTAGAATTTTAAAATTTGAATTAGTTTTCGAGATATTATATTTTTTCTATTTTGAGTTAAATTTCTCTAAAAATGGCAACCAAATTACTCTTTTTTTCTGAAATAAGGGAGAAGATGGATAACGATACAGAATATTAGATTTCTTTTTCTTCTGTCATTTTCAAATTAAAATGGAAATTATATTTTATTTCAAGCAATATTAAGGACAGTGTATCGCCTAAAATATGAAATGTTATGCGGTGAAATTAACACCAAAAATCTGTTTTGATCCTCAGATCCCAAAACTGGTATTAGAATTTTAAAATTTCAATTTGTTTTTGCGATATTACTTTTTTTTTCTAATTTGAATTAAATTTCTTTAATAATGGCAACCGAATTACTCGGATTTTGTGAAAAAGGGGAGAAAAGGGATAACGATAGGGATGATTAAATTCCTTTTTCTTCTTTTTTTTCAAGCTCAAAACGAAATTATTTTTTATTTCAATCAATAATAAAGACTAAAATATTACAAGAAATTATTACTAATACGTATTACTACTACATACTACTACATATTAATATTACTTACACATTACTACATATTACTACTATATACTACTACATATTATTACTACTTGCATATTACTACATATTATTACTATATACTACTACATGTTATTACTACTTACATACTACTACATATTACTACTATATACTACTACATATTATCAGGGGGCACGGCAGTGCCCCCGCCAAGTCGAACGCGAAGCAAACACTGCCGTACCATCCTTTACTGGAACCATTTCGCCGCATTTTTAGGCCCTTATTTGAGAACCTCTGGATAAGACCAGAACGCTGAAATTTTCGTCAACCAGTAAGCTATAATCACATACTTAAAATCCAAAATTTCAAGTCTATAGGTCATTTAGTTCCGAAGTTAAGCGAAAGCAAAGTTTCGCATTTATGACACTCACTCACTCACTCATGATCATCAGAATAGAACTAATACTTCCCATAAACTCAGAGAGCTGAAATTTAGTACAGAGTTAGGGTTTTATGGCCACATAAAGGGAAAACTATAAAAACTAAGATAATCGAAGATCTGGAGTCCCTGGTGACCCTGATTAGAAAACACAAGAGCCCAACCAAACTATTAGAGATCGACATACCGCCTTTACAAAAAATATTCAACTTGGTGGGCCTCTTCATTTGATGTCAAAAATTGAAGGTCTGAAATATCTAATGAAAAGCCCTCAGCTGGTCTTAGCTGTATTAGCAGTGGTGCAGCCAAGGGGGTGGTTTTGGGGTTAAAACCCCTCCCAGAGCTAAGAAAGATCGCTACAATTGCCGCTTATATGAATCAAAATCATACTTAATATTTAAACGTTTTGGCGTACATCAGATTCCGCCACTTTATTGAACCAGATTTCATTTAATAAAGGGATTCAATAAAATGGAAAAAATTCTACTTAAAACTGTGAAAGTGCATATTACATTGATTAGTTAAGTAAAAATTGGTTATTTGAACTAAATCAATTTTCTGAGCCGTATTGAGCATCAATCGGACAGAGATATACTGTCTAACCGATTGATACTTCTGCTTTCGCATCCCAATGAAGGAAGGTTAATGGAAATAGCACAATGTTTGAGGGACTTACCAGAAGATACTGTTTGTTTAATACCGACTAGAAATATGTGTATGCAGTTAGATAATGCTAAGAGGGAGCTAAAGTAATGCTTAGGATAAACATTGATGTTAGTTTAGGTTTAGTGAATGGGTCTATAGGCGTTGTACAGATAGTGAGGTGGGACCCGGAAGATCAAACAAAGCCTAAACAATTGGTAGTAAAATTCGCTAACAATTTGATTCACGAATTATTACCTATTAAGTCAAAATTTGAGATCATACTCCGGGCATACGTGTACAGAGAACAATTCCCAATCTGTGTGGCGTATGCCCTAACAATTCACAAGAGCCAAGGTCTAAGTCTAAAAAATGCCCTCATGGACATTGGCACCTCCATATTCTCTTGTGGCCAAGCCTACGTGACGCTTTCCCGAGTAACCAATCTTCATGGAGTGCCCCTCATAAATGTTGACTTCAAGAGTATAAAAGCTCAAGAATACAACTCGATCACAGAATACAACCCGCTTAAGCGTAAAAACCGCGCCGATCTTTCAGAAATTAAACCGTCTAAAAGAATAAATAATGAACGCGAATGGGCAATACGAAAAACTGTTGCTACTGCACAAGAGTCAGAACCGGAAAAAAAAGAAAAGAAAGATTTGTAATAATAAAAAAAACTACTCCTAAAAAGAAAAAAAAATGTGTCAAATAAAAAAATCTAATAAAATAAATCAATATGCCCACGTTTCTACAAAAAGAAGTGAAATCCCACCCCTGTAAAAAACTAGCCAAGTCTCGATGGAGCTGCTTGTTTATCTCTAAAAAGTAATGAAATCTAGACAAAGTCGTGCCAAGTCTAAGGTTCCTTACTGCGATTTCTTTATTATTATAGTTAATGTTGTGTGACTTGGCCGTTGAAGGGTACACAAGGGTACAAAACCAGGTGCTCCACGACACCATTGCACCAATCTGTCATCAGAACCGCTACCCATTGACGATGACCCATTGACGTGTACCCTTCAACGGCCAAGTCACACAACATTAACTATAATAATAAAGAAATCGCAGTAAGGAACCTTAGACTTGGCACGACTTTGTCTAGATTTCATTACTTTTTAGAGATAAACAAGCAGCTCCATCGAGACTTGGCTAGATTTTTACAGATTGTTTTTGGTGGGATTACATATTACTACTACAAGAATATTTCAATCAATTACAAAGACTAAAATATTACAAGAACTTATTACTGCTATATACTTCTACATATTATTACTACTTACATATTACTACATATTACTACTACAAGAATATTATGATTAAATTGCGTTTTTCAAAAATATCTGACAAAGTTTGTTTTTTTTCCAGGTAATCAATTGATGTTATGAAACAAAAAATCGTCTGCCATTTTAATCGCTGACGTAATAATTTTACCGTAGCTTTTTTTTTTTTTTTTTTTTTTTTTTTTTTCCCAGTCCACACAGATGCGCTTAAATTCAAAATAGTTTAGAGAGAGAATTAGAATTTTCTAAGGATTTACTTTAAATCCTATGCTGGAAATATTTTGAATATATATATTTTATAATCTTCCGTATGATATCTTTTTTATGAACTCTAAAGAAAAGGGAAAAGGGAAATTAATACGGATTATTATTTATTGATATAATTTTCTCATTTTTTAAAATAAATCTTACAACCGTATTCCCGCAAGATACGAAAAAAATTGTGAAATTATGTCGCCTTTTTCGTATTTCGTAAATTGCTTTTTCGTATCCTATGACATTTCGCTTCTGTCGAAAACTGCTATCCTGATGTAACGAATTCAGGACTCCCCTATTCTGCTTTTTGAAAATAAGTAATCCTTCTATAGTAAAAAAAAACTAGCCTTAAAAGGAATGACTCCTGGAATGATGCTGATGTGGAAGATTTCCGGAACTAACGAATCCGGGTTGTCCACTCCTTCCATGAGCCGAATAGACCAATCAGGAAAGGGCTCCGTCTATGCATCGCCGTATTGGTTACCATAAAGAGAGAAAAGGTTACCATCGCCAACAATCGCCAAGTTTGTCGCCAATTTGGCGATATATCGCCAAATTTGGCGACCAAAATTAATTGTCAAAAGTAACCCCAACTTGGCGATAACTGTAATATTTCGCCAAATTTTTAATTTCTTTACAACACCAGTCGTTTGATACATCATTTGAGAGGTTTGCAACTGCTTATTCATATAATGGATGTCTTGTGTGTTATCCCCCACTCTGCTCCCCAGGGGGGACACATTTTTAATTTCTTTACAACACCAGTCGTGTTACACAAGATTTGAAAGGTCTGCAACTGCTTATTCATATTATGGATGTCTTGGGTGTCACCTCCACACTCTGCTCTCCCCAGGGTGGTCACATTTTTAATTTATTTACAACACAGTTGTGTGACACATCATTTGAAAGGTCTGCAACTGTTTATTCATTTTATGGATGTCTTGTGTGTCACCCCCACTCTGCCCCCCAGGGGGGCACATTTTTAATTTCTTTACAACACCAGTCGTGTGACACATCAGTTGAAAGGTCTGCAACTGCTTATTCATACCATGGGGTATTGGCGAGCGCAGCAAGCAGGGGTAGCCAATAATTTGGAATCGCGAAGCGATTACGCGGGGGGTTGGCGAGCATAGCGAGCAGGGGGGCGGCGCCCCCCTAGTTTTTTTAAAAATAAATTTGTGGTAGGTTTTGCAACAATTCCAAGAATAGCGCTCCTCCCGGTATTTTTCTTTCAATAAAAGTAGCGTTCAAAAAGCGGACCAAGTATGGGAGCCCTGCGAATTTATAAAAAATGTGAAAAATGTAAGAAATAATAATTGCTCAACTTTGTAAGAAGGATAAAGTTTTCTGCTTGGTTTTCCTTTTCAATTTTAAAGAGAAAAAACATTAATAATGAGAAGATTAAATTATTAGCAATATTTTTTTTAACTATACGAAAAGGGCAGCTGGCGTCGCTGTGGGGAAATTTTCTATTTTTATACCATGATCTCCAGAATAAAAAATATATATATAATTTTATTTGTAATTTTTTGTACATGCTTGAATATTTCAGATCATCACATAAAATGGCTAAATTTTTAAAAAAAGTGTTTGCAATGTACAGACGTATGTTGTTTCTTAATAATTAAAATTCGTGTAAACGTCCATGTCCCGCACTCATAAAAAAATAAAAAAATAAAAATAGTAAATTAATTTAAAAAATGAGTTGACAGCCGGTTATTGGCGAAAAGGCTTGCTTATTTTGTTGATAATATGCTGTATACAAATATCCTTTTAATTTTATCATACAGTTTTATACCATAAGTTTCCAGAGTTACAATATTAAATTTTATATTCAATTATATTATTTTTCTGCAGTCTCGAATGCTTCGGATCGACACATATAATGACTATATTTATTGCAAATTGTCTACAATGTACCTATATCTATATTTTTTTAGTCTTTATTTATCTCCAAATCTTCCAGTTTTCCTGTTTGTAGTATTAAAAAAAGATTGACTAAAAATATACGTATTTTTTTTTTTACATCTATTATAATGCATATACAGTAGGGTGGAGTGAAAAATCGAAAGTTCGAATTTTGGTTTTGGATAGTAGCCAAAAGTTACCTTTTACTACCTCAAATACATGTGCAAAATTTCATGAATTTTGAGAAATGTCTTCAGTTCCCTACCAGGACATTTATATTTTCATTGATTTACACGATAGATTCTTACCATAAATTGTGCATTAACAGGAATTTTTGGTAATCTAATTTCATACATTTATATTTAAAATGTTTAGTGTAACTCCTTTCATCATTTTCAAACTTTGAGTCTTTATTTTTAAATATTTGAAACGGTTTATTGAGTTTTAAAAATTGTATGTTGTTATTTTTACAGTCAAAATGAGTTGCGTGTGAAGCAAATCAAAGTTTACCGTTACTGGAAGTTGGTGATTCTTCAAAACTAAATAAAGCTGTTTTGCCAACAATAGTAGAATTCTTTAAAATATTATTATTATACAAAACAATAAATGAAACACAGCAGTAATTATAAAGTTTCGCCAAAATCAGAGGTAAAAGAAAATCCTAAGCGAAAACATCGAAGGCATCAATTATTATAGTTTCCCAAAGACGTATTGATCAAATGATAGACAACAATTTTTCTGAATATCAGAAGCTTATTCAATTCCCCAAAATGAAATGAAATGATAGAAAATTGGAGGTAGATTACATGAAAGAACTATAAGTGAAAAACATAATCTTTGATTTTAAGAGTGAAATTAATTGTATTTAGGACACATTACACCATCTTTTGGACCAACAAAGATCATTGCAGGAAGTATTAAAATATTGCACCGAAAAACATTTAATCCTAGATAAATTTATGGCAATAGGTTGTGACGGAACAAAGTAGGATAAAGTAAGATAAAAAATCTAGCTAATAGATTTTTGAAACAAAAATTTAGCCGTTCGTTGTAGTAGTTAATATGTCAGTTCTCAGCAAACGAATTGCCAGTAAGTCATTGAACTTGATAAACAAAATAAAGGCTCACAAGCTTTCCCCGTTGGAAAGTCTTCGGACCAATGAGAACAATCGACAGTTATGGAAATTAAAAAATATCTGCTCCTATCACCGAGAAATGAACTCTGAAGAGTTAAGTGGAGACCAAAATTATTTTTATGACAAGTGTTAAACATTTGCATTTGCATCTGGTTAATGCTCCTCAAATCAGGTAATTTGTAATCCAGCAAGAATGTCGCACTCTAAATTATTAACAACTGCCAATTGACTATTTGTATTGCAGATTGGAAGTCAGAATTCATCCCAAAATCTGTAGATTGTGGCTGAATTTGTAATGAAAGTACATTCGTCTAAGTTGTTTTACTCCAAGAAAGATTCTTCTTGCACAAATAGAGCTCAAAATGTTTTTTTTTAAATCTAAACAATTAAGTTGTTTCGTTATTTGAGGGAATATTGAAAAAAAATTGTCGATCCCGTTATTCAACAAAACATATACTTCTGCCATTCAGATAAAAATTTACAAGAACGGAACGATAACTGATTAAAAAAAATTATGTTTGAGAATTTGGATTCCGAAGAATATTGATGATAAAGGATACTGTATGTTAAAAATAAGACAATTTCATATTCCAATATTGAAATTCAGTGTTACAAACTATATAAACATTACTGACTCTGAGAAATCACACCACATTCTTAATAAAGTACCAAGAGAGAAGCTGAAAATACTCACAAGGAAGGTCTCCATACTGGGCATACTCAGATTTTTTTGAAAAAAAAAAAATACTAATTGAGCTACTCATGTATGTAATAAAAGATCAGTGAAAATTAGCGGCGGAATTACATAAGAAAACATGTAAAAAAATAAAATACTTTCGAATATTTGGCGTGAAAAGACAAAAGTATCACACGATTTGGCGAGCAGCAAATTTCCCCGCCAAAAGTAAACGATTTTAATGCAATTGAAATGAAAACTTTTGGATTTTTAGAATCCGCGTAAATCGTGTTTGATGAATTTAAACATAAACAATAAGAGAGTTTGATATATATATATATATTAAATTGCATTGCATTATTTGTTGGTACAGTTATTTAATTAACCTCTGGAAAAAATATTTTCATATATAAAAAATTCTTATCAGTAAAATTATTTTCATACTTTTAAGCGTATTCAAAAATAAAATGTAGATGTTTCCATAGCAACAGAATCCAATTGACAATGCTCAACTGGACTTTGAACTTGAAAGAATTTTAATTTATTTAAATTTGAATTTCGTTTCAAATCTCAAATTTTGATGGTTTAATTTGAATTAAATACATATAAATATCAATATAACGAAATTATACTAAAAACAAACTTAAACTGACAAAAACAAAGATATTTAATTTATCTAAAGACGTTGAACATTAAACTTTTTCCCTTTAAAATGCATTTGACATTGAAAAAGAAAAAAAATTAAATTGCTTTTCATCGCCAACCGAAGATAAATAGCAAAATAACGAAATTTTCATTATTTTTTTACGGACAGGGAACGGAGGTTCCGCCTAAATTTTTTTATAAACGCATATATCCTCATGAGGAGAACATTCTGTAATTTTTTCAGATTTTTTGGAGTGTGCCCGTATGGAGACCTACATTCCTTGTCAGAAAAAGATCGAAGAAATTTAGTTAAGAAAAAAAAGTTGAATAATTTATACTACATGGTGAAATCTTGGTTTTTACATATAAAGACCGTAATCTTTAAGAGCTGGCAAGAAACTAAAGATGAATTCCAAACGAAATGAAATTTTAACCTTATAGTCAGTGTGCCAAAAGGCAACTTTTTAGACCTATCCAAAGAAAAAATTCCGATTTTTTTTTTAATGGATATTTCACTCCATTACAATACACATATATAGGATTTATGCAGACATGTATGAATACATATATTCATACATTCTATGTACATATATTGATGTGTATGCATAAATCCATACATGAATATGTTTATGATTGCAAATGTGTTTTCTTTTACGAGAAAAAATTCGCAGATTTATTGACTTAGAATGTTATCTAAGAGTAAGAAATGCAAAACTACAAAAAAAAAAAAAAAAAAAAAAAAAAAAATTGCAATATTAGATTGATTATTAAAAGCTTGATTTAATAATATCAGTGTATAATTACACTAAATAGCTTATAACATATTGGTAAAAAACAATAAAAATCTGATGTAGGAAATCTCTGTAAAAGCTATATTTACTTAGTACAACTTTGATGTTAAACAAAATGAAATGTGTTTTTAGCTATTATTAATCGAATACAATGACAACTCTCAATTTTATAAAATCCAATAGATTTTTTAAATCACCAGATTTTAAAAGATTCACCTTTTATATAAACATTTTAAGAAAAACAGCAGAATTTGTTGAACATATCAAAATGCTTAAGATTTCTCATGAATGTATTTTGGCAAGTATGAATGTCAAGTCGTTGTTTCCAGCAATCGACATTAGTGAAGTTAATTCCTATATTAATAGTTTGATAGATAGTTCAGAAAATTATAGTGACAATATAAAACTAGTCGTTGGGGGGCCACCGTAATACTTACCCATCATGGATATGTATATGAAAATAAAAGATGTGAAAACTATTTATACAATCAATGCATTGCAATTCATAAACAAAATTTAAACCTATATTTTAATATTGTTAATATACATAGTAATGCTCTATTTATGAATTGCTGATGAACCCATTTCGACAAATTATATAAAATGCGAAACTATTCAAGTAGTACCGAACTGCGTAAAAGAAACATCCTTATAACTCCAAAAATAATAATTCTATTAACTAACAATTAACTACGTCGGATGAAGCGCCTCATTTCCAATTAAAATATACCTCTGAATTGAAATTTTAATGAAATACAGGGTCATGAAAAATCGAAGAATGTGATAAACAGGATTACAAATATCTCGGCAACTAATAATCCGATCGATTTCGTTTTATATGCGAAATGTGTGTTATTTTATTGCCTTTTACGTCCATTCCTTAGAACAAAAAAAAATTCGAAAATTTTTATATACCTTTCATCAGAACGAATTTTTCGAGAGTCCGAAAAAAATAGTTCCGGATATCGAGGTTGCTGATATTAAATAGGCTTCGTCCCATTCTTACATACTAACTTCATACACAATTTCAAGTCTCTATCTCAATTTGTTCGGAAGATAGAGCGTTTACAGACAGACAGACAGACAGACGGACGGACGGCAAAATTTTTTTTCTAAAAATATGTTTTTCGGAATCTTCACTATCTAAAACATGTAAATCCGTCAAAAAAAATTTTTCGATTTTCAAAACGATTGCAAGACTTACCCTATACTACGTATGATGGGTAAGTAAAAAGACACTGAAAAGTGGCTTACAGTTGATCACAAATAATAATTTCTTTATGTTTGATGGGAAAATTTATGAGCAATATATGGGGGCTCCAATTGGTTTTCCCATCTCAGGCTTTCTCGCGGAATTCAAGATGAGACCCTATAAAAAAAGAATTTTTGAAAATTTTGATAAAGTTCCTATTTTTTGGAAAAATATATGTTGATGATGGTTTTTTTTTGGTTTGGGAATGGGGGGTAGATTTTTTCCTTAGTTTTGTTGGTAAAGTTAATAAATTAGATAAAAATATTCAATTTACATATGAATTAGAAGTGAATTGTAGTTTACCGTTTTTAGACACTTTTTTTAATTAGGGAGGGGGATTCATCGAAAAGATCAATTTATAGAAAGAAAATTAATAGCCATCATATTATTCCAAATTCCGCATGTTCACCTTTTTGTTATAAATTCTCTACCTTTCCGTTTCATGGTTGACAGAGCATTTAAAATCTGTTCTGAAGAATTTTTAAATAAGGAGTTGTGTAATATCCGTGAGATTGCAGGTTCTAATGGGTATAAAATAAGTAGCATCAATAAATTAATAAAATATTATTGAAAAGGGAAGCCTAAACAACAAAATCCAGGGTTAATTGAAAGATTTAACAAAGGAGGAGATTCCATAAAATTTAAAAGAGTTTCGTTTCCATATGTGAAAGGCAGTTTTGAAAAGTTAAAATTTAAATTAAAAAGTTTAATATTGATTTGATTGCAATGCCTCCACCAAAATTAAGGTGTTTACTTAATAAGCAAGTGGATCCTATAGGACATGATGATCTTGCTGGAGTTTATGAAATACCTTATATTGCAGAAAATGGGGACTTAAATTATTACATAGGCATGACTGGGAGAAAGCTTACTCTGATATTAAAGCTGAATCTGATATTAAATTTGGACGTACTAACACTGCCTTATCTAGAACATATTTAAATGAGGGAATACAAATATTGTTTAGTGAAAGCAAATTATGTTTCATATCTAATTGTAGTCGTAAGTCTATTATAAAAGAGTCCATTGAAATTTATACGCGTAAAAATTTTGTTTGCAATGATGCCGTTTCTTTTATTATTCCTAAGTTATGGTTAGAATTAATGAATAAATTCCTCGTGAGAGCTTGAATGGGATGAACTATGTTGGAAATTCTTTTAGACCATAGTCTATTTTAATTTAATATTTTACAATAGAGCGCGTGATTTTTGTTTTTTGTTGTTTATATCTCATTGTCGCGTGTCATTTGTAATGATTGACCGTGAAATGTTTTGAAATTTAATTTTTATTTTTATTATGAATATGGATCTTATTAGACGGATCCGAAACATGTCAATGTCATTTATTTTTAATTATTATAACACATTTCTTAATTCATAAGTAAACTAAATTTTTTATTAAAAACTCTCAATTTTTGCTGCTTCTTTTATTTTTATATATTTATTTATGCGTTATTTCATTTATTTATTTACTTTTTTTGCATAACTTTGTATGTCATGATTTCATGTATATTTTCCGCATTAAAAAGTTTAATTTATTAATCTTAGTGTATTACTGTAATTAGGGACTTATATCACATTGGCAAATAAATAAATAAATAATAATAATTTGATATAGCAGGCCTTAATATTTTCGTACTAAGATCTTGAATTGATACTTATCAAAAAATAGACAAGTGAACAAAATAAAATTTACTTTTAGCTATTATTTTGTAAACTATCAGAACACAATAACAGCTCTCTTTCGTTCTTCTTCTTTTTTTTATTTATTATTATTATTATTGATTATAAATTAGTATGCTATTTGAAATGTAAAGAAATATAAATTAAAATTTATAAATTAAGTCAATGCAACAAGTTAAAACAATTCTCGTCTATAATTATTTAAGAGGCTACTTCATTCAAATGAAAATACACGTTCGCTAATGCTAATCCTGTGGAAGAAATTTATAAAGATATCTCAGTTGCATTTCAATATTTTTAAATGATTCTTTTTGCATTGGATAACTGAGATCGATCTCCATGTAGGCCGTTTTTTATATTGTTTATAAGGATGCTTTCCTTTTTGAAACCGGTTTGGAAAACGAAAGCACTCTTTTTAAAAAAATCTGCAACCAAAATCGAAAAAGTTAAAAGCGGCCTGCATTGACATCCATCTCAGCTATCCAATGCCAAAAGAATCATTTAAAAATATTGAAATTCAACCGAGATATCTTTCTAAATTTCTTTCATAGGATTAGCATTAGCGGACGGGTCTTTTCATTTGACCCTTAATATCTGATGGTGCATAAAAACAAAATTACGTAAAACATAAATTATTTGTATGATTCGTTTTATAAAACATAATTTGATTTAGTCAAAGGCATTAGATGAAAATTTTAATAATTTCATTACTGCTTTATTACTTACCCATCATACGTAGTATAGGGTAAGTCTTGCAATCGTTTTGAACACATCGAAAATTTTTTTTTGACGGATTTATACGTTTCAGATAGTGGAGATTCCGAAAAACATATTTTTAGAAAAAAAATTGCCGTCTGTCTGTCTGTAAACGCTCTATCTCCCGAACAAATTGAGATAGAGACTTGAAATTTCGTATATACTTAGCCGGTAAGAATGGGACGAAGCCTATTGAATATCAGTAACCTCGATGATCCGGAACTATTTTTTTCGGACTCTCGAAAAATTCGTTCTGATGAAAGGTATATAAAAATTTTCGAATTTTTTTATTTTAAAGAGTGGATGTAAAAGGCAATAAAATAACAAAAATTTTGCATAAAGAACGAAGTCGATCGAATTATGAGTTGCCGAGATATGTGTAATCCTGTTTTCCGCATTCGTTAATTTTTCATGACCCTGTATTTCAATTCAAAGATATATTTTAATTGGAAATGAGACGCTTCATCCGACGCAGTTAACTGTCAGTTGATGTAATTATTATTTTTAGAGTTATAACAAGGATGTTTCTTTTACACAATCCGTTACTACTTGAGTAGTTTGGCGTTTTATATGATTTGTCGAATTTGGGTCATCAGCAATTCATTAATAAAGCATGACTATGTATATTAAAACTATTTAAATTTGCGTTTAAATTTTATTTTTGAATTGCAGTGCATTTTATAAATAAGCTACACATGTTTTATTTTCATATTTTATATTATGCATGTCCATGATGGGTAAGTATTACGGTGGCCCCCAAAGACAAGTTTTAATTTTATTATCTTCTCCTTAGACGGCGAAACCATGAAAATAAACGATGTTAGCGAGGGATCTTTGAAGTGCGCGAGAAGTTGCGCAGATCGGTTTTCGGAGGATTCCGAATCTTTGAGGCGAAAGGCGTTGTGGGCTAGATGCTATTTTCAATGTTCTCATCACAGACAAAGAAATTCTTTCAAAGTCCCTTTGATTCTGTGCTTTTCACTAAGGAACGGAGCCTGGCTATCATGTAGTATTCGCCCGGAGATGACGGCCATTTTGTTTCCTGATTTTAAATCTCTATATTTGGATTTATTCATTTATTTATGTTGCTGTTTTAAAAATTTTTAATCTCTGAAACAGTTTTGACTGTAATTTCGATATATATATATATTTAATTAAATATATTATTCATTATATCAGCTTCATTTCACTGTTTTAAAATTTATGTATTTATCGTTTGCTAATTATGAATGCATCCTTTCCCTTCCCCTATTTTTTTTTCTTTTTTACAAATAATATTTGGAGTGCTACTTTTCAGTTTACAAATTGTGTTTATATTTAATTTCTGAATTGTTTAAAAATTAAGTATAAAGTGGTCAAAATTAACCAACAAAGAAACAAGATGGCGGACTCCGGGCGAATACTACATCTGTTCCCGGAGCCTTTACGGAGTCAGAGGTGGACATAATTTTAGGCAGAAAGCATTGAATCGCCAGAAATGGGACTCAATATTATTTAAATAAGGTATGTATAATATTATACTCTATAAACCAGAGTTTTTAATAGATACAAAATAATTTTTACATTTTTCCGGCATGAATAAAAAAAATAAATAAAAAAAAAGCAAAAATTGTGAAATGATCGAAAGTAAATTTTTTTTCTCATTTATTGATGGAATTGAAAATAGTCAATTTCAATTTAGAAGGTCGTGAATATCATTAAGAAGACTCATAGCAGATATCTTGTTTACTTTAAAAAAAGATAAATAAAGAGAATTTTAATTAAACAATTTTTTTTACAAGTGCTTTATGTCTAATCAATATTCATCCTAAAATTTGCAATTTAAGCATCAAATTAATAATTCCTAAAATATAAAAAATGGACGTATTTTAAACAATTATGTTTTTTATTTTAAATTTTGCGAAGCTTTTATTCTTAGAAAAATATAGAATTTTATATAGTACTCATTAACTGAAAAATTATAACGTACCTTTTAGTTAACAAATCACTATAACATTGAAATTTCATCCATTCCCCCCCCCTTCCCCCAAAAAACCTTTCTTCATTCAGATTTTATTGCAAGATTGTATTCGGATAACGGATATAAGAACAAGAACGACAAGCATTTATTATAAAACATCTCCAGCACTCATTGTGCATAACGTTAAAAATTTTATTTCTTTCATATAGTAAAATATATTAATGTTCTCTATATAATGTATGTCTATGTAATGTAATATATGTAATGTATAATTAATGTCTATGTAATGTATGTTCTCTTTTGCGTGTCTCTGTAAATGAAAATGAATGTCAGGGTCGATGATCGCGCATGATACGGGGGGATGCGGTTTGTTTCCATTTTAATCGAAAGAAGAAAAAAATTAAAATGCGAATGCTCCCAGAATGCGCCACAGTTTCTAGCATTCCTATAACGAAATTAGTAAAGTGTGCGAAATTCCAGAACACGTAATTCTACTTCAAAATATAGACACGACAGTGGCACGATTTCGCCGTTCATTATTGCCAAAGGGAACTTCAGCCAGCCCCACCCACCATCCTACATTTTCTTTCAAGATGGGCGGAGTCTTTTTTTCACAGCTACTGAACAATCGAAACAGTGTGTCACATACAGCGAAATAAACGCATAAATAAATGCTTTAAAAAATGTTTGCTTATATTAATGTTTGCTTATATTAATTTTTTTTTTTTTTTTTAGAACAAGTTATTAAAGATAATTGTTGTAAATGTAGTAAAGCTAATTTTATTCGGCTAAGGTGCTTTTGCGTTCGGCCAGAATTAATGGGGAAAAAATCTCGCCAAGTATGGCGATAAACCCCTAATTCTGGTAACCCTGTCAAAATGTTGCCAAATCCCATATTTTTGGCAACCCTAATAGCAGCTTTCGCGGAGGCAAGGAGGAGGTAAAGGTGAGGGAGGGGGGGGGAGCTTTTCTCTTCCCGGAGCAAGAGGGAGGTTGAGGTGAGGGAGGGAAGAGATTTTTCTCTTTGAGCCTGTGACGTAATTTGATTACGAGCTGCGCAGGTTTTGTTTTGTTTTTTACATCTGCGCAATTTATGTTCTGAAATTCAAATTTTTGAACAATCTAACGATGTTTTACTGCTTCTTTTTCGCTTTCCGTCGACAGTGAGTAACAACTCCGAGTGATCTTTTTAAGGATGGACGTTATATTTTGCCCAAAGGGCATTTTTAAAATTTTTTTATTGGGGTGCATGGCTTCTTTTTTTCATTTTTTGGATAATTCATTTTGAACGAAACTGCAAATCGGACATGAGAATTATTAATCTGAAACGAAAGGGGTTTTTCAGTAAAGATCGATGTTTTGGTTTAAAATTTTTAATTATCTTTTTTGTAATAGCGTATTTTTATTTTTGTAATCTTCACTTGCATCTTGTATACATATATTTTTTAAATTGTTTTCTTTTGAATTTAAATTATTTTGCTCGTTTCATTTATATGTAAATATTATGTCGTAACCCGTTTTCTGATCTTTTACTATTTCAAAATTTCAAGAAATCTACAAAATGTAAGTACTATTTTTGTCATTATTTTAATTTTATTTTCTGTTTATTCGTGCAAAGAAATCGTTTTTAAAATGATCACGATTTTGAATCGGCAATTTTTGTAATTTTTACATGCACCGTGTATATATAGATTTTTTAAATTTTTCTTTGGCATTTAAACTATTTCGCTCGTTTTATTTATATGTACTTTTTTTTTCATTTGTAGCCCTCTTTTTGTTTTTTCATAAATATGCAAAGAAATCGTTTTTAAAATGATCACGATTTTGAATCGGCAATTTTTGTAATTTTTACATGCACCCTGTATATAGATTTTTTTAAATTTTCTTTGGAATTTAAATTATTTCGCTCGTTTTATTTATATGTATTTTTTATTCATTTGTAGCCCTCTGTTTTTTCATAAATAAAAATAAATATACAAAATGCAAGTACTATTTTTTTTTTTTTGGAGCATTTTCGTGCTAAAAAGTCCGTTTCAAAATGATCGTGTTTCTGAATTAGCAATAAAATTCGTTTTTAAATATGGCGATCACTTAAACATTTTAAATTTTTTCTTCTGAAAAAAACCGGGGGGTTCAGGGGGGCGGAGCCCCCCTGATTAAGTGTAAATTATTCATTTTTTTTTTAAATATATTTACAAAAATGCATTTTTTCAGTAGTTTTGAAAGTGATCGCTATATTTGAAAACGGGTTTCTCCGGCAATTTCAGTTTGGCGATCATTTTTGGAAACGGCTTTTTTGGCGCGAAAAAAATCGCCAAATTTACGGGGCCGAACGCTAAAGCACCTGTTCCTTTTATTCTTTTAAGTTGTTAAAACTAATAGTTGCAAATGTAGGAAAGCTAATTTCATTTTTTTTTTTTCATGCGAAAAATTAGCAAGAAAAAGATAGTAACAAAGATTATCTCTAAGTAAATTATTCGACGTTACTGTAAAACTGAGCAACGTTTAATGTTTCTTTTTCAAAATGTCGGATAGAAATTCAGGAAAGGCTTGTTCATAAAAAATCTCAGATTTGGAATGCAGTTGCAGTTTAGGCAATAGAGTATTTTACCTGGCAAAATTCATGGTAGTTCCGGAAAAAGGCTTATTTCATTTTTTGAGTCGCTGAATCCGAATTCTCATCAAAATTTCACCCGTCAAAATTTAGTAAATATCCCCAAAATAATTTTTTTAAATTAATTTGTGTTATTGTTTTAGCGAAAAAACATCTAGAAATTCTGGAAGTAGACAAAAATTTCAACAAATATGATGTGTCACATTATGACCTAGGATGAATGGGAGGGGGGAAACTGCCTTTGAACATGCACCGTGACACTGCGTGCACTAACAAGGGGACCACCAAACATGGTGCTCACAGATTTTGATGAATTCAAAGTATATTGTAGGGGTCATACCATTAATTATTCGGCTGAAAGGGTTCTTTCAAATGGGCCTTGGTTTTTGAGAAATTGGGGGGTCAAAGTTCAGCGTATATTTTAAGTAATTATTAGTAAAGCTGACTGTCAACAGCTTCGTGGCCCCGCGGTAAAGCACGAGATTCCAGACCCAGAGGTGGCGGGTTCAACTCCAAGTTGGAGCTTTTTTTTTCTTCTTCTTTATATCTTTCGTATATGTTAAATTTTTTAAGCAGAATTGGAAATTCTACAGCTTTCAACTTATTAATATTTTTTTATGGGGATAGCTTAGTTTTTTTCATTTTTTTCTTATTTAAAAAAATATGGCTCAAATGATAAACTAATTACACATCAAAATTCATGAAATAAATAAAAAATGCATATATAATTAAAATTTTCAAACGTATAAAAATTTTGAATGTTTTAAAATCCCTTCTACTTTAAATATTAATAATTTTGCTCAGTTACATTTATATATATTGCTAAAAAAAAAAAAAAAAAAAAAAAAAAAAAAAAAAAAAAAAAAAAATCATAACCTTTATAAATTTATTAAATTCACATTCTTCATTCAATATCCGTTCATCTGCCTCAATAAATTGTCGATTATCTCATATTTCTAATATAGAATTATGAAATTCTTCAGCTATAGCAATAGAAGAAAAGGAAATATCATCCGGTTGGGAATTCGTAAGCAGATTATCATTTCGTAACAACATCTCGCAATATTTTAATGCATTCGTAATTTCGCCTTTTTGTTCCTTTTCCAAACGAAAGTTTTCTGTACTAGTGCTGCTTCTTTCTATTACAGTATTTTTAGCATTCAACCCATTTTTAGCATTCGATACAAATCTACCAACTGCATACCCAATTTTCAGGCCATAATTTCAGCTATACATATACATACCAATATTTCAAATATTTTATTTGTCTGCAAAAGAAACAAAATGACAACAGCAAAAACAATTTCTATTTTTGCTTGAATTTACCGAGAAAATAAAAGCAGACGAATAAAATAAATATATATCATTTTATGTATCGTAAATTCTAATTTCATTAGCAGACGACTTTCCAATCTAGTTGATTTTTTTTATTAAACTTTAGAGATAAATGTATTTAAAGATCAGTAAAAATTTGGATAATATTTTAGCACTACTGCATTAATATTTTATTACACTTTCGAAGGTATGCATTATTTGAATTAACTAATCCTATAAATGTTTGAGAA
Source organism: Maratus speculifer (assembly GCA_964019185.1). NCBI lineage: Eukaryota > Metazoa > Arthropoda > Arachnida > Araneae > Salticidae > Maratus > Maratus speculifer. The sequence goes on from OZ025296.1 coordinate 347,778,109, forward strand.
ATTGCACCTGAAAATTATTTTGCATAATTTATAGAAAAAAGGATAAATTTTCATTTAAAATATTCCACAAAAAAATGCGATAGAAAAAAGAAAAATTATTATTTCAGAATTGTGCTTAGAAAAGAAATTACATAATAATTAATAAAAAAGGTTAAAGACATAAATTCGTTATGCAGTTTTGTCAATAAAAATATTAGTTTAAAAATTGCAGATAAAAAGAAATTTTCATGAAATACATTCGAAAATATAAATTTACTTTATTAAGAAAATATCAAAAAGTTCAAAGCTGTAGAATTCCCAATTGTGCTTAAAATATGTAGCATGTAAAAAATATATAAAAAAAGAAAAAAAAAAGCTTGTTTTTTTTTTTTTTTTTTTTTTTTTTTTTTTAACTTAGCAATATATATAAATGTAATTGAGCAAAATTATTAATATTTAAAGTAGAAGGGATTTTAAAACATTCAAAATTTTTATACTTTTGAAAATTTTAATTATATATGCACTTTTTATTTATTTCATGAATTTTGAAGTGTAATTAGTTTATCATTTGAATCATATTTTTTTAAATAAGAAAAAAAAAAAAATGAAAAAAGTAAACTATCCGCATAAGAAAATATTAATAAGTTGAAAGCTGTAGAATTTCCAATTCTGCTTAAAAAATTTAACATATACGAAACATATAAAGAAGAAAAAAAAAAAAAAAAAAAAAAAAAAGCTCCAACTTGGAGTTGAACCCGCCACCCACGAAGCTGTTGACAGACAGCTTTACTAATAAGTACTTAAAATATACGCTGAACTTTGACCCCCAATTTCTCAAAAACTAAGGCCCATTTGAAAGAATCCTTTTAGCCGAATAATTAATTATATGACCCCTACAATATACTTTGAATTCATCAAAATCTGTGAGTACCATGTTTGGTGGTCCCCTTGTAAGTTATGCGATTCCGCTTATAGTCCAGGCACGGCTAAACTCGTTTCCCCTTATACCGCCGTAACAAGAAGTTGAAATGTTTTTATTTTTGGGGAATCAGAGTTTCGCCTCGGAGGATTGTAGGGGGCGCTTTTATCCACTGTGTCTATTGAAGAATATGCCTTCGAGTACAAACTGTTGAAAAAAACTATTTGCTGATTCTTTAAAATAATTAAACCTGAAAAAAAGTTATTATTTTATGTCATTAATTTTTTTTCCATGATAGTGCCCACAATATTTAAATTTACTGAAAAATATGTTTTTTTCCTAAATAATTTAAAATTGTGTAAATATCTATGGTTTATTTATTATTTTTTTAAAGGAAAAACTCAATATGATTTGATTGCCGGATGTTGGTGAAAAGATTTGCTTATTGATGTAATATTTTGATATATGTAAATATATTTTATTTTTATCGTATATTTTTATACCATGATTGTCCAGAATTAGAATATTTAATTTTATATGCAATTTTTCTCTATGTTGTATAGTTAAGATTAGGGTATATAAAGGTTAAATTTATTTAAAATTGTTCGCAATGTACAGATATACGTGCGTGTAAAAACTATAAGGACAGCAAAAAATACTGATTTTTTTTTTATAATTTTAAAAACAAATGAAACTTTTTTCCTTATAATATGTATCATCTAGCTAAAAAGCTGATGAAAAAGTCAACATAATTCAATTGTGAGTATTTTATTACAATGTAATTAAGAAACAAATATTAAATGTGTCATGCATTCACCTATGAGTTTAATGATTGCAAACTTTCCACCATTCCTCGACATCATTAATTTATGGCACAGTTCGGGATTTTTTTTTTTCTTTTTTTTTTTTGTATTATTTATCTTCAGTTGTACATTCAAGTTCTGAAGAAAAATGCCTTCCATTTTTTAGAACGCCGTCTTGCTAAATCTCCCCAGAAGTTACGGTCGGTTAAGTCAGGATTTCTAAACGGACATTTCAAAACTTCAATTTCTATTAAAGTTTTTTTCTCACGATATGTGTGGAGAGGCGCACTATCCCGCTGTTATATCCGTTTTTTTTTTCGAGCCGGTAAGTGTTGCAATAAATGAAAGATGGTCAGAAAGAGTTTGTACATGTGTATTTGAATAAAATTTTCCTGAAAAATACGTATACAAGTGACACCACGTCGTTGAACGAAAAGCCTGCCTATGTCCGCCACCTAACTGATGTTTTAATAAAAAAAATTGTTTTCTTAAATCATCCTAATAATATCTCCAGCCATTAGGATTATTTAAGTTTCATTTTTTTTCATCGAAGAAAATTAATTAAATTGATTTAGGGAAAGAAAAAGATATTTTATCAAAATATCAGTCAAGTGGAGGATTCATTGTTACATGGGGCTACTTTTCGTTCAGCGTCGTGGTGTCACTTGTGTATCTTTCATAAAAAATTTAATTTTACTATATTGAATTTATTTTACTGTCCTTAAAGTTTTCACACAAGCAAAAACAGTATTTTTTGAACATTTACTTTATTTTTATAAAAAATAAATACTCAGGATTGGCATTTTTATTAGCTTTTCAGCTTGATGAAACATATTACCAGAGAAAAAGTTTCTTTGTGTTGAAATTTACCAAAATAAATAAATAAATAAATAAATAATAATTCTTGCTGTTTTTATAGTTTTTATAAGTGCTGTATATATTTTTTTAAATAATTAAGAATCTTGTAAATATTTGATGATTTGAAAAAGAAAAATTGATATGAGTTGTTGCAGGATATTGATGAAAAGATTTCCTTATTTATTACTATTAAAAACATGTAAACATATTTTTATTTTTATCGTATACCTTTATATCATGAGTGTCCAGAATTAGATATATCATTTATATGTAATTTTGTAAATTTTCTATATGTTGTATGGTTAAAATAAAAGTTAAATTTTATTTAAAATCGTCCGCAATAACATACATGTATTTACATATATGTATTATATTTAGATTTTTAAAATAATTAAAAATCGAGTAAATATTCAAGTTTTGAAAAAAAAAAAAAAAAAAAAAAAAAAAAAAAAAAGATCGATATCAGTTGATATTGGTTAAAAGGTTTGCTTATTTATTTATTTATTTTTAATTATTTTATTGAAACATGTAGATATATTTTTTATTTTATCGTATACTTTTATACCATGACTCTCCAGAATAAAAAAATTTATAATATCATTCGTAATTTTTCTACATGCTTGAATATTTCAGATAAACACATATAATGGTTAAATACACTGTTTATTTCAGGAGGTGGCACGGGGGGGATATTCCCCTACCCCCTGGAGCATTGCGATCCCCCCCCCCCCCCAGAACTCTAGAATGTCCCCGCGGATTCACAAAAGGCTCTCCCGAGAAAAGTTTCTGAATTGAACGCTGGTTAAGTTTACTAAAAATGGTTTGCAATGCACAGTAATAAAACAGTATCATAGGCGTAGCCAGCCTTTTATAGGGGGGGGGGGGTCCAATTTTTTTAACCTGAACATGTTGGGTACAAACAACATCTTATGTAATAAAACCTAATAAAACGGAACCCCGTAAAACCGAAAATAAAATCAAATTTCCGCTTAGACAGGTTTTTGCGGAAGATATAATTGTGTGGAACTTCTTTTAAAGAAGACCCAAACGCAATTTTTCATTGCGTGAAGAAGGATGAGAAGTTGCTTAAAACTAAATCTAATGGACAAGGGCGTGCGAAGAGAAAGCTGCGCCCGGACCAAAGTTACAATTTGGAGCGCCCTCCACCCAACTTTTTCTTCTAACAGGCCAAAAATGACGTTGGTAGTATAAATTTCGCGCCCCTTAAAGTTCCACGCCGGGGCAGCTGCCCCCTAAGCTCCCCCTTTCGCACTACGCTACTAATGGATAAGAAAAAGATATATAAACATAGATAAAACATGATAGATTTAAAATAAAGATATCCGTAAACATAAATCTGTAATTATCACAAGTTTTCATTTCAAACAGCAATGAAATACTAAAATAAATAAGCACGACTTTAGTTCCCCCCGTCATTTTGATAAAAGTAGCATTAAAATAACTTGTAGTATGCAATTTAAAGTGAAAAATAGCTCTTATATTTTCTACTCATTAATAAATAAAATTTCCCCGTTAAAAAAAATGAGCCCGTATGAATGCCAAAATATGATCCCAAAAAACGAAATTTAGCAAACCAACAAACCAACCACCATATTAATTTGAATTTTGCGCAGCATCATTTCTTATTTTCAGAGGAAGCACAGATTTATACTAGAGATGAGTTCGGGCTCGATTTTTCAAACCCGCGCCCGAAAGATTTTTAGTACATTGGAGCCCGAGCCCATCCGAGCCCGATACAAAAAGTATACAAAATAAATAAATAAAACATTTAATGATATTTAAAAATTGTTTCAAATGTGATATCCCATTTTAAAAAACTTCTTATAAAATTTACTATTAAATAAAAATTTAAATCCAAGCTTATGAAAAGAGCAATTTGGTATCAAATAAAAATATCCTTCATACCTAAAATGATTCCCATATTTCTTGTCCTTTAAGAAGAAAATTTGAAGGACATATTAAAGAAGCGTAAAGAATAAATGGATAGTGTTTATAGAAATTACTATTTGTATGCTGAAGAATCAAAAAACGTTTTCAAATTCTTACAGTCCTTCCGGCAATGCCGGGAGGAAGAGGTAGCTTTCATATACTTATTTATTTATTTTAAATTAAGTTATATAAATCAAATATTCGAAGCTCAAAATAGTGGAACGCGATTATATAAGATTGAATACTAGTTTTTGTCAATACTGAATATTAATAGGAATTTTTAGAAATTAGTCATCTTTTATTCAACCTGGTTTTATTTTAAGCGATTTATTGGGTCGCCAAATTCCACGATATCCATTTTAAAGCAGCATGAAGGATAAAAAACCCAATGAGCTTGATCGAAATCTTAATTCATGTGAACATGCACACTCACAGCGAAATCGATTAATATATAGTTAATCGGTTAATATCGGTTAATATGTAGTTCGTAGTGCTGTCGCGGGCAAATTGACTTTCTAAAAAAAATGTCACCCACATTAGAAATTCAAATTGCTATATCCCAGGCGTTTTTCAAGGTAAAGACAAAGCAAAAAATACTCCGGAATTCATTACAAAGATAAATAGTTTAGAAAGAACCTTTTTTCAATTTCAATTTTTTGTTTATACAACATTATACATTTAAAAGATTTTTGACAAATTTAAATGGCCGCCATTTTGAAACAAGATGGCGGATAAAATTGGCCCGTGAACTCGGTCAAAACATTGGTATGTACCATGAACACACGGAGTTATATCGAAATCAGTTTATAAATATGTGTATTAACGCGTGACAAATTCCAGACCGTTTCAAAATGTCAATCACGCTGAAAATTGAAAGTGCTCAACCTGAGCCATTTTTCAAGATATAGATGAAACAAAAAATGCTCTGGAATCTTTGTATCAAGGTCGAAACACAAAAGAAAAATCTTTTTCAATTTCTTACTTTTTTGCACTTAATTTTAAAATTTAAATAAAAAAATAATATTCCGCCATTTAGAAAAAAGACGGTGGCGGTTGGAACTGGCCAACGAACTCGGTCCAGGAATCAGTATGTGCTATCTATGCACCAAGTTTCATCCAAATCGATGTATAAATACGCGTGTTATCACGTGCCGAAAACCAGATCATTTCAAAATGTGAGCATCACTAGAAATTAAAAGTACTATAACTCAGGCATTTTTTAAGATACAGACGAAACAAAAAAAAATGCTTTGGAATCTTTGTATCCAGGTCACATGCATAAAAGAAAAATCTTTTTCAATTTCTCACTTTTTTGTACCTAATTTCAAATTTTAAATTAAAAAAAAATTAAATGGCCGCCATTTTGAAACAAGATGGCGGATGGAACTGGTTAACGAACTCGGTCCAGGCTTTATTATGTACTATGTACACATCAAGTCCCAGCTAGAAAAAGTTTGAAAAAAAAGTGTAAAAAAAAAGTGCATAAAAAGTGAGTGTATTTGGCACCTCTGCTTATACACAAAAAGTACAAACCGAATTGTTGACAAAAAGTGTATACGTAAATTGTTCACTTTTTGTGCACAATCAGAGGTGCCAAATACGCTCACTTTTTGTGCACTTATTTTTTTATACTTTTTTTGTATACCTAAATTTTTCACTTTTTATGCACAATCAGAGGCGCCAAGTACGCTCACTTTTTGTGCACTTATTTTTTTATATTTTTTTTGTATACCTAAATTGTACACTTTTTATGCACAGAGGTGCCAAATACGCTCAGATTTTGTGCGCATTTTTTTGTACACTTCTTTGCATACTGAATAGCCCTAAATTGTATACATTATGTGAATAATCGGAAATGCCAAATACACTGATTTTGTGCACTTTTCCTTTTACATACCAAATAGTCTTACACTGTACACTTTTTATACATAATCAGAGGTGCAGAGAAAAAATATACACAGGTTTTTTTTCTGCTAATTAATTAAAATCTGCGGAGATTAAACTTATATCTATAAAAATGCATATAAATTTTAGATTGTGAACAAAAGCATACATTAAGTAAATAAACCTGCAATGAAAATTGAAATATCATAAAAAATGCTCAGTCAAAAAATTATTTCAAATCTACAGGGGAAAAAAAATCGTTTGGCAGAAAATTTTGAAAATGACATGACAATTGATTTTTCTTTAGTTATCGAATGATAATTCTGTGTGTGCTTGTTAAAATGCAAAACATAGCAAAAAAAAAGAAAGAAAAAAAATGCAAGTAAAAAATTTGTAAAGGATGATTCTATTTGTTTAACATTAGATTTTAAAAGTTGTCACATAACTAGTTGTAAGCTCATCAGGATAATTCCAAAAAATCCCCGCCAGAATCATCTAACAGCTGCAGGTAGATCTAGATTTCGAAGATACTAACTACTAATTTTATCAACAAAAACTAAATCAAGATTAGGCATAATCCTAGTTTAACAATTTTATCTGGTCATTTTCCTTTTTTTTTTTTTTTTTTTTTACAATAAAAGTTGGTTTTATTGAAATCATGTTAGTCCCCCCCCCCCAACTCTATTATTACTGTAAAATCCTGATTGTAATCCCTTAATACTTTGAAGCAGTGTTCTCGCTGTTGCTCGCCAATGTGTCGAATTGCGATTAAATTCTTAATTTGGCGAGTAAACAAGCGATTAGGTTCGCCAAATTGCTAGTGCTCAATTTTTGCTTTTTCTTTTTTGTTTTTCATACATATGCATATACAGTAGACTCCCTCAAATCCGCACAGCTTGGGACCAGGGGTTGTGCGAATTTTAGAATTTTGCAGATTTCTGGTCATTGCTTTGTTTACATTTTTTAAACAGTAATTTGAATGTAATTAATAGTGCATTCGCAACTATAATGAATGCTTACAATATAATAAAATATTAATATAGTAATGAACTAAAAATAATAAAAGTTTAGATAATTTTTTAAATGATTAAAGTTCTAATAGCAAAGGTCAAGTTAATAATCAATAGTGTATGATTAAATATTCATTATAAAGATTAATATTCTTCCAAAATTATTCAAGAAAACTTGCCTCATAAAAGTACATTACTAATTCACATAAAAATCATAAAATAAGGATTTTTTTTTTCAAGTTTAGCCAAGCTTAATAACCAAAATATCTTGATAATGCATAATATATTTGGTAAGAACATTGTAATTACCAGTAATATCAGCAATATCTTAAATTTTTTCAAAAAAATAAACAATTTCTTTATGAAAAAAACATGAAAATAGAGTATTAAGAAAATTATAAATTAAAAAATATATGAAATTGATACAAAACTAAGAAAAAATCAAATTTTGTCCCAATATTTAAACTGAAATTTTCATTGTTTACATCCATAAAATATGTGCGAATTTTAGAGAGTTGCAGATTTCTGGTTTGTGGATTTCAGGAAGTCTACTGTATATATTTATATATATATTTAATATATACATATTTTTTATATTTGTAGCGCATAGTTGAAATTAGATTAATAACAATCGCTGTCACAGTTTGAACTACACGGCGAATCCATTTTGCTAATACTTTTTTCATTTGGCGAATATATTTTATTTTTAATTCGCCAAATTACTAATGTTGGTCAAATGTCAGCGAGAACACTGCTTTCAAGCAATTATTATTTTCCACACTCACATATAAGCCCCCCTCCTACCACACACACACCTCTTTTGTGGTAAAAAAATATTTAAAAATCTAAGTGTTAAACTGTGTGTTTAACACTTAGTATAACACTTTCATAACAAGTACTCACTGGAAACTTTTTAAAATTATTTATTGCTACCAGATAGTAATATCATATTTGCTCATAGGCCATAATAAAAACCGTTGAATGTAAACATACAATTATTTCATTTATTTTACCTATTACATGTATATTCATAGAAACTTATCAAAATATTTAATCTACATTCAGTGACTTAATGAGAACTTGAGCTAGTTCATACACAGGGTGCATAAAAGTGCTTATTTTTTAGTACTCCTATTTCTGAATTTTGCTTATACTGTTAAAGGAATGAAAACCCTGTGTAAAAATGAAAAACAACGGTATATACTGAATACAGCACTGAAGTGTAATAAATATTATTTTTAATGCATGTTGCTGATATTCAATTTCTGTTCTTGGAGATGCATACAATCCTCTCAAATATTAAACTTTTCTTTTAATGAAAAAAAAAATCCCCAAAGGGACCTTTTTTTAAGAATGATCCATATGCATATATTTACAGTAGTACTCCGGTGATCCAAAAATTGACTTAACCAAAAGATCTTAAAATTCCAAGTCCTTTTTAAATGTAAAAAATTTTACTGTCAACACTATTTTTACCGATGTCAATTGACACCTTTCAACATATTTTGTTTTATGATTACTGTTTTATTTATAAGTTTTACACCAAAACAATTCCAAATCATTTTTAATACATTGAAATTTGTTTTAATTAGCTTTAAAAATTAGAAGCAAAAATCAGAACTTTGAAAGGTGCTTTTGGACACTAGTAGAAATAGTGTTAAAAAAAACAAAAACATGTTTTTTATTAAAAAAACAGAGTTAACTTACTTATTTGGTCCACTGCATAATTTTGAGCTCTTTATTATATATATATGTAAAATACTTCATTATTTTACATAATATGTTGCGATTTTCTTTTGATTTTCAACTTTGCATGGTATCAATGCTGATTTATCACGCCATCTTTTAAATAACAACACATTTGTTGTTGCATCTTCTTGTACTTCAATATCTCAAAGTGACACATTTTTTATCTCAGTAGCTTCACTGTGTGTAATCCTGTTCCACATCTACGACATAATCTGTAACACGTTACAACATTTTTATTACAGCACTGTACTAACTATCAAGCTTTTCACCATAAGCTTCTCAGTTATTAAAAAAATCCTATGGAACCCCGGTTAATCGAAAATGCTTTGGTCCCATACTTTTAAGATAAGAACCATGGGTGCAAGTTTGAAATTTTGTCAAGACTGAAAATATTTTGAATTCCCCTTCTACTAACTGGGTCTGAGTGAACATCTACACACACACGTAGCTTGCATTTTTACCCACGACCCTATCATGAAGTCCCCCCCTCCCCCCCCGATCTTTAGCCAAAATTTGGCATTTTTGTGCAATCTTTTGCCAAAATTTGCTACTTTTGACAAAAATCAGACTTTGTACAGCCTCAGGAAAAAAAAAAGCTGAACTTTCAAGGACATTTGACAAAATTAGAACTTTTCTGTAATTTTTTAACAAAATTAGCTTTTTTTGCGAACTTCTTACAAAAATCGCACTTTTTTCCACTGTTTTTTCAATGACATTTGCATTTATCAATGATCCTTTAGAGATATTCGTAGTTTTTCTCACCCTTTTGTGACAAAATTCAGATATTTTCCACAATCTTTTGAGAAAATTTGCATATTTACTGCAATCCTTCGTCAAAACTCGTGTATTTTCCATGATCTTTCGTCAAAATTTTCATATTTTCTGCTACCTTTTGTCAAAATACACTTTTTTCTGTGATCTTTTGAAAAAACTCTCGTATTTTCTACGATCCTTCTAGAAAATTCTCATTTTCTGTGATCTTTCAACAAAATTGTGATTTTTCTTCGATCTTTCGATAAAATTCGCGATTTTCCTCCGATCTTTCGTCAAAATTAGAGATTTTCTGCTCCTTTCTACAAAATACTTCTATTTACCTCAATCTTACAACAAATTACTCATATTTTTCGGCAAAATTTACATATTTTCTGTGATCTTTCGGAAAAATTCGGGTATTGTTCGTGATCTTGAGGAAAAATTTGGATATTTTCTGCGATCTTTTGGAAAAATTCACATATTTTCTGCAATTTTTCGGCAAAATTCGCATATTTCTCTTGATCTTTCGACAAACTCTACATATTTTCCTCAATTTTTTGACAAAATTAGAACACTTCTTCGATCTTTCAAGAAATCTATAGTATTTTCCAGGATCTTTCCACAAAAAGTAGAGTATTTACCACGATCTTCGACAAAAAATAGAGTATTTTTCACGATTATCTTAGAAAATTAGAATATTTTCGTAATCCTTTAACAAAAGCCGCAACTTTTTACATAATCCTTTGACCGAAGTCGCGCTTTTTCCGAAATCCTATGATGGAAAGAGTTACCTCCCACTTTTTTTGGAGAAAATAGTTTTTTTCCAGGATCGTTTGAAAAATTTATAGGTTTTTTGCACAGTTGCATTGGTTTAGAGGTATAAAAAATTTGAGAATTTTCTTGATTGCCTTTGTAAAAATTGCGAATTTTCTTGATTGCCTTTGTAAAAATTGCGAATTTTCTTGATTGCCTTTGTAAAAATCGATAATTTTGTCGACCAGACTCGAAAAATCAAATTTCATCGATTGGCTTCGTAAAAATCACGTATTTTGTCGATCCAATTCGTAAAAATCTTATTTTTGTTGTCAAACAAGAAAAAAAATCAATCATTTTGTTGATCGGCTGTGGAAAAGTTGCGAATTTTACTTATCGTGTGAAAAAAAAATTGCAAATTTCATCGATTGGCTTTGTAAAAGTCACGAATTATGTCGATAGCATTGTAAAACTTGCGATTTTCGTCAATCGGTTTCATAAAAATCATAAATTTTATTTATTAGATGCAGAAAAATTTTAAATTTTGGCAACTGTCTTTGTAAAAATCACAAATTTTGTTGATAAGTGCAGAAAAATTGCGAATTTTCTCAATCGGCTTTATAAAAGCGATATTTTTGTTCGAAACCGTTTTGTCGACCAAACTCGAAAAATCGCACATTTTGCCAATCTATTTTGTAAAAATCTTATTTTTGTTGTCAAACAAGAAAAAAATCGATAATTTTGTGGATCAGCTGTGGAAAAATTGCGAATTTTACTGATCATGTGAAAAAAAAATGCAAATTTCGTCCATTGGCTTTTTAAAAATCACGAATTTTGTAGATTGCTTTGTAAAAATCGAGATTTCCGTCAATCGGTTTCATAAAAATCATAAATTTTATTGATTAGATGCAGAAAAATTTTAAATTTTGGCAACTGTCTTTGTAAAAATCACGAATTTTGTTGATAAGTGCAGAAAAATTGTGAATTTTCTCAATCGGCTTTATAAAAGCGATATTTTTGTTCGAAACCGTTTTGTCGACCAAACTCGAAAGATCGCACATTTTGTCGATTCATTTTGTAAAAATCTTATTTTTGTTGTCAAACAAGAAAAAAATCGATAATTTTGTGGATCAGCTGTGGAAAAATTGCGAATTTTACTGATCATGTGAAAAAAAAACGCAAATTTCGTTCATTGGCTTTTTAAAAATCACGAATTTTGTAGATTGCTTTGTAAAAATCGAGATTTTTGTCAATCGGTTTCATAAAAATCATAAATTTTATTGATTAGATGCAGAAAATTTTTTAATTTGGCAACTGTCTTTGTAAAAATCACGAATTTTGTTGATAAGTGCAGAAAAATTGCGAATTTTCTGAATTGGCTTTGTAAAAGCGATATTTTTGTTCGAAACCGTTTTGTCGACCAAACTCGAAAGATCGCACATTTTGTCGATTCATTTTGTAAAAATCTTATTTTTGTTGTCAAACAAGAAAAAATCGATAATTTTGTTGATCAGCTGTGGAAAAATTGTGAATTTTACCGATCATGTGATAAACAATTGCAAATTCTGCCGATTGGCTCTGTAAAAATCACGAATTCTGTCGATTGCTTTGTAAAAATCATGATTTTCGACAATCGGTTTCATGAAAATCAGAAATTTTATTGATCAGATGAAGAAAAATTGTGAATTTTGGCAACTGTCTTTGTAAAAATCATGAATTTTGTTGATTGGTGCAGAAAAATTGCAAATTTTCTTAATCGGCTTTGTAAAAATCAATAATTTTGTTGACCAGACTCAAAAAATCATAAATTCCATCGATCAGCTTCATAAAAATCGCACATTTTGTCAATTTATTTTGTAAAAATCTTATTTTTGTTGTCAAACAAGAAAAAATCGATAATTTTGTTGATCAGCTGTGGAAAAATTGCGAATTTTACTGATCATGTGGAAAAAAATTGCAAATTCTGTCGACAGGCTCTGTAAAAATCACAAATTATGTCGATTGCTTTGTAAAAATGGCGATTTTCGTCAATCGGTTTCATAAAAATCAGAAATTTTATTGATTAGACGCAGAAAAAATTGTGAATTTTGGCAACTGTCTTTGTAAGAACCACGAATTCTGCTGATTGGTGCAGAAAAATTGGGAATTTTCTTAATCGGCTATGTAAAAATCAATAATTTTGTTGACCAGACTCAAAAAATTGTAAATTCCATCGATCAGCTTCATAAAAATCACACATTTTGTCGATTTATTTTGTAAAAATCTTATTTTTGTTATCAAACAAGAAAAAATCGATAATTTTGTTGATTAGCTGTGGAAAAATTGTGAATTTTACCGATCATGAGAAAAACAATTGCGATTTTTGTCAATCAGCTTCGTAAAAATCAAATTTTATTGATCAAATGAAGAAAAATTGTGAATTTTCTCAATCGTTTACTTAAAAATTGATAATTTCGTCGACCAGACTCGAAAAATCGTAAACTACATTGATCGGCTTCATAAAAATCGCATATTTTGTCAACCCATTTCTTAAAAATTATAATTTTTGTTTACTTCATCAATCAGCTGTGGAAAAATTGTGTATTTTACCAATCATGTGAAGAAAGATTGCAAATTTCTTCGATTGGCTTTGTAAAATTCATGAATTTTGTGAATTGCTTTTAAAAATTTTAATTTCCGTAGATCGGTTTCGAAAAAATCATAAATTTTTTTGATCAGGCATAGAAAAATTTTGAATTTTCTCGATCGGTCATGTAAAAATCAATAATTTTGTTGACCAGACTTGAAAAATCATAAATTCCATTGATCAGCTTCATAAAAGTCGCACATTTTGTCGATTCATTTTGTAAAAATTTTATTTTTGTTGTCAAACAAGAAAAAATCTATAATTTTGGTGATCAGCTTTAGAAAAATTGTGAATTTTACCAATCATGTGAAAACAATTGCAAATTCCATTGATTGGCTCTGTAAAAATCACGAATTCTGTTGATTGCTTTGTAAAAATCACGATTTTCGTCAATCGGTTTCATGAAAATCAGAAATTTTATTGATCAGACGCAGAAAAAATTGTGAATTTTGGCAACTATCTTTGTAAAAATCATGAATTTTGTTGATTGGTGCAGAAAAATTGTGAATTTTCTTAAACGGCTTTGTAAAAATAGATAATTTTGTTGACCAGCTCCATAAAAATCGCACATTTTATCGATTCATTTTGTAAAAATCTTATTTTCGTTGTCAAACAAGAAAAGATTGATACTTTTTATTAGTAATTTTTGACGAATTAAATTTTTTTTTCCCGATCATTAGGAGAAATTTACACTTTTCCAGCAATCCTTTGAAGAAATTTACCCAACACAGTGAGGTTTGTACTGGCATTTTTGTTGTATTTCATCTGTTACCTCCCCCATATAAAAATGACAACAAATTTTAATGCATACTCCCATCAATCCCAGAGATAATGAAATTCATCGTCGAAAAAGCAGAAATCCACGTTTCTGCAGAAAATAATCTGTAGGTAAAATATTTTTACAATTGAAGCATTAATTAATCAAACAGTCACTTACCTGTGGTGAATTGTCTTATTTTTTAAATGTTTATTAACAACCTAAATTTTTCAAATAGTAAGTAATAAAAACTAAACATGACATGAAGCAAAATAAAGGTTTAATGAAAAAGAATCTGCAAAAAAGAAAATAAAATTGTAATGCCCATCTCATGTCTTTTTTCACCTCACAAAACACTTATAATTTAAGGGGGAATTAATTTTTATTTTTCATAAGAATTTCCATTAGTTTTGAAAAGCAATCTAAGCATCTAGTAAATGTCAAATAATCAGCAAATTAAATTAATATCAGTGATTAAATCAATATCAATGAATAAATTAACATCAACAATTAAATTAATAATGTGTGGTTGTTATTACAAACAATAACCATGCATTAATGAGTAATGTAAAATTTTCATTTCACCCCCAACTATTTTCAATTTTTTAATCAAAGCAAGATTCTGTAATTTTATATTTTGTTTAGTACTGTTATCAAATTTCAGAATAAAAAATGATATTAATTCCAAAAGCCAAACCACCTCCTCCCTCTAGAGATACCTTACGATATCATTCGCCAGAGCTCCCCCACCTCCCATAAAACTATAACGCTATATTTGTAGAGCTAGCTAATTCGGAAAGATTTTCAAGTCCCTGCAAATTCATAAACTTGGAGCAAAAGGAGAAATTTTTTTTCGATCCCGATCGATTCCACAGGGTTTGCCTGTGCTTACAAATGACTGAGTCATCTGAAATTTTCACAGAGATACTTGTAAAAAAATAACTTTGGTATAAACGCTATAATTTAAATTAGAAATAATAAAAATAAAAAACGACGGAACACGCAGTAGTATCCATTCGATTCTCTCGCTTCGCGGTCGAGTGACGTTACATGTAAACACACCAGCTCCAAGTCTCTGTGTTGAGAAGTATTAATCCTTCTGATTCCTAGAGTCGGAAAGATCGCTACAGCGGTACATGAGAGAAAAATAAATAAATTAATAATTATTAAAAAGGATTCGTCTGATTTTTGAAAGCGCAAGTGATTTTCATAATATTTGGAAGCAATAACTGATAAGGGAAAAGGGCAAATTGTAAGCTCGTTGAAAAAGTGGAGTGTTTGCGCGCGTGTTGTGAGCATGTGTGTGTGTGTGTGGGGGGGGGGGGGGGTCCACTTCACTTCCTTCGATTTTGAAACTTAATTATTTAATTTTTTTTTTATTTTGAAAAACTTCATAAAATTTATTCTTTTCGAGAAATTTAAAATAAAAAAGGAAGTAACACATTTTCTGATAGGGGGATGAAAGCATGTGAGAGCAATTGCCCCCCCCCCTTCTTTTTAAAATTTGATTAATTAAAATTTATTTTTCTCTTTTTTTGAAATTCGTAGTCAAATTTATTATTTTCGAGTAACTTAAAAAAAAAGTAAAAATTTTGCAATGGGGGAAGGGCATAGAACGGCTTTTGCCCCTCTCTCGATTTTGAAATTTAACTAAGTTTTGTTTTTCTACGATTTTGAAAAACACAGCAAAATTAATTCTTTCTAGGAGTAGGCACATTTTGCCCTTAACAGGATTTTGAAATTTAATTAACTTTTTTTTTTTCGTTTTGAAATGCCCAATAAAATATGTTTATTTCAAGTAATTTAAAATTAAACGATTTTTATGGGAAGAAGTCATATGAGAGTCATTGCCTCTCCCTTAAGTTTGATTTAAATATTATTTAGTCTAAAATACAATTGAATTTTATTTTTGAATGATTTTGAAAAACCATAGTAAAATTATGTCTTTTCGAGAAATTTAAAATAAAAGAGAAATTAAATATTTTTGTAAAGTTAGAGGGTTTTACTAAAAACATTACCCCTCCCCTAAGTTTAAAAATTTATAATTAATCAAAATTTCTATTTTCCTTATTTTTAACACATTCGCTGCCGATCACGCACCAGCGCGTGATGTGGCGCCAACGTTAAGGGACCACTCACGCGCCAGCGCGTGATGTGAGGTGGTGTCAATTAGCCAGTCACGCGCTGGTACGGGAAAATCTTTCACTGATTATTTGTTATAAAAAATAAATCGGCTTCTGGGAAAAACCCACTTCTACAGTGCGGCATTAACTATCATCACATCTTCAAGTAAGCGGCAGCGAATGTGTTAAAAGATAGTAGAATTTATTATTTTTAAGCAACTTAAAATATAAGATAATCTCAAGGAAGTTTCCGGTAATGAAGCGAGGGGGGGGGGGGAGGTTCATTACCCGTATTTCTGGATTTTGAAATTTAAATAGTTAAATTTGTTTTTCTTCAAATTAGATAAGCATACTAAAATGTATTTAATTTGTTTACCTTAAAATTAAAATCGAACTGAGAATTTTCTTTTATTGAGAAAGGGACCACAAGCTCACGATTTTGAAATTTAATTAACTCATTTTATTTTGGCTTATTAAGACATAATCCAATTTATTCCTTCCGATTAAATGCAAGTTAAATACAACATTAGTTTACTTTTGAAAATTTTCACAAATTTAGAAAAGGCACCAGGCATGAAAATAATAATCCCTGTAATGAAAAAATCTAATTTTTACATCTATAAAAAAATAGTACATAATATTTGCAAAATTGGAATCTTTAATTTTTTTTTTTCAAAAAAAAAAAAAAAAAAAAAAAAAAATTGCACAATTTTTGCACACATGGAATATTTATTTATTTTATGCAAAAAAAGTGCACTGTTTTTGATAACTTATAATGTTCACTTTTTTGTATGCATAAAACATGAAAATATTTTTCACAAAAAGTACATACTTTTCGGAGTATTCAAAAATAGTCACTTTTTGTGCACAAATTGTGTACAATCTAAACTTTTTTGCAAACAAAGTGTAAACTTTTTTTAGCTGGGGTTACATCCAAATCGATTTATAAATAGGATTTTTATCACGTGACAAAAATCAGATCGTTTCAAAGGTCAGCCATAAGAAAAATTCAAAGTGCTATAACTCAATCATTTTTTTAAGATGTAGACAAAGTAAAAAGTGTTCTGGAATTGGTGTTTTAAGATCTAACACATAAAATAAAAATATTTTGAACTTTTAATTTTTTTCGCATTAAATTTTAAATTTTAAATTTTTTAATTTTTTTAAATGGCCGCCATTTTGAAACAAGATGGCGGATGATACTGGCCAACGAACTCGGTCGAGATATTTTTATTTACTATGTGCATACCAAGTTTCATTCAAATCGGTTCATAAATACGTTAGTTATAGCATGACAAAAATCAGATCGTTTCAAAATGTCAGTCATAAGAAAAATTCAAAGTGCTATAACTCAATCATTTTTTAAGATATAGACAAAGTAAAAAGTGTTCTGGAATTGGTGTTTTAAGATCTAACACATAAAATAAAAATATTTTTCAACTTTTAATTTTTTTGCATTAAATTTTAAATTTTAAATTTTAAAAAAAAATTTAAATGGCCGCCATTTTGAAACAAAATGGTGGATGATGCTGGCCAACGAACTCGGTCGAGATATTTGTATGTACTATGTGCATACCAAGTGTCATTCAAATTGATTCATAAATACGTTAGTTATCGCATGACAAAAATCAGATTTTTATATATATATATGGTTATATATATATATATATATATATATATATATATATATATATATATATATATATATATATATATATATATATATATATATGTCAACATTTGAACGGAGGGTGGTTTTGGGGCCTGGGGGTCACGATCAGTGAAAATATACCAAAATTTTCCGGAAGTGTTTTCCTCCGGACGGCTGCAATAGGTAGCTTTTTACTTTTTGTAATGAAAGCTACCTAATAAAAAGAGTACATCTTCAGGGGTGTAGTCGTAAAAAAACCACAAGTTACACGATCGACGCAGAGGGTATATGCTCAAGGCACAGAGTATACTCTAGAGCAGAGGTTCCCAAAGTGTGCTCCGCGGAGCCCTTGGGGCTCCGCCTGAACTTTCCTGGGGCTCCGCGATGTTCCAGGAAAATAAACAAAACATGAAAGAAATTAGCATATTGCAAGTGAAAGATTTTCAGTAGTACGTGGGAATATTTGTGTGTGTCAAAAGTAAATATATCTCTAAATGGGTAAAAAAACAAAACAATAATACATTTAAAAACCATTTAAACGTTTTCGTTATACAATTTTTTATTTTCTGTATAATGTTTTTGGTTAGAATTGCTTTATTTTATGTTTTTGCATTTAATGTGTTTTAAAAATTCGATTTAAGTTAAGCTACGAGAAATAATCTTCTGAATCGAATGCACAAAGTGCATGGAAACAGAAAAGGCCCGTCAGCTCTTGCCAAACAAAAGGGAGAAAAGTTACGTTCTTTGGAGTTTTATTCATAGCTTTATACTTAATTCCTTTTTGCTTAGTAACAAGGTTCAAACGTCCTAATATGTTCATTGGTTTCTCTACGAAACCTCAAAATTTTAATTCCGATATTCAATAACGACACCGGAATTTTAATTAAAAAAATCAATTTTATTATACATGTGAATAATCACTTTTTCTTATTTATAAATATATTTGTTCGCAAATACCAGTGTCAACCATTTATTTCAACCATTTAGCAATGAAAATGCTTTGTCCGTTAAAGGGTTAAAATATTTATTTAATTGGTCTCTGCCACATTTTCTAACCAGAAATATGTCTGTAGCAATTTAAAAAATACGTATTGGTTCTTTACATTTGTCATCACACTAAGAATTAAAAAAATTGCTCAGTTCCACCCCTTGCTTAGACTGCTTGTCAGTGTGTATAAGCCCTGATATAAATTTAATCCCACCCATATACCCTATTTTGTTAATAAAGTTTTTCTACCAGTTGAAATTCGTTTAACATGTGTAGTTTTTAATTGCATATCTGTTTTGAGGCAAAAACAATGACGAAAGAAAGTTTCTTTCTAAATTACAATTAATATCCAAATACTTCAAATAAAATATCCTAAAAAGCGAAAAATTCTGCATCTAACAATACAGCTTATAAATTTTGCCCCCACTCACTTAAACACTAAAATGCTGACCTGCTTCGAAATGTATTTTTTATATTGGTTCAAAAGAAAAAAAAAAGGCTGAGAGGAGATTTATTTTCGTTGTATGTTTAGAAGTACTAGAAACTTAAAGAAGAAAGAAAAAATAATCCATAATCGCATCATTCTATTATGGGTAGGCAGGACTAGCGAAAATGTGTTTAATAATTACTCATGGTTGATTGGAACTACGCATTTATTTTTTTCTTCCCAAACAGCCTATTGGAATAATACAGAAGAAACTGTAAAAATTGTACAAACTTACCTTTTTTACTGTGTCTGTGTGGTTTCCTCCATAAATAATACTAATTTTACGCATGCATAATACAAACTTGGCTCCATTTTGATCTTTAATTCCAAGTTCATACTAAAAATCCCCCCCCCTCCCTTTCCCCAAGAAAAATTAAAACTGGATGTCATTAACCCCTTAACAGTTCTGCTTGAACATCGCTCGGGTAAAAAAAAGAGCTTGATTTCCTCATTCCTAAAAGCTTTCAGAAATTACAAATTTTTAACTATAATTACTAACTGTATTTGAAGAAAATATCTTGATTATACAAGGTAGATATTTTAATACAAAAAAGAAGATTTTAAGACTTATTTTTATTTTATTGAGTCTGATAACAGTAATATTATATAAAATTGTTAAAGGGTTATATAATAGAAAATTATACTTTTTGAATTTTTAGTATGAATTAAGAGTTTCTGTATCAGAAAAGGGCCAAACTGAGAACTTTTGTCCAATGTTGGAAATAACTGGCTCGAATTTTCATCCAAAAGATTTTTCTCTGCTCCATAGGCATAAAAAACATTAATTTTTAAACTGCAGAGTATCGTGGGATTCAGGGGCTCCGCCTTACGAATTCTTCCCAAAAAGGGCTCCGCGAGCCCAAAAGTTTGGGAACCGCTGCTCTAGAGAGTACATCCTATGGGTTTCATGAAAAACAGAAGGTTATACGGTGTTCCTTAAAAAAATCCAGAAGGTATACGGCGTATACCCCAATATACCCTCCACTACATCCCTGTACATTTATCTATAATCAATTCATTTCTCTTAACAATTCCCCATGACTGACGAGAACCTTAAAACCAACGCAAATCAAAACATTGATACAGTTATCTTAAAGTTCCGTTGTTTTTATGGGAAAAGAAGAAACATTAATCGAATGTTTTCAATCGGAATAACATGTAAAATATGTTTACTTACGAAGGGAAATCCTCAGCATAAGCAAAATTCATGATGACAAAAAAAAAAAAAATCACGATGCTGTTATCATATGAAGAACGATTATGATTCGTGCACAATCAAATAATTTGCAAACCTCAAGCATCTAGTCTGCATCATAAACGAAGAAATCATTCTCTAACAAAATAAATACATAATTGATCGAATTAAAAAATATCCTCTGCCTCAAACGAAAATCCAACCAGAAGCTAATTTATTATTTATGATTATTTTGATAGGCGCCTTATCAATTAATCGTCGACGGAAATGCAGTAGACATAAATCTTCATACATCAGAAATTTTCTTTTGAAGCAACAATCAACTATTGAAATATATAAAAAAATATTTTTATTTTTCTTTCGTTTTGATCAAAATAACACTGAAATGACTTGAAAAAGAATAAATAATTTTAAAAGGAAAATAGGAGTTCTTTCAATATTTTCGACACATAAATGTTTTTTAATTCTCAGAAAGAATGAGCCCGAGCCCCCCTCCGGGCCCGAACACTAAAATGAAAATAGAGCCCGAGCCCCCCCCCCTCCCCGCCGGGCCCGAACACTGAAATAAAAATAGAGCCCGTGCCCGCTTCGGACCCCGGTTTGGGCTCGGCCTTTCGTGCTGGGGCTCAGCCTGTCTCATCTCTAATTTGTACAACCTTCCACTCCCTCCGTTCTCCAGGCTAATCACATAATGGAATTATCGTTTCACATCTGTATTTCCTTTCAATTTTTTTCCTCCTATCTAGACTTTAGATAACAAAAGCAAATATATAAATAGTAGTTTCTATCCTTGTCGAGAATTTACTCTAATTTTTTATGGAAATATGCATGCAATAGAAAGGTGTTAAAAAAATTCCATAAAGAAACGACATCATATTGGTTTTATAAACCCAACTTTTTTGATTTACTGTGATTAATACAGATTCTAGTAAATGTTCTAGTTTTAAAAAAGATGAATAAAATAATTTTCTTAAAAAGAAAAAAAAAAGAAAGAATCAAGGTCTCTTCTTTTATCACATTTCAAAACATAGACTGTTAGTTTTGATTAACTAATTGAACTAACTTTGCTTACATTTTTCTTCCTTTTTCTTTTATAATTTTTGATTTTTTAAAATAATCAATCTTGGATCTGAGCGAGCGGGGGGGGGGGGGGTGCCCGGGCACCCCCCCTGGCTACGCGCATGAGTATGTAATAAATTTTGGACACTTGCAAGGGAAGGGTCTTCCGCTGTTACTGCACACTTCTTTGTATTTATAGTCTTAAAATTTACGATTGCTTTTTTCACTTTATATAAGTTGCAGTTAATGTTAATAAGTGGCCATTTCGCTAAACGGTACCCGTAGGCAGAGGAGATTTGGTTTGAGATTGGATCTTTTTATGAGATTTTGCAGTACAAGTTGCACGTTTATTTAAGAAAATTATTACAGGCCCAGGCAACGCCAAGCGGCTCTGCTAGTATATACATATAGTATATGTATGAACAGTTTATGTATATACAGTAGACTCCCTCAAATCCACACTCCTAAAATCCACTGCTCTCTAAAATCCGCACATATTTTACGGATGTAAACAATGAAACATTCAGTTCAGATGTAGGTGCAAAAATTGATTTTTTCAGTTTTATATCAATTCCATACATTTTTTAATTTATAATTTTTGTTAAGTTTATTAATTCATGTTTTTTTCATGAAGAAAGAATAATTTATTTCTGAAAAAATAAAGATATTGCTAATATCATTGGTAATCACAATCTTACCAAATATATTTATGTATTAATTAAACTTTTTTAGTTATTAAGTCTGGATAAACCTTAAATAAAGTTTCATTATTTTATGATCCTGATGTGAATTAATAATGTACCTTTATGAGACAAATTTCATTGAATAATTTAGGAAAAACACATTTCCTCTTTTATAATGAATATTTAATCGTACATTATTGATTATTAACTTTACCTTTCCTTTCAGTATTTTAATCATTTTAAAAAATATCTAAATTTTTATTATTTTAGTTTATTACTTTTTTAAATATTTTAGTATATTGTATGCATTCATTAAACTTCTGATTTTATTATTAATTACATTCAAATTATTTTTTTAAAAATGCAAACAAAGCAATGACCAGAAATTCGCAAAACCTCTGGTCCGAAGCTGTGCGGATTTGAGGGAGTCTGTATATAAATAAAAGAGAGCTTTATTGTAAGTAGATTTGGAAAGTCATTTAAAGTATTTTGCTACTCAAAATTTTGGTTTTTAATATACTAATAAAACATTCTTGTTGTTGTTTACATTCATTTCAACATATTAATTTGCTGTAAAATGACTATTTTGTTAACTTTTTAAGGAACTAATTTATTCACATAACTCCCGCTTGCTAATATTAATACTGTGAGATCATAACTGTCACAATTGATTTTTTTTTGGGGGGGGGGGCATTGGATATATGAGGTCAATCTGCACAAAGACCGTCTCTTTTTTCTATTTTAATTGGACACTTTTATTTTTATGATGATACTTTCGATTTTGGGATCAATTTTGAAATTGAAAGTATTCTAAGTGATACTTTACACTATAATTTGCCTGGAAAATAGCTAAAAAAATAGAACAAAGAAAAAAACATTACATATATATATTTAAAATTTTTAGTAATTTTAAATTTTTGTATTAAAGCTGTTCTCTACTGCTGTGCAAAATGTTTTGACACATTGAAAAATGCATTTTTAATGGAAAGATATAAAATTAAAAGACCTAGCTAGAAAAGCAATTTGGAATCGAACTGTGCTTTTGATTTTTTGATCTATAAATTATCTGTTGAATTATAAGCGATTTTGATCACGTGACAAACACACTTTTTATCCTAGTTTGTTTTTTCTTTTTCAAGCAGAAATTCAGTTCAAAACACCCACTTTGACACTAATTTCTAAAGAATTTATTGTGTTTGAAAAGAAATAGGAAAATAAGTGTGATTACATAGTTTCTGAACAACAGCATCTGCTAATTTCATGCATTTTGAAACAAAAATAAATTAAAACCCAGCTGATAAAATTTACCTTTATGATTTAAGAACACCCTTAAGTAGCTATGCTATTGTAAAAAAGTACTAGAAAGGTTGAAGAATATTTTATCGAAAAATGTTATAGTATTACATTAAAAAAAATATTCTGCATTACAAATAAGAAAAGAAAGAAAGAAAAAACTGTGTAAAGACAAATTTTTCTAACCTGATATCTTGTTATATTTGATGATAGTGACTGCTAACAGAAAACTTACTATGAAATAGTTTACTATTCCCTAAAATTGTACAAAAAGCATACATTAAGAACGTATATATTTTCTTTTTAAGATATTAAATACTTTTGCCTCATATTTAACATTATTTTTTATGTTATCGTACATTCAGGGTTGCCACTGTAATCTTGAAAAAAAAATTCCTATGTTTTCCCCGTACTGCAATGCGTTTATTCTATGTTGAGTGCGCAAAAATATATCCGTATATGTAGGCTAATTAGACATCTTAAAATTTACCATTACCCAAGTAATTGAACAAATATAATACATTATATGATGTGAGCAAATGAAAAAAACTCTTTAAATTTATTACACTTATTATTGAATCCCACATTTTACATTAATAATAATAAAAACAGTAAAGCGATACTCAAACATTCTGCTAAAAAATACTCTGAAATATTTGTAAATGAATGTTAAAATATCTAAAAACTTTGTACCTAATAATTTAAAGAATATAAAATTTTAAAGACTCTTACCTAAAAATCAATTACAATCTTGAACATAATATCACAAAAATTGCAGAAATAAAAAAGAAAAGAAAAGAGGAAAAGCTACTTACTCTATGCATTCAAATTAATATTTATATTAAAATACAGGACACATAAAATATAAGATAACTTTGATACACAACACTGATTTTTTTATCTTAAAAAATAGCATAAGATAATATTCAACTTACAAAATGAAAGCCCCCCCCTATATAAATATATATATATATGTTTAGCTATAGTAGGAAAAAAATCCCTGTGTTTTCCAGATTTTTTAGGATAAAAAAAAATTCTCTGGATTTTCCCTGTTTTGGGAGGGTATTTTAAAAGTCCCTGTGTTTTCCTGGTTCTCCAGGTGACTTGGCAACCCTGACATTTTATGTTTTCTACCAGTAATACAGCAAATGCTGTTTGAATGCATAATTTTCTACATAGAGGCTGATTTCAATGTACAAAAAAATGCATTATGCTTTCATTAACAACTGAAAAAAAAAAAAAAAAAGTCGGTGATTTTGTTATTTATAAGCAATTTTATCCCTTCCCCCCAGAGCCAAATTTTGGTGTGCCACTGTGACTATAACACATTTTTTCTGTTTCTGTACAATTCCATCACAGAAGATTTTACTATGTAGCATTCTTTTTTATTTTTAAGTCTCCAATACATAAAATATGGATTAACCCGTTCGCGACGGCGCACAGTGGGGCAAAATCCCGAAAAGCTGGCCAAAATATGAAAATGTTATTCAAATTGTACGAAAATTCGTATACAGATGTTTTTGAGGGTGCTAAGTAAAAATACAAAAATTAAATTTTAAAAAAATGGCGGATACAATATGGCGGAACAAAAATTAAAATGTCTCGAAAATTATTCAATTTGTATAAAATTTCGTAAACTTTTCAGGATGCTAATTAGGATTCAAAAGTTAAACTTTAGAAATAAACAAATAAATAAAATGACAAATTAAAAGTAAAAAAAATTAGATTTAAATAACATTTAAAATTTCAAGGCTAAACTTAAAAAGGAATTTTGAAAGAACTAAGACATATTTAATCGAAATTAAATTATGGAAAGTAAAATATTAGACTGCTTAATTTTTACATTATTAAAATAAAAATGGAAATATATTCCAGAGATTCACCTTTAGAATCAACTGTAGTATAATAAAAAGATTCTTCAGAAGCCAAGGAGTCGAAATAGTTAGCAGAACTTGTTGGCGGTATTAGAAGATCTTGTGACTCTTAGGGTCAATGATTTTAATTTGTTTTGCGATAATTTACCTAAACTGGAAATGAAAGAATCTGACGACATTAAAAGGCGTAAAAATATTTTTTTTTTCGCGCTACTGCATGTTTGTCATAAATCTTCTCGATGCCTTTCGATAAGTTTGTTGCATGATTCTTGAGTATTTTATGGCATTTGACAAAAAAGCAGTAATGAAGATAATGTTATTTCTCATTAATAAGTAGTTTGTGTTCTGAAATAGGCATACATAACCAGGGATATATTTCAAATCTACGAGCTGTTTGTAAAGAAAAATCTTCGAAATATGTCAAATAAATGACATGGCTACAAGAAATTCCTTATGACATAGAATCGTTTAATCAAATCTTCGTATACGCTTGTTATAGAAGTACAAATAGTTGCGTTTCAAAGAATGGTTGAATCGTATTGCCATCATTTGTGCTTCCAAATCTAGGATTTGGTTTTTTGACGAGAAGTTTTAATTGCAAATGAAATATTTTTTGCATATTTTTTTGCGATTTCTTTTTTTCATGTGGAGTACGAGCTTTCCATTTTTTCTATGCAGTTTGTCTGCCATGTGGAAGCCCTCTCAAAACACCTTAACATGTAACGTAGATATTCTGAATTCTAAATTATCTCTATCCAATTTAATTAAAAAATGTCATATCGGTAAGAAGCTATTTTGATATTGTCTGACATAGGTGGCAACGTTGAGTATTACACTAAATCGTTGTTAACAACTATTTTTTTTGTATCAATGATTGTATTAAAAGAAATAAGTTAATTCTCCTGGTGTTTAATACAATCCCATTCATTGACATTAGCTTCCCTATTTCTTGAAAAAGAAAATGGATCTTGATTGGCCCGATAAAATCAGTGAAATGAAGATTTCGGAATTTTCAAATTGACGATTCATGATTTATTCGCAATATTTATGTATTCTAGTAGCACGGGAGAAGTGAAAAATATATTAGAACCTCCTGTCATTTTCATAGAGAAATATTTGTTTAAATGTACTTACAATACATTTGCAATCACATCCTTACTTGCAAACCAAATCCAAATTGCTAATGTAGGTGAAAGTCATATTCATAATGATTTTCACTCGCATTAATGAAATACAATATGCTCAGTAGTTTGATCTATCAAATATTGCCATTTACAAAATAATTCTTCTAATTACAATAGAAAAAACAAAATTACTACCTATAAAGATAAGAAAATGTTATTCTATCGGATCAATAATAGAGAAATATTTTCATTTTTTTCATTACTAAGCTTACTTATCAAATTAATTTAAACTTATGATTATAGTACTTATTTACAATATAATAGGTAATAAACTATTACAAAATTGAATAATTCAAAAATTTGAAAGATATTTATCGGCTAAATTAATGTGAAAAGTAGGGGAACTGGGGTACATTGATACTTGGGGGACATTGATACACCCCCTGTACAGCACACAGGGTCATAAAAGGTGATAATAGTGAAATTAACAACATACAGAAAGTTTAGGAATGATTCAATAGTTTCATGAAATGGGATGGGTGATTAATTGTTTTTGTATGTCAAAAGTAAATTTGAGTTGTACAATTGAAATGGTATTATACAACTGTTCCAGTATTTTCAACCGAAAAGAATACGCCCCCCCCCCCCCCTGGCAAGTAACGCTAATCGTTATCAGTTCCTCATTCTTTATTGTTAGATAAATTATGATGTGTTGGATTTGCGACTCATTTTACTTAAAATGGCTGCATGGGGCACAATGATACAGTCTTTGTCGGGGCACATTGATACAACCTAAATCCCTTTCTAGTTCATTTTTTCATTACCTTTTATTTTTATTTTTACCATACACTCCTTAATTCAACCATTTTTCGTCAAAAAGCTCTACTATTAGTTTTTATTGAAGTGAAATAGCTCTCATTTCTTTATATTAGAACATTTTATGGTATTTTTTGCAAACAGAAGACGTACAAACTTACACAATATCTAGTGCTAGTAGAATTAACAAAAGAAATGGACGGCAGCCTGGCAAATCTCAAATTTATATCGATTCTCCAGAGAAAAAGTATTATCGACATGAGAAATGTTAAGTAAGAGAAACAAGCTGCAGAAAAGTACA
Organism: Maratus speculifer; assembly: GCA_964019185.1. Lineage (NCBI taxonomy): Eukaryota > Metazoa > Arthropoda > Arachnida > Araneae > Salticidae > Maratus > Maratus speculifer. The sequence continues at coordinate 347,805,744 of OZ025296.1, forward strand.
TGATAATTATATTATAAACATAATTTTTAATATAATTATCCTTTATTTTCTGTTTGTAAACCGATTTATAAACAGAAAACCTGGTAATTCTTTCACCTTTCCTAAGAAAGAAGAGAATTCTGGGGTTAAAGTGCTAGATATGACAAAGTTACCACAGCCAATAAACAGACAAGGAACAGCCAGAACATCAGGTCATTTTACATTTCATTTTGATTTCTTTAATATCGCTTACAAATAAATTGTGTGCGAATTTAATGTCTATAAATATATATAAAATGGTTTGCTAACTATTTTTCTGTGAAAAATATGCATTGGTGTTATTGTGCCTCCATTTTTCCCAGACGTTTAAAAGTGTATCAATCTGCCCCGGGGATGGGGCACTTTGATACAAATTACTTTTTTTGATTTTTTTAAAATTACATGCAAAAATAATATATAAAACAACGATTGTACATTTTTGTAACACACAACACAGGTTTTGTTGACATTACATAGAAAAATAACTTGAAATTTCTGCTTTTTAGACACCAAAAAAAAATTTTTTTTTTTTTTAAAGCTGTATCAATGTCCCCCAGTTCCCCCTACTCAATTTTAGAATTTTTGAAGCGGCCGAAAAAGTGTCATTTTTACTTGGGGTTACTAAAATATGCGTGAAATGCAGAAAGGCAGTTTTTGGCAGCTGGTTTTTCATGAATCATTAGACAATAGCCCAGGCTATTATTTCCATTAAATTTCGTTGCGGAACACTGTGGAACATTTAAACTTTTTGATGTTAGAAAGCAAAAAAATAAAATATTTTCTACAATATTTTATGAAAAATGGCTATAAATTTATTAATGTTTATGTGCTTAGTATAAATTTGGTAAAAATTCTAAAATTTTTTATCAAAAATGATAATGAATTTATTAATTTTTACGTGCTTAATATAAATTTTGTAATACATGCAATTAAAGTACACACTATCATAGTGTGAATCCATTTCATATCATTAAAATCGGATAATATGATAAAATGTAGCGCGCGTTTAGAGGAACTATTGTTTTGCTGTTTTTGTTCGCTCTAAATGATACTCCTTCAAACATCATTTTTGAAATAATGCTGTTTGTAAGGGCGAAGCAAAAATCTTTTTTTAAATACAGATTTTGACTCTCCAAACATTATTCTAGCCAACTATATAATCAAAATTCCCTAAATCGTAACTTCATTTTTCGACTTTTGCCCAGCTTTTTGGGTTTTTGCCCCACTGTGCGGCGCGCGCATTTCGAAGTGCGCATCTGAGGACGGAGCAGGAGAAATTCGATTTTGTAAGCAAATGGTGCTTATTTAAATTAATTTTCACAGCAGAGACTGTTACTTGTTACACGTCAGGCAAGTGGAATGTAGCTGGAAAAAGTTGTTCATTAATTAAAATCATGTGAATAGAAAAATATGTAAGATAAGCTGGCTAAGAGAACAGTCAGAAATTTGTGAATAGTAAAATATGCAAGATAAGTTGGCTAAGAGAACAGTCAGAAGTTTGAGATCCAATTTCAATTTATTCATATTCTTGACATGATAATTAAAAGCACTTTCATTTAAAAATATAATTCTAGAATAGTTAAAAACATAATTTAAACTTCTTTTAAAAAGCAGTTCATGTATAGAATAAAATTCAAAGCATTTCAATTGAAAATAACATACCAAACACTTATTATTCCAAGCTGTGAAAACGGGGACATCGGAAAAACCTTTATCAAGAACAAGTTAACTTAAAACTACGATACTAGGCGAGAGAACTTTCGTTAAAAACATTAACTTCCTGCATTCACATTTCGTTCACTAACAAACATTACTGTCATTTATTTAAAGCTACACTTTCGTTTAGAAGCCAGAACGAGCGGGAGGAAGAACACATATTCCAAATCACAGCCGGTCGCCGTTTAACCTCCTCAGTCCTGGTGTCGCCTGGAGGTGACAATAAAAATCACCCTTTAAATTGATTTAATTTTTTCTAGAATTGTTAAACTTACATCTAAGCTTTTTAAATAGATGTGTGCATGTTGGAAGCATTGATATACAAACTAGTGCATCTTTGGGGATGTTTTTTAATACTTTTAAACTGGTTTTTGTAGTGCCACGTAAAATTTGTCTCAGGACTGAGGAGGATAAATATGATTTGAAGTATCGCACGTATCAACTATTCACACATTCTCGAACTTTCCCGGTAGCGACGCAATCGCACAATTCTTGAATAATTAACATCTGATTGGCCGGCTTAGTCGATTACGACTTATGCCGCCACCTATCATCGATGTTGCAAACCGTTTAATCGATTTGAACTTTAATCGAATTTATAATGGCGTTTACGTGTTTACATGCCGGGAAGAACGAATTTTCAAAAAAGTTAAAAATAAGAAACAAAATAAAACTTTACATTTTTCTATTTCAGAATACAGATGAAAATAAAAAGGTAAGAGTTTAAATTTTACTTTTATAAATAAATAAAGATACGTTTAATATATTATCATTTAGTGTTTATTATGTCTATGGTGTACAATAATAAAATATCATACAAACTAAAAAAGGTAAGTAAAATACTTACCATTCCAGGGTTATTCGCCTTCAGAAAAGACCAGAACACTAATACGAAATCTGAGTCAGGAAACGAAATCGAAACTTTGTTAAATAATCTACAGCTTCATTCTTTTTCCTAAATGATGTGATACTAAAAAATATGATACTAAAAAACTTACATAACAGTTATATTTACAATATATACGAAAAATTAATTTTCGTTTAAATTCTAACAATCATATTTTGTTTTTTCTAGAAGGGGAAAAAAACCCGCTTCTTCTTAACATCGTAAAAAACATTCTAATTCTGAAAAACATTAAAAGTGGCTGTTGCCATAATTAAAAGAGAAAAGTTAAAGTTCTAAAATAAATGTTCATGGAAGCTTGCGTTTTGCAATATCCTCCCACCTTTGAGGTTTAGGCCTAGTGAAGCTCAAAACAGTTCTACAAGTTCAGTCGTTGCGGCTGCTTCAGCTTTCTTCTAGATCGTGATCGCCGGTTCTCATCATCAGGCAAGGAAGACTGGTGAATAGGAGCAGGATCGGTGGCATGGTCCACAGGCTCAATCGGAGTTGGAGAATCTGAAGTCTCAGGCACAGGATCATAACTAGGAGTGCTTTTTATAGGCTCAACTACAGATGCAGAATCAGAAGCATGGTCTACAGGCTCAGGAACAGGCGTGTCATCTAGAGGAACAGGAATTCTACGAACTAAAAAAGGATACATTAATTTATCATCAATTTCGAGACAGTATAATTTTTTAATAGGTCTTAAGAAAGAACCAGTTTTTGTTTTAACCTTCGCTACACGGAACTTTCCGTCTCTGCCAGGATACAATTCTTCAATTTTGACCAAAGCCCAATTGATTCTTTTGGAATTGTCCTCTCCAATTAAAACAACATCGTCTTTCTTTAATTCAGTTTCCTTTTTTCTTATCGTATTTTCTCGAAGTTCTCCCAAGTATTCTATTCTAAAGCGTTTTCTCAGATCTTCACGAACTTTCTGTTAGTAAGCAAATCTTGTTCTCATTTTCCTTGAATCTATTATGTCAAATTCTGGAATTCTCGAATCTTTTATATCTTTCAAGAACATAGCAGGGGTAAGAGGATCAAGATCATCATCTTCTGAAATGTATGTGAGAGGCCTAGAATTTATTACACTTTCGGCATCACATAATACGGTATTCAGTTCTTCGTAGTTTAGGCAGGCCTTTCCAAGAACTCTTCGTAAAATTCCTTTTACCATTCCTATCACGCGCTCAAAAAACCCGCCCCACCAGGGAGCTGAAGGAGGGTTAAATTTCCAATGAATATTTCGTTCGAGAGCAAATTTTTGTAAACTTTCAAAATTTACTGTTTTCAAATCTGAAGATGTTTTTACTAGGTTTCTCCCGTTGTCAGAAATAATAGTAGAGGGTTTCCCTCTTCTTCCTATAAATCTTCTGAGAGCTAAGACTAGATTCTCTGTTGAAAGTGAAGAAACTAATTCCAGGTGTATGGCGCGAAATATTGCGCATGTAAAAAGAGCCACCCACACCTTTGAACCATTTCTTAAAAATAAAGGTCCTGCAAGATCGAGACCAACAATTTCAAAAATCGAAGCATCTCTGACTCGATCTTCTGGGAGAGGAGCACTAGGTGTTTCGGCAGGTGGGGCGGTGAACCGCCTGCATACCACGCAATTTTTTATTACTTTTCGAACTGCACGTCGGCATCTTAGTACCCAAAACTGCTCCCGCAATACTGACATTATAATTTGTATTACAGCATGACTAAGCTCAATATGCTTTTTTCTTATGAGTGAATGGGTTATATTATGATCGAAAAGCAAAACGATTGGATATCGGAAAGAATGGAGGTCTTTCCTTAAAGAAATTCGTGTTTTTACTCTAATTATACCTTGCTCGTCGGTAAAAGTCTGTAAAGCTGTGTAACATGGTTTTGTTTCATTTAATAAACATCGCTGGGCATATATTAATACTACATGTTCTGCATAATTTATTTCTTCAACTGTTAAATTTTTCTCAAAATTTCGTTCGTTCTGCAACTTTTTGATATTTCCAAAACACCTGAAAATCCAGGCAGTTACTTTTATCATTTTCAAATATGAAGATGTATTTTCATATAATTCAATTGGGCTTTGAGATATATTTACCGTATTGATCACTGTCTTTCTTTTTTCTGCGTTAATGATTTCTATGTCGGGATTTAAATTATCTTTAGGCCAAAATTCTTGAGGGTTTTTCAACCAATCAGGACCCTCCCACCAGAGGGATTGTTTAAGAGATTCTGCAGAACATCCAAGGGAAGGTAGATCGGCCGGGTTAAGAGTTCCGGGCACATAGTGCCAATTTTCTGGATTACTAAGTGATTTGATTTCTTTTACACGAAGGGAGCCCAATTTTCACTTTTCTTTATCCAATATAATGCATTACTAGAATCTGACCAGAAAAAAGTTGGAAGATTTCCTAATTCTAAGTCGGACTTAACCCCTTTAGACAATCGAGCACCAATCGTACATGCGAGGAGCTCCAATCTGGGGATTGTAATACATTTCAGGGGGGCTACTCTGGATCGTGCTTGGATTAATTGACATGATGTTGAATTTCCATTTTCATTACGTAAATATATGCATGTAGCATAGGCTATTTTGCTCGCGTCACAAAATACATGTAAACTTAAATCGCAGATGTTATCTGGATCGTCTAACAAACATCTTGGTATAACAATGTCTTTAAGAGAGCTCAGTTTATTTTTCCATTTCTGAAATTTTTGGGCTATTGATGTTGGTAGTTCAGAGTCCCAAGTTATCTTCTGTTTCCACAAGTCTTGTAATAATATTTTGGGGAAAAGAGTTACTGGACAAGTATAACCGATTGGGTCAAAAATCTTATGAACATCTGATAAAATTTTCCTTTTTGTGACGGGTTCATCATATTTACTAATTGCTCTTACATCTATAGAAAGAACATCCGATGGTAATAGCCAGCGTAGGCCTAATACTGGGACAATTTTGTTTTCTAATGGGAAAGTTGAGGAATTAGAGTAACTATGTTCCCATCCTCTCAGGTCAATTTTAGCTTGGCTAAGAATATATTTAGACTCTGTTATAAAATTATTGAGTTGTTCCTCATTGTCAACACTAGTGACACAATTGTCAATATAAAAGGATTCCGAAAGTCTAGAAGCAGTTTCATGCATAGAAGGAGGTGACTTTTTTAAGTGGTATTGCAAAGTTGCTCCTAACAAATAAGGACTGCAAGTAAGCCCGAAAACTACTCTTCGGTGATGGAAAGTTTTTTGATTCTCAGAATTTCCCTCTTTCCACCATAAAAATTTTAAAAAAGCTCTACCATTTTCATTTAAACTGATCTGTAAAAAGGCTTTTCTTATGTCTGATATTACAGCAATTTTCTTCAATCGGAACCGATTTATCAATGAGGGAATAAGTTCAACTAAATAGGGACCTTTCAATGAACAATCGTTAATTGAGGGCGAGCCCTTTTCCCTAGCAGATCCATCAAAAACTGGGCGTATTCGGGTTGTTGAATTTTCTTTTATGACCACTCTGTGTGGCAAAAAATATCCGTATAAAAAACATTTCATATTTATTTACTTAGAACAGGTGCACAAATAAAAAATTAAAAAGTTGACATGTTTCGGTTCATTCATAAGAACCGTATTCATAACACATAAAATCAGTAGAAAACTAAATGACACTGGATATAAATATAATTTAAAAACCCAAAACACAAAACATTGCGCCCCCTATGATCGTGAATAGCCATTGCCACCGCGGCATATAAATATAATATATTTTGATTATAAATTAAATTTAATATCAGATTGATCATAAATAACTGATCATAAATAATTGACCATAAATAAAATTAATATTAATAAAAGTGATATTAATATGATCGTGAATAGCCAATGCCACCGCGGCTCCCTCTATTAGACTCACCCTCTAAATATTTATTAAGTAATTCTAACCACAAACTCGGAATGTCATAAGAATAAGAATCATTACAAACCCTATCCCTCCTAGAATATATCTCTATGGATTCACGGATGATTGATTTTCGGAATAAACTTGAAATGAACAGTAATCTACTATCTTTAAAACAAATTTTAACCTCCCTGTTTAAAAAAAATCTTGATAACGCAGTCTTATCCCTACCAAATTTTATGTCACATTCATGCTCTTTCTTTCTAACCCCAAACTTTCTACCTGTCATACCGATATAAAAATTAATATCCCTCCCTTCATTCTCATAAGTTATTCTAAGTAAATAAATATGAAATGTTTTTTATACGTAAATGAAAAAGGTGAAGTGATTTTGTTTTAGTTTTTAGTTTTGAAAAGCTAACGACGAAAGCTAACAACAGTTTTAACATTAAAAAATATCCGGCTTCTGTTCCTGGAGTTGATTTGACCTCTTCAATAATACCTTCTTGTAGCCAGTCATCAAAGACCGCTTCATAGGCATCTAAATTGTCGGACTTCTTTAAGGAATCTACGCAGTTTTTCAATCTACGTTCTGCAATTTTCCGACCACTGGGGAGAGGGTGATGACCAACAATCCAGGGAAGACTAACTTCATAACGTCCTTCATTGTTTATTCGAATATTTCTGTTGAAATGATCTTTTACAATATCTTCAAGTTCTAAACTGGATTCTTTATCACCTGGATCAAGAATTCCTAAAGTATCTAATTTCCACAAATCCGTTAATTTGGCTTCACTTACGTGCAGCGATAAAACAACTTTCGTAGAATCATTTGTATCTTCTTCATTAGTTTTTCCCATTAATATCCACCCTAGTCTGTATAGCAGTTAAATTACGGTTTAAGGATTTAATTTTCCCCGTCAATAACTTCCCATAAATATCAGCTCCAATAAGTAAACTTATTTCCTGTTGATTTGTAATTTTTTGATTCCCTGTATATGCATCGTAATCTGAGAAAATTATACCATTTATTTTAGCTTCCTTTATCCAAGGCCCACTTTTTATTTTAGGAACTTCAGTACATATTTTGTCTCGATCATAGACATCAAAAGTGCATTTAAAGGTGTTTTCTAAATTACTTAAATGTATTTTATATCTCTTATGAAGGTGTGTTTCTTGAACCCCACCAAAAAGGCCGTGAATCATTTTTTCTTCTCCCACAGCTTTATATCCCATAAGATTAATAACATTTTTAGTTAAGTAAGATCTTTGAGATCCAGAAACTATTAAACATCGTACTAACATGTGTTTATTTTGATCTTTAAGCTCTAAACGTACAATTAAGGTCTGCATTAACACAGCACGATTACAAGTTTTATTTGACAAAGACGTGCTTTCATTATTTTCTTGTGATTTAGCCTTTTCTTTTTCAGGACATAAAATTCTATAATGCCGTTTTAACCAATTAGTGCATTTAACGAATTTTCTGCAATTTTTTGCTATGTGCCCTGCATTTTTGAGACAAATAAAACAATAACCATACTGCTTTAAGCTTTCCTTCTTACCCTGTAATGATTTATTTTTAAATAATTCACATTCAGTCAAGAAATGTTTTTCCTTACATTCGGGGCATGTAATTTGTTTAGAAAATGATACAGTTCCATTAATCAAACCAGAGGCGGTAGGAATCGTTTTTGGCGACTGCTTGTCGCGAACTAACTTTCCAGACGTAATATCTACATTCGAAGATTCTTGATTAGAAATTAAAAAAGCAGTTCTTTCTCGCGAAATGACTTCCATTTTCAAACATTCTATGATATCTGTAACTTTCAATTCTTCATCATTACCGTATTTTTTTGTTATTTGTAACATTATGTCAGAAGGTAATAATTTAATCAGAATGGGGGAGAGTAACGCTGAATAATTTTCAATCTGTATTCCTAAAGAATTAAGACTTCGGATTTCGGTTTGGCAAGTGTCCAACAATCTGCGAAGTGAATAAACATCACTGGATTTCTTAACTGAATTAAGTGATAACAATTTATTAAGATGTGAGTTTATTACCAAATGTTTCTTCCCGAATCTTTCTTTTAGACTTTCTATTGCTGATAAATAGTTACTGTTAGTTAAACTATATCCCTTTATCGAATTAGCAGCATTAGAAGTCACATATGACTTTAAATAGTTGAATTTTTCTACGTCAGACAATTCAGAATTTTTATGAATTGTTGTTACAAATTGATCCCAAAATCGTTGCCAATCCGATGGATCGCCGTCAAATTTTTCAATTACCAACTTGGGTAAATTTATACGAATGGATTCAAATCCCTGAATTATAACTCTTTCTTGAGAGCTATTCACTGTCGTAGTAGAAACATTCACATTAGATTTAGTTTCTAATTTTAATTTGGCCCGTTTTACTTTTGTTTTCCAAATTACTAAATTCGAATTATACTCACACATTTTAAAACTTCAGCTTCTAAATCCTCTAATTTAATAGTGTTTTGAATTTCAGTATCAAGATAACGAAGCTCTTTTTCTTTTAAATCTAATTCAGCAAGAAATTGTTCTAAAAATTCTTCATCGGCACTATTTTCAGAAATTGCCGCTTCTATTCTATTAATTAATTTCGTTGTTTGACTTCTCACGGTAGTGCGTTTTGTTTTGTTAATTGCATCCATTATTTAAATCAATATTCTAACTATCAATTTATCAAAATAAAACAATTGCAATTATCTATTATAAACAAAGCACTAAAATAATTCTATTTCATATTATTCAGTTCTGATTCAAGTATTAGACAATCAGTCCCTGTTCGGGCGCCATAAAATATGGTGTACAATAATAAAATATACAAACTAAAAAAGGTAAGTAAAATGCTTACCATTCCAGGGTTATTCGCCTTCAGAAAAGACCAGAACACTAATACGAAATCTGAGTCAAGCAACGAAATCGAAACTTTGTTAAATAATCTATAGCTTCATTCTTTTTCCTAATTATTTATATGATACTAAAAAACTTACATAACAGTTATATTTACAATATATACAAAAAATTAATTTTCGTTTAAATTCTAACAATCATATTTTGTTTTTTCTAGAAGAGGAAAAAAAACCCGCTTCTTCTTAACATCGTAAAAAACATTCTAATTCTGAAAAACATTAAAAGTGGCTGTTGCCAAAATTAAAAGAGAAAAGTTAAAGTTCTAAAATAAATGTTCATGGAGGCTTGCGTTTTACAATATCGTCTATTGTCCTTTTAATATCGTTTGGTTATAAAACATATAATCGTTTGGTTATAAATAGTATAAATTCAGTAATTACTTTATTTTTATAAAGTAATTACTGAATTTATACTATTGTTTAATAAAAATTTAGATAAAGATTAAATAACTTGAAAAATAAAATAAATTAGGATTTGAGCAATGAGAACCTTTTTAACTATTTATTCCTATCAGATTTCATCTTCAGGGCCGAAGGATTTTGCGCAGCTAAGCCTAACTCGTGTAATGTGTTCTTTAAAAAATTGTAAAAAATTCATTTTTCCATGTAACCTTTTGAAATTTATTTGCATGGAGTAAGTTGTTACTATGTGTATTCACACAAAAAATGAGTTATTTTCTACGATATTTTTATATAAAAATGACTTTTTAAATATATGTAATAAACATTTTAACAAATTATTTAGCCCTCAAAATAGTACAGTATGATCACAGATCATTTATGTAAATTTAATATAGCAACAAACGAAATATTGTCTTAATTTAAAAAATATCTTTTGTTAAAACAGCAATAGTTTTGCTTCTAAATAATTTTTAAGGCATTCCATAAACAAAATAAGCGTTTTAATGAAGCTGTTTTATTAACAAATAAGACTAATTAAATAAAACGTGTGAAAACTTCTGCATGTTAATGTTTATTGCTTATTATAGAAACAAACATAAAAAACAAATTTGAAATGTTTCTTTAAAAGCAGTTCTGAAAGTTCAAAAATTATATATAAAAATATAATAAATCATAAAATATTTATCAAATAAAAAGTATTGCATAGTATTGCATTTTAAATTTCAGACGATTCGGTTGGGTAGTTTTTGCGTTGTTGTATGCGGACAGACGGACGGACTGAGCGACAATAATAGGTGCTACGTATTTACATAATTACGAACGCACCTAAAAACCTTTATTTCATGGGAGAGTAGTAATAGGGGAATCTCATGATCAATATCTGCCGGAAGGGAAGGGGTGCATAAGCCAAAAATGAATACAACTAGTGGTTCACTCGTAAGTTTGTGATCGTGTTTGTTCTAAAATCATTTCATACCTTTGATTCTACGGCAAACACAATGACAGACATACGAATCAACCACTGGTGGTGTTAATTTTTGGATTATGCACAACTTCACTTTCGGTAGACAGGGATCAATAGATTCCCATGTTATAGTCCAAGAGCCGGCCGCACAAAACCCTATGTCATCGAGCACAAGAAAAAAATCCGGCACTACTCTGTAATCCCGTCGATCCATTTCGCCAAATAGTACAAATCGCCAAACTCATTGCCAAACTATGCATATTGACATAATTTTTATTTTAAATAACGAAAGAAACAGATAGTTAGTAGAATATTAATAAAAATTCAAATAAAAAAGTCGAAATAAAAATCACTTAATGTCATTTCAAACACGTGAATCGTATTTAATGTGATTGAATGTGACGTTCACGGCCCTCCATTATTGGCATTGAATCTTCTAGTATGGCGATCATTTTTTGGTCGACGGGATAACCTAGTAGAACCAAAAATCCTTTATTTTTTATGGGAGAGTGGTAAGAGAGGAATTTCATGATCCATGTCTGCCGGAAGCGTAGGGGTGCATAAGCCAAAAGTTGATACCACTAGTGACTCACTCATTGGTCTATCATTGTGTTTGCCCTACAATCAAAAATAGGAAAACAGGGAAAACTGGGTGCAGGAAAACACAATGCTAAGCCTACGAGTCAAAATCCAGTGATATTCATTTTTGGCTTATGCTCTTCCGACAGATATAGATCATCCGATTCCTTTATCACTACTCTTCCCTAAAATGAGAAATTTTTTTCTTGTGCTCGATGACATAGGGTTTTGTGCAGTGTTCTCGCTGACATTTGACCAACGTTAGTAATTTGGCTAATTAAAAATGAAAACCATTCGCCAAATGAAAAAAGTATTAGCCAAATAGATTCGTCATGTAGCACTTAAAAAATTATCTTTAATCCTTCAATGTACCCTCTTTTTTTCAATATATTCTAAAATAACCTAAGTTTTGATACCTGCGACAACGATTGTTATTAATCTAATTTCCACTATCCGCTAAAAATGTATAAAAAATATGTATGTATGCATATGTATGAAAACGAAAAAGAAAAGAAAGAAAAAGCAAAAATTGAGCATTAGCAATTTGGCGAATTTAATCGCTTGTTGACTCGCCAAATGAAGGATTTACTCACAGTTTGGCGCAATGGCGAGCGACATTGATAACACTGATTTTGTGCTGTTGGCTGTTGGACTACAGGAACAGTTCTGCACTTTGAGAATTTTAAATTGGAAAATTTTACTCCAGTTAAAATTGTAAGTAAAAAACTATTACGTACTTTGAGACAAAGATCTATGATATTTAATATCCAGTGTTTCAGATCCAATATTCGTAAAAAAAATTTTTAAGAGGAAAGTTTATTCGAGAAGATGAAAAATTGTAAGTAGACTGTAATTGTGACTATAATTTCAAGTAAATGGATAAGGTCGACAGTTTGCCATATGGAGTGGGCTTTTTATTCCTGTGAAGTGGAATAAGCAAAGGTGAAACACAAAATTCTCAAAAGTAGTACCATCATTAACATAATTCTTACTATACCTACACTGTACGGCACTCAATTAAAATTATCTACAATGACACTGTGTAAAATGGTTTTTGTTCCTTCACTGCTGTGTTGTTTAATTACCTGGCCAGAAAGACAACTATAGGTTGTACACTCTTAAAAATTTGACCCATTTGCTGCATCTTAGAGAAATCTTAAATTATAACCCCCCATTTTTTATTGCAGATTCGGATTCTACGGACTAAAATACGTAACTTTTGTATTTGATGTTTATTTCAAATCCTCGTTTATCACGGTGTAATCGAGCATATTAAATCGATACATATTTCGTTTTTCCCAACCAGGTTTTGCCTGATTGGCCAGTATTTTGACGTGAAATTCCTCGTCTTTTGCAGGAATAGTGGTTTCTTGAAAATCACCCGTGGCGATTATTTCGATATTGCTACACTGTTAAAAATTTGATCCATTTGCTGCAGCGTCACTCCACAGCACTCCAATATATTTATATACATAAAATTCATGAATGAGGGCAACTCTCCCCAGTTAAAGGGTAAAATAAAGAAACGATAATGAAGGAATAACCCTTTCTTTTTCTAAGTGAAAAATGGTTGAGACACAATTCAACAGAGTTTATACGATCATTTTATGATGGCTGACATAGCGGAGCTGACGCTGCTTGGAGTCACATGTAGCAGCTGGGGGAAAAAGTGGTGACAAATGAGGACAGGTTGAAGACGGGGAAAGTGATTCCGGGGAAAGAAAAACGTTACAAAATCACTATTAATATTAAGGATGGGTTGATGGAAATGTGAATAAAGTTTTTTTTAAATATATTTTTTTCTTGTCAGAAAATAGAGTTACAGCTGACAATGTCTAAAAGAAAATTAATTTCTAAAACTTGTTTCAGTTTAAGATATTTAATACAATAAATTTGCATGATTTATGATGAAGTTACGATTTAAAAGAAAATGCACACTTTAATAGAAAATTATAGTCAGGAATCGGATAAAAGTGGAATGTTGCATCATCTTAACCATGTTGGACATTAATATTTCCTATTAGTTTAGGAAATTTTGCACGAATATTTTATTGTTCCTTAAAACATTATTGACTTGACGTGAACTTTTAGAAAACGCTGAAAGTTCATTATAGATTTCTTTTCCCTTGACATCACGTAGTCTAATATTTATTAGCATGAATAATTGAGTTCGAGAATGGGATTAAAAGCTCTTTGAAGAACTTAAGGCTATTTGCTTTTCGACATTTTTTTAAAGCCCGACACTGAAATCAGATATCGAAGTAAGTTATTTTAATATCCTACTAGGCAATTTTTCTGTAAAGAAGACCCATGTAGTTATTTAGTTTTAGCCAAAATGGACATTTTTAGTGTGTCATATTTTGTTTTAACAACATTTCTCCCCTTGCTTAAACTGATCAATAATGGAATGTCACGAAATCGTTATGGGACAGCAATTAGTAATTAAAGGGACCAGACTTGAGATCTTCAGCTATAGGATATCCCATTAATAGTGGCAGGGTGGGGGAGCTGACGTAGCTATAGGTGTTGCAAGCTTAGTGAGAGGACTTGCATATCAATAAATTAATATTAATGGCTCGAGTGGGCTGATGAAGGAGTAAAGGAATGAAGCGAAGGACGAGCGATTAAAAAAAATCTCCAGAAGCGAACGAAGAAAAAAGAAAGAGCGCCAGAGAGAGAGAGAGAGAAAACTATCGCTAATTTAATTAGTCCCATTTATAGGATGAGGCTGGTCGCTCGTGAATTTGCATTCTTGCAGGAAATGTTTTCCCCTTCACTAAAAACGAAACAAGTTAGTGAAAAACGCAACCGAGCTTTAAATGTGTTTAATTAGTGTTCGCGGCAATCTCAGCCCATTACTAGAGCGCCCTCCCCCCTTTCTTCTTACTCTTCAAATTCAGCCCTTTTTCTTTTTTTTTCTTTTTTGCCCTTCCCTTATCAGGAATCACAGGACCTTAAAGGCGGAGAAAACTTTAACAGAAGAGATGAATGAAGTACGATGATGCACCCCTCCCCCCTCAAGCATTCATGTTCGCAAGAGGATGAAGGGGTACGGTGGGGGAGCTAAATTCGCCAGAGAGGAAAACTTTTCTGTGTACTCGTGGGTAAGAAGAGTTCTGGAGCAGTAAAAGAAGGTAAGTGGAAAAGAAGTGGGATGTTGGAAAAGCATGGCGGATGAGATGCAGCATTGTTGCTATAGTTACAGGGGAACGCGGTCTCAGCAGGTAAAAGAAGTGAAAAAGGAAAAGAAAAACTTCGGAAAGAATCTCTGGGCAGGTTATTATTTAATTATTCCGTCATCTGTAAGAAACATTTTGGAATACCAAAATATTTTTCGATGACCTAAAAGAACAGTCGCAAGTTATCGCCGCTCACCTGTTTGATTCAAGATAGCGAATACTTGGACACTTCAATGTAGACATTAGCAACCAATTATTTAAGCTTGCTGAACAGTACGAAATACTTCTTGCTGATAAACTAAAGGAATTACTGTTGTTATCGAAAATCTAAACTTATTTTTCTCTGTCGCAATAGAATGCTTTTTTGTGCCCAAAAGAAAAACAAGACAACTTCTTTATCACAAGTGTTTTCTAAATGTAAATTAAAAAAAATAATATGACTTGTATTTCATACTTTGCAAAAACAAAAAGTCTTGGTTTTACTTAAAATCAAATTATTAAACGTTACATGCACCATTAATACTCTAGAACTGTTTATTTAATTTTTTTTCCTACAAAAATAATGAAGAGTCTGAATGCGCTTTAAAAATTTGTATTTCTCTTTGTTAATTTTTTCCTAATTAAATCATATTTGTGTGCTAGAATCTCAAATTTATATTTTTAATGATAAAATTATTTTCACTCAGTCATTAAGCTATGAGTAAAATTAAAAGTGAAACATGTAAGAATTTTTTCCTTATTTTATTTATCCTTTTTTATGAATCAAACTAAACAATTACTCTCCACTCATATTATTTCTTGTCAAAACTTAAAATATTAAAAAATTGTATTTTAAACTACTAATAAAATCCACTCTTTTTTTCTATTAAATAGAGTAGCTGCTTACATGAAGCAACTTTTAATCAACGGAATCACTTTTGCGATTGAAATCCCCGAGAATAAAATCATAATATTAGTTTTCATTATCATCCGCAATATTGAATTAAATATTAAAGTTTTTTTTCATTTATACTGCGGGTATTACATAGTTAAAATAAATCTTTGTGAAATGCCTTTTATTATATTTTATATGAACCTCAATGATACTTTGTACAATTAACGATATTCCTAATATTTTCGCAATTATTATCTTAAAATATTACCTCTTAAATAACACCCTAGTATAGAATACAGTCTGCACTATATTATAAAAATGCACAATAATAGCATATACCTCCAAATAACTTTCAGAGAATTGTGGGTTAAAGAACAAAACAAATAATTTCTATTGCTCTGTCAAAGTCACCTAAAGTGGAAAGTACGAGAGACTCAAAGGGGTGTAGCATAGAAAAAATATTAAGATAACTGCCGGCAGAAAAGGGTGAGAATAAAAGTGGCGTTAAAGAGGAAGAGCAGGGTAAAAGAAAGGTATTGTAATGGTCAATTAAGCTAATTGCCGCATGAAAAAAAAAAAAAGACACAATTGATAAAAAAAAGCCCCTATTTTTTCTTTAAAAAATTCACTTTAATTGGTTTATGTCACATTTCTCTGCTAAAATAAATAAATTCGAATGCATGGATGATTATCCTCTGATAATTCATACACTACTAGCGGTTTTTTTTTAAAGTGAGTAAATAAAAAATTAAATGTTAAACTTAATTCAGGTAAATACTTGTTATGGAAGAATTGCAATTATCAGTCTAATCACTTGCAATCACGCTCCTTTTTTTATTATCTTTATTTTTTTTTATATGACATCAGCCTGAATTGTTGAGAAAGAAATTTTTCACAATTTGATATTTTATAATAAATATTATAATTTTTTATTTGCTCTTAGCGTTCTTGAATAAGGATATCTAACATAAATTATTGTATAATTAGTTTAAACAGTTTTGTTATTTAAAAAGTTTTTTTTAAAAAGAATTTAAGTAATTAAAACAAACAAAGAAATTCAGTAGTTTAATTTAGTTTGTATTTCTTATAGGCTTACACTTTTAGCACAATAACTTTCATACTGACATGACTCAGACTGACGGAATATTGAGATTTTTACGCCTTAAGTTGTGCATAAGTGTACACAGTGCATATGCATAAAAATTTCTAAAGTTTTCTTTTTAAATGACATTGTGAAATTGATTAATAAATGAATTTTTTGTGAAATTGTTCAATAATTTAAAATAATTTTTATCATTTGATATTTCTAAAATACGCATTATTTATTTATTTTTAAATAATAACTTAATCTTCAAAGATACATTAATAGCATATTATTTATAAATTGCATCGTTAGTATAGTTATAACTAAACAGTAATTCGATAACTAAAATTAACATAAAAGTACAAATTATAATTAATAATTCAAAATAATTCTTACAATTAGTATTTCTAATGTATACAGACTTCTCTATCTTTTTGTGAATTCTTTATGAGTGTAAATATATTAATAGCGTGAAATTGATAAATTCAAATTATCCTCTTAAAAATATAAATTCGATTAATAATTCAAAATAATTTTTACAATTAGTCGTTGTCATAATCTATACAGATTTCTCTATCGTTTTGTAAATTCTTTATAAGTGTAATTATATTAATAGCGTGAAATTGATAAATTCAAATTATCCTCTTAAAAATATAAATTCGATTAATAATTCTAAATAATTTTTACAATTAGTCGTTGTCATAATCTATACAGACTTCTCTATCTTTTTGTAAATTCTTTATAAGTGTAACTATATTAAAAGCGTACTTTTGATAAATTCAAACTATCCCCTAAAAACTACAAATTCAATTAATAATTCTAAATAATTTTTACAATTAGTCGTTGTAATGTATGCAGATTTCTCTAAATTTTTATGAATTCTTTACGAGCGTAAATATATCAAGAGCGGGCCCTTGACAAATTCAAAATATCCTCTTAACAGCCCTGTATTTGTATTGTATATTTAAAAGATGGTATAATAATCTACAAGGTGTTATAAATTTAATTGCGATTTTTGAATAATCTTACCAATTTGTGTTTTTCTAAAAATTATTGCTCTTTGGTCTTTCTTTCCTTTTCTTGTGAAATCTCGATGTACAAAAATAATTTTTCATAAACTAAGTAACCTCTTAACTGCCTTATGTACATTTTTACAAAAATTTTATTCAGATTTTTGAAAAAACTATAATGTAATAATGAAAATCAATTGTACATTTAAATAATGTTCAAAAATAAATTTTGAAATTTGCGTTTTTAAAATTCAAACGGTTTTTTCGCTACGAAATCTTGGTGTGCGTAAATAGATTAACAGCGCATTCTTGATAAATTGAGCTAACCTCTTAACTGCCGTTTATTTAATACTCTTTAGATATCAGCCGTTTAATAGAGTATCAGCCCTTTTGGGAACATAGGTGGGACCGACGTGACTGAAAGTTCTCTTATCAATTTAATCGGGGGGAAGATTAGCCACTTCACGAGAAAACAAAGTTACGACATTATTGTTATGAGCGTCAACAGTTTTTTCTTCTACATATATTTATCAATATTTTAAGGTAATATAAGTGTTTTCAAATTTTGTGAAAGACGCAACGTTCAAAGATTTTCTTAAAAGAAAAAAAAACCCCTTTTAATTCTAAGTATAATGAAAAGGTAATCACTCACAAATCTCTGGGTATAGCAATTATGAATTCTGAGAAGTATTTAATCTTTTAATTTACCCAAAGTTATGAGAAAATATGAATTTTCGTTAAGTGATTTGTTAATTTTTGCGTACATTATTAAGTGTTTTTATTTGGAGTAAGGAAATTTTTAGTTTATTTCTTGTCCATTTGTGCATGATTTGTAAGTTCTTCCATGGGCAATAATTATACATTTATTTATTATAGCAAATTATTAATTAATTATTTAAACTTAATTATTTATTACTTAAACTATTTTTTATTACTAAACTATTTTTTAATTTACCTAAGTACGATTAAAAAAAGAAAGAGAATTATTTTAGGAGCTAAATCTTAAAACAAAACAATGCGAAAAAAAAAATTGGTCACTTTCCATTATAAATCAAGCAGTATGAGTTTTTCAGCAAAATTTTAAGAGTTTCCAAATCGCTTCATATATTACAGTATTTCAAGAAATTCCATTTACAGCTTTCACATTTCAAAATTTCTTGTGGATTAAAAATGTTAAAGAAAATATTAATAGATTGGAATTCTATTTAAACTTTACACAAAATCAAAATTTTATTTTGGATTTCTTTTCAACGTGGCCAACCGATTGAATCGCTCTCTCACCAAGTGCAATTTGTGATTAGATAATTCAGATTATTATAATGTTTAAAGTTTTGATATTTGAATCTTTTTAAGATACTTGATTCACTACAATGATGCAATGGGATATAATCTCGAGTAATAATATCACGTTCATTACATAAATAAGAACAACATATTTTAATTTTCGCCTTTATTTTAACTCATCATACATGGTGAATTACTAAAGGAGATAAATAGTTTACAGTTAAGTTATGGATAAAGCTGCTTAGGACAAAAATACACATGTTAGTATTTCTCTGGAAAAAAATTTCACATATTTCCAGCATAAAACAAAATCAGAAAAGGTAAAGTACAAAATAAAACTTTACGAAAAGAAGTACATTTTACAAGTTGATAAAAATGATGGAAGAAATGCTCAAGACTTATAAAATAATTCTTCGTCACATGTGTGCTGCTGATATCAGATGATGGATTGAGTTTTAGGTATCATAGTCTACTTGAAGATTTTAGGAATTCTCTGGAAAAAATTTCTTGTTAAAATACGAATTCATCTCATACAGGGACACAGTATAAATATTTTAGAGCATTATGTCAGAATCTTGGCTTATTCAACATCGTCTTATTTATGCACTCAGAATAAATAAATACGTTTTAAATTTTTATTTGTCCATATCATTCGCTCAGGAAATTAGATCTCGTGTACAAAATCTGACTTTAACTCTTGATAATCATACAATTACTGATTATTTTGATTATTTTTTAATATAAATATAGATAAAAGTGTTTTTCGTTTTTCAAAATGATAGCTACTAATACTTAATGTCAAAATAGGGTTATCATATGCAGAAGACGATTCTTTAAAAAAATAATAAGAAATATCAAACCTTCGTATTGTACAATGGACGATACCACTTTGCAGTAGTTGATTTTTGCATAGTAAGTGATTGCTCAGGTTGTAACGCTAAATAAATCCCCTTTTTTTAGTACACACTCAATAATGTACTTGCATACTTATAATAGTACATGGTTTTTATGAACCAAAAAACTAAAACATAAATAACAAGAAAATAGAAATGCTTGAAAATTTAATGCATAAGCACATACAGACGTAAATTTCAAGGAAACGTAATTTTTTGGAACATAAAACTACGTAAATAGTTTTAAACAAGATCTCTCTTTTTTCTTTTTACTCATTATAGGAAGAAATTCAGCCTTCAAAATTCAATTTCTTAGAGGTAATACATTAAACGGCTGAAAAGTCAGACTTCCTCTTCCCCGAAAAACATAGCAAGAATTCCCAACTGAAAAAGGGGTGAACTTTTTCAATTTGGAAGCAACTTAAAACGAATAGGGTCATCACCTTTTGGATGCTCTTAAGTAATGAATACGTATTACTCCATTTTACAACATCTTGACTTATGATTAATAGTACAGCTATTTGTACAAGCATTTTCTTGAGTACAGTTCATCCTATTTAGAAAATACTCCAGTTTATGGAGATTACGTATCGTTTTGTTTGTAAATGCTAATAATATATATATATTTATGTTTAAATGACATTCAGAATTTTAGATACGAACATTTTTTTCACATTTCTAGTCATTGTCTTAAAAGAAAAAACAAAAGTATAAATGAGCAAAAGAAAAAATGATATAGATAGCGAATAAAACAATATTTGGGTTTTATAAATTATGTAAACTATATGCAAGCATTTGAAAGTAGTGAATACCTTGAGAGGAAAACTTTTGAAGCAATCTGATCGGTATTCAAATTACATTTTACAAAATCTAGACTTGTTTGACCATCTAGTCTGCCCCCCCCCCCCCCAGACACACACCGGAATCACCTGGCTGAATCTTTCAATTACCAGAATATTCTTCCTGTGCCATGACTGATGTCAATATGATGCACATTTTAGTGGAAATTGTGTAAAATTATTATTTAAATATATTCAGGGATATTATAATGCACATCTTTTTTCGTGTTTTATCCATCGCTAAAAAGGGTACTTTTTAGAGACCTGTCTTGAAGTCCTATTTCAACAACACATATTAGCGATTTTTTTCTGACTAAGTTAAATCTTATTCAAGTTCTTAGAATCACAGATAAAGGAAGCATTGCTACTCTAAAAGTGATGAACATAATTATTTCAGTATTAAATTAGATAATCAACTTTTAAGTGGACTACTCGCGTCATACGCTCCTTCCTACTCTATGATAAATCTGTTGTGAATCTGAGGGAAAACGTGGTACAATTCGAGCTTTTAAATGTATAGGAATTTTTTTTTACAAATCATCTCATTAAGTTGTACCAAATGGAAATATACTAAAAAAAAACCCTTTTTATAAATTCAGCTAGAAATGTTCAGTTAAAGAAAAGAGGATAGGAAAAAAGACAGAAACAAAAGAAAAGGCTCAGCAATTTTTTAAAGAGGGGGAAAAACTAAAAGCAGAACGTGCTGAAAACGCTTTAATCTTGTGAAATATTTTGAAGCCTTGAGACATCCCCATTTCGTTTCTTTGATTTACACAAAAACACGTAGGGAAAAGGGAATATTGCGAAACGGCGGCGGGAAATCACCAAAATGGAATGAATATTGGCGATGTCGTATTGAGATTTGGCGATCTCTGAATTTGGATAAGTTTAGAAGCAAAGCAACCTGTATCGAACTGAAGAAATTCGTTGTTAGAGTGCAGGGCAGTAAAAACCTCAGGAGGCGTTCGAACCAGAGTCCAGGTAAACCTGCAGGGTCCTTTTTTTATTATTTTGTCTTCGTTCCCGCGGGTACCAAACATCAAAGGAGTTCCAAAAGACAAGGCGAAACAAAAAGAAAAAAAATAAGAACAAAAAAATCAGGAGAAAAATATCATCCCAATACTGGCGCAGCTGGATTGGGAAAAGATATCGGAAGAATAGGGACAAAAAACGGGGAAAGTGGCAGAGAAAAAAAGTTCGGAAGAAAAAGTAATGCCGCTGCCAACGACTCAAGGAATAATATGAAATTCAGATGGAAAAACAAAATAAACTTGCAGCAAGAGAGGAAAAAACAGCGAGCAGAATTTCGAAGTGACGACATCATGAGATTTGTCACAATCCGTAAATGTAAAGTGTTAAATGAGCGGAATGACCCACAAGATATGTTAAATTGCAGGAAAACATAATATTTAACTCTGGTTAGATTAGCCTAATTTAACAACATTAAAAATGTAAAAGAAATAAATTCACAAAGAGCAATATCATGAATGTTACTTCATATTATTTTCTTTATTTTTATAATTATATCAAATAAAAGAAAAAGGTTAACTGAGAATAATATTGAAGGATACAATAAAGATTTTTGTATTTTTAGTGAGAAAATGCATTGAAGAATCTCATAAAACTAAATAAAATTAATTTTTAAAAAAGGGACAGAGGATTAAAAAAAATTGAATAACCGAAAAACACCATCGTATTCAAAAAAGTAAAAAAAAAAACACAAAGGGAAGTGCAATTTTTTTTTTTTTGTTAATTAAGATAAATGTTTAGTTCAAACTTATTTCAACAAAGAGTAAGGGATATTGAAATAAAATTATTAAAAATACACTATTTTTTTAATTACAGGAAGTACAATTTTACAAAAATGCTTTTTAAAAGTTACAAACAATAAGTAGATGAAATTTATTCAAAACTGGAACTACTGCCATTGAGTTACAAGAAAGAAAGAAAGAAAGAAAGAAATCAAAGATTTTAAGAGTGCTTTCTTAAAGCACTTTTATTCTCAATAAAATATAGTTTAATGAGTTTAACAAAGTGATAGTCAAAAATTTTGTTTCGCAAAATTTATGATTGATGTACATTAACAGCTAAAAATATGAAAGAATCTTAAATCAAAAAAGTCAGAATTGATTTAACAACATTTTTATTTCCCCACCGATAAACTAAAACAACAGAATATGAAACACGAAAACAAATCTTGATTTCCAAGTTTCGATAATTTTCTATTTACAGTCTTCGATAAATTTATTACAAGAAGATTTGTAAAGGCATAAAGCCCAATAGATGACTTTCCATATTAATGTTTCGTCTTTAATAACCATTTTTTTTTAAATAGTTACACGAACTGTATTTAAAAGTCAGAAGAAAGTCTACGAATGTTACGTTCATGTTAAAAATAGAATAAAAATAGAAAAAGAAATCACTCGATACAAAGCTTAGATAAAATTCAAGTTTTTGCAAGAATATTATGTCTGCAGAAAAACTAACCGAAGAGATCCAGTTAAACATTCAGTTTTTAATGAAATTCTAGGCATTTCCAAGGAAACGAAACTGCAGGAGAAGAAAAAAAAACTAAATGTTTAGACAATTCTTTCTTCGAGCGCGATCGAAATCTTTTTTTAAATTTTTCGTAGTTAAATTATAATAGAAAAAATTGCCGATTTACCTCTTTTTGAAATTTAGTTTTTATCTAATTAAATAAAAAGTACTTCGCAAAAATTGTTTTGTTACTGTTATTAATCAAGTGGTTAAAATTAAAATGTTCCTATTCCGAAATAAAAATTTTTTTCCTCCAAAGGTAGGATTTGTAAAAATGTTTCCACAAAAAAATGTGGTAAAAAATAATTACAATATCTACTTGGAAAAATATCGGTACAAAGTTATTAGAAGATAAAAGAATTTATTAAAATGACGATTTTAATTTAAATTCACATATTTTTTTTCTCGAAATGAACTCGACAAGTTATCATACAGACGTGACAGATGTATAAATTTGAAATGAAAAAAAGGTGACAAATATTTACTTAAAAATGCAGTAAATTTTAGGATGAGATTTTATAAACGTAAATTTACGTTGAAAAAATTATTACTTTTTTCATTCTCCCTTTTCCTAGATGCGGGTTTTATGCTTATTTCTGTTGACCTGCGAAACATAGTTAGCTTTGGTTTTAAAGCTTGTCCATTCATATCCCTAAGGGAAGCTTCTTTTGCATTCGGAATAAAGAGAAAACACAAATCTAAAAAAAAAATTCACAAAATCTTTAAAAACTGTTCAGTCTGATTTTGAAGGACATTATTAATTTTTTTTAAATACATTTTTTTTTTATTATATTCGTCATACAATATTTGAAAAAACTGAAAAGAGTATGATTCTGACTTTTCCGAAGCAAATTTAAATTGGAATTTTTAAAACTGTTTTTTATGATAGCAACACGGATTAATTAATAGAGTAAATTAAATAGTCTCTTTTTTCTCGAAGTTAATAACTATAGACTTTTCTTTGTCCAGAAAAATTTAAATACATTTTTAGGATTATCAACATTACAATTGATTCTCTTTCTAACCCTTTTTCTGTCACGCGAATTTTTGGAACACCATCAGTCATTTTAATGATGACAAATGCCATCCGCCAAATAAAGTGAAGATTTTTATGTTACACATTCTATTAATAACACCATGATTAGGAGAAACAACTCCATTAAAGAAAAAGGAAGCATAATACAAATAAAAACCTACGTGTATTGGTAACGTGAGTGTAAAATATTCGCAGTAAATGCACAACCTATTATTATTTTTTTTGTTCCATAATAATATCTTTGTGATACAAAAAGTCAGAATAAAAATATAAAATATTGTAATATATATATATATATATATATATATATATATATATATATATATATATATATATATATATATTATATTTTTGGCATTGACTATTTTAGTTATATTTAACGTAGAGGTAGTTTTTGTCGATCCGATATTTTGTTCACCCCTTGAGCTCTGATGGTAGAATTTTCTACCACATAATTTTAATTCCGAAATCTCAAAATGACACCAGAAAATTTGACCAAATTTATTTGAAAAAGCATTTTTCGTGTTTATCGTTAACCGTTTTTTTTCTCAGCAAAATACTGGTGCTAATGTGACATTTGGAATTTTGAAGAAATTTACACCCCAGAGCTCAAAGGGTTAGCATTTCCGCAAAGAAACATTTAAATATTTTTATGAATATTCATTTCGTTTAATGTATTCTATTCTATTGATATTTCTTAACGAATTTACCTTGTTTTTAAATTTCTTCCAGGAGATATTTTTAATGTGTAATGATATTTTAACCCAACTTCACTTTTGATCCATAGTATGGAGCTGGAGACTGTATTTTTATGTAATATAGTATCCTTATGGATACGTTTTACAAAAACTTTGTCACTTTTTTCTCCGGGAGGGATTTCTGCTCCTTGGGTACATTATGGTGTTCCGAAGGGAATTTATACTCTTGATCTTTAAAAAGCATAAAATATCTACTATTTCAGGGAGATGGGGAACACACACATTGGAATGCTCTTTGAAATTCTTATGAATTTATAACTGCTTTTTATAACAGACTGAATAATGAGAAAATTCAAACCAGAAACATTGCTTAGTTTTAGATGATATTTCACTTTATTATTCACTTTATGTACGTTTTTCAGCAACTGGCCCAACTGGTATACCTAATTAAAAATAAATAAACAAAGGAGGACAAAATCTAAACTCTTAACGAAGTTTCGTATGTAATTAGATTCCTAAATGGAAGATTTTTGTTTTCCATCTTTGAAATTTTCATTTTTTGTGCCATAAAAAAGTCTTATTTGTTCCAAAAGTCCATTTTCTGAAATATATTCGGAAATTCAGTTTGCTAGCAAATTGTACAACTATTAGTAATGCGAAATATATTTTTTTTACTCCTTAACCCGTTTTGAACGATCGATTATTATCGATTATTAGTCATTATTTTTAAATACATGTGAAATATTTAACTACATGTAATGTAAGGAGATAAAATTTACGTTTATTTGTATTATAAAAATAAAGAATACTGCCCAGTTAAACTGAAGGCATTGAGCTCACAGGCTACAAATACTAATTGCACATTAAAGCTTTATATTTTCAAGGGTTAATTCCGTTCGAAAAAAAAAATTAAGAAGGGGAAACAGCTCTCCCCTTTTCTCTTTTTTATACTTAATCATTGAACCTCCTATACTACCAAAGACATGCTTTATCATATAAAAAATCTATATCCAAAATTCAGAGCAAATTAGATAATTCTTAATAAAAACCCATTTAGCATTTATATAATTTAAAAAGAGTTATCCCCCTCTTTTATACTTAACCATTAAACTTCCAAAACTATTCAGAGATTTGAACGAAATCTGACAATTCTGCTTGAAAAACCCATTTATATAAATTAAGGGGGGGGGGACATTAGAACCCCTGTTCCCCTTATTTATACTTATTCAATGAACACCTAATAACAGTCACGGAATCGCCTCATCAGAATGATCCTAATCTAAATTTTGAACGAAAATTAATTCTGCATGAAAATCCCATTTATATCAACTAACGGGGGGGGGCATTAGAGCCCCTGTTCCCCTTATTTATACTTATTCAATGAACACCTAATAACAGTCACGGAATCGCCTCATCAGAATGATCCTAATCTAAATTTTGAAAACTTAATTCTGCATGAAAATCCCATTTATATCAACTAACAGGGGGGGGGAACATTAGAACCTCTGTTCCCCCTATTTATACTTAATCAATGAACACCTAATAACAGTCACGGAATCGCCTCATCAGAATGATCCTAATCTAAATTTTGAAAACTTAATTCTGCATGAAAATCCCATCTATATCAACTAACGGGGGGCATGAGCCCCCCGTTCCCCCTCTTATACATATCGAATGAACTCCAAAAAGTCCTTCCGGCAATGCCGGGAGGAAGAGGTAGCTTTCATATACTTATACATTTATTTATTTATTTTAAAGTAAGTTACATTGTTCAAAAATACTAAGCTCAAATTAGCGGAAATAATCTTATAAAATTAGTGATTTTATAAGATTGAATACTAGTTTTTGTCAAGACTGAATATTAATAGGAATTTTTAGAAATTAGTCATCTTTTATTCAACCTGGTTTTCATTTTAAGCGATTTAGAGAGTCACCAAATTCCACGATATCATAAAGTGTATGCCATTTTAAAGCAACATGATGGATCGTTAGATCAGACCGTTTCAAAATGTCAGCCATAAGCAAAATTCAAAGTGCTATAACTCAATCATTTTTTTAAGATATAGACAAAACAAAAAGTGTTCTGGAATCATTGTTTTAAGTTTTAATACGTAAAAGAAAAATATTTTTCAACTTTTAATTGTTTCGCATTTAATTTTAAATTTTAAAATTTTAAAAAAATTTAAAATGGCCACCATTTTGAAACAAAATGGTGGATGATGGTGGCCAACGAACTCGGTCGAGACATTTGTATGTACTATGTACATACCAAGTTCCATTGAAATCGGTTCATAAATACGCGTGTTATCACGTGACAAAATCAGATCGTTTCAAAATGTCAGCCATAAGAATAATTCAAAATGCTATAACTCAATCATTTTTTGAGATATAGACAAAATAAAAAGTGTTCTGGAATCTTTGTTTTAAGTTCTAACACGTAAAAGAAAAATATTTTTCAAATTTTGATTTTTTCGCATTTAATTTTAAATTTAAATTTTTTTTTAATTTAAAATGGCCACCATTTTGAAACAAAATGGCGGATGATGCTGGCCAACGAACTCGGTCCAGACATTTGTATGTACTATGTACATACCAAGTTTCATTGAAATCGGTTCATAAATGCGCGTGTTATTACGTGACAAAAATCAGATCGTTTCAAAATGTCAGCCATAAGAAAAATTTAAAGTGCTATAACTCAATCATTTTGTAAGATATAGACAAAATAAAAAGTGTTCTGGAATCGTTGTTTTAAGTTCTAACACGTAAAAGAAAAATATTTTTCAAATTTTGATTTTTTGCATTAAATTTTAAATTTTAAATTTTTTTAAAAATTTAAAATGGCCACCATTTTGAAACAAAATGGCGGATGATGCTGGCCAACGAACTCGGTCGAGACATTTGTATGTACTATGTACATACCAAGTTTCATTGAAATCGGTTCATAAATGCGCGTGTTATTACGTGACAAAAATCAGATCGTTTCAAAATGTCAGCCATAAGAAAAATTCAAAGTGCTATAACTCAATCATTTTTTGAGATATAGACAAAATAAAAAGTGTTCTGGAATCTATGTTTTAAGTTCTAACACGTAAAAGAAAAATATTTTTCAACTTTTAATTTTTTCGCATTTAATTTTAAATTTTAAATTTTTAAAAAAATTTAAAATGGCCGCCATTTTGAAACAAAATGGCGGATGATGCTGGCCAACGAACTCGGTCGAGACATTTGTATGTACTATGTACATACCAAGTTTCATTCAAATCGGTTCATAAATACGTTAGTTATCGCATGACAAAAATCAGATATATATATATATATATATGGTTATATATATATATATATATATGTCAACATTTGAACGGAGGGTGGTTTTGGGGTCTGGGGGTCATGATCGGTGAAAATATACCAAAATTTTCCGGAAGTGCTTTCCTCCGGACGGCTGCAATAGGTAGCTTTTTACTTTTTGTAATGAAAGCTACCTAAAACTAATCAGGGAAGCGCCTTGTCAGGATATACCTACATACAAAATTTCAAGTGGATCGGATATTTTTATCATGAGTTATCGCGTTACGTACATACGAACATACATACACTGCAAATCCCGGCAACACAATACGAAACGCCAAACCAACACTAAAAAGGTCCGAGTTTTGAACGCGAAAAATGCGTTGATAATGTGTTTCGTGGTGCTTCTGGCGTTGTAATACGCGTTTGCCGCAGGTGTTGTATAAAGCGTTCATGTTCCGTTTTTCGAAACACATTTTGCACGCATCACTTTTTTAAACGCATTATCATCACAATTTTACATACACAATGTTTTACATTTTTGGTTGCATTGGAAGCTCATAATGAGATGCGTATGCGTCAGGAAGCATATTTTGACAGGGATTTCAGATACTATTTTGATTTAAATCGTAATTTCTCGATAAAATGTATTGGCTTTTTCAGTTTTTTTTTTTTTTTATTTTTATTTTTTATTATTTTTTTTTTTTTTAGTTCTAGTTTTATGGTTTTATTATTATTTTATTCTCTAGCTGCTTCTGGATTTAGAACAAGGATGACTGTCCACAATGATTTTATCATACAGTTGTATATTTATGCATTTTTTAAAGGGCGCTTTAGTTTTTCGGCAGTTAACCCATTTCTTCAAACTGTTCTTCAGTTATCCCTCCTCTTTTACCCCTATAGATTTTCTCTTTGATTACTCCTTTTTCCCGCCCATTCTTTTCCATTATCATGACCCAGACAATATGTCCTTAAGGCTCCTATCCCTACAAGCAAAGACATTTGAGGACTAATGCTAAATCTATGGGGTAGTTATTTTCTATTATCTCGTTTGCAATTCAATCTTTCATTTTATTTTATTTTATTTATTTTTATTTTTATTTATTTTTATTTTTTATTTTTTTTTTTTGGGGGGGGGGGGGTAGCTGTGGTCTCTTTTTACATAGCTCCTTAATTATTTTTCGATTTTTACTGCCTATATTATTTAGAATGGAACTTTCATTTTCGGAACTGGTTTCAAAAAAGAAAATAACCTTATAAAAAATATCTGCAAGTGCAACCAAAATCGAAGAAGTAAAAAAGAAGCGATGTAAAGACGGGGGGACCTTGACTATCAAATAAAATAAATAGATAAAAATGCAAACGAGATTTTAGAAAACTTTCCAATAAGATATTAGCATTAGCTGGCGAGTGTCTTTGCATGCAGAGACATGAGCTTTCTTTAAGGATATGTTGTCTAGATAGTGACAATGGAGAAAATGGGAAGGGAGAAAAGAGGAAGGAAAAATCAAAGACAAAATCTATAGAGGTAGAATGGGAAGGGTAACTGAAATACAAAATGAAAAAATGGGTTAACTACAAAAAAGCACCCTTTTAAAAGATGCATAAATATACAACTGCATGATATATTCATTGTGCACAGTGACCTTCATTCTAAATCCAGAAGCAGCTAGAGATAAAATAATAAATAAAAGACCCCAAAACTGGAATTACACATAAAAAAATTATATAATTAAATAACATAAACACCACTACTATGTCATTTAATCAAAATCAGTTACCAGCAAAAAAAACTGAAAACGCCAATACATTTTAATGGGAAATTATGATTTAAATCAAGAGGTAAACCTGAAATCTCTATCAAAATATGCTTTCTGACAGATATGCATCTCCTTATGAGCTCCAATGCCACCAAAAATGTAAAACATTGCATTTTAATGTGTACATAAAATTGTGATGTAAATGTGTTTAAAAAAGCAATGCGTGTAAAATGCATAAATGTACAACTGTAGGATAAATTCAGAAACAGCTACAGATAAAATTAAAAAAAAAAAAAAAAAAAAAAAAAAAAAAAAAAAAAACATAAAACAAACTAAAAAAACTATAAAACAAACTAAAAAAAAAAAAAATCCCCAGAATTAAAATAACATAAATCGCTGTCTTCTAACTAAAATAAAAAAGGGGGGGGGGAGAAACAATGCATTTCATAGAGAAATTATATGTTAAATCAAAAATCCACTAATTCTGAAATTCCCACTGTCAAAACAGAATGTCGAAGCTATATCCTCAATGTAACTTCACGAGCTGCCTCCCAAATAGGAAGGGAAGCTAACAAAAGCCTTTGGGAAAATATGACAAACCATTTGTGCCCAAATTTGACAGCTTCACAGAGTGTTCGAATTCATCACACATGGATATTCTTAGTGAAACTGGATATGAACAGGAAGAAATTAATAGACTGAAGTCACTGTGAAACAATTAAAATAACCAAAATATCCATTCATCGAGAAAATTGATAAAAACACACATGCCATCATAACCCAATACTAAACCACATTACGATGAACACACTTATTTCTAAAAGTCTTAGCTATGTCTTAATTTTCCATTTTTGTACTTACTTTATAAAGCTTTCTGCATTCTTGCTTTAAAGAAAATAGTTCTAGTAGTAAAAAATCCTCTAATTGAAAAAATTTATATTTTTTACACTCACTTTTAAAAAACAACGTAACTGTATAGTAATTATATATATATTTTTGAATATATTTCTTTTTAATTCATTTTTTCATATTTTATTGATATATATTCTTTTACAATTATTTATATATGTATATAAAAAATGCTGCACCAATATTCAGTTGTACTTTGCATTAAATATTTTATATACCACACACGTAAACTAATCAATAGCTTATTTTTCAAATCTATCTATAAATAAACAAGCAGCATAAAAAAAAGAAGAAATTTCATAAATTTGTCTCATAATACTAGAGAATTGTTATAAAAAGCCAAAAAAAAATTATTGCATTACATAACTTGCCAAAATCTTTTTTCCAAGAACAAACAAATAAATGACTAATTTTTTTTTCTATAAGAACACACAAATAAAAACAAATCCATTACAATCATAAAGTTATAAAAAAAAAGGGGAAAAATTTAAATAACTAGATAAAATGTCACAATATAAATTTTATTCTGTTATTTAAATTGTACATGGTGTAATGGCCCATGCCTTTATAAAAAAAAGGATAACACTGAAAAGTAAATAATTTCAAATTTTAGGCATCTATATTTTTTTTCATTCTTTTTTAAAAATTTTTTAGAAAATATTTGCACATAGCCTGACTACTTTGAACCTGACTTTCCAGATTTCCAATCTGAGTGAATTCCGCAAAAATTCTTGGTTCAAATCCTGGTCTAGACACTTTTTAATTCAGTGAAAAAATTACAATTAATAAAATAACTATTATTCTTTCAATTTAATTAAATAAAATTTTGTCGACATTACAAAAGCATTGAACATTGATTGATACAAGATTTTTAGGTCGTGTAAGACAAGACAGTGAAAATGAAGTTTTAAATAAAAATTGATTTTATCTTTTCTTAACAAAAAGGTAAACAGAAATTTTGCATATTTTTAAACTCAAAATGTATATCAAAATTTATTATGAATCACTGAAAACTTTGGAAACATTTTAAAACTATTTAACTATTTTGTTAATTTGCCAAAAGGCATTTTTCAAAGCTTTTACTAAAAAAAATGTAGTTTTCATATTTAGTTATTACCATTACTATGTTACTAAATAAGGTCAATTACATATTAGTTGTCTAATTATATTTTTAAATTCTACATAAGATTTAGAATGAAAATGAGATACAAAATGCAATTTTTACAGCACCTTTTATTTATTTATTAATTTTGCAATATATTTTATTAGAGAATTTACTGAAGATATTTGCCATTTCAATATTTATGTATGTATATGTATACATTTTCATTTAAAGTACAAAATAATTTTTTCAATAGTCGATATTATTACTTACTATAATAAGTTTTTTCAGTAGTCAGTATTTAACTTAATGCATAATTCAATAAATATCAAACGAGATTAACTAAATACAAAAGCATGATTTAAGTGTAAAAACAAGTCTTAGTAACTAGTAATCATCGGAGAAATACAAGAAAGTTGATATGCACCATATAATAAAATGCTAACCATTTAAAATAATAGACCCAATATGCAATTATTACATAATATATATATATAAAAAATGAATGTAAATTAAATTAATAAGTGTAAAAGCAAACTTTCTTTTCCAATAAATTAAAGAGAGATCCATACGTTAAATTATTTGAATGAAGCATTTTTATTAAGTCAAAAATTCTACAGTGAATTTGATGATATAACAAAATAATTAAAATATTAGCAATACAAACAAATTCTTCTAAGTACGATTGGTAGGATACTTCATTCTATTCTGCATATACCCATCTGCTATCTGAAATGAAAACCATAAGTAATGACATAAGATGAAAAACTCACCATAATAGGAAACAAGCAAATACATTACTTTCTAAAAAATTGGTTAAATTTTGAATACTTGAATTCAGTAAGAATGAATCCATTTTAATTGAAGAAAAACATAATACTTAAATTTTTTAGTTATATAATTGTAATTTAATATTTTTTCTTACATGTTTAAAATGAATGTAAATAATGATATGAAACTGCCAGTCTGTAATTTTAAATACCCTTATGTATTATCTCCCCAGTAGCCAAAAAAATTCTCTGAGTATCTGCAACACATATTTCAGGGATAAAGAATAATCTCCTGGTAAAATATTTTTATAACCGAAGCATTAATTACTCGAACAATCACTTGCTTGTAGCATTTATTTTATTTTGTTTATTTATTTTTGCATTAAAGTAACATAATATATAATTAAAGCAGATGTTTCATATGCTAAACATAATATGAAGCCAAAAGAAAGGTTCGATGAAATAATAAATAAAGAAAATCTGTGACAACTATCTTCTGTCTCGAACTTTCTGCTACCAGGATTAACCCTTTTGAGATGATATTCCTTACACAAATTTTATTTGAATGACAATGCTTTTTTAGAATAGTTTATTTTACTGCTGAAGTATGAAAAATTGCTCTAATTAAAAAAGAGAAATATTACATTAATTTACTAATGTTGTCAAATACAAATTTCACATGTGAACACATATAACATTCTAGAAACTTTATAATAAATTTTTCAATTCATTATCAGCAGTGAAGTTACACTTGAAATTATTGAATTTTAATAAGTGATCATCACATTGCTAGCTACGCGTAAAAACAACACATAGTGAAAAGTGTACAAGCTGGGGATCGAATCTGGAACCCTTCGAACAACTCTTCAAGTGCTCCACTATTTAAGCTATGAAGACGAAGTACAGCTTGGCATTTCTCACTCACATTTGGTTGGTAAGGCTATAACTGCAGCACAAGATTGAAAAGTCTTCATAAAACCATAAATCTGTGGCCTAACAATATGTGAAGTTGCTTAGCTAGCAATGTGATGTTTTATTATCAAATATTCAATAATTTCAAACACAATTTCACTGCAGATAATTGAAAAATAATTATAATTGTATATGCATTTTACCGATGCTGGGTTTATTTGTGTCTCATGTTATGCTACAGATTTGTGCGCTCATGAAGACTTTTCCATCTGTTGCTGCAGTTGTAGCCTTACCAACAAAATGGAACATATCAAAACATATGATAAAAATTTATAAAAAAAAATGCCACATCAAATACTGCTATTTTTTAAATAGTAATTTCTACAAAAGTGTTAATTTCTTGCCTTAAAACATCATTCCAATGACTTAGTTCATATCTATAAATAGATTGTTTACTGGAGTTATGGAGTTTCATTCGAATACATTTTTGTTAGGAATATAACGCACTACCTGGTACTGTGTGCACAAGATGCCTGCTACATGGTACTGTAGACAGCAGGAATTCAGATCTAGGTACGTCCGACACAACATTTGCATATAAATTACAGCTGTATTACAGTCGTTGGTTTGAAAGGAAGAGCTCTTCTGTGGGCGCGCAGCACGCTTACTACATGGTGCCATAGGCAGTGGGGATACTATTTGAGATGTGCATCTAAATTAGAGATTAGTTTAAAAGGAGGGGCCTAGTAGTGCATGCTACGGCCTGTTATACAGTGCTACAGGCAATGGGGATATGGTTCGAAGTTCGGTCGGTTCGAGATTTACAAATAAAGATTCTTTTTTTGAGATTTACATATAAAGAGAGCAGGCTATTAGCAGATTAAGCGAGCCATATAATTATTATAATTACTAATTATAGCATTAAAATTATTTTATATTATTAGTTAATAAACTTATTCTGATATTGGTAGTAAGCTAATACTAATATAAGAATAGGATAAATTTATTAACTGGTATTATAAATAATATTAATTGGTAATAAATAGATCAAATGTAATTAAAAAATGTAGCTTAATAAATACATTAAGTGAAAATACACATATATTTTAAAAATATCAAAGTATACAGAAGAAAAACTAAAACCCAGAAAAACCCACAATAACCCGGGTGGGTTGGGTTTTTTGCCAACCCTGAGAACGATGCAATATAGAATTTCAAAATATAAGTTGGGAGTCTTTTTTTTTTTCAGTATATGTATATATATATCAGCGTTCAAAATTGTTGGTGGTCCACTGATCTGAGACCACCGATAATTCAATCGGACCACTAATTTGAAAAATTTAGTGGTCCGCAGGACCAATGCCTTCTTTCAGGCCCTGAGAAAACCGCAACCGATCGCACATAAGATTTTTTATTGTTATTTAAAAAACGATAACAATAAATAAATAATTAAAAAAGCATTCTCAAACAATAGGTCCACTGCTTTCTCTTCCAAGCAATCCTGTTGAATGCCATTCCTTGGCTTAAAAAAAAAATTATGGTATGTAGATTCCCGTCAAATGTCTCATCTGCCAGAAGAGAAAGGAATACGGAGCACTGCACCGCCGTCGTACCAGTTCCGCTTGTCGCAAATGCTCTTCTTCCAAAGTAGCTGGCAATGCAATTTTGCACCAAATGTGTTCACCCTCCTCAAAGGAGAGTTTGCTTGCGTCACTTCGGCTCCTACAAAACCTGTATTGGATTGTGCTGTATTGTAAAGCAGTTCTTCTTTCAAAGCTTTTATTTCATATTAACAAAATTTTCCAGACTCGAAAAAAACGCTAAAAAATTATATAAAAATTAGCAATTTCAAAAATTGCTCACGAGCAAATTTACTACAGTAAAATCTCGTTAACATGAACATGTGAATTACTTTTAGCACGAACTGTTTCCGATTGCCCCGCCCCAGAACTTTAAGCTGTTGTTTCATAGTATGAGGTAGTACTAAAAAATTTAAATATTGAAACAGAAAATTTGACTTTTGAATGGGCATCCTTAGTAAGATCTATTTGAGCCAGTACAAAGGAACCCAAAAAAATGACATGGGAAACTGTTAATTCGGAATTTCATATAGGACATGAAAATATTTTGTCTGCTATTGATGTATTGCGTTCCATTCCTTCGAAATCCGTTTAAGCAGAAAAAGGATTTCGAATCTTAAATTAAAAATGACTGGAGAAACCAATTATTTAATGAAACAGTTTCGGATTTAATGAAAGTTTATCTGGAGACACTAGATATTGAAAAATTTGATCCGATTCCACCAATTACACTCTGGCTATAATCTGGAGAAAAATCGAAAAAAATTTGTATTAAACCTTACAGTCAGTTGAAATAAGTAATGGCAAATAAAATATCTCATTAATAATTTGATAGTTTTTCTTTACGTACTGTTTATTTAATTTTTAGCAAATTATAATTGGTTTATTTTCCAGGGAGGGGGGGGGGGGAGGCCACTCAAAGTGTTAAAATTATTTAATAGAATTTTATGTAGTGGACCAGTAAATTCTCATGATTACTGGTCCTTGGGATGAGTGACTTTTTTTTAGGAATTCTAACGCTGCATATATATTTTCAGACATAATGCCTTCATAGTTGTCTTTTTGTTGTTATAAAGTTATTTGACAAAGATTAGTAGAAATTTATAATTTTTGTACTAGAAAATATTTATGTGAATTAACATTTAATCCATCCAAATTTAAAAACAAACTAATTTTTTTAAAAAAAA
This sequence comes from Maratus speculifer, assembly GCA_964019185.1. Lineage (NCBI taxonomy): Eukaryota > Metazoa > Arthropoda > Arachnida > Araneae > Salticidae > Maratus > Maratus speculifer. Next base: position 347,842,071 of record OZ025296.1, read on the forward strand.
TCCAATGGCTTTTTTGGCCATGTTCAAAGCCGATAACCAAACTTGCTGCAAACATACAAAAATGATATTAAAGGGAGTGCATAGACAAAATTGAGAATATTCTTTTAACTTTGAAAAAAATTTGAATGTTAAAGTGATAAAATTTAATTGTCATTAACAGAGGTAAAATTTAGATACTAGAATGGTATATTAGGTACTTGTCTGTTACAAATATCTTGACCACATTAGAGGAAAGGTTGAATTTTGCATAAAAAGGCAAAAGGCACTTTCTGGTAACCTTTATTTACATTTTAAAATCCCATCAGATTGTTGAATGTTTTTATAAAATAATTATCATGATATAAGGCACACACACACATACAAAAAAAAAAAAAACAGTATTTTAACATCATTTAACACATAATTATATATTATGCAATAAATAAGACATAATAAGGGGCTATACATACATAATATTATCAGCTTTTCATATTTTGGGCTCCCTCCTCTCTTTTAAACATTATCATCCCTTGAAAAAAGCTGGAAAAAAGATATGCAGATCAGACATATTTTTTCATTGGTTGCTGTTTCATTTTTTAAAATTTATTCTTCATAATATTTGGTGCAAAATTTATTATTTTAAAAAATGATTAATGTTAAAACCAAAACAATCTTGAAAAAAAAAAAAAAAAAAAAAAAAAAAAAAATCCACATAAAAAAAGCAGTCAGTTGAAATGATGTAGTGTTTATTTTTCCAAAACAAAATTTTTTATGGATGGTATGAAATCCACACACAAACTTTTTTTCTGAGTAATCTGTCAATATGATGTGTATATGGATATCTCCCTTCCCTTCTCAAAATAATGTCGCTACTTGCTACAAACGACTTATACACACACACACACACATATATATATATATATACTGGACTAGTGCTACATGCTCAATGTTGAATTCAGGGGGTGGCCATTCCCCTCCTGCCAGGGTTGGAAAAAAATCATGATTTTTTTAAAAAAATCAAAAAAATCAGATTTATTTGATTTAAATCAGATTTTTTTGATTTAAATCGGATTTATTTGATTTTTTTAGAATTCTATTTTTAATTATTGTGTTTTTATGTTTTTACAATACATGGAGCAGTTTTTTATAAAAATAACTAAAAAAAGGATAAATAATATTTATAATTTATAAAAATAATATAAGAAATAATTATATAGTTTAGTAAATACTATATTCTAGTTACTGATTGGTACTAAAAATTAAACATCTAGGTTTTAATCTAAAGCCATTCTATTATTTTGTAATTGAATTGTGCACACTAAATAAGAAATAAACTTAAATAGGTTGTAAATGAATTGAAAATGGTAAAATTTAAAAAACAAATTAAATAATCATTTAATGCAAGCTATTTATTAAAGGATAAAAATCACAATTAATTCAATAGTTTTTAAGCAAATAGAAATAAATCAGGGATTTAATTGTTTGAACAAAAGAAGCTTTGTCCACTCCTAATTTATTATGAAGGCTTGAATGAACTAGTCCAAAAGAAGAAAATTGTCTTTCTACTCCAGCAGATGAAGCCACGGCTCTTGTTATTTGATAAATAAATTCAATTTCAATTTTGCTGATTATCTCTTTACCTCCAATTATATAAAAGGACTTCCACCAATCATAATCTGTCATAGTATCTGAAACTTTTTCCTCAAGCAATGGTAATTTTTGGAATGGGCCATTTTTTGCTTGAAAATGTGCTACAGTGGTGAGAAGATTTGGACAATTTTCTTTAATGAATGCCAAATCTTCATTATTTTCCTCTACACTAAGTGAAATTTCATTTCAATTTAAAACAGAGGGACTTAATAAAACTCCAGCAAAACTACAGGCATTAATAGCTTGTTCATATTTTGCTTAAAATTTTGTAATTCTATCTCAGACTTGACAAGTTCTGAAACTTAAAAATCAGGAGATTTTATTTCAGAAATCAGGAGATGTTTTTGTCAATGAAAACTTGTTAATTTGTTGACGTAAACATCTTTAGTAAAAGTTTAAGTTTCAATATTGCTTGGTTATTACTAAAGATTAAAAAGAAATCTATCACGCTTACTCGAATAAGGAAAGTATGTATTCCTTACAAGTAGAACACATTTAAGAATATGATGTTTAGTATGTTTTAACATATTTTTAATTTGACTAAATATTATAAAAACAGGGTTGTTTTGTTACTCATTAACTTATATAAAACTATAGTAAAGATCATAAATAAGTCTTAATAGAGACAAATTATTATTAATTCAATACATGACCATAGCAGGGTTCGTGATTTTTTTGATTTTTTTAATAAAAATCAAAACAATCGGATTTTTTTGATTTAAATCGGATTTTTTTGATTTAAATCAGATTTTTTTGATTTTTTTAAAAATTGCCACACATTATTATTATTTTATGACTTTTTGTTTAATTTAAATAATATAAAGTTTACATACATAGACATGCATATTATAAGTATTATCTATTACTAATATTACACAATTTACATAAATGATTCATATTATTTCAAGGTAAAATTTTAGGCTATGAAAAAAATCTTGACTACACAAAATGCATGAAAAACTACAAATCAGATGTCAAAAATTAATTCAACCTTCAATAGTTTAATTAAAATAAAATACATTTGCAACACATAAAAAATTTAAACAAAATTGGAATTTTTTAACTTTTTTTTTTTTAAGTGTTGACTGAGAAAAATGAGTTCAGTTGCTGCCATCAACAAAATACTTAAGGCCAGAGGACACAAAATGAGATGTCATCAGTAATCGACTGACTTCTCAGTAGTGTTGGAATTTACACAAGAAAATTTTGAATAGCAATGTTATTTTACTTGTGGAATATTTATCATCTTATAAAACAATAACGATTTAAACTCACTAATAAGAACTTGGAATCCCTAAATAAAAATTCAGCCAGAGAAGGAATGCTACAGTGTTGCCGCATCTGGATATTTTTTTATTGGGGGATTCCAAATTCTCATGTGTATGTTTAAGTTTAAAAAGTAATTAATCATAAGTTAATCAGTATGTTCAGTGTTTTATACGATGATTGGTACTCCCCAAATAAAATAAAAGTAAATTGTTATTCAAAATTTTCTAGTGTGAATTCCAACATAATTGAGAAGTAAGTTAATTAGTGAATACCTCACAATTTGTGTCCTCTGGCCTTGAGCATTTCAATGGCAGTGGTTTAACAGTTTTATCTGTTGATTTCTAATTTCTGAAAGTATCAAACCAAAGGCAAAAAACATTTGTTCGATTGAAGCAGATAAATCCATTGCAGTAAAAAGCTAGTTGATCATTAATTCTCTTTTTAGTATGAGCTTTTTCGATAACTGCAACAAAAATACCTTCCACCATTCTAAAGGGCTGAGATCAATTATATTAAATTAAATAAATAAATCAATTGCTGATTCAGATTTTGCTCAAATCCTTATATAGCAGGCTTCACCAAAGTACAGCACATAAAGTCATACAATTTTATTTTACCTCAACTTGCAAAAGTTTTTCTAAATACTAATGAGTAAATATTCAAATATTTAGTATATTTTTGTTTAGATTTCTTTACCGTTGCAAGATTATTTTATAATTTGATTCAAATGAAATTTGAAAACATTTTTTTCTAAACTTTACATTTATTTTACTTTTTTCACTAAGCTTAAGCTTTATCTTTCTGAAAGTTGTTTGATTATATATGGTATATAAAACTAAATTATATTAAAGCACATTATTATGTTTGATTCATTATTATGTTTGTTGTCATCTGAAATTTATTAAAAAATAACTTAAAAGAAAAACTGATTTAAATCAATGATTTTTTTAAAAAAATCAGTTGATTTAAATCGTGATTTAAATAATGATTAAAATCAACCCGATTTAAATCAACGAACCCTGGACCATAGTAACAATAACAAACCTTAAAGATTCATAGTTATAATGAATCTGGGTGTAATTCATCACACAAAACACACTAAAGAACAATTACACCTGTACTAGAGCTTTTCTCACTGAATCATAGCACATTTGATTGTTAAATAACAGAACATTTAAAAAGTATGAAAAATTAGGAGAAATATGTCAAAAATAAGGAGTATGGAGAAACATATGAAAATCAGGAGGCTTGGCAACTCTGCTATCTTTATCTAATACATTTTCTAAACTTTTTACCCAAAAATTAAAAAAATTCGTAAGCTATGATTGAAATTTGACAGTGTAATATGGCAAGTTTTAAAACTTGTTCCTTGCACGTAGTATCCGATTTTTTGGTGAACATTAATAAATTTGTTTAATTAATAACTTGTGAAACAAACAAGACTCAAAAAATTTAATTGCCAAGATTGGCAAACGAAATATGATTTATAAAGTGTTTTTTGTTTTGCCTCATCATCTAAAGTTTATTACAAAAGAACAAACAATTAAAGGATTAGGAGGGGGACACCCGGACTTAACCTGTAACTGCCACATTCTTTCTGATAGCAATCCTGAAAATACCAGAAAAATACCTGTTATTTATTTACACCTATTTCTTATTTCTCTGCTGACTAATTTCAAAAATGAAAAAAAAATTGATTTAAATCAAATGATTTTTTTAAAAAAATCAGTTGATTTAAATCTAGATTTAAATCTTGATTTAAATCGGTTGATTTAAATCATGCCAACCCTGCCTCCAGCAATGAAATGTCCCCCCCCCCCACCAAGTAAATTTCAAATTTTGTTTTCAATGATCAAAATCCCCCCCCCCATATTGCCTCAATAATGCCCTATGAACTCTATAATGCGACTGAAGTCCCTCCTGGAGAAAGGTGTCTGAATTCAACACTGTACTTGCTACACGACAAACCAGGGCTGGATTAAGCACTTCTGGGGCCCGGGGCTACTGGGAATTAAGCCCCCCCCTTACGCTATTGGAAATCTTAAGCATCCTACCACGATACTTTATGTCACTCCCTCCTCAAATACACACACACACACCTTTGTTTTGTTTTATTAATCCTAAAATACAAATCTTAGATTTTGAATATGTATAATGGCAATCAATTTTTTTTTCTTTGTTATCTTTAATGGTGTTTTTAAATTCACCTTTTTCTGCGACCTTTTGACAAAATTTGCGCTTTTCCTGTGATCTTTTTCTGAAATTTGCGTTTTTCCTGCCACTCTTTGACGAAATTCGTGTTTTTTCAGAGATTCTCTGCCAAAATTCATGTTTTTCAACGATTCTTTGACGAAATTCGCATTTTTTTCAAGCGATCCTCTGTAGAAATTTACACTTTATTCGCGTCTCTTTGACAAACTTCGCTCTTTCCCGCGATCTTTTGCTAAATTTGTGCTTTTACCATGATCTTTTCAAGAAATTCGCACTTTTTCTGCCATCCTTTGACGAAATTCGTGTTTTTTTGCGGATTTCTGTCAAAATTCGCATTTTATCGGCAATTTTTTGACGAAATTTGCGCTTTTTCTCGGTTTTTTGTCATAATTCGCTTATTTTCGGCGGCGACACTTTCGGCTCTTTTGACTAAATTTGCGCTTCTCTCGCAATTTTTTTTATGAAATTTGAGATTTTTTTGCCACTTTTTCGCAAAATTCGCACTTTCTTTTCGCGGTTCTTTCTCAAAATTCGCATTTTTTCGGCAATCCTGTGACGAAATTCGCGTTTTTTAGTGGTTCTTTGTCAAAATTCGCTCTTTTTCCACAATCTTTTGACTAAATTTGCGCTTTTTCCCACGAACTTTTCAAAAGATTCTCACTTTTCTGCCGCACTTTGGCAAAATTTACGTTTTTTCGCCATTCTTTCTGAAAATTTATGTTTTTTGGCGAATCTTTGAAGAAATTCGCAATTTTCCGAGGTTCTCTGTCAAAACTCACGGTTTTCCGCGTTCCTTTGACAAAATTTGCACTCTTTCTCGAGAACTTTTCAAGAAATTCTCTCTTTTCCTGCCACACTTTGACAAAATTCACGGTTTTTTTTCGCTATTCTTTCGCAAATTTTGCGTTTTTTTCACGACCCTTTGATGAAACTCGCATTTTTCCGCTGTCCTCTGTCGAAATTTGCATTTTCCCCCGATGATTTGACAAATTTTGCTCTTTTCCCGCGAATTCTTGATTATATTTGCACTTTTTGCGATCTTATAAAGAAAATCGCGTTTTTCCTTCCTCTCTGATGAAATTCACGTTTTTTTTTTTTTACGATTCTTTGCCAAAATCGCGGTTTTTTGGGCCATCCTTTGACGAAATTCGTATTTTTTCCGTGACCTTTCGACAAAATTCATGCTATTTTCGTGACCTTTTTGCAAAATTCACGCTTTTTCCGCGACCTTTTGACGAAATTAACGCTTTTTCCACGGCCTTTTGAAGGAAATTGCGCTTTTCTGCGATCTTGATTAAATCTGTTCTTTTTTTGACGAAATTCGCACTTTTTTACACGACCCTTTTCGTTTCATTTTCATCGCCACCTTTGTTAAACCGGGAAATTTTCATAGATACAGACAACAATGACGTCAAATGGCAATTCAAGTTAAGTTGCAAAAAAAAAAAACGACGATTTCGCGCAGCTCTTACACTTCTGTAATTGTTTTAAACGAAACTTTGGTACAACTTAAGCCTCTGCTGAGGGCCCCTGACTGGTTGAGGCCCAGGGCTGCAGCCCCCTTAGCCCTCCCCCCTTAATCCGGCTATGCGACAAACTACTCTTAGAAGCACTATTACAGTTTCATAACTTGTAGAGCACTACTTCTGATCCTTGCAATTTTTTTTTTTTTTTTTTTTTTGTATATTTTTTCAACAAGGATTTCTCCAAATTAACTGGGAGATCCCAAATAAGGTAACTGCTTATTAAATTTCAAGCATTAATAAACTTAATATAGTTTCTGAGAAATCAAAGGATATAAGAAGCTTGGCACCCCCCTATTTTATAAAAAACACAAAATAATAGCTCCCAATGCTGAAAATGTAGATTAAAAAATAAAAACGGTCGAGTGAATTTGCGAAATACTTCAATAAATTTCTTTTTTGAAATAGTAAACATTAGTATATTTCTAAAAGCAAAACATCATTGAAACTGAAAAATGTATTTTAATTTAAATTTGGAAAGCATATATGAAATTTGAAATCTGCAAAAACATAACAAAAAACATATCGGCAATTTTTTTTATTTTTTTAACGCCATTATTTTAAAACAGTGATAATTGTTACAACTGAAAAAGAATCACAAGTAAATGGTATTATCACTTCTGAAAGCTTTATATTCAATAAATTGTAATACTAAAAAATTGTTTGCACATAGGGGACAGATTATTATAAAATATGTTTGAAAAATTTCATTCTCTCATCAAGGCCTCTACATCAGAAAAGTACTCAAATTCTAAGTCAGAGAAGCATAGGTACAAACATTACAAGTTAAATAAAAGCTTGTGGATAGCTAATCACATTGAAATTTTGAAAAACAAAATTTTGTGATTCAACTCTCATAACATTTATGCTTTTTTATAGACTGGGATAGATTACAAAACACAAATTCATATTCTCACTAACAGCAAAATTTCCAAGTGTGCGACAAATCTTTCAGAAACAAAATAATCTACATGTAAAATATGTTATAAATGAAGTGTTAATTAATCAAACAATCAATTACTTTTAATGTCTTTACTGCATTTTATTCATTTTTATTATTAATAAAATAAAGTTTTAATAATAAATAGCTTAATAAAATAAGCTAGAAAAAGGTAGAAAATGGAAAAAATATCTGCAACACCTACCACCTGTGATGAGTTTTCTCGCAAGATAATGCTAATCCTATGGGGAGGTTATTTGCTAATATCTCACCTGCATTTCAATTTCGACCTCTTTTTTTTTCTATTGGATAGATGCAGGGTTCGTTGATTTAAATCAGCTTGATTTTAATCATGATTTAAATCACGATTTAAATCAATTGATTTTTTTTAAAAAAATCATTGATTTAAATCAGTTTTTCTTTTAAGTTATTTTTAAATAAATTTAAGATGTAAACAAACATAATAATGTGCTTTAACATAATTTAGTTTTATATAATATATATAATTAAACAACTTTCAGAAAGATAAAGCTTAAGCTTTGTAAAAAAGTAAAATAAATGTAAAGTTTAGAAAAAAAAAGCTTTCAAATTTCATTTGAATCAAATTATAAAATAATCTTGCAACAGTAAAGAAATCTAAGCAGAAATATATTAAATATTTGAATATTTACTCATTAGTATTTAGAAAAACTTCTGCATAGTCAAGGTAAAATAAAATTGTATGACTTTATGTGCTGTACTTTGGTGAGGCATGTTATATTAAGATTTGAGCAAAATCTGAATAAGTCATTTATTTATTTATTTTAATTTAATATAATTGATTTTAGCCCTTTAGAATAGTGGAAGTTATTTTTGTTACAGTTATCGAAAAGGCTGATACTAAAAACTTAAAGAATTAATGATCAACTAGCTTTTTAATGCAATAGATTTATCTGCTTCAGTACAATAAATGTTTTCTGCCTTTGGTTTGGTACTTGGAGAAATTAGGAATCAACAGATAAAACTGTTAATCCACTGCCATCGAAATGCTCAAGGCCAGAGGATTCAAATTGTGATGTATTCGCTAATTGACTGACTTCTCACTAGTGTTGGAATTCACACAGGAAAATTTTGAATAGCAATTTACTTTTATTTTGTGTAATATTTATCATCTTATAAAACACTGAACTTACTGATCAACTTATGATTAATTACTTCTTAAATTTACTGATTTGTGATCCCCCAATAAAATAAACCAGCCACATGCAGTAACACTGCAGCATTCCTTCTTTGGCTGAATTTTTATTCAGGGATTCCTAGTTCTCATTAGTAAGTTTAAATAGTTATTGTTTTATAAGATGCTAGATATTCCACAAATAAAATAAAACTGCTATTCAAAATTTTCCTGTGTAAATTCCAACACTACCGAGAAGTCAGTCAATTACTGACGACATCTCAATTTGTATCCTCTGGCTTTAAGTATTTTGATGGCAGCAATTAAACTCATTTTTCTCAGCCAGCACTAAAAAAAAAAAAAAAAAAAAAAAAAAAAAAAAAAAAAAAAAAAGGTAAAAACTTAGTTTGCTTCCAATTTTGTTTAAATTTATGTGTTGCAGATATTTTTATTATAATTAAAGTACTGAAGCTTGAATTAATTCTTGACATCTGATTTGTAGTTTTTCATGCATTTTGTGTAATCAAGATTTTTTTTTTCATAGCCTAAAATTTTACCTTTGAAATAATATAAATCATTTATGTAAATTGTGTAATATTAATAATAGATAATACTTATAACATGCGTGTCTATGTGTGTAAAATTTGTTATTTAAATTAAACAAAAAGCCATAAAATAATAATATTGTGTGGCATTTTTTAAAAAATAAAAAAAATCTGATTTAAATCAAAAAAATCCGATTTAAATCAAAAAAATCCGATTGTTTTGATTTTTATTAAAAAAATCAAAAAAATCACGAACCCTGGATAGATGAGATGCACCTCTACATCGCTCTTCTTTAACTTTTTCGATTTTGGCAGCATATATGTTTTATAAAATTATTTTTACATTCAAAGCTGGTTCTGAATATGAAAGGGTCATTATAAAAAAATCTGCAACTAAAATTGTTAAAAAAAGCGATGTAGAGATACATCTCAGCTATTTATTACCAAAAAAATAATAATAAATAATAAAATATAACACACAGCATAATTAGGTTTTTTTGCATTATGTATAGTTTTATGCACCATTTTGGCATTTTGTGAAACTCAGTGACCAAAAATAATCCTGGGTAACCCAATTTTTTGAAAAGTGACAATTAACGAAAGCATAGTAAACAGTGTGGTTTACAGTTTACTTTATAGTTAATGCTCAAAGGGTATACCGACAATTAAAAGTATTAAACATGACAATAAAATGGGATTAAATGAGCATGATTTACCCCAGATATATGTGGCAATATTTGATCAATTTCTTTGAATTATTTAAAATAATATAAGAAATTTCAAGACTATTTTTTAATAGCTAAAATAATTTATATAATTGAACCAAAGAGAGAAAAAAGAAAAATATTTTAGATTTAAGTTGTGACAAAGATCTTAGAAAAAATGTGCCATAAGACCAAATGTTATTTTACAAAAACTTAGCAAGCAGTTTCAAAATATCCCCCCCCCCCAAAAAAAAAAGAAAAAAAAAACTAAAAATTGTACAATTAAATGATGAATTCTAAACAAGCTAGTTTTGAGTATCTCTATGATTATTTTTTTTTTCCATTTTGGTAAGGAAATTTTCAAAAACTGAAGAGTATTGTGATCAAGAATTATTTGAAAAAGCTGTTGAGATCAGGAATTACCTGGGCTGACGGCTGACCCTAGATTAAATAGATATGTACTACATAAAATGTCATATCCGCAAACTACTTGGAACCAAGCTGTACAGATCAGTAGCCTTTTATTCATGGACATTTACATTACTAAAATTTAATATATTTATAAAAAATGTGTCCTCAACTTTCAACAGTAAGAGGTTTGATTCACAAAACGACATTTCGTCAGCAAAAGGCCTTTTTTTTTTTTTTTGCAAAATTTTATTTAACAAAAGGAAAGCTTTCAGAAAAATTTTAAATAATATGAAATGTGAAACACAACTACAAGATTACCAGAAAAGGAAAATTTAGTAGATAGTCTTACATGTTAATAAAATTTCAAGGCGATGTGTGTGTGTGGGGGGGGGAGGTATTAAGAAACTATTAAAAAAGAAAAAATAAACTATGATTTAATAATCTCCTGTATTTTTTGTAAACTAATAAGGATGATCTATAATTTTTGCATGTTTTCAGATTCATTAATTAAAAAAATTCTGGGGAACATTAGTAAAAAAGATCTCTGGATACATCTAAAGGTGCATTTCAATATTTTTAAAAAAATAGATGAATGCATTTTGTCAATTTTAGAACAGGCATGGTTATTTAAATATAGAATAGTTATATAGTATAGTATAATATAGTTATTTAAAGGCACAGCCTTTAAATAATAGCATAGAGAAAACACTAGTTTATATGACTATGCATATATATATATATATATATATATATAGAGAGAGAGAGAGTAGACTCCAGCTTGGGACCAGAGGTTGTACAGATTTTAGAATTTTGTGTATTTCTGGTCATTGCTTTGTTTACATTTTTTAAACAGTCATTTAAATGTAATTAACATAAAATATTAAAATAAATAAGTAATAAACTAAAATAATAAAATATTGGATAATTTTTGAAATGATTAAAACATTAAAAGCAAAAATCAAATTAGTAATCAATAATATGATATATTCATTAAAAAGATTAAATGTATTTTTATTAAATTATTCAATGAAACATGTACCTTATAAAGGTACCTGATTAATTCACATCAAAATTTTAAAATAGGGAAGTTTTATTTCAGGTTTAGCTAGACTTAACCAAAAAAGCTTGCTTAATACATGAATATATTTGATAAGAAGATTGTGATTATCAATGATATCAGCAAACCTGAAATTATTCTAGAAATTAATGTATTCTTCTTTCATGAAAAAACATAAATTCAAGTAACATTAACAAAAATTACAAATTAAAAAATATATGGAATTCATGTAAAACTAAAAAAAGTCAAATCTTGTTCATATATCTGAACTGAATGTTTCATTGTTTACATCTGTAAATTATGTGCGGATTTTAAAGTGTTGCAGATTTGAGGGCGTCTATTGTATGTATATATATTCATTTTCCCCAGTTTCAAATATCTAGACTCGCAAAGATTTTAACCAACATAAGATAAAAGTAAAAACAAGATAAACATGTTAGTAATGAACACTAATAAGAAATTTCTTTTTAAATTACTTTTTATGCAATAATTACATTATTAGAATCCGGATTTTTAAATACATTAATCTATCTAAAGAATATAACCAATCTCACATCTATATTATGCTGTGTAAATCAAAATTTATTTACAATAACAACAAAAAAAACGGCGCGACTGGTTTTAAACCCTTACCCAAAACAGTGAAACAACTAACCTTAAATACATGAAAAGGGAAAAGCAATTAGATACATGGAAAGGGAATTAAAACAACATACACGAAATTTACAAAATGAGTAATGGTACTTACTTTTTGGCAGTAGAAATCTTGGAACTTCTTTGCCGTTCGAATTCGATTTGGCGCCATTGCAAACGCAATTCCACACTTCCGCTCCTGCTAAGGCTCTTGTTTACTATTTCCCGTAGATGCGCAAATGCGTGCGCGTGGGCACTGGTACAACACACAACTCACTGGTGTTCTGGGCACTTTCATAGCTCAGCTCCCGTTATAAACTGTGAGATTTCATATTCAAATTATGCATCGAGTAAAAAGCCTTGGTCTATAAACGCGTGTCTTCAGTTAAATAATATGAATTTGCAAATTTGTTGTCTGAACAAACACAAATTTGGCTGCATGAACTAAATTTTTTTGATTCTGACCGAGCATAAGTTAAAAAGTCGGACTGTGCCCTCAGCGCCGTGCGAAAGAGGAGGGGGGGGGGAGGCGGTCGCCCCGGGCGCGAAAATTTATGGGGCGCTAAATTTATATTACCAATGTCATTTTGGCCTATTATAAGAAAAAGTTGTAAGAGAGGGTTCCAAATTCTAGCTTTACCTCGGGCGCAATTTCCTCTTCGCACATTCCTGCAAGCCCCGGCCAGTATAAACGATGAAAGTGTGGTCCGACGGAATTTTTACTAAACATAAATTGTTTACGCCTGTATAGTTATTAATAAACAATTGTAATACGAGGAGAAATTCTGGCAAAATACACTAATTTTACATTTATATAAAATTTATAGATTTCATTTATGAAAAAAGCGCACGCAATCTTTTTTTTTATATATATAATTTTTATTTGTATGTAGCTGACCTATCTAATACTGTTAATCTATATTCCATGGCTCGGACACTTAAAAATCTGAAAAATGCTAAATACTAAAATCATTTAAGATGAGATCGCACAATCAGTGTTGAATATAGGGGGTGGCCCGGAACAGTAAGATGTCCCCCTCCCCCCCCCCCAAAAAAAAAATATTTGGGATTTTCTGTTTTCAATGGTAAAAAAGTGCAATCCCCTCTTTCTCTCCCCCACCCCGGAACCACAGAAATCCCTCTCGAAGAAAATTGTCTGAATTAAACACTGAGCACAATAGAGAAGAAAATTGCATTATAGACAGGTTATTATTGGTACATCGTCCTTGTAAATGTAGTAATATTTCTGTTATATTTCTTTTGCATAGTTAAAAACATTTACTGTTTAAGAAAGGATTACATCACAGCAGGGATGTAGTGGAGGGTATACGCAGCGCTGTGCGAAATGGGGCGCGAAAGTTTAGGGGGCGCCAAATCTATTATTAACGTCATTTTCGGCCTGTCACAAAAAATATTGAGGGGGGGGGAATGGAAACTTTGCCCAGGGCGTAGTTTTCTTTTCGCACGCCCTTGGGTAAACGGGGGTACACCCCGGGCCATCCCTTAAATTCAACACTGGCTTAAATAACTGAATTTTTTTATAATCATGTGGCCAGCGATTAATTAATGGAGTGGCTCTGGAAACCTCCTTCCATTCTTCTTCCTTCCGGTTACTCAATGTGTCTACCTCCTCCCCTCCCCCCCAAAAAAAGTTTTGAAATTTGAAATTTTTTTATTTTTTCTGAAAGTTTAATCACCCTCCACAGAACTTAAGAAATCCTTTCCGGAGAGAAATATTTGAATTCAACTGAACGTGCCCTTCACCACAATGCGTTTTCATGTGTTCTATTATACGTTGTGCGTTGCATTTGCGGTTAATGCTTTGGGAAAGTACAGCTGACACGCCTTTTGTTACACAATCTGAAACACTTGGGAATGGATTAAACACATTGGAAACACATCTTGACACCTATGGCGTTTAGTAATGTGTTGCATAGTGAGTAGAATGTGTTTCGGGGATTTGCAGTGTACAGAACGGACGGGCACATAAGCTCTCAGGCTATGATAGCCTGTGAGCTAACAAGTATAAGATTCGAACTATTCAATTAGTATATGCAACAAAGCAAACGGGAAACTAATGATTTTTTTCGGGGGGGGGGCGATATGTAATGCCATTAGGACCGAAAATAATCACTGTTATAAAACCCGTATAAACCAATCATAATAGCAGTTAGAAACGCAAAAAATTCAGATGCTTAGAAAGTTTCAGTCTAGACAGAATGAGAACGTACGCACATACTTTCTGGTATTTCAAGTAGAAGAGTTCATTACGTACGCAGATACGTCGTGGATCGTAAGGGGTTAAAGATAGGTAATAATATGCAAGCAGAAAATATCCTGTATAATTTAGTAACAAAAAATAAAAAGTAAAATATTTTGTATTTATTATTATTAAAAAAAATGATAAACTTGTGGTATAATACATTGTTTATCTTTAATCCGAAAAAAAATGAGGTACAATGTTGACGTGCAAGCACATAATTTTCAACCAAAGGTCTTATATGTTGTGTACACATACTTCATATTATAGAAAAATACAGATAATTTTAATGTCAAATAACTCATTAATGTTTCTTCAGCAAATTTTTCCTTACTTTTCTTCCAATTAAAAGCAATAGTTATGGAGTGAGTCGGTTCAGTAATAAACAAAAGCAATGTGAACGATAGTAATTGAAGTAAATTTTGTGTGCAAAAGCAAAAATTGGAATTATATCGGAATTTAAAACGTATATTTAATTTTCCTGTAATATAATTAATTTTCGCATCTTATAATAGTATCGCCAAATAAAAAAAATCAAATAAATAAAGAAATAAAAATTTTCGCCTTCATATTTTTTTCAGTTAAATTACAATAAATAAAATACGTTTTTATCCATTCACTGCACCGTGTGCCACATCTGGCACATATATTAAAAAAAAATGTAATTATCATTATGTGCCATGAATTTGGTTAATATGATATCTATGCCTAATCAAGAAAAGTTCAATTAAAGGGACATTTATTTTGTTCATGTCCGATAGCTGCATTTGATAAAAAAAAAAAAAAAAAAAAAAAAAAAAAAAAAATAGAATTTCTTTTCCGGAAACAAAAAAATTTCAATCAATCTATTAAAGCAAAATTTGCTTCCGTTATTTTTACTAAATACTTAAAAATATAAATATAAAAAATGCTGCAGAGTGATAAACAGATAAAGTTTATTAATTTAAGTTTATTTAGTTGCAAAATATAGCAGTGCGATGTTTTAAAACCCCAACTGTGTACATGGGATACACGCGATAAAATATAAAATTTTAGATGAAAATTTGAAAATTAAGTTTTTTACTACTTTTCCATTATCAGGCCGATATATAGATTTTAAATAGACTTTTAATAAAACAGAAAAAGTCGTGAAGTAAAAGGTAAATGCTAAAATACTGTTAAAACTTGACGTATATTTATGTGATTAACCTGAA
This sequence comes from Maratus speculifer, assembly GCA_964019185.1. NCBI lineage: Eukaryota > Metazoa > Arthropoda > Arachnida > Araneae > Salticidae > Maratus > Maratus speculifer. Next base: position 347,857,599 of record OZ025296.1, read on the forward strand.
GCAATCACCTAGGCTTTCAAAATAAAAAAAAACTTTGCGTATCAGCTGTGAAATGCTATAAACACAGCATAAAACAAATATATTTTTTTTTTCATTGAATAGAGTGTCTACTTGAACGAAAACTTCCTTTTTCAGATGACAGCATAGATTTCAGACGTTTCCCCTAGATACTTGGTTCAAGATAAAAAGAATCTTAGCTCGTCGTTTCATCTTTGATTCTCATAGATCTTGAGCAATTTGTATCTTTTATGACCAATGAGAATGCCCCATAACACAGCAAAGTAACCGTTTTCTATAAAAGCGGTGAATTGACGCTGCAGTAAATGGGTGGAGTTTTTAAGTGTACTCTTACTATTATTTTCTAAAAATGAAATGAAACATAATAAAAGTAAAACTAGAATGCTGAAATAATTATGTGTGATAAATAATACAAAGAATTACAATAATACAAAGAAATTGATTAGAGCTCAACAGTGTGATGTCACAGACAACTCAACCTCGCATTTCCACGCAAACTGGGTCAAAACAAACCGAAAGAGGTTAGAGATGCACTGTATACCATCGAAAAGGCTTTCAACATGAAATCAGATATCGTTCAAAGGCTGAATTCATTGGACTGGGTGAAGTTTTTAAAGCGATCCGCAAGTGTTTGGGACGAATTGTAACTTGTTTAAATCAGTTTCAGGGTTAAATTTTTAGCTTCGCGATAAAACAACACATTTCATCTCCATCTTTTTCGAACTCTGTGGTTTGTTTTGACCCAATTTCTGGAATTGTGACGTCACCACAGATGAACTCTATTTAGCTGTATTAGTCAAGCTGAGAAAATTAAAATTTAGCAAAGTGGTCAAAAGTATAAACATTATTATCAGAAAATTATTTGAAACATGTTTCACAAACAAAGTGTTTTTCTGATGTATGCGTTCAGAGCAGGGTCGTAGCTAGAAGCGAATAACTTGGGAGGGAGGCTCAAAAAAATGTAGGAAGGGGGCGGTTCAAATTTTTTCAATCTCTCTCAGATGCAGAAAGATAATGAGTGCATATTCACACTGTAGGTACTATATTACTCATTAAATTGTTTGTAATAATTTCTAATAATGTTAAGAAAAGAACAGGATAATGAAAAATTAGAGTGTATAATGAGTGTAATATTAACAACATCATGTTAGCTTCACATGTTTCCATATGTGAAGCTAACGTTGTGAAAGCTAAGCATAGGATGAGCAAGTGTCGAAACATTTATTTTAGTTACCATTTAGTATTTCTGCAAAACTGAGAAAGGTCCTGAAAACTGAATTAGATTTTTGGACAGAAATTCGTTTGGATTTTCAGAACAGAAATTCATTGAGGGACCTTGGAATCTTTTCCAGCGTAAACTCAAAATATTTTAGGAAGGGGGTTGAGCCAGCCCTTTAGCTACGGCCCTGGTTAAGAAAAACGGATGGCTTCTTAGAGAATGCTTATCATTAAATCCTTTGGAACACTTTTCACAAACAAAGGGTTTTTTCACCTCTTGTGAATCAAGCTATGTCTTTTTAAGATGTTGTTTAAGAGAAAATGTTTTAGAACACACTTCACAAACAAAGCGTTTCTCTCCAGTATGTGTCAAACGATGGGCTTTTAGATTACTATTCCAAGAGAATCCTTTGAGACATATTTCACAAACAAAGGGTATGTATCCACCCGTATGTATCAAGAGATGGCTTTTTAGAGCATCCCTATCAGAAAACCCTTTGGAACATGTTTCACAAACAAAGGGTTATTCAGCTGCATGTGTCAACAGATGGCCTGATAGACTACTCTGATAAGAAAATGCTTTGGAACATATGCCACAAACAAAAGGTTTTTTGCCAGCGTGCATCAACAGATGGCTTCTTAGTGTATTCCTATCAGAAAATCTTTTGGAACATATTTCACAAATAAAGGGTTTTTCACCTGTATGTGTTAGCATGTGTCTCCTTAATTGATGATTCTGGGAAAATGTTTTGGAACATGTTCCACAAATAAAGGGTTTTTCTCCAGTATGAATCATCATATGTCTTCTTAGACTGTTAATAACGGAAAACCTTTTAGAACATACACTACAAATATAAGGTTTTTCTCCTGTATGAATCAAAAGATGTGTTTTCAAATAACCTTTCTGAGAAAATGCTTTAGAGCATATTTCACAAACAAACTGTTTCTCTCCGGTATGAGTCAAAAGATGGCTTTTTAGACTACTATTCCTAGAAAATCCTTTGGAACATATTTTACAAACAAAAGGTTTTTCTTCTATATGTGTCAATAGATGGCTTCTTAAATTATGCTCATCAGAAAAACGTTTAGAACATGTTCCACAAACAAAAGGTTTTTCTCCTGTATGAATCAACATATGTCTTTTTAGATTGTTAATGGTGGAAAACTCTTTAGAACATACTCCGCAAATAAAAGATTTATCTCGTAGATGAGTCAAAAGATGTGTTCTTAGATTATTATTCTGAGAAAATGCTTTGGAACATACTTCACAAACAAAGGGTTTTTCACCTGTATGTGTCAAGATATGTTTTCGTAGATTACTGTTACAAGAAAATCTTTTAAAACATATTTCACAAACAAAAGGCTTTTCTCCTGTATGTGTCATCAGATGGTTTCTTAGATTATGCTCATCAGAAAACCGTTCAGAACATGTTTCACAAACGAAAAGCTTTTCTCTTGTATGTGTTAGAAGATGCTTTCTTAAAGTACTCTTGTCAGAAAATTCTTTGGAACTACTGTCGTAAAAAAGAGTTTCTTCATCTGCATGAGTCAAGATATGCTTTCTTAGATGATGTTTAAGAGAAAATGTTTTGGAACATATTTCACAAACAAAGGATTTCTCTCCGGTATGCGTCAAGTGATGGCTTCTGAGGTTACTACTCTGAGAAAATCCTTTGGAACATATTTCACAAACAAAGGGTTTCTCTCCTGTATGAGTTAAAAGATGTTTTCCTAGAGTACTCTTATCGTTACATTGTTTGGAACATATTTCACAAACAAAGGTTTTCTTCCTAGCATGAGTGAAGAGATGGCTTCTTAGAGTGATACTCTCAGAAAATCCTTTGGTACATATGTCACAAACAAAAGGTTTTTCATGTGTCATGAAATGGCTTCTTAGATTACTCCTGTTAGAAAATCCTTTGGAACATATTTCACAAACAAAAGGTTTTTCTCCTGTATGCGTCTTGAGGTGGCTCCTTAGATTACTAGTCTGAGAAAATCTTTTGGAACACCTTTCACAAACAAAGGGTTTATCGCCTGTATGAATCAAGATATGTTTTTTTAAACTATCCTTCTGAGAAAAAGCTTTGGAACATACTTCACAAACAAATGGTTTCTCTCCAGTATGAGTCGAGAGATGTTTTTTTAGAATACCATTCCTAGCAAAGGTCTTGGAACATATTTCACAAACGAATGGTTTCTTTCCACTATGAACCGAGAGATGTCTTCTCAGATTCCTATTCTTAGTAAATGTTTGGAAACATATTTCACAAATGAAAGGTTTTCCTTCTGCATCAATGGAATCAGCATTTTGAGAAAGAAATTGCGATGGTTTCTCTCCTGTAATCGATGACATTTTTCTTGAATGAAAAAGTTTTGTTTCACATGATACCAAGAACTTCTTTTAAGTATCAGCAAGAAGAGATTGTTGCCATTTTCATCCAACTAAATGAATTACTGAAATTGAGTAAAAAAAGCTTCATTTTACTTTGAATCTATAAACAGAAAGAAAAATTGTAAACACATTTTTTTTCTCTGTATTAAATTTTAACTAAGAATTTCATCAAAAATATCAGATTTTTCAAGTTTTATTACTTCAGTGCAAAATTCATACATTACAATTGCAGGGGATAGCTGAAAACTGAACAAGTAAATTTATTTACAAAAGTTTGTAAGGGGGTCAGACAATGGTTGATTCACTGCACTTGTGTGTGTCCCAAATCATTTGATGAGAGAAGTGTCCCACCCCTTGTTACAGTCTTGCGCCCCTCAGTGCGCAAGACTAACAATTTTTAAGAATAGGGAAAACACTAACAAGGATTGAAATGATAACATGATGAATGATTAATTCAACACATAAATTTTCAAAAATTTATCACACAAAGAAAAAAAAGTTATACGATACACATGAGTGGCATATCACAATAAATGCACTGTTATACTAGATTAAGTACTGAAACAATATATTTCAGAGTTTGCATAAAGGAAGAAAGAAAATTCATTACTCAAAGGATACATCTCTAGCATTCCGCTTACGAATTCTTCCGTCAAGCAAAAGTAAATTAACTGTTCTTACTGTATTATCCCTTCTGTCAAAAACTTGAACTATTCTACTGACGGTACATTTTGGTAGAATATCTTATCAGTATCATGTTTGGAAATTATATTTCCTCAACTTGCTCTTATCACTTATTTCAACTTATCAATCTTTCCGCCTTAACAATTAACTTCTTTGAATTGAACCGATTAATTCCTACTCAGTAACTTAATTCTTCAGGCGTGCCTTTATTGAAAGTTTATTTTGAAATAATCATCTCTGTTGTTACTTACTTTGACTACTGTTATTAACCTCTCTAATAAAGTTTTAAGCCATTTTCTATCTCTAGTCCAACTCTCCATATACAGCCAACTCTCGTTAATTCGAACTCGTCCGGACCACAAGAAATGTTCGAATTATCCGAAGTTCGAACTATAGGAAATATGAAATGAAACCATGCTTAATAGGATACTATTACAAAGGAATCAATGTTACGGTGTTTTTTTAATTTATTCCGTCTGTTATCATCATAATATGACTTAATATTAAATTAGAATGTATAAATACATAAACTAATTAAAAGATTAGAAACAAGCATAATGGAAGAAAAATTTAAAGCGTCACTGACGGACAGATGGGGCACTGAGAAAGTGGATATCAAATACATTGGTTTATAAGTATACTCGTTCGGAGCAATTTTCGCAAAAATCAAAGAAAGATATTCGAATGATCTGAAATCCGTGAGAAAGAAAAGAAAAATGAAAAATCGGAATTCTCGAAAGTTCGAATGAAACGAAGTCAAGAGAAAATGAGTTCGAATTAATGAAAAATTTTAACGTTATTCTGCCATTGAAAATTTCGGGACTTCATGTTGAGTTCGAATTAAGCGAAGATTCGAATTATCCGATTTCGAATTAACGAGAGTCAACTGTTGATTTGGTTTATGGCTTACAGAAACGACATATTGTTTACATTCTGATTGATCTTTTAAGACGCAACACTAGTCGCTGAAAAAGACCCGGATGATAATGTTAAGCCAATGGAGGTGTTCTTTTCAAATATCTCGCTCCAATTTTAATATTGTTACTGGATTCTTTTTGCATAGGTGTTAGATGAGGACGATCTACAACCTGGCTACTTTTTACTTTTTTGATTTTGTTATTATATTTTTCATTTTATGATAGTTTAAATTTCAGAACCTGTTCAGAAATTTAAAGTAATTTTTTAAGAAAAATAACACCAAAATCGAATAAAAAAGAATATTGCCCAGTTAAACTGGTGGCATTGAGCTCACAGGCTACGCATACTAATTGTGCACACTACAGCCGTATATTTTCTAGGGTTAATTCCGTTCGAAAAAAAAATTAAAGGAGGGGAAACAACTCCCCCCTTTCCCCTTTTTATACTTAATCATTGAACCCCTTAAACTAATCAGAAACGTGCTTTATCATATAAAAAATCTATATCCAAAATTCAGAGCAAATCGGAAAAACCTTCTTAATAAAAACCAATTTATATAATTTAAGAGGAGTTATCCCCCCCCCTCTTTAACACTTAACCATTAAACTTCAAAAACTATTCAAAGATTTGAACGAAATTTGATAATTCTGCAGGAAAAATAACTTTATATAAATTAAGGGGAGGGGCATTAGAACACCCGTTCCCCGTGTTTATACTTATCCAATAAACACCAAATACCAATCACGGAAACGGCTCATCAAAATGATCCTAATATCTAAATTTTGAAAGAAAACTGATAATTCTGCATGAAAATCCCATTTATATTAACTAAGGGGAGGGGCATGATCCCCCGTTCCCCCTCTTATACCTATCGAATGAACTCCAAAAACTAATCAAGGAAGCGCCTTGTCAGGATGTACCTACATACAAAATTTCAAGTGGATCGGATATTTTTTTCATGAGTTATCGCGTTACGCACGTACATACATAGAGAACGGACGGGCACATAAGCTCTCAGGTTATGATAGCCTGTGAGCTAAAAAGTAAAAACTAGCCCGGTTGTAAATCATCCTCAGCTATCCTATGCAGAAAGAATCCTGTAAAAATATTAAAATTGGAGCGAGATATTAGAAAAGAACTCCCCCACTGACTTAACATTATCATCCGGGTCTTTTTCATTGTTGCGTCTTAAGACATAACACTAGTCGACTAAAGTAAAACTGATGTGTGTTCGCCAGTAGACAATGGATGGTATAAGTAGTCCGATATCGTTCGCATTGTGAAACACACCTTTCTGAGAGTAGGCAGTGACGTGTATTCAGAGCGGGATGAGAAATTAAGTAACAGTTCCAGACATGAAAAATTCATAGACCGATCATACATTTGTATGACAACTTCGCATCTTTTAGACTTCTCTTTGTACAGTCAAGAATCGATAATCCGCACACCCATTATCTGCAAATTTCTATAAGTCGCATTTCTTTACGAACGTAAACAGTGAGGAAAATTTACAAATTCGTGATCCCAAAATGATTTTTTTAAAACAAACAATAAAAAATTTAAAAAGGAAATAAAACATATACTTTTTTTTTAAATACAGCTCTTTTATTTTATTAAGAGTAAAAAACAAACTGCATTAGAGAACATACGTACATTTTTATTTAAATGCACGTTTATATCAATTTTTTTTCTATAAAATAACATTAAAAAGGCATTTTTTGAGATAGCCTATTAAATTAATTATTAGATTTCATATTATATCTTTTCATATTATACTTATTAGAATTAAAATGCGGTATAGGAATAATAAAAAGATGTATAATCCACAATACTCTATAATCTACAATATTCCATAATCCATCCACACAACCGGCCCCTCTTGTGCGGATTATACAATTTTTGACTGTAGTTTCATTTTCTTTTAATTATATTATTTTTGAGTGTATTTTAACTGAGTGATGTTTATTGCTTATCGTCAGTTTGCTGCCATGAAGATCTCGAATAGTCTTTTAAAGAAAGAAGAAGATTGGTTTCACCAATACAGATAAATTTCCGGCATGATATTTTATGATAATGAATGTGTATTTTAAACGATATATTGAAAATATATCGTTTATATATATTGATAACGATTGATATATAAACGATATCGTAATATATATTGATTATATAAACAGATATATTGAAAGGATTAAAGAGATACTAATATAGTAGACTCCTTCAAATCCGCAACTCTCTAAAATCCGCGCATAATTTACAGACGTAAACAATGAAACATTCATTTCAGATAGAGAGAGAAAATTGAACATTTTTAGCATTACATCCATTCCACACATATTTTAATTTGTAATTTTTGTTAATATTACTGAATTCAAGTTTTTGCATGAAGGAAGAATAAATCTTCTGAAAAAATTTAAGAATTTGCTAATATCAATGGTCATCACAATCCTCTTACCCGATATATTTACGTATTCATCAAGTTTTTAGCATTTTTCAACAAAGTTTAAAAGTGCTTATGAATTCGATTTGTCTGGCTGTTTGTACGCACTCTAACTCACGTAAATATACTCGAATTGTCATGAAATTTTTAGAAGTTAATGACGTTTACCCGAGCACGAACCCTATTGAAAATGAAGTTTCTGCCACGATTAGTTTATTTATAGGGACAGTGAAAAGTTTTCCATTACATTACGGCCTGTGGGGAAAAATCGTTTGAAATGAATATTAAACAGCGTTCGAAATCCTTGGTGGTCCGCTGGTCCGAGACCACCGATAATTCAATAGGACCACCAATTTGAAAAATTTAGTGGTCTGCAGTGCCTTTTTTCAGGCCATGAGAGAACCGCAATTGATCGCACATAAGATTTTTTTTATTTCAGTAGTGCCGCGAACGCGCTGTAGCGCGTAAATTACGCAAAAAATCTGCGACGGAAAGCAAAAAAATAGCTCTTGCGCGTCCCACGAGACGCGTAATTTCGTTAAAGAATCGCGAAAAAATGACAAATTTCGTTAAAAAATCGCGAAATAATGATTAATTTCCGGCAAATTTTTTCAAACAATTCTCGAAAAAATGGCTAATTTCATTCCAAAACCCGAAGAAAAAGGCAGATTTCTTCAAAAGATCGCGAAAAAACGGCACATTTCGCCCAAAATAGCGATAAAACGGCAAATTTTGTCAAAAAGAATCGCGAAAAACGGCAGATTTCTTCAAAAAATTGCATAAGCAGATTTTTTGAAAAAATCGCGAAAAAAGACAAATTTTGTCCGAAAATTGCGATAAAACGGCATAATTTGCAAAAAAATCGCAAAAAACGACAAATTTTGTTAAAAAATCGCTAAATAACGACTAATTTCGGGCAAATATCATCAAACAATTCGCGAAAAAATGGCTAATTTCATCCTGAAACCCAAAAAACGGTAGTATTCTTCAAAAAATCGCGAAAAACGGCAAATTTCGTCCAAAAATCGCGATAAAACGAAAAATTTTGTCAAAAAAATATAGCGAAACACGGTATATTTCGTCAATAAATCCCGAAAAAACAAAAGATTTCGTCAAAATAGAGCAAAAAACGGAAACTTCGACAAAAAAGCACTAAAAAAAGTGTATGCCGGGAGAGAATTTTCCTGTTTAAAAAACTAATTTTCCTGCTTCAAAATTGTTGTTGCTGCTCCAAAAACTGATTTTCCTGCTTTCCAATCGGTTTTTTTATTGTTCCAAATCTTTCTGCGTGAATGTGACTCCTGAAAGCACCATTTCATTAAGCAAAGTACTCATTTACTCATTTCAACAAAAATATCCCTTTTTTCAGCAAAAATGTCTTTTTCAATAAACCTGTCATGCCCTATTTTAAAAGAAATGCAAACAATAGTGATACTTGTTATCTTCTACACTCAAATAAGCATTATTTTGTAATTAAATTTGTATCCTGCACATTTATTCTTTAAAAAGTACAGAAAATTTCTCTTAAATTAATATTGGTTTTAATTATTTATTATTATTAAAACAATTATTGCATTTTATTTAATAAACAAGTTCAATTTTTGCGTCGAAAAATATTACTTATTATTAGTGGGGACCCGCTTTTGTAGAAAAGGGACCCAGAATTTTAGAAATCCTGGGTCCCGGGGGCTTTTTCGGAAAGAATCACGTTTCGAGCACCTTCTCGCCAGAGCAGCAGCAGGAGTGGAGATGAATTCAATGCTACGCACCCTTTCTTGTTCGTGACGTCATACGCGGAGCGAATTTGCAACCCCTTCCTTCTGCAAAGAGATCGTGCGTATTGTTCATTTGGTTATGAAGCAGAAAGTATAGTATGAGGAAATGTTATTCACCGTTGTTTACAATTAAAACAGCTTTTTCAAATTAAAATGCTTTAAATTTCCTAGAACATCTAATTTAAACATAAATTGTTGTTGTTTTTTTCAGTTTAATTTTTTTTAATTCCCTTAATTCACTATGTTCGAAGAAATTGAGAACTTAATTAAAAATAGTAGTAACGATTCTCTTGTAATAAATATAATTCTATTGATCATGTTTTTTTAATAACACATTTGAATTTAGTTTATTTTGCATTGCTACTGAATTAATTTATTTTTATTTATTTTGTATATGTTTCTGTTTGTTTATTAAGCGGCATAATTATGTGGCATGTTGAGTGAAATTATAAAACATGTTTTAACTGAAATAATTCATAAAAAATTAATTTTTTTAAATTTACTTGCGATTATAAGTTGATAAAAGGAAGTTAAAACTAATATCAATTCGATTATAATTAGCTTGAAGGATAAATTACAAATTATTTAGCTGTATACTGCAATTAGCTATGTTTAAAGAAATGAGAACTTATTTTATTTTTAAGAAAAACTGGCTGGATGTGCCAATCCCAAAACTTTCTTCTATCTCATACGTACATTTTAATATTTAAAAAAAAAACAGTTACTCATTTTAATGCTTTATTAATTTTAATTCAATAACATACCAACTTTGATTTTCATGTTAAATTTCTGCTTCAATCAATTAATCGGAGTAAAAATGAATTTCCGTCTCTGCACGAGCCGATGGACAATAGAATGATAGGCAGATTTTTTTTTTCAAATTAAGGGAGGACCTACTTGCCTTACCAAAAAATACTCATATACAAAAAATTTAATTCAGTTCTAGAACTAACTTCATACCCTTTTATGCGGTGCAATATTGAAAATGGTATAAAATTCGCTATTGCAGCGCCCCCTTCGGGTGGATTTTTATCAGATTCAGGGCGATTCAACTAGCCATAGCCATACGCTTACACAAAAAATTTCGTTCAATTCGATGCATAACTTCATGTTCTTTTGGTCGGTACAAAATTGAAAATGGCACAAAAATCGCGATTGCAGCGCCTCCTTTCGACGTATTTTTTTCAATTTCAGGGAGGACCAACTAGCCACAGTCATACACATACACAAAAAATTTGGTTCAATTCGATGCATAACTTCATATACTTTTGGTCGGTACAATATTGAAAATGGCACAAAAATCGCGATTGCAGCGCCCCTTTCCGGCGGAATATTTCAAAACTGAAGGAGGACCTGCTTGCCACAGCCAAAAACATTCACAAAAAATTTGGTTCAATTCTATGCATAACTTCATACACTTTTTGATGGTAGAAGGGCGACATACAGACACACAGACAGACAGACATTTTGTAAAAACATGTTTTTGGAATCTCTGACCCCTAAAGCGTGTAAATCCGTCGAAAACTGGAAGTCGAAAAAAATTTCGATTACAATACTTTCTTCTATTGAAGATAGAAGAAAATAATAAAAACAAAAGGTTTCTTGTAATAAATATAATTCTATTGATCATGTTTCTTATGACACATTTTAACTAACTTTTATTTGTATTGCTACTGAAATGATTTATTTTTATTTATTTATTTATTGTATATGTGTTTATTTGCTTATTAAGCGGCATAATTGTGTGGCGTGTTGAGTGCATTAATAAAACATGTTTTCACAGAAATAATTCATTAAAAATTAATTGTTCTTAATTTAATTGCGATTAGAAGTTAATAATAAGTTGAAACTAAAATCAATTCATTATAATTAATTTGAGAATGATAAATCGCAAATTATTTAGCTACATCCTGCAATTAAATAAATAAGTTAAAATAATTGCAAGTTGATGTTTGCAACTAAATCAATAATTTTTTAATGCTTTTAAATCTTTATCATTACTAAAATTGTTGTAAAAAAAAGGTCCGCCTCTAGTGCACAAAATTTAAAATTTTACAGGTTTTTTTTTAAATTTCTGCCATATTTTAAATATTTTTTCGTCCTAATTGTTTAATTTATTATTTTGAAATACATTGCAGCCAACTTTCACGCATTTTTCCTACCACAAAAATTTTACAGCAAATATTATCTTACTCAATCGTAGAAATCTTATGATTAAAAAAACAGAAAATCTCGGTACAATTTTAGTGATAGCAAAAATGCGTAAAAGTTAGCAGCTATGTAGAAATAGCAATTCAACATATTTGAATAAATCATCTAAATTCCTCTCCCTAATGAAATACCCGCCCTCACACACACACCAATTTTCGTCATTCTACACTCACTATTTTTTAAGTTTCAGCAGATGTCAGCAGAACGGAGGGGGTGGAGGGTAGAGGTCTGCACAGGCAGAAATTTCCAGGCCCGAGCAAGGCCCGAACCAAATACATATCGGCCCGACCCGGCCCGGCCCGAAATTTAAAATTTAGGCCCGACCCGGCCCGGCCCGAAATTTAAAATTTAGGCCCGAGCCCGGCCTGGCCCGAAAGAAAAAATATTGGCCCGACCCGGCCCGGCCCGAGAGTTAAAATTTCGGCCCGAACCCGGCTCGGCTCGGGTGAATTTCTACAGAACATTGATCTTTACTCTAACGGAAGAGTTCAGACCAAAAAAACTTATCTTAGTCTTTTATTTTCTTTCCATGTTTATAATCTCTATTTACGCAGAAATGCCATAGGCTGCGATATTTACGCTTTTAATGAACCTTTGTTTGTTGTATGTAAATGTTTCAGCTATCATTAGTATTATTAATACATAAAAAAAATCTAAAAAAATCGTATATGGTAAAAGTAAAATCTTCTAAGACACTGAAAAAAAAATAAGTTTCCTTCTTAGCAGATGTAAATGTTCAATATATATATTTTTTTTTCACGTATTGTTGTATTCATTTTGCATGAATGAACAGCTTTCAGTTTAAACAAAAATTCCGTCATAATCATGTTTTTTTTTTTTTTTTTTTTTTAATGTGTTTAATTCTATTTTAAGACGCCTAGTGATCTACGATTCTTTAAAAAGAATAAATTCTAATGTTTAATTGTAGAATAATGATGACTTAAAAGTACATGTCTATTTCGCAAAAAATTTTGGACCAAGCCAAACTTTACTGATTTATGAACAGACTTTTCCGCGTCGAGAAAAGGATTTTCATACGGGAAGATTCAACAAGAACTGATTATTTAGGTCCGTGAAGACTAGGAAGAACAAAATTAGTCTCGGCTTCGTCCGGAAAAATAAGTTGAACTCGGTCCGGCCCGATACTCCAGGAAAAAAAAATTAAGGCCCGAGCCCGAAGCCCAGCCCGTGCAGACCTCTAGTGGAGGGTTGTACAAATTAGAGATAAGACGGGCTCAGCCCACCCCGAAAGCCGGGTTCGAAGCGGTCTCGGGCTCTATTTTCATTTTAGTGTTCGAGCTCATTCTTTCTGAGAATTAAAATATATTTATGTGTAGAAGAGATTGAAAGAATTACTATTTTCCTTATAAAATTATTTATTGTTTTTCAAGTCATTTCAGTGTTATTTTGATCAAAACGAAAGAAAAAAATAGTTTTTTTTAATATTTCAATAGTTGAAGAAATTTTGTGATGTACGGAGATTTATGTCTACTGCATTTCCGTCGACGATCAATTGGTAAGGCGCCAATCAAAATAATCATAAACAATAAATTAGCTTCTAGTTGGATTTTCGTTTGAAGCAGAGGATATTTTTTAATTCGATCGTTTATTTATTTATTTTGTTAGTTACATAACACTTAGAGAATGATTTCTTCATTTTTGATGCAGACTAGATGCTCGAGGTTTGCAAATTATTTGACTGTGCACGAGTCATAATCGTTCTTCATATGATAATAGCATCGTGATTTTTTTTTCTGTATGTTATCATGAATTTTGCTTATGCTGAGGATTTCCCTTCGTAAGTAAACATATTTTACATGTTTTTCCGATAGAAAACATTCGATTAATGTTTCTTCTTTTCCCATAAAAACAACGGAACTTTAAGATAACTGTATCAGTGTTTTAATTTGCGTTGATTTTAAGGTTCTCGTCAATCATGGAGAATTGTTATGAGAAATGAAATGATTATAGTTAAAGATGTATACATTTTAAAGGAAATTGAAAACGTTTTTTGATTCTTCAGCATACAAATAGTAATTTCTATAAACACTATACGTTTATTCATTACACTTCTTTAATATATTCCATCAAATTTTCTTTTTAAAGACAAAAAATATGGGAATCATTTTATGTCTGAAGGATATTTTTGATACCAAATTGCTCTTTTCATAAGATTGAATTAAAATTTTTATTTAACAGTAAATTTTATAGAAATTTTTTTTTAAATGAGATATCACATTTGAAACAATTTTTAAATATCATTAATTTTATTTATTTATTTATTTATTTTTGTATACTTTTTGTATCGGGCTCGGGCTCCAATGCACCAAAAATCTTTCGGGCTCGGATTCAAATTCGTCGGGCTCGGACGGGCCCGGGCTCCAAAACTCAGCTCTAGTAGAAATCTGCTTCCTTTGAAAATGAGAAATGATGCTACGCAAAATTCAAATTAATATGGAGGTTGGTTGGTTCGTTAAATTTCATTTTTTGGGGCCATATATTGACATTTGTACAGGGTCATTTTTTAAACCGGAAAATTTTATTTATTCATGAGTAGAAAATATTGAAAGAGTTCTTTTTCACTTTAAATTGCATACTACAAGTTATTTTAATGCTACTTTTATCAAAATGACGGAGGGAACTAAAGTCGTGCTTGTTTATTTTAGTATTTCATTGCTGTTTGAGATTAAAACTTGTGATAATTACAGATTTATGTTTACGGATATATTTATTTTATATCTATCATGTTTTATCTATGTTTATATATCTTTTTCTTATCCATTAGCAGCGGCGTGCGAAAGGGGGGCGGCGTAGGGGACAGTCGCCCCGGGCGCGGAATTTTAGGGGGCGCCAAATTTATACTACCAACGTCATTTTTGGCCTGTTACAAAAAAAAAGTTGGGTGGAGGGGGCGCCAAATTGTAACTTTGCCTTGGGCGCAGTTTTCTCTTCGCACGCCCCTGTCCATTAGATTTAGTTTTAAGCAACTTCTCATCCTTTTTCACGCAATGAAAAATTGCTTTTGGGTCCTTTTTAAAAAAAGTTCCACACAATTATACCTTCCGAAAAAAACCAGTCTAAACGGAAATTTGATAGGTTTTATGGGGTTCCGTCTTTTTAAGTTTTACTACATAAGATATTGTTTGTACCCAACATGTTCAGGTTAAAAAACTTGGGCACCCCCCTCCCCGCTCAAAAGGCTGGCTACGCCTATGCTATGCGATATAGATTCAAATTTACACACTTAGATAATAACATACAATTTACATAATAATACTGACACGTTGAAATTGAATAAAAGTATTGGTGTCAATCAAAAAATCCACATAAAGAAGAACTGTGTAACATGCACATATAAGTTTCTACAATTATCCTCACTAAAATATTTCCAAATTCAATACTGGTTCTCACACTTAAAACAAATATACTCAAAATCTTCACTTTTATTTTTCCTCACTATGGCCCTCTTTTGAGTCTTTTTTTTTTCTTTTTACTATGGCCCTCTTTTGAGCCTTTTTTTTTCTACTACTGGCCAATTAAAATTCTAAGCAAATGTTGTTATCAACTCTTCAAACTTAAACAATATTGCTTCATTTAAATATTACTTTAACAATAATTTAAATTTAAGTAAGTTTAATTATTCCTTCCAACTACTAACATAATGCCTTAATTTTGTTTACTACCATTATTAGTAAGAAAAAATATAGAAAGTCAATATTAGCTCAAGTTATTATGACCTTTCCTTAAAACAATAGAAAATATGGTTATTAATACTTCCTACCTATCTGAACATAATTATTTAATTGTACATAAATTATCTAGACAATTTACTTAAATTACTGTGAATTATACAACAACACAAATTGGTTCGAGATGTCAGCAGAAGGAAATGATCAAAACACCTTACCTTATACTTTATCTGCTGGAGTACTCTTCTATTCAACGGTGGTTCCACATTTTAGCGATAATATGGCACAACACTTACAAGGAAGGTCTCCATACGGGCATACCCCGAAAAATCTGAAAAAATTACAGAATGTTCTTCTCATGTGGATAAATACGTTTATGAAAAAAATTTCGGCGGAACCTCCATTCTGTAACCGTAAAAAATAATGAAAATTTCGTTATTTGGCGATTTATCGCCGGTTGGCGAAGGAATGTAATTTCAAAAAATACTTTGTGTCAAATATATTTCAAGCAAAAAAAAAGTTTCAAGTTAAACTTGTCTTGATAAATTTAATTTAAATAACTTTAGTTTTATAAGTTTTAATTTGTTTTAAGTATAATTTTGTTATATCGATACTTATATGTATTTATATTCAAATTTAATCATCAAAATTTAAGATTTAAAACAAAATTCATCATTTAAATTAATTAAATTTGTTTCCTGCTCAAAGTCCATTTGAGAATTGTCGATTAGGTTTTGTTGCAATGGAAACATGTGGCTTTTATTATTGAATACGCTTACATTAATGAAGATAATTGTTCTCAATATGTTTTTTTTTTATCTATGAAAACATTTTTTCCAATGATTAATTAAATAGCTACTTCAACAAATAATATATATGTATATGCAATATAATATGTATATAATATATTAAAGTCTCTCATTGTTTATGTTTAAATTCATTAAATACGATTTACACGCATTCTAAATATCCAACAGTTTTGAGTTGCATAATAATCGTTTGCTTTTGGCGAGGAAAAGAGCTGCCCGCCAAATCGAGTGACTCTTTCGTCTTTTCACGCCAAATATTCGAAACTTTTTATTTTTTTACATAATTTCTAATGTGATTCCGCCGTTAATTTTGACGGATCCTTTATTACATACTTAAGTACTTTAATTAGTATTCTTTTATAAAATTCTGAGTATTCCTAGTATGGAGACCTTCTTTGTTAGTTCAGTTCACTCTAATAATGATACGGCACAACACTTTAGTTCGCTCAACACTTGATTTTTATTTCTTTAAAATCCCTCTCGACGATCCGGCATTACCACGCAAGAATTCCACTGGGTCCTCCGGCACTAACACACTGCAACACGGCTCGCTGGTCACTGGTCTCAGACGATTCTATCCCGACGCTGCCATCAATCTGTCGGACGTTCCTCTCAGCCCGCACAACTTTGAAGAAAGTCCGTGGTAGTTACAGCTGCCACTACCGATATTGTTAGGTGATATCGGTCACCCACTGTGAGGATTATGTAAATGAACACTGACGCTGCCAATTAACTGAACTAACAGTTTATTTATACTATATGTACACAAGAAATACACTATTTACAATTATATACAATTACAACTCGGATATAAATGATCCGGTTCAACATTAAATTAAATACCGTAAAAAGTTGGCTGTTAACTGTTCAAATTAAACCTTCTCCCTCACACCCAATGCACGTTATATTCACTTTACCGGAGATCAATTTCGAATCTCCCAACACATGGATACTCGGCTGACGCTATTCGGCCCAGAGCACTACACACCAGGACGTCTGTTTCCCTTGCTCTCCAGATACGAACTGCACACTAGGACCTCTGTCTTACACTCCTTTCTAGGTACGAGCCCAGATACGAACTCCACGCAAGGACCACTGTCCTCCACACCTCTAGGTACGAACCCCAGATACGAACTACTCAAAACTCAGACAAGACCTGACCTTCTCAAATCACTGTCTTCCCCAATGTACACCCCCTGTGGAGCTTCTTCATTGGACGCATTCCACATTGCTTTCTTGATCCGTGACATGTTCCTTGTTTGTTCATCATTCACATACATCGCTGACGGATGAACACGCCTCTCGGCAATATTCTCTTTCTCACTCACCACTTGTACATGATCACCTGCCAATTCTCACTTCAACAAAGAAAGAATGTCACCTTGAAAATCCCAGTACACAGCCGGTACAATACATAAAATATTAAGATAGAGAAATAACGGAAATTCCAATCTGTAGCAGATGTTTACTCAGAACCTGACAAAGGCATTCTACAGAAATTCAAGAAAGAAATCTCAAAACTGAGAAAATCCTGAAGAAGAAGAATTTATGATGAAGTCAGTTAGTCTAGTTGCGATAATCAGCTGTAGTTGGTTGGTTTCCCGAATAATAGAAATTAATCAATTCAGAGAAAGTCCTTGCTGGACATTTAGCTGTACTCAAGGTATATATTTTAAAAGAATTTTTGAAGATTATATGAAGACTAAATCGTAAGTAGCTAAAATTTTTAATTTTCAAGGTTTCTATGATTTTTCCCAGCATTTTGCTATATATTTGTCTAATTGTGGAGTTACTTTCCAAATAATATCTGTTTCATTTTACAAATTTAAATAAATATAAATTTGGGTACTTTTTGATTAGACAGGAATCAGTATTATATATACACATATATATATATGAAGGTAGAATAGTAGAAGAACAATGAAAATAGGCTTTCTCCAACAGAATTTAGCCCCGAAAGTAATGCTCTGTTGATGGTGTTAGTGCTTTTATTCTGCAGATCACATGACCTGTTTGCTAGTTTTCATGAAGGTAGAATAGTAGGAACAGGATGTAGGGGACACCAAATTTATCATTCATGAACCACCGGAAGTGGAAGCCATACTAGGAAGGATTTTAGCGTAAAAATTGGAGGCATCGTCTTTGTTCTCCTACTATTCTATTTTCATGATGTTTGTGCATATGTACATACAGTGGCAGACAAAAAAAACTGCATCAACTGTGAAAAAATGGAAAACTGTGCAAATATCATGTTTTATGCAAAGATAATATTATTACATTAAAATACACTGGTAGTATTATTTTCCCTAAACATTCGCTTCTAGAAATGCATAATAATGCTAAATAACTTTTGAAAAGGAAAAATGCATTACTTTATTAACACAAGAAACAAAGTATTTAACCACAAGTACAGTAAATATTAAATTTCAGCTAACTGAGTCATGTTACGTTACATGAATGTGTTCATACACAAAAGGATCGCTTTAATGCATTTTAAATTTTCTGTGGACAGGGGTCCAGTAAAGAAAGAATAGAAAAAATCAACTTCTGGATGTAATGTGTCAGATTTCAAAGTGCAAAATCCTAATAATGTTTTCCTTCTGTCTGATCTTGGTATTTTATTTGTTTTTAGAAGTTTAGGTACTCATTACAAACCAAAAATTTTTAACTGGGATCAGGATTATTCTCAGACATTGCTTCAATACCAGATTATTTTTATTTATTTATTTTTTTTTTTTCAGATAGGCTTATACCTAAGGTGAAATAGGTGGAAGATTATACAATAAAATCATTTATTAATAAATTATATTCTATTTATCCATTTTGCTATGTAAAAAGTAATAAATCTTGTTAAAAAATGCACTTCCCTGCATTTTAAAATTACTTTTACATAATTGATTCTAAACACTACTTTAAAATTAAAAAAGCTTCTTTCTAAGAGTAAAAAAAGCTTTTTTTAAATAAAAATTTAATATTGTATAATTGACTGATATTGTTTGATAAACTATATAGTACTGTAAAGTTTTGCCCTAATTATTTTCATGGTGAAGAGCAGAAAAATCACTTTCTTAAAACCACCCATCTGCAGCATATTAATGAATCATGTCATGAATTCTTAGAATTACATATCAAACATAAGCATCAATAGTATATGGATTGTTATATTTCAGGTTCATTTTGAAGATTCTCAGTATGAATCTCTTAGAGAAGGTTAAAAAAAAAATTTAAACAGGATACTGTTCCTATTATCCTTGATGTACCTAACTCACCTAAACTTCTAACGGATAAGAGGATTAAAGGAATTGGACTTCCTAAGCCAAACACTATTCTTGATGAAAAGAAGGCTGAAAAGGTAATGAATAATCTTAATTATATACTAGCAAAAGCCGTGCTTTGTTTGGATTCGCGAAGCATTAGTTCATAAGATAAATATTTGAAAGTATATTCTTTTAATATTATTTTTGTATCTTTATTAAGAAAAAACGTTATCTCATGTTTTGGCGCATTTAAATTTTAGAAATGTAAATTCAGCCAAATAACTAAAAATTTCCTCGTAATTTTTTATTTATGATATATAAAGCTGGTATAAGTAAAAATATTTTCGAAGCAGAATTTTACAAA
The DNA here is from genome assembly GCA_964019185.1 of Maratus speculifer. Taxonomy (NCBI): domain Eukaryota; kingdom Metazoa; phylum Arthropoda; class Arachnida; order Araneae; family Salticidae; genus Maratus; species Maratus speculifer. The sequence goes on from OZ025296.1 coordinate 347,877,377, forward strand.
ATGTTTTTTAATTTTTAACTAAAAGTTTTAAAGATGTATTTACATTTTCCAATGGCCCCTAGCGTTTTCTCAAATGATTTGAAATAGGTGTGTTTTCAATCTTTGTAATTCCCCTTTTTTTTTTTTTTTTTTTTTTTTTTGAAAAACATTTTAAATCTGCACTTGTTGATACTAAGAACTATTAACTGTAAATTTGTTCATTCTAATTTCTTTTTTTTTTTCTGCATACCAGCATATGAAATTTTTTTATATTATAGAATCTCTCGTAAGGAAATTTTCTGTTAAATGCTAAACCTTGAAAAGTTTTCACTCTCGACAACGCTACGTACGTTAAGCCAACTGATCTCTTTATCTCCAATATCTACTACTGCTTTACCTAATGTCAAAACTTGGGATTTATGAATTGAAACTGCAAAATCTAATTGCAAGGGAAATTGTTTTCTCAAGCAATTTATATTTCCATTTTTCCATTAATTTGGTTCAATTAAATTATTCTTCAATGAATTAAATTATTCTTAAATCTTTCATTTCGAATACCAAACTTAAGAAACTTAACAAAATATTCAATTTAAATACCAAATCACGGAGTCAGAAACATAAGAATTAATTTTACTTGTTTGCGATTCTTTTGTTGCCACTTTACCAAAGTAAATACTTAAATAAATAAATCAAAATATAATTCTTTTAAAATCCATAAGTATAAACTGCGTAAATAATTTTAGCAAAATAATGTAAATATATTTTATTTAATATATTAATCATGATTCTATCTATAATTATTAACCCATTGCAAAAATGTGTCCATAATAGAAAAACATGTAGAATAATTTATTAAAATAATATTTTTTGAAGGTTATTCTGTAAAAAAAATAACATTGTGCAAATTTACAAACCATAATTTATTCTTATGTTTAATTTCAAGTCAAAATACTAAATAGTTTTTTTTATAAAGTATACGACAAAATGTAACTTGAGTGGCCTAGTAGAGGATGAGCGAAGCGAATCCTAATTAATTCAACTTTAAAATAACACTCAATTTTTAGAAAGTATGTTAAAATATTACGAACTGAACATTAGTGAAACATATTCTACATCAGCTGTATTCTATTGTCTCTCTTACCCCCCCCCCCCACACACACACACACCTCTCCCAGTTTTCTTTTTTTTTTTTCTAAAATAACCTTTATACATATACAGGCATCTTACTCATCTATTCTGAAATTTGAAAAAAAAAAAAAATCCTGAAATATCCTAAAATGTGATAGTCTGTCTTAAAATTCCTGTGCAAGCAATTTTCGAGGCTTTGTGCTTAGTTGGTATTCAAAATAAATAAATTGCACAATCAAAATGCCTAACTTACTGCCACATATAACAGATAATCTGTTACACTGTATGAAATAAGAGTGCTGAATTAAAAAAATATATATATCAACATGTAATTGTTTTACATTGTGCATACCTTTAGTGCAGATCGCCAAACCCACAGCACCCAAATTTGAAAAGTATTTCTGCTTTCTACGTTTGTTTGCAAACACAGTCAGGGATGTGTTATGCAGTTTCACTGTACGCTGCTTCAGAAGCAGTGGGGACTTAAACCAGTGGTTTGTTATGAAGTAGTTTATAGTTTGATTTAAATTTGTTTGGAAGAATTCAGAATGATGCCTGTGTAGTACGCCCTGTATACGGTGTATTGCTTTAGGTAATAGGAACTTAGGCTATACAATGCCTTAATCACAGAAACTTGAACCATTCTTTTTTTTTTTTTTTTTTTTTTTGAAATTTCTTTCATTCGAAACTTGTTTGTACGGATATTTTTAAATTGATATGAATTCAAGGTTTATTTGGATAAAGTGACTAGTGTAGCAGGTTAAGTTCATTAGTCTATTTTATATTCTATTAACCCCATTCGTAAAAATTTAACTGTCTGTACCCACAAATGTTCTGTGCAGCAAAGGAGTTGAAAGGCTAAAAAAGTACTGATCAAAGCATAAAAATCCAGTACAGTAGACTTCCTCAAATCCGCACTCCTAAAATCCGCAATTCTTTAAAATCTCTCTCCTTTTTTTTCAAATGAACCAAAATCAAAGTATTATAGTTTTTCAGCAGCTGTAACAATGTGTTCTCATCATTGTATGATCTGGATCAATATTTTCTATAATTTCATGAACTGGAATGATATTTATTATAATTTGGAGAACCTGAACATTGTTCTGTTTGCCTCTCATACATTTCGAGCCCTGTTGCGAAGAACTTTTTGATGTTCATCAATGTGGTCATGGGAAAATAGATTTGCAGCCAAGCTATATCAAGTGTCAATAAAGTTGCAATTTTATTAAATTATACTCTCATTATGTTTTGCTTTATAGAGACACTAATACTTATTGCAATATCATCATATCATCACTATGACTACAAATTGAAATAGCAGAAAATTAACATGGACATTTCAGTTATTTGGAATTTATGGATGTCAGCTGAAGAATTAAAACAAGGGCCGTAACGAGTACTCAGTATATTTACTCGGTATTCGGCCAAAATTTGGGCCGAGTACCGAGTACATTACCGAGTAGTTGTAAGGATTTAATTTCTAAGCATTTATTATCATTACAATGAGAAATTATTAAGCACAATACATTACAAATGAATAAATTAAAGTTTAAAGCACTAAAATAGTTAATTTCTTCTTGCAAGCTAGTTTTTTTCGCCATAGCATACCATCATCACATATTTTGCACTGATGATGGTATGCTATGGCTAGTGAAACTAATTTGCAAGAAGAAATAAAATATTTTGGTGCTTTAAATTAAATATTTTTGATTTATTTATAATATTATTGAAAACAAAAGAATTGATAACTGATCTGTAAAAGTTATTTGAATATAAATGTATAATATTTGCAATTATTCAAAAAATATTTTATTTAATACATAAAAATGTCTATAAAATATGGAAAAGTAAAAAAAAAAAAAAAAAAAGACACAAATGCAAATTCTTCCCTCCAGTACACTTTTAATCCGCCTTTCATTGTACCACAATTAAAATGACCGAAACTTTCTTTTTCCAAATAATGTAGGAATGTTTTAATTGGTAGTTTAACTCCTAATATTGAAATCTATTTATTTGAGCTTATCAATGTTTGATTACTCTGAATGAAAACAACAATTTCATTACACTTCACAGTAATTGCTACTAAACTGTGATTAAATTTATCTTACTTTCAGCAGTATAAAGGCAAAAAAGCTGTTTTAATTCATACAACATTTTCAATATATTATATTTTGGGCTCCATCTTATGGTTTATTATAGGGATGCACAACCTAGCGCCCGCGGGCCAAAAGTGGACCGCGATGGGTTATCGTGTGGCCCGCGAGCTTCGTCAATTTACAACTAGAAAAAATTGCAATTTTTATGCAAAAGTTACAGAAAAAATCGCAAATTTCATCAATTTACCGCGGAAAATATAAAATTTCGTCAGTCACTTAAGAATCGCAAATTTCTTTGATCGGACGCAGAAAAATCGCGAATTTTGCTCATGAAAGTCGGAAAAAATAGCAAATTTAGTCGATCAGACACGGAAAAATCGAGACCTTTTGTCGATCAGACATGGAAAAATCGCGAATTTTGTCGATCGGACGCGAAAAATCGCAAATTTCATTGATCGGGAGAAAAAATCGTCAGATTTGTTGATAATGCACGAAAAAATTGCAGTTTAAACTCATTGGCTGCGGAAAAATCGGATGTTTTCTCGGTTTATCACGTGAAAAAAAAGCGAATTTCTTTAATCGGGAGCGAAAATTTCGTGAATTTTGTAGATGAGGGACGAAGAAATCGCAAAGTTCAATGATAAGGCACGGCAAAATCACAAATTTTGTGGTGATGCGCGGAATAATTGAAAATTTCGTTGATCAGCTGCGAAACAATCGCGAGTTTTGTAAGTTTATCAACAGAAAAAGATTGCGAATTTCATCTTGTCGCGTAGAAAAATGTAATAAAAAATGCGCCAAAATAGTTAAAAATCGCGAGTTTTATTAATCGGGTACCGAAAAATTGGGAATTTCGTTGGTCAGACACGGAAATATCGCGAATTTTGTCGATCTCACGTGGAAAAATTGCAAATTTTGTTGATCAGGCTCAAATAAAATTGCAAATTTCGTCTATCCCGTGCAGAAAAATCAGGAATTTTGTTGATCAGTCGAAGGAAATGGAGAATTTCGTTGATCGGCTTTGCAAAAATTCGCAAATTTTGTTGATCAGGTTCGTAAAAATTGCGAATTCCGTCAATCGATGTGATAAAAATTGCGTTCGTCGATAAGGTTTGTAAAAATCGCGAATTTTATCAATGATGCGAGAAAAAATTGCAAATTTCGTTAATCAGCTTCATAAAAGTCGCGAATTTCGTCAATTGGCTTCGTAAATTTCGCGAATTTTGTTGATTAGGTTCGAAAAAATCGCAAATTTTGTCGATCGACCTTGAAAACTCGTGAATTTGCCCATCAACTTCGCATAAATTGCTAATTTTACTGATCAGGTGCCGGAAATTTGTGGATTTTCTCGATCGACTTGGTAAATATCGCGAATTTTGTCGATCATGCGAAGAAAAATCGCAAATTTTGGCGATCAACTTTGTAAAAATCGTGAATTTTGTTTATCAGTTTCGTAAAAATCGCGAATTTCGTCCATCGGCTTCGTAAAAATCGCAAATTTCGTCGATCAAGCGCAGAAAAATCGAAAATTTCGTCAATCATTTGCGCGAAAAATCGCGAATTTTTATTGATCATGTGAAGAAAATCGTGAAATTTATCGATCATGTTAAAAAAAATTGAATTTTGTTGATCAGGTGTGGAAAAATTGTGAAATTTCTCGGTCGGCTTCGGAAAAATCATGAATTGTCGTCGATCGGCCTTGTAAAAATCACGAATTTCGTCGATCGACTTCGTAAAAATCAATAATTTCGTCGATCAGCCGCAAAAAAATCGAGAATTTTATCGATCATGCGAAGAAAAATGGCGAATTTCGCCGATCAGCTTTGTAACAATCGTGAATTTCGTCGATTGGCTTTGTAAAAATCACGAATTTCAACGATCGGCTTTGAAAAAATCGCGAATTTCATCGATCGGCTTCGTAAAAATCGCGAATTTCATCGATCGGCTTCGTAAAAATCGATAATTTCGTCGATCAGCCGCAGAAAAATCGCGAATTTTATCGATCCTACGAAGAAAAATGGCGAATTTTGCCGATCAGATTTGTAAAAATGGTGAATTTTATTGATCGGCTTCGTATAAATCGCGAATTCCTTCGATCAACTTCGTAAAATTAGCGAATTTAGTCAATTAGCTTCGTAACAATCGATAATTTTGTTTATCAACCGCATAAAAATTGCGAATTTTATTGATCATGCGAAGAAATATCGCGAATTCCGCCGTTCAGTTTTGTAAGAATCAAAAATTTCGTCGATCGGCTTCGTAAAAATCGCAAATTTCGTCGATGACCTTCGTAAAAATAGTGTTTATTTCGTCGATCGGCTTTGTAAAAATCGCAAATTTCGTCGATCGGCTTCGTAAAAATCGCGAATTTCGTCGATCGGCTTCGTAAAAATCGCAAATTTCGTCGATGAGCTTCGTAAAAATAGTGTTTGTTTCGTCGATCGGCTTTGTAAAAATCGCAAATTTCGTCGATCGGCTTCGTAAAAAATCGCGAATTTCGTCGATAGGCTTCGTAAAATTTGCAAATTTTCTCGAGCGGTTTCGTAAGGATAGCAAATTTTTTTGATTAGGCACGGAAAAAGTGATTTTTTTCGATCAGTTTCGTAAAAATTGCGAGTTTTGTCCATTATTTTCGCAAGTAGCCCAAATTTGGTTGATCAGGCATGAAAAGCTGCAAATTTGGCTGGGAGTTGAAAAATCGGGAATTTCAGTGATGAGGCACGAAAAAGTCTTGTTGATAGACTCCTTCCCTCTCCTTCATCCAATAATAAGTTATATATAAAGTTCACATTTTTTTCGGCACCAGCCACTTATCTTTGTTTTTTAGCAATTTTAATAAAACAAAATTTACTCTTTTGAATAAAGTCAAGGAATAGTAATTACATCTTAAGAATAATCCTTGCTATATCTGTTATATATACAGACGTAAAAACTGCTGGTGTATCCTTGCCAACTGAATTGGATATTTTCACTGGTTAAGCAAACCTAAAGGGATATCTTCCCCACTTCCCTCTGAAAACATATTTTTTATCCGATTATAGGCCGTAAATAACCTTTGAAATTGAATTCTCTCCATGTTATTGATGTGGCCCTCGACTACACAGACATATTTGTAAGTGGCCCTTCCCTTGAAAAGGTTGTGCACCCCTAGTTTATTACAGTTAATTACTCTAATAATTAATCTTTTTGGATCCAGGCAAGGAAATTGAACCTTTTCAAAATTTCAGCATGCAATTATATGGAATGTCAAAATCCTCCAACAATGTTTCTAGCTATAGCTAAGATGTCTAAAATAGCCTGTTAGGCAATAAGTTTGATTTTATTCTAAGTTGCATATTGTGGATAAAGCAAGCTTACATCATTACTTTTAACATCGTTCTTTGAATTATTCAAAATTACAGCAACCGATAATCATTCTTGATACAGATTTCCAGTATCAAAATGAATTTGTAAATTAAAAAATCAGTTAATTTGCATTGATTGAATTTAATTTTTATGTATCACTTTTATTTTCCTTTAAAAAAAAAACAATGCTACTGTTTTGAACTGTTTGAAAATTTAAAAATTATCTTTGAAGGATGTATAATTAACAGGGTTCGCCAAAGTGGGCCCAGCCCGAAAAAACCCGCCCGGGTTTTTTCGGGCGGGCCCACTTGAAAAAACCCACCAAAAAAACCCATTTGTGGGTTTTTTCAAATTTTCTCATGTTTCACAACTGTTTCATTATTTAATCTAAGATATGAGAATGGAAAGATAAATGCCAATTCAAATATATTTCAAACCATCCATATTTAAAAGAATTTCTAAGTACTATTGATAAAATGATCATAAAATAAATTAGTTTGTAAATAAAGATTTTCATGCCTATATATTTTAAAATGCTTCCAAGTGCTTTAAATCTTAATGTATACCTAAAGATGATGCTTGAAATGTGATCCCCATCATGATTGCTTATATTGTTATAGCTTTTAAGATTAATCGCAACATATATTATCCTGCTTCAATGTTCAATGAAAGTTTATACAGTAATTTTCAACACAAAAATGGTGACAGATTATAACAAAAAAAAAGAGCGAAAAAATTTTGGTATAGTACTTTAATAATAATTTCATTGTTAAAATTATTACTAATAATTAATTTTTGTAAAAAGAAAATTATAATGTTTATTATTGTCATTGATTTATAAATTTTTTGTAATCAATTAGTTATTTTAAATTGTATTTAGTAGTAAGTATCTTGTTTTCAAACATTCGGAACCATATTAACTTAAATAACCCTGATAATATCCAAAAAACCCTGATAAAATATAATCTAAAATGTATCCAGATACTTTAAATGACTGCTTACAGATGACATACAAAACTAAACTAGTAAAACTGTATTGCCATTTACGATCTAACTTTATAAATATGACTGACATTGACTTTTAGATAATTAATATATATATATATATATATATATATATATATATATATATATATATATATATATATATATATATATATATATATATTCTATTTTTTTCTTCACAAAAATAAAGATATTTACATAAATGTTGCTGCTTTAAATTGATTTCTATTGATGTAAATGAAAGGAATTGCATAAATTAGTCTGTTTAACTTAAGATTTATATAAAGAAATTCAGTTGCACTTGGTTTAATATATTATTCTTCCAGTAATCTAGTTCCATGAGATACAAAATAATCTTTTTACATCTATATATATTTTTTCTTTTTATGTGTTTTTTTTTTTTATTGTTAATTTATACTTAATGCAAAATTATACCTTTGTTTCACTGATAAATGAAAAACTTAGGTACTATGCACATGAAAATTAGAAATTTGGAGAGTTCTCTAAAAATTTTCAATAAAACCCGAAAAAACCCGGGTTTTTCAAAAAAGCCCGAAAAAACCCAGGTTTTAGACTACTGGGCCCAGTGGGTTGGGCTTTTTCAAAAAAACCCGGGTTTTTTCAAACCCTGATAATTAAATTTCAAATTAGTCAGTTAGAAATTATTTAAAAGTTAATTAAAAAATATATGATTATATCACGGCTTGAAATTCAATTTTTTAAAGAAGGGGAGTCTCCCTACCAACATTTACAAATGGAGGGGAGTTTAGCTGTTTGGGAGGGAGGAAAAAAAAAGTTTAAAACCCGCTATTATTTTACGTTCTATTTAAAGAATTACTAGAATACAGACATGACAAAAATGACTGAAGCAATTTTTATCAACAATTCAGAATAATTATAAGAAATGTGTAAAAATAAAATAAAATAAAATAAAATAAAATGAAAAATAAATAAAACTTTTATACTGTCTAGTTTTTATTGGTGGTAAATTCTTTCTAAATTGCATTAAATCTGAAAGATTTGGAGCTGTCAGAAACGGATTTTAGAGCAGAAAAGAAATAAATTTAAAAAAAAATAATAATAAATTGAAGCAAGAAAATTAGCTTATTTAAAAGAAAGAAAAATGCACTTCCGGCAATATTATTTTTTGGGAAAGGCCGGGGTAAGAGGTTCCCTTTGACGAAAAATTTTTTTTTCGCTATCTATTAAAGAATGTTGTCTCTTTTACGATCTTTTCAGGAAATCTGCCTTTTTTTTTCTTTTGACGAAATTTGTCGTTTTTTCGCGAATTTTCTGAGGAAATTTGCTGTTTTTTCGCGATCGTCTGAGGAAACTTGCTGTTGTTTTCGCGATCTTTTCATGAAATCTGCCGTTTTATCGTCATTTTTTGACGAAAGTTGACATTTTTCGCGATCTTTTGAAGAAATTTGTCGTTTATAGTGAATCTTTTGTCGAAATTTGTTGTTTTTCGTGATTTTTGTACAAAATTTGACCCGCGACTTTTTTTTTTTTGACGAAAACTGCCGTTTTACAGGATCCTGTGGCAAAATTAGCCATTATTTCGCAAATGTTTTGACGAAATATGCAAGAAATTAGGCGTTTTTTCGCGGTTTTTTAACAATATTTATCGTCTTTTACGAAATCACGCGTCCTGTGGAACACATGATATAGTCCAGGCATTTGGTAAAAAATAAATGCAAGTTTTGGTGTAGTTTTGATTTTCGGTTCCCTTTATGTTTTTTGGGTCGCTGAACACGAATCTGGCATTATCCAACAAAATTTCTCCCCGGAAACACGTTTTTTGGGCAAAAAAGTGGCTTTTTTTCGTTTTTTCTAAATAATTTCAAAATTATGCATTTTACACGAAAGTCATCAATACATAAATTAAAGAGCGCAAAATTTCCTACATTTTATGTACTCAAAGTTTTTTCTCTGATCAATGGTTTAGCCGTGAGAGAGCCGCGAAAATAGGTGCGAAAAGAAAAAAATTCTGAAAAACGTGAATTACAGCACCGTACATCGATGAAACTTGAAAAACAACCATTTTACGCAAATTTTCCCCACTTAATAATACTAAATATATTATTATTGACTATATTTTATTAATCTGATGTTCATTGTTACTTTCATAACTAAAAAATAAATTAAAATCTTCATTTGTTATTACAAAATAATAATAGTAATAATTTCTTAATTTGACTTTTAAATAATGTAAATAAAATAACTAAAACAGGCTTTTACTGATCCCATCTGCACTTTGCCCCCTAGATTGAAGGAGTGCAAGAATGAAAAAACGTTGGTCAAGCGCCCACCCCCGCATCCCATGTCCACGTTCAGTGGAATACTAACTCCCCCCCCCCTTTTCCACCAATCTCGCCTGTGTTAGAAATATGCGTCGCACAGTTCAAAAATATGCATTAAAATATTTAATTGCTATAAAGGACGTCAAATACTAATAAAAACATTAAAAGATCTTAATAATTTTAACATGTTTCGATTGAATTTACTCAATCATCATCAGAAATTTAAAAAAAAATTTTAATTTTATTGGTAATAGTTTATTGTCATTTTCAATCTTTGTGTTTATTTGTATTTTGTTTTTCTGATGATGATTGAGTGAATTCAATCGAAACATGCAAAAATTATTAAGATCTTTTAATGTTTTTATTAGTATTTAACGTCATTTATAGCAATTAAATATTTTAATGCATATTTTTGAAATGTTTTTAAATGGACGTATAAGAAAACTTCTATTTATAATTAATGCGTCGCACAGATCACTAGCTTATCAGAAGGACACATTCCTCTCAATTTCTATATATGCAACTGCTTACTTGTAATTTAGTAATTCACTGTTTGAGTCTTCGTGAATATAGTGAACATCTAAAATGATTTTGCGCGATATCGCTGAGTTTTATTTGTGACTCTCCCTTAGAAGAGCGGTCAGTGAAAGTTAGTCGAGGTATTGCAGCGTTAATCAAGGCAAGTACAGAAAGAAAGGATGGAAAGGCAATTTTTCTAAGGGGGAAAATCTCAGTAGATGTGCGTGTTAAGTGTAGAAAAGCATACGTAAATGAACGGATGATTACTACTTATCTGAAGAAGGTTGAGGAACAAAGTGCTAGCACTTCTCAAATTTTAAGATCATCAACTCCTCAATTTAATTTTCGAACTAATTGTTTTATATGCGGACTGTGCATTTCGGAAGAGTTCATCGCAACACAAGAGAAAAATCCACCAAGCGAATGCAATATTGTATACAGTATGCGACACTTGGGATTGAAAATTACAATTCTGAAAGCAGCAAGAGCTCGCAATGATGATTATGGGCAGGCTACAATTCAGCGCATCGAACCAGTGAATGATTTGATAGCAGCAAATGCTCAATACCACATCAAATGTTTTAAATATATTTATGGGAGGCCGGAGGTCCAAGAACAGTAGAAACGTGGTCCATTTGCCGAGACAATCGACAGGGCAATGCAAAGTATATTACGATTACCTTGAAAATCATGATGACGAGTGTCAATTCTCCATGGAAGAGCTAATGAAACAGGTTACAGAGAGTTATCAACCTGATTTGAGAACTGTAAAGTTTAACCCCATTGAGAGATATGGAAACGACATACTGATCACAAAGAATAAAAAAAAAGTCCATTGTGTGTTTCAAGAATATAGGACGGAAGATACTAACTAATGCATGGTATCAGCAAACATGTAAATCTGATCGAGATGAGAGGCTGCGAGTGGTTGAAGCAGCAGCAAAAATTATTTGCGAAGATATCAGATAGAAGATTTGCTTCGGGAAACTGCAACAACATAGCAGTTGTGTGTCAAGACGAAGAGGATGAGCTAGACTTTGAAACCGATCTGGAAATGGATTGCCCACACAATGAATCAGAGGTCCCAATGGAAGGGGACATAGTCATGCCGCAAGTTATCAAATATTTACTATTAAAAAAAACTTTTATTTATAATATTAATAGTTATAAAAACACCCACTAATTCCATTCGTCTATTTTCTATTTTGTAAATGTCGGTGAAAAGCAGGGACCCTCAAATAAAAGAAAGCGGAAATAGTACTTTGCTTTTTTAAGTAAATGTACTTACTAATGTACATAATTATTTATAATTAAATAATAATTCATAATGAGTCGTCTTTTTTATTGTTAGCAACTTCATTGTAAAATATAGTCGATCATAATATCTTCAGTATCATTTAAAGTCAATCTTTGCGAAAAATGGTCAGTTTTCATGTTAAATCTCATGTACAGTGCCATAATTCCTATTTTCCGATTTTTTTTTTTATTTTCACACCCACATTTTGAGCTTCGAGAACTTTAAGAACTGGAATCCGTGTCAGCTTTTATATGTTAAAGCCTGTGTTAGTTATTTTATTTACATTATTTAAAAGTCAAATTAAGAAATTATTACTATTATTATTTTGTAATAGCAAATGAAGATTTTGATCACAAAAATGCTCACTTTTATTTATTTTTTTGTTATGAAAGAAACAATGACCATCAGATTAATAAAATATAGTCAATAATAATATATTTAGTATTATTAAGTGGGGAAAATTTGCGTAAAATGGTTGTTTTTCATGTTTCATCGACGTACGGTGCTGTAATTCACGTTTTTCAGAATTTTTTGCTTTTCACACCCATTTTTGCGGCTCTCTCACGGCTAAACCATTGATCGGAGAAAAAAACTTTAAATACATAAAATGTAGGAAATTTTGTGCTCTTTAATTTATGTATTGATGACTTTTATGTAAAATACATAATTTTGAAGTTATTTAGAAAAAACGAAAAAAAGCCACGTTTTTTGCCAAAAAAACGTGTTTCCGGGGAGAAATTTTGTTGGATAATGCCAGATTCGTGTTCAGCGGCCCAAAAAACATAAAGGGAGCCAAAAATCAAAACTACACCAAAACTTGCATTTATTTGTCCTTCTTGAGCACGGACTAATAGCTGCCTGGACTAATAGCTGTTTTTTGTGTACCATCTCCGATTTTTTGTGTAATTTACGCGCTATAGCGCGTCCGTGGCATCACTGTTTCATAATTTTTTTTAATTAAATGCGTTAATTTTTAAAATTTATTTTACTTTAATTATTTATTTATTTAAATTCGGAACAAAATACCTCTTTTTAGCCACGGAAAATAGAACGGAACTCGTCAATCAATTGCAGAAAAAAATTGCGAAATTTGTCGATCAGTCGCGGAAAAAATCGTGAGTTTCATTGATCTTTCGCGGTAAATCGCTCAAAATTAAATTCGCAAAATGTGTCGATCAGTCGCACGAAAATATCGCAAAATTCTCAAAACGGTCGTGGAGGTTGATCATAGTTGCAAAATGTAAAATTTTTTGGGCGGGAGCCTCCCGTCCACGTTATTCTTTTGGGCGGGATTTCAAAATTTTGGGCGTGAATCCCGCCATCCCGTCCTGAAATTCAAGCCCTGTATATGTTTTAAAGAAGTATGTTTATTATATTTACACAGACATGTTACTCTTAAAGCTCACTTCATGTGCATTGATAGTTCTTTCTTATACACAACAACTCGGTACTCAGCCTTGCTAAAGTCCAAAATTATTATTATTATTATTGTCCATAAATATAATTGTCCTATTAGTAAATTATTAAATTACAATATAATTATGTATTAAAAGTTACTTGATATCACAAACAACGGAAGATACGAGATGCCTATGAAATAATGAATCGTGAATTATATTATGGTTAAGGGTCATTCTTCAAAAAAGGGCATATTTCAGAATTTTTTTTTAATTTAAAAACTTTTTTTTCATTTAATTTTTTTTCTGGGTTTTATAAGCAAGTGAGGGACACTAATAAAGCTATTGTCCTGTTCAATTAATTTTATTTATTTAATAAAAAAATATTTAAAAAATTTAGTGGTAACGGAGGTGAGACTTTGGTAACGGAGTGGAGATGCATATTCTTATTTATGTATATACTTATTAAAAGTAACTAAAAATCTTAAAATAGAAAGGAATATAACACATTGAAACAAAAACAAATGCATATACTGCTCCAAAATTTTATAATTTGAAAATTATCAAAAATAAAGTTTATTTATTGCGCACATATTGCCTCTGTTAAAAGTGGGTTCATTTAGAATTTCTAGAATCTGTTTCTGATCAATAAAGTCTGTGTCATCATTCTCTGGGAAAAAAAAAAAAAAAAAAAAAAAAAAAAAAAAAAACCACCCCAACCTTTGATTTCTTCAGAAAGTTCACCTTATACATCTCATTCATTTCTACGGACATGATTTTACAAATGAATTGATACTTTTTCGTTTTCACAAATACTCAACCCTTACCCATGCACCAACACTGGGAATTTTGAAAAAAGTTGCTTGAAACAGATTGTGGAAGTACCAATTATGAGAGTGAAGGAAAAAAAAAGAAGGTTTGTGTGCATTTTATGACTTATACAGCATAAGACATATTTCAGAAAAATTATTATATTTAAAACTTATTAATGCTCATTAAACTCATCAATTTTTGCCAAGTTCAGACATTAATTTGTATTTTCTCACAATCTATTACATTTGATATCACTTTTCTATATTTTGTCTTTTTGTTTTAAATTGTCTTTTAATTGCTTTGTTAAGACTTCACCATACAATATATTTTTTTTTAATTGCTAGTGAAATATGCTGACCTTTAACAAGTTCGTTTACAGGTGAATTTCACATGAACTGCCAATTTGATGTCCTGATGTTTAAATCTAAATTTCATATTCATAAATTTATTTTTTGATATTCTAAAATCAGGTAGTAGCTCCTCTTTTTATGCTTAATTCAATGCATTCATTACATTTTTTCAGAATTGTGAAATAGTGGTCTTTTTTTAGTACTTTAGTTAGCAAGTAATGGGAATTTACTTGTCCTGAATAAAAAACTTGCAAAATTTCAATCTTTTCTTGCTTCCAAACATTTAAAATTTTTTATTTATGGAATAAAAGTAAAATATCCTGTGTTAATTAAACAAATACACAATTTTTATTTTTAAAATGTGTATCTAAGAGTTTAAAATTTAAATGTATTTTGTGTCCTCATATGCAGAGCATGAGTGTTACCTTAGGGAAGTTATTATTATTTGTTTTCAAAATATTTGTATATAGTAGACTCCCTCAAATCTGCAAAGTTTGGGACAGGAAGTTGTGCGGATTTTAGAATTTTGTGGATTTCTGGTCACTGCTTTGTTTACATTTTTTAAACAGTAGTTTGAATGCAATTAATAATGCAATCGGAAATATAATGAATGCTTACAATATAATACAATATTAAAATAAGTAATGAACTAAAATAATAAAAAATTAGATAATTTTTAAAATGATTAAAATATTAAAAGCAAAGGTCAAGTTAATAACCAATAGTGTATGATTAAATATTCATTATAAAGATTAAATATATTTTTCCAAAATTATTCAACAAAACTTGCGTCATAAAAGTACATAACTAATTCACATCAAAATAATAAAATAAGGATTATTTTTTCAAGTTTAGCCAGGCTGAATGAACAAAAAATCTTGATTAATGCATAAATGTATTTGGTAAAAAGATTGTGATTACCAGTGATATCAGCAATATCTTGAATTTTTCCCCAAAAAATTTATTCTTCCTTCATGAAAATAACACGAATAGAGTATTATTAAGAAAATTACAAATTAAAAAATATATAGAATTGATACAAAACTAAAAAAAACAAATTTTGCCCCAATATCCGAACTGAAAGTTTCATTGTTTACATCCATAAAATATGAGCGGATTTTAGAGGGTTGCAGATTTGAGGGAGTCTACTTATTGCAGTTGGCAACGGTAGTGAGAAAGCGATGTTGTTTCTTGCGCTTATTTAAAACTTGATAATTTTGTTCTATAATTGCTATTTATCGGAATGTTCATTTCAACATGGTAAGTATCTTTGTTTTTTTACAGGAGTGTTACCCATTTATTTATTATTATTTTTTAACATATAAAAATGTTAAGTTAGGAAATGCTGCATTTTTTGTATAGGAATCAATAGGCCCAACTAAAATTTCATTAAAACAGTCAGAATTTATTTTAGTGAAGAATTCCTTAAAAAATGTCATGAGTGTTACCGTACATGAGTGTTACTTGGAAAAAGTAATACTCATGAGAAGAGAAGTTAAGTAAATCTAAAACTATAAATCATGTGTAAAATTTAAGTTATGATTATAATAGATTCATGATTCAGGGATATATTTTGTCATATTATATATATTTATAATTATTTAAAAATTGTAACAGGATTTTCATGTCTGCACATCTGTTTTGTAAGTTCTATTTAAGATTCAAATTTTAATTCTTAGTAAATAATCTTCAAAGGACTATCTATTTTAAACAAATTATAGTTTAAACTTTTAAAAATCTTTTTTTTTTTATATATATTGTTACAAAAAAAGGTGTTTGCTGCAAGAGTGTTATCGTTTTTCATGAGTGTTACCGCTTTTCATGAACGTTACTGTAACTAAGAATCAGAATTTTATTAATGCATTTCTTACTTCATTTAAATTATTTTGTCTATTAGAAATTTCTAATTCTTTATTATAACTGTAATGAAAACAATTTTTAATTAAATTTGTTTTTATCAGAAGATATACCCTTTATTTAAGAAGCAAAGTAACACTCATGACATAAACAACTATTAAAATGCTTTAAATTTATGAAATAAATAAATACTAATACTTTTTTGATTTATTAATACGTATGTAAGATAACCTTAAGCATTTTTTTTAATTCATTATTAATACAAAAAAAAAAAAAAAATTACAGAATGTTTTATAGATGTCACACTTTATGAGAAAAATAGCAACTGGCCAAGACATTTCTTGAAATTTCTGAAATATAAATAAAAAAAACTCGCAAATAATCAACTGCTTAGAATGCTGTAAACTATAAGCAACTCATACCTGAGTAAATTTTCATATTTAAACCAAATTATTATTTCAAATTTTGTTTCACCTAATACGGCAATACATTTAAAACCACCCTTAGATTTTTTTTTATTGCTGGAGAATCCAACTTTGCTATTTGAGATCTTTGTGCTCTTTTTTTGTACATCTTATTATTAGATTCTTTAAGCTTGGCTTTTAACTTTAGATTCTCATTCTTCAGATCACGTATATTTTTTCTTCATCTGTTTTTATACAGGCTTTCTCTACTTGTTGAAGGCACATTTTGTACCAATATTGGTAAACCTAAAGATGGGCTTGCTGGAGGAATATTTTCTTCAATCTTTTTCTCTAATTCTTCTTTCTTTTTGCTTAGGTTGTAAGATTTCTTGCCCTTTTCCCGCCAATTTTTTCTAACATTTCTTTGTTCTTGAGGTGTCATTTTATTAATGCTTTTAATTTTATCTTAATTTTACCTTTCCTTGTATCTCTCCTTTCCTTCTCAAGCCTAAGTGAGTCATTTTTTGTCCCATCACATAGTCTCTGTATGTTCTCTTTCTTTTTTTGATTCCTAATACACTTTTTTTCGACCTTTTATACTATTATGCTCATTTCTTTTCTTTATCATAGTACTAAAAAAAGTTATATACAGTAGACTCCCTAAAATCCACAACTCTCTAAAATTCGCACATACCGTAAAATCCTGTTAATCTGCCCTTCCCGATCAAACGCCCCCTCCCCACTTTATAAAGAATTTGAAATTTTCAAAAAATCCTGAGAAAGCGCCCTCCCTCCCCATTCTCAAAGGCGATTGAGAATGGGATGAATCATTCTGAAATGAATGAATCATGAATCTTTGATGAAATGTGCATTTTTTCAAGATTTTTTAATTGATTTCATGCTTGTTTTGGCTTTTCTTTACTAATTTCTCCTTTTTTATGCGTTTTTCGACAGAATTTACATTTCTAAATTAAAAAAAAACCCAAATTTTTTCAAGTACAGTAGAACCCCGCAAATCCGGATCTCCAGATCGGTTCAGTCATATTTTTTTCCAAGTTTGAGAAGCGATTGGCTAATTTCCATAACATTAACTTGTTTCCTCGTCGTATTCTGAATCAAAAAAACTTTTTCTGAAATATTTTCAGAAGAATTAAACAAATTAAATATTTTTACTGTCTATAAATATTCAATAAGTTTAACATAAAGGTGATTTTCTGTAAGTATGTTTTATTTTATTTCATTTTTTTTTTCTAATTCTCCGGATAATCCAGATTTTCAATAATCCGGATTGGGTCAGGTCCCAATTAATCCGAATTATCGGGGTTCTACTGTATCAAAATTCATGATTCATTCAACGATTCATTTCTGTAAATTTTGTTGAACGAGCGCGAAAAAATCCTGTGTAAGCGCCCCCCTCTAACTATTATACGGGGCCCCACCAGTGGCCGAGAGGTTCTGACCTCAAACTGGTAGACGGTAGGTGCTGGGTTCGAACCCAATCGCGACCGTCGGCTTAACTGTTCGGAGTTTTCCGTGGTTTTCTTCGAACCTTGCGTAAATACGGGTTAGGTTCCCTTAGAAAGACCCCCACGGAGGGCATCCCACCCCTTAGGGCCTATATCCCATAGTGTAGATAATTGGCCGACATACATACAACAACAACTAACTATTATACGATTTTTCGTTTTGTTTGGGGGGGCGGATTAACGGTATTTTAAGGTAATTTACAGATGTAAACAATGAAACATTCAATTTTGATTTAGGGTCAAAATTTGACTTCATTTTTATATCAATTCCATTTTTATTTTAATTTGTAATTTTCATTAATATTACTGAATTCATGTGTTTTCATGAAGGAAGAATAAATTTATTTTGGAATAAATTAAGATTTTGTTGTATCACTGGTATTCAAATCTTTTTACCAAATATATTTATGTAGTAACCAAACCTTTTTGGTTATTAAGTCTAACTAAACTTGAAATAAAACTTCCTCATTTTAAGATTTTGATGTGAGTTAGTAAGGTATTTTTATAAAGCAAATTTCATATGAAAAATGCATCTTATCTTTATAATAAATATTTAATCTTACATTATTAGCTTGACCTTTGCTTTTAATATTTTAACCATTTTAAAAATTATCTAAATTTTTATTATTTTAGTTTATTACTTATTTTAATGTTTTATTATATTGTAAGCCTTCATAAAAGTTTCAATTTCATTGTTAATTATATTCAAATGACTGTTTAAAAACTGTAAACAAAGCAATGACCAGAAATCTGCAAAACCTCTGGTCCTAAGCTGTGCGGATTTGAAGGAGTCTACTGTATATAGGATTTATTGAATTAAAGTAACAGTTTAATATATGCTAGCTACCCTATATGTTTAATTTCATGCCACTAATAGAATATTAAGATATAAATGTATTTAAATCACTTGAATTATGCTAGTCACTTAATATCCAATATTAGAATCTCATAACAGAAAATTATTTAAAAATATTTGAAATATAATAATCATTTTGCTCTCTAATAAATCTTAAAATTATAATCATTTATCTAAAAAATTCTTAATTATAATAGTTATTATTTTTTCTTGCACTTTTTTGCTTAGTTTGAGCAAAGAATCGATTAAATCAACAGAGATAAATTACTAAAACATAGCTAGTGAAAGCCATAAAATAATTGATAGCAACTAAATTAGAAATCTAGGCTACAATTGATCAGTCCAATAATAGAAATAAACTATATCAATATTTATTATATTATGTTAGTATAATAATTGTTAAGTAAAGCATTAACTTTTATTTTGATTAATTTTAAGTACATACATTTAATTTAATCTCACCTCCATTTCATTTTCTCACCTCCGTGATTAACAAAGGTAACAGAGGTGAGAGTAATGGAGGTGAGGATATTTCATATAATGATGTACTGTTTGTAAATATTTAATCAAAACTAATGTTATTCACACAGGATTGTATGTGTTGTGATAACTTTTAAATTCAAATGTAAAATAAATACCAAATATAATGCATTGCTTACCTTCCATTGGCAGTAATGGAGTGGCATATCCCAAAAAACAAAATAAAGAAATTCTATTTATTTGAATAAAATAAGCTTTAACTGAGAGCAAATGACAATTTTTTTTCGCAGAGCTAACAAAGAGACTTCTTTTCCTTTGTTTTAATACAAATTATTTACCAGTACTGCCTTCTTTGAATGAATGTTTGAAGCTAAAACTGTTAGTAACGGAGTTGAGAATTTCAATTGGGACAAACAAAAACATAACTTAAAAATGCATTTGCAAAAATTATTTAATTTATTAAAACCCATTTTTAAATTAGCTAAGGTTCATTTAAAAAGGAATTAACAATAAAAATTATTTAACATTTAATTTATTTCACTTTTTAATCGAAGAATTTTTTAAAATGTGAATGGGGGACACCCACGGAGGTGAGGTTTCCCATGTATTACTTAATATTAAGACACAAAATAAAATAGCTATAGAATAGTAAATTGTATAAAAAAGATTCTCTATTCTTTAAATATTCAAAACAATAAAAAAAAATCACAAATAAATAAAGCAAAATTTTTTAAATGATGCCAGGACTGAAATAGACCCTTTTTTCAAGAATGACCCTTAACTGAAAATTGTTCAATGAAACAAAATGCATTCCAATATTATTTATTCATTAAACTGCTGCAATAGAGATATGGGTTGTACTTTTTTTAAAATCCCAAATTGTGATACTGGAAACCAGATAGCTATTTAAAAAAATAAGCTTTACCAAAGAAATTAAACTAAATTTTCCTGAGTTATTCCAAAATCAAACCATGTTAAATTTTTAACCCGAGAATATATTTAAGTGCTAGATTCGCAAATTTTGAAAAATGCTGTCTGTTTCTTATTTGTAAATAAATATTTTGTTTTGTTAATAAAAAATTGGTTAAACTGGTTGGAATTGGTTCTATTGCAGGAGATTTATTGCTTGATTCACAATTCATAAATGAATTCGTTTCAGTTACTCATTCATTGTACTGTCTTTTATGATAAAATGGACGAAATGTGTACTCTGATTGTAACAATTAGCTATTTTTTTTTTTAAATCAATGTATTGAATCTATTTATATTACTAAAATAAATTAACGCTAAGATATGTTTCTTTAGTTATTCTTCTACTGAAAATTATCGAATGATGACACAAGATTTTATGCGTTGCAATTTTCATTTTCGCTGTCATTTATAGTTATTTAAAATATTCGGCACAGAGGTAAATTGAATGTTTGGCTAGTCGAATAGCAACTATGAGTGCTAAGTACATTATAAAAAGTATTGTTTGAATTATTATTTAAAAAACCTTTTTTTAAAAATAAAAAACAAAGTTACATTAATAAAAGAATATTAAAAGAGAGAGTAACACTAATAAATTGATGCTTTAAAAGTTACCTGATATTATAAACAAGCGGGAAACAAGACGCCAATGCAAGAATGAATCGTGGATATTTACAAAAGGATTCATTCATTTATTTGAAAAAAAAGCAGTATCGAGAAGGATGAAATAGATCATCTAGTTTAGTTGACTAATTATTTATATATTTATTAATAAAACTGCTGCGATGGCAATATGACTAGTACTTTTTTTTCCTGGTTGTAATACTGGCTATAGGACAGAAATTAAACGGAACAAGCTTTACAAAAGAATGGAAGTTATTCCTAATCGAATTTTCGTGAGTCATTCAAAATCAAATAGTGTCAAATTTTATACACGACAAAATATCTAAGTGTCAGATCTGCGAATTTCGACTAATGCTTTCTACTCCTTTTTGATAAATAAATATTTCATTTTGTTAATTTAAATTATTTATGGATTGAATCATTATTCATGAATGAATTCGTCCATTGTGATTCATTCACTGTGATGGCGTCTGTACTTCTGTAATGAGTTTAGTCTGTCTTTGAAAATCGATTTACTGATCCATCTTCTTTACTAAAATAAATTAATGATAAAATATGTTTTTTAGTTATTCTTCTGTTGAAAAATTTTCAGCTTCTGATTTGATCGTATGATGGGGACATACATTTGTCTTGATATGTACATATCCGGAATATAATGGTGACACAAATTGTTATGTGTGACAACTTTTTTTTTTTTTTTTTTTTGACATTTAGTATCATTTAAAATATTCTGAACACAGGTAAACTGAATGTTTTGTTAGTCGAATAGTAACTATCAGGTAAGTAACTAACATATACAGTAAGTATAGTACACAATAAAAATTATGCTTCCAGTTATTACTTTAGAAAACTTTTTGGCACAGATATCATTATTATTATATACACACCACATTTGCACGTGTTTCCCCCCCCCCCCCTCGCCAATTTGGCATTGCACATCTGTGCCAAGGAGAAGATCCATTTAATAAGTTTATAACAATTGTTAAGGAAATAAAATAGGAAAAATTAGAGACTTCAGTGAAATGTGCTGATTAACTGATGCAACTGTATGCATTCAACATGGCAATAAGTATTAATATTTACAATTTATTGTGAAAATTATATTTACTGTTTTGTTACTTATTAACTTTATCATTTATAATTGTTTATTTATTGCTTTCTTTTTTTATTAAATTCATGTTTATTTACTGTTATTTTTTCAATTCTTTAAAATATTTTTAATATATAATATATCAATAATTATTTATAGCAAACTATCGTTTATTTATTTTTCTTTCCTTTTTTAAAACACTAGAATCTCTTTCCTTTTTTCAGGTTATTTTATTTTTATGTTGCAATAAAAAATCATCTGCTGTTATTGCATGCAATTCGTAACTTATATTCAAAAACAATATTTTCGCCAAATTGGCAGGAGGAAAAAATATGTGCAAATGTGGTGTGTATATGGCATCTATGCCAACTTTTTAATTAAGAATTTTTTTAATTCCATGCTTGTGCTCATATTTTTCTTATATTCTAAAACAAATATTTCAAAATAAAAACGAAATTTTGTAGAATTGGATTTGAAGAAATTTTTTATACACATTTAGTATATATTTTTGTCAGAGGAACACAAAAATAATAAATGATACAAATACGTCAAATGATTTTAACTTACCAAGTATAACATAATCTGGTACTACTCTGTTATCCCGTCAACCAATTTTGCCAAATTATACAAATCGCCAATCTAATAGCCAAATTATACATACAGTCAAAGATCTATAATCCGCACACCCATAATTCACTGTTTCCTCATTGTTTTCTCATTTTTTTTAAATGTTTCTAAAAAAAACATTTTTGGATCACTAATTTGTAAATTTTTAAACTGTTTATTTCATTGTTTACATTCGTAAAATAACATGAATTATAGAAAATAGTGTATTATAGGTGTGCGGATTATAGATCTTTGACTGTATTGGCAAATTGGCATAATTTTTATTTTAAATAACGAAAAAGCAAATAATTAGTAGAATATTAATAAAAATTCAAATAAAAAACAAAATAAAAATCACTTAATGACATTTTAAACACGTGAATCGTTTTTAATGTCATTGAATGTGAATTCATGATCATCCATTATTAACATTTAATCTTATAATTTGGTGATAGTATTTTTGTCAACGGGATAACAGAGTAAAGTAGACTCCCTCAAATCCGCAACTCTCTAAAATCCGCACATATTTTATGGATGTAAACAATGAAACTTTCAGTTTGGATATTGGGACACAATTTGATTTTTTTTAGTTTTGTATCAATTCCATTTGTTTTATAATTTGTAATTTTTATTAATATGACTGAGTTCATGTTTTTTCATGAAGGAAGAATAAATTTATTTCGGAAAAAATTCAAGATAGTGCTGATATCACTGGTAATCGCAATCTTCTTACCAAATATATTTATGTATCAGTCAAGATTTTTTTTTTTTTTTTGGTTACTAAGCCTGGCTAAACTTTTAAAAAAATCCTTATTTTATGATTTTGATGTGAATGATAATGTAATTTTATGAGGCAAGTTTTGTTGAATAATTTTGGAAAAATACATTTAATCTAATATTTAATCATACTTTATTGATCATTAACTTGATCTTTCCTATTAGAAATTTAATTATTTTAAAGTTATCTAAATTTTTATTATTTTAGTTAATTACTTATTTTAATATTTTATTATATTGTAAGCATTCTTTATAGTTCCAAATGCACTATTAATTGCACTAAAATTATTATTTAAAAAATGTAAAGAAAGCAATGACCAGAAATCCACAAAATTCTAAAATCTGCACAACCTCTGGTCCCAAGCTGTGCGGATTTGGAAAGTCTACTGTAATACCATTTTTCTTAGTTTAGGTTTTTTTTTTAATAGTTCATTTGGTACTTTTCTGTTATATGGACACCATGCCAAAATGTATGATAATGCGTCAATTATTTCAACCCTGATCAAGAAAAATTTTTTTTATTACAAATGACGCAAAGCATTATGATTTGGTATTTATGAAACCTGAATCACATGAATGATTATTATTTAACCTTGATTTGAAAATTTGAAAATTGTTATTACTTGAATAAAAAATACTTATTTTTAATATAAATTTATAATTTACTCTTTCTGCAGACTCTGGGATGGATTTTACAATTTGGCAATTGCCGAGTCAAGAAAAAGTTGAAATAAAACTGTTTCAAGAATTTGAAATTGCATAATAAAATGTTGTGTTATAAACAGGATGTAATGGAGGATAAATGGGGGTATACACGGTATACCTTCTGGATTTTTTAAAGGAGCACCGTATACCTTCTATTTCTCAAGAAAGCTTTTACAGTAGACTTCCTAAAATCTGCACATAATTTATGGATGTAAACAATGAAACATTCAGTTCAGTTATAGGGACAAAATTTGACTTTTTTAACTTTATATCAATACCCTGTATACTTCTTATTATTTTAGTTTATTAGTTATTTTAATATTTTATTACATTGTAAGCATTTATTATAGTTTCGATTTCATTGTTAATTTCATTCAAATGACTGTTTCGGAAATAGGGATGCACCGAATAGTGATTTTGGCCGAATATTCGGCCGACATGTGAACCAAATATTCAGCTAGCCGAATAGTAATTGTTGGGCTGAATATTCGGCAAGCCAAATAGTTAACTATTCGGCCGAATACCGAATATTCGGCTTTCCAAATACTTTTTATATTTCAAAATTTAAAGGTATTAAAATGTTACTTTTTGAAACAATTTTACATAATATTTAATAAAAAAAAAACATACATTTTGATAAACAAGCGCTTTTTATAAGAGCATTTAGTATTGAAAAAAATCTGCCTGGAGTTATTTAAGAAGCGCAATTATGAAACTTTAATTAATAAAATTTTCTACGAATCAAAACAAACATTTTAAAATCAAATAATGAAAAAATGGACGAAGAAAAATTTTACAGTCTGATAATTGTCCTTTTTAAATAACTCAAGACAGATTTTTTTCAATATAAAGTACAAATGCTTTCAACTTAATTCTGAATAAAGGTATGTTTGGCTCATAGTTCTTTTCTTAGGAATGGTGGTATTTTCCACCCTTCCCATCATATCATATTTTACAGAAATCAAAGCATGTGAGTTGAAAATATGTTATCTTATTTATTGTTAATGTAATAAACGAACACACAAGTTTTGACCTAGAGTGAGATGAAATACTTATGACTCAATAAGTTGATTATGATTATGGTTTCTTGAACAAAAATTGCCTGCCTTGATAGCTATTGCTATTACTAATCTCAAAAGTTTTTTCTTTTAAAAGACTTTTATTTGGAGAAAAGCAAGAAGCAGATTATTTACCAAACAAAATTTAGAAACTTGTATCAGCGCATAATTTATTCCTAAGGAGAATCCTAATAAATCACCATTTTAATCCTTCTCATGGTTAATTTTAATTTGCTTAAGTTATACTTTACAAACAGCAAATAAATAATGTAAAAAACATTCTATTTTATTTAAAAATGATTTTGTTTCTAATTATTTTAAATATAAATAAAAAAATTGACGGTTAAAAATAGAAATAGTGAAAAGGTTTTATTAAGTATTGGATTCGGCCGAATACTTTGATATTCAGCCATACCGAATATTCGGCAGGCTGAATAGTTTCATATTCGGCCAAACCGAATAGTTTAATATTCGGCCTAACCGAATATTTGGTAACATGGCCGAATACCGAATATATACCGAATATTCGGTGTATCACTATTCTGAAATGTAAACAAAGCAATGACCAGAAATCTGCAAAACTCTAAAATCCGCATAACTAAAGGAGTGTGGATTTGGGGGAGTCTATTGTACTATAAATTTGGAAAGAATATGTAATCAATAGTATTTATAACATTCAGTTATGAAAACTCCAAAGACTGTCACAGGTAAAAGACCGTTGTCATTGACGAAGGACAGACAGTTTTTTACCAGGATGGGCATGTGTTTAGAAACCTGCAAGATTTTAACAGTAGAGGAAGGGTGCAAAGATCTGCCCACCCAACTGCAGAAGAAACCCTCAATACTTAGAACATATCCATTTTGTTCTGTCATCTTGATATGTTAAATGTTTTTCTTTTAAAATTTATTGGTGATGGCGATGTCAAATAAGTGTTGAATTTATTATTTAATACCCTGCTGTTCTTTTTTGTTCCTCTGTTAATTTAAAATATTGTATATTACAGATCAAGCCAGAGTAGGGACTTTGAATCTAGTGTCCTTTCTGATGTCATAAAAGCCATCTTCCTATACTAGTGATACACAAATTGTGGGTTACAGGAAAATTTTTTCCAGGTCGCCAAACCAAAGACCTTAGAGGGAAAGACATGAAGGCTTTGGAAACAGTAACTAACTGAAACAGTGCAAACAGCACTGCTATGAAACACGCTCAAAGGGGGAGATCCAATCGTAGGCTGGTTCGTTGCATCCACCGATTCGCCAAATATTTTTCTAGTAAACCCCCTTGCGCCAACTCCCCTGCAAGAATTCAAAATGCCCGCCATTTCTTTTGGCAGTTCGTCTTGAGACTTAAAGATTGTGGGAGATTTTTTAATATGATTTGTTTGTTGTTTGTTGTGATATATTTTTTATATTGCAAATAGATAGCCGATTAACACGTACAACTGAAAAGTCTTCAGTGATGCCGAACTTGTTAAATAATAAATTTTAAGTATTGAAAGTTCCACTTTCACTCGAAAACTAACATAACAACAAACAGAATCATCTATAAGTAGTCTTCTGTAATGTATTGTATGAACTTTGACCTAACTCATCTCCCTCCATGAAAAGGGATGGAGAGGGAGGGGGGCGCGCCTTCGCATCTTATCCTCTAAGATCTTTGGCCAAACTACAAATATCAAAGTAAATCAAAAGTTAACTAACTAAAATAATAATAATAATGAATCTGATTTAGTGATATTTTCGTGACATTTATTACTTATGGAGAAAGAAAAATAGTGAAATTACTATTAATCATGCATTTTTACAACTTAATATTTAATAAAATACTTATATTAATTACACATGTAATTTAGAAAGTTCTTTCAGCTTTAAAATTGAAAAAAAAAATATATGTAGTGTTATTAAGTATTCTAAGCCATTTTCTGAAATTCATTCATATAAGTGCTATTGCTATGCACCATCTGTTATCTTTAATTTCAATTAAAAACAAATTAACGTACCGAAATGTCCAAATTACAGAAGTTTCTGGTTTAAAGATGTCCAGATTAAACATGTTATGCTGCATTAATACATAATACTACCATGTACACTTCGACAACTAGCAGAAGAATAGACATAGCAGTACAAGTTAATTGTCAATTTGATATGCTTTCTGTTTGAATTCACATGCAAATTGGGTCAATTTGATGTTTAGTAATGGTCGGTCTTTGCTACAGCTTTCATGATCTAGGGTCCACCCCCACCCCCCATGCTGTGGTCACAGCTAAGACTGTGCAATTCTTTTCTTGTATGACTCATAATTTAGTTTTGCGTTCATTTAAGTGCATTCTATAATTATGTTATATTAATTATATTAAAAGCAGCACTTAAACAGTTGCTTCTTTTCAATACTTAAAGAGATGGGTTCTGTGTATAAGATATTATTGTTATTATTATTATCAGAGTTTCCCCCAGGGGTGGGGGGGGTGGTGATTCAAATTATTTTCAGTCCTGGCAAAATTTCAAACTTGCACCCATGAATCTAGCGGTTCAAAAAATCGTGAAAAAAACAGAAATTTCATGAAAAAGTTGGGGAAAAAAGGTAAATTTTCTTAAAAGATCGCGAAAAAGGCAAATATTGTAAAAAAAATCGCAAAAAACAGCAGATTTTGCTAAAAGATCGCGAAAAAAGGCAGATTTTGCTAAAAAGATCGCGAAAAAACGGCCGATTTTGTTAAAAGATCGCAAATAACGGCATATTTTGCTAAAAAATCGCGAAAAATGTCAAATTTCGTGAAAAAATCGCAAAATACGGCAATTTTTATTAGAAGATCGTAAAAACAGAAGTTCTTGTCAAAAGATCGCAAAAAACGGCATATTTTGCTAAAAAAGCGCGAAAAAACGACAAATCTCGCGAAAATATCGTGAAAAAAACGGAACTTTTCACAGAATATTCCGTTTTATTGCGATTTTTGGACGAATTTGCCGTTTTCTGGTAAATCTTTTGACGGAATCTGCCGTTTTATCGCCGTTTTTTGTGACTCATTTGACAAAATTTTCCGTTTAATCGCGATTTTTGGAAGAAATTTGTCGTTTTTCCACGATCTTTTGAGGAAATCTGCCGTTTTGTGAAATTTTGTGCGAAATTAGCCATTTGTTCGCGGATCTTGCCGGAAATTAGTCGTTATTTCGCGATTTTTAACGAAACTTGCCGGTTTTTTAGCGATTTTTTGACGAAATTACCCGTCCCACGGGACGCGTATGAGGCTATTTTTTGCGTTCCGTCGCCGATTTTTTGCGTAATTTACGCGCTATAGCGCGTTCGGATCATCGCTGGAGGGCTGCGCTTTTCAAATGTGGGGCAAGAAGGGCGCTAGTTTTTGGATGTGGGGCAAGAAGGGCGCTAGTTTTTGGATGAGGGGCAAGAGGGCGCTATTTTTTAAACTAAAGGGCAGGAGGGGCGGAGCGCCCCCCTAAAACCCTCTAGGGGAAACTCTGTTATTATTATGTCATTATAATAATACATATTACAATAGAACCTTGATTAACCGAGCTTCAATTAATCAAAGTTTTTGTTAACTGAGCGAATAATGAAATCTGTTTTTTTTTTTACGGGGGTGGAGGGAGAATGAACAGTGTTGAATTCAGACTTTTTCTCTGGAAGGGACTTCTGTGGCTCCGGGGGAAACACAATAGAGTTCTGGAGGGGAAATTACACTTTTTTTACCATTGAAAATACAAAATTTCCAGGCGGAAATTTAATGGGGGGATCCCCCCCCCCTGAATTCAACACTGGGAATGAACCTTGAGAAAGGAAAACACAAATCGCCAAACTAATAGCCAAATGATACAAATTGACATAATTTTTATTTTAAATAATGAAAAAACAAATAATTAGTGGAATATTAATAAAAATACAAATAAAAAGTCGAAATAAAAATCACTTAGTGACATTTTAAACACGTGAATCGTATTGAATGTCATTGAATGTGACATTCACGATCATCCATTATTGGCATTTAATCTTATAGCTTGGCGATAATTTTTTGGTCGATGGGACAACCTAGTAGTACCAAGAAAGGTTATGTTGTTCTTTATTCTGGGAAATATTAATTTTATGAGCATAGCGAGTTTTTATAATTTTTTTTTTTTTTTTTCAAAAACAGAGATTTCTGATATCCGAGCAGTCCCAATTAGCTCGGATAATCAAGGTTGCACTGTATTATTATTAATAATTATTATTACTTCTACCCAAGTCAAATGCTACGGTGTATTTCTGATTTGAGAAATGAAGTTTACATAAAACAAACATGTGTTGGTGATTTCAATGATTAATGAACCATGTCTCATAAAACTCAGATACATGGTTTACAAATTTTAAACCAATTTGAATTTAAGTCTGCAGAGATAGAAAAATAAAGTACAAACTTTTTAGTTACCGAGCCTTAAAATAGCAGCTTTTAAGAATAAGTTGATATTTTGGCAAGGAGAATTTTTCAAAACCAACACAGACATGACATGTACTTTTTGGAATTTATTAAAGAAAATAATAGATTTCTTTTTACCACTTTCCAACAAAGTTGAAAAGTGATTATGATTTCGGTTTGTATGGCCGCCTGTCCCTACTCTAACTCCCACAAATATACTCAGATTATCCTGAAATTTATAAACGTTTTTGACATTTACCCTAGCACAAACCCTATTTCAAAATAAAGTTTCTACAGTGATTAGTTTATGTACAGGGATAGTCAAAAGTTTACGGTTACATTACAGCCTAAGAGAAAAAATCGTTTTTATACGATATTAAAGATGTTACATCCTTTCAATTCTATTAAAATTTGCATGCATTTACGATATGCATTCTGTAAAAAATGCAGTGAAAAAAAAAAAATAGCTATCATTCATTTACAAGGCCACAAAAAAGATTTCCATCACATCAATGGAGGAATTGTGTACAACATATTTTAATTATAACAAACTATTTTGTAAATAATAAAACTGATGTGTGTTGCTGAGGCTTAATATAAGTTATACGATATAGTCATGCGTAGTATGAAGTGTGTAGCATTTGCAAAAACATACAGAACATTCCAAAAAAAAACTTCTAAACTAAAAAACTTAAAACTTCTTTCTAAAGAACTGTATATGTGTCTGAAGATGACTGATGGATGGATGAAATGCATTTTAATTATGATATGCACTCGCTAAATCCATGCATGTTATATGGTGTGTATGGGTGATTCTCAAAATAGGGGACATTTTATGTCTTTTGGCATACAGAAAAAAAAAAAAAAAAAAAAAAAAAAAAAAAAAGGTTTTTTGTCATGTTTTTATATTTAGATATGTTTGTCTTAATATTATTCATTATTTGCACTCAAGAATTACTCACTTTTTAGTTAAAAATACTTTAAAATAACAGAATAAATGTTCAAAATGTCATTAGCATGGATGTCCACAGCAGCTGTGCCTTGTGTATACTAGCATTTTTCAAGAGTTAATATCATGTTTATAAAATAAAACAAATGTTATTCTTTCTTTAAATTAATCAAGGAGAAGATTTATCCAATAAATTTCTTTTTAAAAATAACATTATAGTATATAGAAAAATAATTAAAGTTTGTCCTCCATATTCTATTTTCAAAACAAGGTCATACTATAACAGCTGGTTATTAATCAAAATTTCATTTTCACATATGACAATACTTTGAAAATATAAAGTTTCTCCATGGTAACAAGTAGCCATTTTTATCCCAGCCTGAAAATAGAAGCATGTATTGTATTTTAAGAATAGAAGTTGAATATTAGGGGCGTACATCAATTGCATGTCATTAGAATGGATAATAATTTTCACGTTTATTTTATAGTTAAAATTTTTATTTTACTTATTTTCATAGAACTTTTGTGTTTTAAAAAGCCTCAGAAAGGACTGTTGCATTGTGATTATATTATGGCTCATAATCTTATTTAAATTAAAATTTGTCATTAGCATGGATAAATATCAGAGTCATTAGCATGGTTTTTCTGTCCATGCTAAAGACTCCTATGTGCATAAAGTAACCAGGTGCTTATATTGTATCCTTTATAAAGTTTAATTTTACATATAAATTTAGGTATTATATTTATTATCCTTAAAATATGCATTAAATCTGCCAGAAATCACTAAGACAGCTTCTTACATTGTTAGTGTCAGAATGTTGCTCATGTAAACAAAGTTTGCTCTTTGGTAATGTTTTTATTCTCCTTATATGTATATATGTAAAAATGGAAACCATTTGCTGAAAAGGAAGGCTAATAAATATAGAAAAAAATATTTAAACAGGAAGAAAATAAAAATTTCTTAATATATTTATACCATGCAATTTGTTTTGTCATTAGCATGGCTCAAAAAATACTAATTATTTTTTTTATGTTAATATTTAAATATTTAGCTCTGCTGACTACATGTAAAGTATATTTAATACTATATTAACAACACCTATTTTTTTTCAGAAATTTTGCTAACAGTATTTTTTTTAAGATTTCACTTTTGAAAAAGTCTCCTATTTTGAGAATCATCTGTATAAATGCTATAGTTGATGTACAGAAGTACCCAAAAGAGCTCCTAAATATTAGTGAATATGATGGCAATTTACTAAAAGGTGTTTTTTAAATAAATTATACACTTTTATGCTGAACTGCATGTAGTTTACTAAGAAATGTTTGTAGAATATAGATAAAATGATATACAGTAATGATACATAAATGCCTATGAATGATAATTTCAAAGAATGTGATTTCAGTAGTTTTAAGAGTGTTTTAGTTTAAAACAAAGTTTAGCTAAATACTGGTGTGTAATAAAGGTATTAGGTAAACTACAGGGCTGAACAAAAGTATTCAAATATGTTTCCATTTTTTTTTTTTTTTTATTTATTTTATATATATATATATATATATATATATATATATATATATATATATATATATATATAATTGCTGAAAGAGAAATTTCAACTTAATAGGCATTTTCTTGCTAAACTAAATTTTCCCTTTATATAGTACATGTATCAACTTACAGATCAAATACAGGGTTGTTCAAAAGTATTAAAATACATATTTAGCTATAGAAAATAACCTTATCATTCTAATTGATGAAGTTTTGTAAAAGATTTCAGAAAGTGTTGGAAAGCATAATCTATTTTTAATGTGTGATTTTTCTTACTTGTTATTCAAAAACATCATTTTCTGTCACATGATAAAATTAGGAAAATTTTTCAAACAATTTCCAGATGATGAATTAGTTTGGATAAGTATTTCGTTTTCTTTTCATATTTTTATGTCTATTTTCCCAAGAAACTGTTAACAAATGTTTCAAGTGATGAAACAGCACACATTGAGCAATATGTCTCTGACTTGCCAAAAATATTGGTTATCGATACAAACCAAATTCTGCACTCATTTGAAGAAAACAGGTAATTAATATCTTGATTTGATTGTTTAAGTGAAAGCTGTTTTTCAAAATTAGCTGCTATTAAAATAAAGTATCGATCTTGATTGTATTTTGAAGATGACCTACAACTAGGATCTGTTTACCAAATAGGCCCTTAAAGCCCATGCTTATTCACTGAAGTACAAATGCCCCCCCCCCCCCCAAACTTACCCTTCAAACCTAATTTTTAAGAAGCAAAAAATTCAATCTGAATAAAAACATGTTTTTTTTTGTTGTTGTTGTTGTTTTTTCTTTACTAAGCTGCAATTTGCAAAACATAAGATATATTGAATTTTAAATACTCTCAACTGTAGCTCCATATTTTTTTTTTTTATAAAATTAATTGATTACGTATAATTATGTATTAAATAAAATATTTTTAATGCGTATAATATATAAATAACCAGTTTTAATTTAATATTTAAAATGTTATTAACTCAAAATTTTCATGGTAAATTTTCGAATAATTTAAGCATACAGAAAACAATTTGGTCAGTAATAATAATAATGAAAAAAAAAAAACTGGTAGAGTAATAGCCCCTCCCCCACCCACCTTCTGTAACCTACTTTTAATTCTTAAGGGGGCTCTGCTTACGACTTGTGATTTATAATGCAGATTTGAACATAGAAGCAATCACAACTTCTTTACAAGTGTATACCTGACATTGAATTCTTACGAAGCAAACTTTTTAAAAGTATTTTTATTAAAATATATTTATACCCATGTGCATAAATAAAACAAATATTCATATAATGATATGTTTCATACAAATTTCTTATTGGGTAGAAACATAAGCATGAATCATAAAAAAATTAATTGACTCAAGATAAATTAGGTTGTTAGTTTTAAAAAAGTCTACTGCCTATCCAGGAGTTTCAACAAAATATTATGCAAAATTTGGGGCCAGGTGTGAAAATAGTTTGTGCACCATTGTCCTATACAACCATAAAACTTTTTTTTTTTTTTTTTGCATTATTTTAGAATACAATTGAGAACATAGCAATACATAGTAGATAAATATACAGTCAAAGTTCTATAATCCACAGAAGTTGGGGTCAAAGGTTGTGTAGATTATGAAAGATTACGGATTATAGATTGTTATGGATTATGCGTCATTTTATTATTCGTAGACATCATGTTAATATTATAAACTGTATAATATGAAAAGATAAATACGAAATCTAATAATTAATTTAATATGCTACCTCAAAAAATGCATTTTTAAAGTTATTTTATTAACAAATTGATATAGGTGCATTTAAATCAAAATAATTACATATACACATGTTCTGTAATACAGTTTGTGTTTTACTTTCAATAAAATATAAGTTATATTTAAAAAAATCTTTTTTTTTTTAATGATTTTTTTTTTCAATTTTTTTATTATTTGCTTTAAAATATCATTTTTGGACCACAAATTTGTAAATTTTCTTAGCTATCTATTTCACTGTTTACATTTGTAAAGTAATGTGAATTATAGAAAATTTCAGATTATGAGTGCATGGATTATTGATCCTTGACTCTATATATATTTATCTATCTTTTGTTTTTATCCTCATCCCACTCTAAAAAACCAAAATATGGATTTTAATAAGTATAAGATCCATAAAAAGTATGTTGTCCCATTAAATTGAGTTCATAGTCTATTAACAATAATTGTATGCTACAGACTTACTTTTTAAAAGATTAATGCCCCTTGAGAAACAAATTAAGGGGGTTGTTCCAGTTAAATTGAGTTCATAGGCTATTAACAATAATTGTATGTTACAGACTTACTTTTTAAAAGATTAATGCCCCTTGAGAAACAAATTAAGGGGGTTGTTAGCTCCCTCATTTCCCTTCTTTTATATTTGAACACTGAACCCCCAAAACTAATCAGAGATAGTTCTGGAGGTATCGGACCATATTAGAATGAACCTATATACAAAATTTGAAGCAAATCAGATAAATCTACATAAAAACTCATTTATCGAATTTAAAGACAGGGGGGCGGTAATCAGCCGTGCCCACTATATACTTAACAAAAGAACCTTAAAAAATAATCAGGGTGGGGCCTTAGCATAATGAACCTATATCCAAAAATTGAAGCAAATCAGTAAATTTCCCCTGAAAAACCATTTAACTAAATTAATTAGGCTTATCCTCCATTGCCCCCCTCTTTATATTTGACCAAAGACCACTCAAAACTAATCTTTGTGGTGTCTTATCAGAATGATCCTATATAAAAAATTTGAATGAAATCTGATAATTCTGCATGAAAAAGGCATTTATCTAAATTAAAGGCGGGGGATTAGCCTCCCGCCCCCCTACCCTAATACTTATCCAATGAACTTTCAAAGTAATCAGGGAAGCGTCTTATCAGAATAAACTTATATATAAAATTTGATTGAAATGTGGTAATTCGCATGAAAAACTCACTTATCTGATTTAAGGAGGATTTTCCTCTTCATACTTATCAAATAAACTCCCAAGGCTAATCAGGAAAACACCTTATCAGAATAAACCTATATCCAAAGCTTGAAGCAAATTGGATACTTTTATCATGAGTTATCGTGTTACGTACATGCATACATACATACAGAATTTACTGGCACATAAGCTGTGAGCTAAAAATTGATTAAAAAATGCAAATAATTTCTGTTTAAAAAAAAAAAAAAAAAAAAAAAACTTTGTCATTTTTTCCATAGATGATTTTATTTTATTTTTTATTTTTTTTTAATTTTTTTTTGTGATGGAGGGGTTTTTGTGAATATTAAGAAAACAACTGCATACAAAGATAGGAAAATGTCTAGTGTCATAAAGAAATGTTTGATAAAAATGCTGAAGCAGTCTTTAGAATTGAAGTATTATTTTAAGAAATATTTAAGCTTAAATGAGTCAAAATTGTTCCATTAAAAATGTTATATAGGAACAAAAACTGCACATAGAAATTTAACCTTTTTTTTTAGCAATATACACTGTGCAGACTGCATTTACTTTTTTTATTTCTTTTTTTGAAAGGGTTTTTTTTTTCCAAAATTCCATCATTTTAAGAGATTTCTTCCTATATTAGAAATGGTTATTATTGTATTGTTATAACCCATCAGAATGACATGCTTGAATTAAAAAAAATGTATAACTCTCAATTTCTTATAAATAAATAAATAAAAATATAATAGCCCAATTTAACTCATGACATTGATCATTAAGACTATGCACACTATTCAGGGTTGCAGCTAAAATTTAAAAAAAAGCCTGGCCGGTGGCTTTTATTGGTTTTAACCGGCTTTTTTTTTGCCTGTTTTGGCTACAATTGGCTTTTATACAGTGTGGCATTTTAATTATAAGTTACACATTTTTAAGTCTTTTAACTAGTTTTAATGATGTTTAGTTTACTTTGAATTTAATAAATTTATTTATTAAAATGAAAAATTGGGATTTTAACAATGATTCATTATGAGAAATTGTGTTATAACTCAATTTTCCAATAATGAAGTCATTAATACTAGAATAACACATCAATGGATTTGCTAGTGGTTTATAGTCAGAATTGCAAATATGTCAGCTAAATTTTAAAATAGCCATACCAAGTGCTTTTTCTGATTTACATTGACCTTTCATCCCACCTTTGTTTTTCCATTTTTACTGCTTTATAAAATCGAGGACAATGGTTACTTAGTTATGTGTTTTATTACTTAACTAATTTTAAGAGTTATTAAAATGTCATGTTTTATTCCGTATAAACATATAAAATCATACATATAAAAAACGCCATTTCTCACTATTAAAAAATAGTATTATGAATTATGCATATTTCAAAATATATTATATTTCACAATTTATTTCGGTATTCTCAATTAGCATATGCATGAATGCATTCATGCAAGAGAGCATATATGCACTTTTAAATAGCAAAGAGCTATTCAAAATTTTAATTCAAAAAATTTTATTGAAACTTTTTTTGATGTTTAATTTTATATAATTATGTATTAAACTTTCCTCTAATTCCGAATCCTTCCCAATTTCTCTTCAACATTGTTCATTCGATGACTTAAGAATGTTTCCATGAATGCTTTGATATGTTACATTTTGTCGTAATTCAATTAAATATAATTTCTAAGAATGGGTAATATAAGTAGAACTATGAAATATAGAAGTTTAAAATACATTTTTTGATAATATTTTCTTTTTTCCAATATTTATAGTATATATTTTTTCAAACATAATACCTTTATAGTTAACTTCTAGCAGTTATAAAGACTTATTTATTTAAAAAATTAAGTAGAAATTTATAACTTTTTTAATAGTAAATAATTAAAAGTGTATTAAAATTAAATCAATCCAAATTTAATATGGATTCGATACAAATTAACACCGGCTTTTTTTTAAGTGGATAAAACCAAAAATAGCCGGCCGGATTTTTTTTTTTTTTTTTTTTTTTTTTTTTTTTTTTTGTCCGGTTAAAAGCCGGCAACCATGTCACTGAATGTATATTAAAGCCTTATATTTTCAAAGAATAATAAATATTCTTTGAAAAACAAATTAAAGGGAGAAATATCCCCCCTTTTCTCCTCTTTATATTTAATCATTGAACCCCTCAAAATAATCAGGCCTTATCATATAATAAACCTACATCCAAAATTCAAAGCAAGTCTAATAATTAAGAGGACTTATCCCCCATTTTCTATTTTATATTTAACCATTAAACCTCCAAAACTATTCAGAGATTCGCCTTATCAGAAAGAACCTACATCCAAAAATAAAATTAAATGGAATAATTCTGCATAAAAACCCATTTATTTAATTTAAGGGAGGTAATTACTCATACCCTCTTTATACTTAACAAAAGAATCCAACTACTAATCAGGGAAGTGTCGGTGAATGAAATTTGCTGAATGTATGAATGTTGTTGTGGGAAAAAAAATTTCAAAATCAAGTTATTTATTATTTAAAAAGACCCCCCCCCCCTAGAGTCAAAATAAGGATGGGAGCAGAGAGGGCATGTGCCCTGAGCACCAGAATGAAGGGGTGCCAAATGATGATTTTTTTTCGATTTTTCTCACGTGTATGTTTAGCATCGTATAATTAAAATCATCCTGTCTGGAGTATGTAAAAGCATAGAATAATCCAAGAATGGTATGGCGTAAGAAGCCTGTATAAAGCGGAATTCTTTTCGATTCCGTTTAGAAGATTTTAATGAATCAATATTTGACGAAGCAAATTACATAGTCCAGTAATAAACTAGCAAAAGCCGTGCTTTGTTTGGATTCGCGAAGCATTATTTCATAAGATAAATATTTGAAAATAACATTATTATTTTATATTATTTTTGAATCTTTATTAAGCAAAAACTTTATCTTATGTTTTGGCGTATTTAAGTTTTAGAAATGTAAATTCAGCCAAATAATTAAGAATTTCCTCGGAATTTTTTATCTGTGATATAAGACTGGTATAAATAAAAATATTTCCGAAGCAAAATTTTACAAAATATTTTTTTAATTTTTAATCAAAAGTTTTAAAGATGTTTTTACATTTCCCAATAGCCTCTGGAGTTATCTGAAATGATTTGAAATAGGTATGTTTTCAATCTTTGTAATTCACATCAAATAATCTTTGATAGCAATCTTAGAATAATACATTCAAACAAAATATTTGGAAAAACATTAAAATCTACTCTCGTTGATACTAAGAACTATTAAATGTAATTTTTTTTTAATTCTAACTAGCTGACCCGCCCGGCGTTGCCCGGGTCCGTATTAGCAATATTAAACGAACTTGAAATTTGTATGATTTTATCAATAACTGGAAGCATGCAGAAATGCATTGTCTGAAATACGTCGCAGCTGACTTTGTGAAAAATCAGTTTTAAAACGATTGCGTTAGTTTCGTGTTAAAGTGTTGATATTTTCTTAGCAGACGATTTTTTGTGATAAATACATTATCTGTTTTATATTTCTTAATGATATTCCTCTGGACCGAGTTGGCGCATTGCCAAGATTTGCTTCCTCTGGACCGAGTTGGCGCATTGCCAAGATTTGCTTTCCCCTGTGCCTCAATTAATTATCCTCGGAATTCCTTTTATTTATAGAGATTACTTCTTTTTTTCTGCATACCACCATATGAAAATTTTTTATATTGTAGAATCTCTCGTAAGGAAATTTTCTATTAAATGATAAACCTTAAAGGAATTTCACTCTCGACAACGCTACGTGCGTTAAGCAAACTGGTGTCTCTTTATCCCCAATATCTACTACTGCTTTATCTGATGTCAAACCTTGAGATTTATGAATTATAACTGCAAAAACTGATTGCAAAGGAAATTGTTTTATTGAGCAATTTATGCTTCCATTTTTCCAGAATTTAATTATTGGGGGAATTGGTACGCACCAATTCTTATAAGTTAAATTACTGCAGTATTCAAATTTATCCATGATTATTCGCGGTATCTGGTCTGATGGCTTGTGATTTTCTTTAATACGCGCAACAAAGTCTAAAGTACCGTTCACTAAACCTTTTTCGGTCCACAAATAAGAACGTAACATTACTTTAAATCCAAATGATAAAATAAGAAATGATTAAAGTCCATTTATAGTTTCTGAATCGGCCAACTTTGCTTTAGTACATTTATAAAGAGCTTGAATCGAGGCAACAACTTTAAGCAGTTCTTTTAATTTTTCATTTATATGGCAAATTTAAAAATTAATTTTATTTGCCTACAATTCTTTTGTTGCCACTTTACTAAAAAAAAAAATTCCATAATACAATTCTTTTAATCTTTTAATTTTTAATTCTTTTAATCTTTTAATCCTGTGCAAACGATTTTGCGGAGTGATGAAAACATATTTCATTTATTAAATTAATCATGATTCTATCTATAATTATTTACTCCATGATTTATATTTTTTTCTGAAAATATACGCGTTTCATTTTTTATTTATTTGCTAAAATGCGTCCGCATTGGAAGTTCATGTAAAATAAATTAATTAAAATAATAATTTTTTGAAAAGTATTTCTGTAAAAAAAATAATATTCTGCAAATCTACAGATCATAATTTATATTTGTGTTTAATTTCAAGTGAAAATACTGTATAGTTTTTTTGTAAAGTGTACGACAAAGTGTCATTTGAGTGGACTAGTAGAGGATTCGCTTCGCTCATCCTAATCAGTCATTAGGAAATTAGTAATATTCTCTTTCTAAATAAACTTTACGAAGTTATAGTGGGGTCACCAAAATTCATGTTTCTCCCCCCCCCGGGTGCAAAAAAAAGCTTGTTTTGAACCCCCCCCCCCCTTTATTAAAACCAAAAAGAATGAAACAAAAATTTCAAACATAAATCAAAGAATTCATAAATAATTATGCGAATGATGTAAACGTTGTTTGATAAAGTCTAAAATGAAACACATTTCTTTTAAATGTTCTGAAAATTTTGGAGCAATTAAATATTTACATCTTTGTTTTTAGTGCATTCTTTCTCCTATAAAAATATCTTTGTGCGTGCATTAATGTTTTAAACTGGAAAAAAATATTTTTATGATAAAAACGAATTTTTAGTTGCTTGTAAAAATGTTTTTATTTAAAGTTATTAATGTTTTTATTTAATTATTTTATTTAGAGTTGTTTTTTATGGCATATAACTAGGTATGTTGCAGTTTTGTAATACATCCATTAACTGTTAATACTCGGTTTCTGAACAGCAACAATTAACGAATACTTTCTTACGAGTAGTGCGTTCAAAAGTAACAATACCATATGGGTATTCATTTTGTCGTTACTTTTACAACTTACTTTTTTTTATTAATAACGGATGATTACGAAGGGGAGGTGAGGGTACAAATTTAACCAAAGAATTGATAACGTTATATTTGCATTGCTCTTTATTGCTACAAAATAAGATTTTTGCTGCTACAAAAGTAGATTTTACTGCTCCAAAATGATTTTAGTGCACTTTCCTCCCTATGTGCGCCCCTATTATATTCTATTAAAAAAAATCCTTTCAAAAGGGACTCAAAACAATCCATAATTTTTTTTAAAAGATCGCAAAAAATGCGTGAATTTCGTCCAAAGATTGAAAAAACGTGCGATTTTTGTCAAAAGATCCTGAAAAACGTGCAAATTTAGTCAAAAGATTGCATCATAAACTGAAATTGTGTCAAAATATCACAAAAATACGTAAATTTTTGCGAATTTGATCGCAAAAAATGTATGAATTTAGAGAACAGATCGAGAAAAATACGCAAATTTCTTCAAAAGATCGCAAAGGGTACTCGAATTTCGGTAAAAGATCACAAAAAACACTCCCATTTCGGTAGGAAATCCTGAAATCACGCGAATTTCGTGAGAGAAATGCGAAAAACACACTTCATGAAATGGTCGCGAAGATTTTGTATTTATTTCATTTTGTGATTTGCTGTAATAGGTCCCTACAGACTTCTTTTTATACAAAATATAAGGTTCCTTTTTGAAAAAAAATCCCTGTCGGCTTGGCCTATAGGTGGAGGTAGATTTCGAAGAGTGCTCATTTCAACAATAAAAAATAAATTTGATTACAGATAAACCCAGTTTAACAACTTTATTTGTCCTCTTTTAAAAAAATTTTAATTTCATTTTTCTATAAGGATTGGTTTTATCAGAATCATCTTAAGCTAAATTCGGATCAAATGCCCATTTTGACAACATATTTTGAAATAAATTCGACGTTATTAAAAGAATTTACTAATATGGTACAATATATAGTTCCTAAATAACAAAAGACTGTCAATTGAATGCGTTTGAGAGCAAAATTGAATTTAAAAATGAGTGATAAAATAACAAATTTTGAATACAACCTCAATTATTAATCATGATAGCTTCGGGAAATTTTGCGCGAAGTGCCCACTTTGACAGCATTTTTAAAAATATATTCAGCTTTTATCAAAAAACTGACCAATACGGGACATTATACAGCTCCTATATAAGAGAACCTGTCAATTGGATGCGTTTGAGAGCAAAACTGAATTTAAAAATGAGTCAGAAAAAAAGCAATTTGTTATTTTAATGCTTCCTCAAATTTTCAATCACGATAAATTCTCGAAATTCTGTTCAAAATACCTTTTTTGGCAGCCTTTTTAGCACTTTCCAAGAAAATTGAAAAGTGCTTATGCATTCGGTTTGTCTGGCCGTCTGTCCGCGCACTAACTCCCGTAAATATACTCGAATTGCTATGAAATTTTTATACGTTATTCAGATTTACCCTAGCACGAACCCTATTGAAAATGAAGTATCTACCATGATTAGTTTATCTACAGAGAGAATCAAAAGTTTCCCATTACATTACGGCATATGGGGAAAAATCGTTAATATACTCGGATTGCCATGAAATTTTAGGACGTTATTGACGTTTACCCTAGCACGAACCCTATTAAAAATGAAGTTTCTGCCATGATTAGTTTATCTACAGGGCGAATCAAAATTTTTCCATTACATTACGGTTCATGGGGAAAGATAGTTAATATACTCGGATTGCCATGAAATTTTAGGACGTTATTGACGTTTACCCTAGCACGAACCCTATTGAAAATGAAGTTTCTACCATGATTAGTTTATTTACAGGGCGAATCAAAAGTTTTCCATTACATTACGGTCCATGGAGAAAAATCGTTAACGTACTCGGATTGCCATGAAATTTTAGGACATTATTGACGTTTACCCTAGCACAAGACCTATCGAAAATGAAGTTTCTATCATAATTAGTTTATCTACAGGGCGAATCAAAATTTTCATATTAAATTACGGCCTATGGGGAAAAATCGTTTCAAAGGAATTTTAAAGATGTCAAACATATCCCCTGTAACAAAAAACCCTGTCAAACATATTAAAATATGCATTCTATAAAATATAAAGTGAAAATGTAGCTATTATTCATTTACAGGGCCACACAAAAGAATTCCATTAGATAATGGTAAAAGGGGGAATTGTGTGTAACATATTTTAAATATATTGAGCTTTTTCATGTATAATAAAATTGATATATGTCACTAAAGCTTA
This sequence comes from Maratus speculifer, assembly GCA_964019185.1. NCBI lineage: Eukaryota > Metazoa > Arthropoda > Arachnida > Araneae > Salticidae > Maratus > Maratus speculifer. The sequence goes on from OZ025296.1 coordinate 347,920,009, forward strand.
ATATAATCTATACGCTACTGTCTTGCATAATATGAAGTACATAGCATTTACAGGGCCATACAAAAGATTTCATATAGTATATTCTTTCCGAAGTACCGTATATGTGTCCGATGATGGCTGATGGAGGGACGAAATGCATTTTAATTATGATATGCGCATTTATATTTCGCTAAATATATGCACTTTATATGGTGTGTATAAATGTTATAGTTGATATACAGGGCTACCCAAAAGAGCTCACCAACGTCACTGAATATGAGCGTAAATTATTTAAACGTGGCTCTTAAATAAGCTATGCAGTTTTACGCTGAGCTTCACTCAATTTACTGAGAAATGTTTGCAGAATATAGATAAAAGGATATACAGGAACACGCAAAGAATTCGGTACATGGACGCTTATGAATGATGATTTATGAGAATGTGATTTCAGTTGTTTTAAAGGTGTTTTAGTTTACAGTAAATTTTAGCCTAATGCTGGCGTATAATAAAGGTACAATGTAAACTACAGGGCTGAAGAAAAATAATCAAATATGTTTCCATCTAATAGTATGAATTGCTGAAAAAGAAATTTCAAGCTACTGAGTATTTTCTTGCAAAACTAAATTTTCCTATTATATCAACTGACATATGAAACACAGGGCTGTTCAAAAGTACTGGAATACATATTTGGGTACATTTGACTATACACTATTATTTCCCTAAATAACAAAGTTTTGTTAAAGATTTCATTAAGTGTTGGAAAATGCTTCATAATCTATGCTTAACGCATAATTTTTTTTACTTGTTTGAAATATATTCTGTCTTTATGAAAAAACTGGCCAATGTTTCACATTATATAGTTCCTAAATAAGAGGATCTGCCATTTAGATGCGTTTAAAATAAAAAATGAATTTAAAAAACGATTCAGAATGTAAGCAGTTTGGATTAGAGGTTTTTTCTCCAACTCCAATTTTTGTTTAATTTATTTTTGCTATACGAATTGGTCCTATGAAAAACTTGTCAACATAAGAGTTGTAGATATTATTGAGAAGATGTAAAATAAATTTAATTTGATTTGATAGTTTAAGAATTGACAAAGTTATGGATTTTTTTCTTTTTCCAAACCCCTTTTTATTTTCGTTTTTAATTTTTTTTTTACCGGTAAGAAGTTTCCTATCCGTTTCCTATTCCTATTCCGCAAGTTTCCTATCAAAAACTTGCAAATACAAAAGTTTTAAATAATTTGAGAATATTTATAAAAAATTTGATGGATTTGATAGCTGGAGAATTGACAAAGTTATGATTTTTTTTCTCCCAAAAACCCTATTTTTTTCGCCCCTTGAGCCCATTTTTAACTTTATCAAAAATCTGTCATGCATAAACTTTTGACCCGTTTTTTAGAAGTAATATAAACTTTAAACTGATTCGATATCTATTTTCATTAAGAAGTTATGGGGTTTTTCTGTTTTCACAAAAACGCCCCCTATTTCGACCCCCTTGGTCCGATTTTGCCCATTAACGAACTTAGCCGAGATTTTATCCCCTTTGATTTTATGTACCAGTTTGGTGGAGATTGGTTAAGAATTATAGAAGTTATCGTGTCCATAAAAAAGTGAGATATATAGATAGATAGATAGATATACAGGGTGTCCGAAAAGTCTGGAAACGGTCGAATAACTCGAGAAATACATATGAGATTGAAAAACGTAAATATACGTGTTAAATATTTTTAAATAAGCTACTCAGTGATACCAAATTTGACCTTCGTAACCGACCCCCTGGGGGTCAGAGGGGGTCCAACTTTGAAATCTTAAATTATAACCCCCATTTTTTATTGCAGATTCGGATTCTACGGACAGAAATACGTAACTTTTGTATTTGATGTTTATTTCAAATCCTCGTTTATCACGGTGTATTCGAGCATATTAAATCGATACATATTTCGGCTTTTCCAACGGGATTTTCCCTAATCGAAACTGATTGGGCAGAATTTTTGACGTCAAATTCCCCGTCTTTTGCAGAAATAGCGTTTCCTGAAAATCACCCGTGGCGATTATTTCAATAGTGCTACACTGTTAAAAATTTGACCCATTTGCTGCAGCGTCACTCCACAGCTATTATAGAATATCTCTTTTGTGACCAATGAGAGTGCTCCTTAACACAGTAAAGTAATCGTTTTCTATAAAAGTGGTGGAGTGACGATGCAGCAAAAGTGTCAATTTTTTACAGTGTACTTTACTGTGTTATGGAACATTCTCATTGGTCATGAAACAGATATTCTATAAAAGCTGTGGAGTGACGCTACAGCAAATGGGTCAAATTTTTAACTGTGTGTAGTACTATCGAAATAATCGGCACGGGTGATTTTCAGGAAACGCTATTCTTGCAAAAGACGAGGAATTTGATGTCATAAATTCTCCCCAATTAGTTTCGATTAGGGAAAATCCCATTGGAAAAGCCGAAAAATGTATCGATTTAATATGCTCGAATACACCGTGATAAACGAGGATTCGAAATAAACATCAAATACAAAAGTTGCGTATTTTTGTCCGTAGAATCCGAATCTGTAATAAAAAATGGGGGTTATAGTTTAAGATTTCAAAGTTGGACCCCCTCTGACCCCCAGGAGGTCGGTTACGAAGGTCAAATTTGGTGTCACTGAGTAGCTTATTTTAAAATATTTAACACGTATATTTACGTTTTTCAATCTCATATGTATTTCTCGAGTTATTCGACCGTTTCCAGACTTTTCGGACACCCTGTATAAACTGGTGCGATATAACTCTAGCTATTTATATTTAAAGAACGGTAGGCTCGATCTTAATGAAATTTTGTATGTAACAGTTTTTTGACACGACAAAACTAATGGGCTATTTCACATGTTTGAGATATTTCGATTATAAGAGTCATTTATGGGTCATGATGGGTCATAATGGGTCATGTCAAGCTATATCTAAAGAACATATGGATCAATTTTAACGAAATTTTGTATACACTAGCAAAAGCCGTGCTTTGTTTGGATTCGCGAAGCATTATTTCATAAGATAAATATTTGAAAATAACATTATTATTTTATATTATTTTTGCATCTTTATTAAGCAAAAACTTTATCTTATGTTTTGGCGTATTTAAATTTTAGAAATGTAAATTCAGCCAAATAATTAAGAATTTCCTCGGAATTTTTTATCTGTGATATAAGACTGGTATAAATAGAAATATTTTCGAAGCAAAATTTTACAAAATATTTTTTTAATTTTTAATCAAAAGTTTTAAAGATGTTTTTACATTTCCCAATAGCCTCTGGTGTTATCTGAAATGATTTGAAATAGGTATGTTTTCAATCTTTGTAATTCGCATCAAATAATCTTTGATAGCAATCTTAGAATAATACATTCAAACAAAATATTTGGAAAAACATTAAAATCTACTCTCGTTGATACTAAGAACTATTAAATGTAATTTTTTTTTATTCTAATTTCTTCTTTTTTTTCTGCATACCACCATATGAAATTTTTTTATATTGTAGAATCTCTCGTAAGGAAATTTTCTATTAAATGATAATCCTTGAAGGAATTTCACTCTCCACAACTCTACGTGCGTTAAGCAAACTGGTGTCTCTTTATCCCCAATATCTACTACTGCTTTATCTGATGTCAAACCTTGAGATTTATGAATTATAACTGCAAAAACTGATTGCAAAGGAAATTGTTTTATTGAGCAATTTATGCTTCCATTTTTCCAGAATTTAATTATTGGGGGAATTGGTACGCACCAATTCTTATAAGTTAAATTACTGCAGTATTCAAATTTATCCATGATTATTCGCGGTATCTGGTCTGATGGCTTGTGATTTTCTTTAATACGCGCAACAAAGTCTAAAGTACCGTTCACTAAACCTTTTTCGGTCCACAAATAAGAACGTAACATTACTTTAAATCCAAATGATAAAGTAAGAAATGATTAAAGTCCATTTATAGTTTCTGAATCGGCCAACTTTGCTTTAGTACATTTATAAAGTGCTTGAATCGAGGCAACAACTTTAAGCAGTTCTTTTAATTTTTAATTTATATGGCAAATTTAAAAATTAATTTTATTTGCTTACAATTCTTTTGTTGCCACTTTACTAAAAAAAAAAAAAAATCCATAATACAATTCTTTTAAAATGCTTAAGTGTCATCTGTGCAAACGATTTTGCGGAGTGATGAAAACATATTTCATTTATTAAATTAATCATGATTCTATCTATAATTATTTACTCCATGATTTATATATTTTTTTTTCTGAAAATATACGCGTTTCATTTTTTATTTATTTGCTAAAATGCGTTCGCATTGGAAATGCATGTAAAATAAATTAATTAAAATAATAATTTTTTGAAAAGTATTTCTGTAAAAAAAAATAATATTCTGCAAATATACAGATCATAATTTATATTTGTGTTTAATTTCAAGTGAAAATACTGTATAGTTTTTTTGTAAAGTGTACGACAAAGTGTCATTTGAGTGGACTGGTAGAGGATTCGCTTCGCTCATCCTAATAATTTTTTTGGCACGAGAAAATCATTGGGCTAGGTCACATGATTGAGAAATTTCGATTAATGGGTCATAAAGGGTCTGGGTCAAGCTATTTATATTTAAAGAACGGCAGGATCGAGTTTAACGAGATTTTGTGTGTAACAATATTTATACACGAGAAAACTAATGGGCTAAGTCACATGTTCGAGAGATTTCGATTATAAGGGTCATTTGTGGATCATGATGGGTCATTGTCAAGCTATATCTAAAGAACGGGTGAATCGGTTTTAACGAAATTTTGTATACAGCATATTTTTGGCACGAGAAAATCATTGGGCTAGGTTACATGTTCGAGAAAATTTATCAGTGGGTCACTTTTGGGTTATTCTAATTTTATCAAGACAGTGTCTCGCGCAATTTTGAATAAATTTTATATTCTATCGTTTTCGGACACAAGAAAATCATTGGGTTAGGTCAGATGTTTGAGAAAATTCGATTAATGAGTCATTTTGGGTCATAATGGATCAAGGTCAAACTATTTATACCTAAAAATTGGATCAATCGATTTTATCTAAATTTTGTATCTAACATTTTTCGGCACGCAAAAATTAATTAGCTAGGTTACATTTTCGCGAGATTTCGATATAAGGGTCATTTGTGGGTCATGCTAATTTTATCTAGAAAATTGTTCTCACCATTTTGAGTATACTTTCTATTATATCGTTTTCGGGCAAGAGAAAACCATTGAGCTAGGACACATGCTCGTAAAAGTTCAATTAGTGGGTCGTTTTAGGTCTTAATGGGTTCGGGTCATTCTAATTATATATAACAACGACTCAATCAATTTTACCTAAATTTTGCAACAAAATGTCTTTTATCACGAGAAGACTATTGGGCTGAGTTGCATATTAAACAAAATTACATTAGTGGATCATATCGCTTCATTGCTGAATGCTGTCCAGCTAATTTTATTTAAGAAATGCCTTAAACGATTTTGATTCATTTCATATTCTACTGTTTTTGATTACCTGAAGACCATTGAGCTAAGTCTCATGTTTGATCACATGAGATTAGTGGATGTGAATCATTTGTGTAATAAGGATCGGGATCACGAGACTATGGCAAAAGCCAATAAGTTGGCGATATTTGACAAAATACTGGCTAAATTTGGCCGAAAAATCGACTATTACGATTACGAAACCAAAACACGTATTTGACACCAAATGAAAGAATGTGCCCAAATCTGGCTATATCTGGCAAAAAATATTTTCTTTCAGAATGTGAAGAAATTTCTTATATATTCTTAATAGTATTCGAGATGCATAGTTAAACTAATCAGAGTCGAGCTAAAAAACTGATTTGGATTGATGTCCTTCCGTTGTAAATTTTAAAATAAAGTAAAATTTATGAACATGTGCATACAAACATAGTTTTCTTATTGATTGTTTTTGTAAATAATACTATTATTGATAACATGCTTTACAGTAATAATACAGAGTGAATGATACAGGGAAAATACTATAACGAGTTGAACACAAAGTTAATTTTGACCGAGCTAAGCTCCGTCACCCCTGCTAGTTTCATTAATTTGAGAAAGCAAGGTTTTTTATTTTATTTTTATTTATTTATTTATTTATTTTTTTATTTTATTTTATTTATTTATTTTTTTTGAGGGGGCTGTATTATATGACTGTCCGATCAGTGGAATCTTCCCCCTTCCCCCTTCTTTTAGTTATTCACTTGATCGTGGATGATGCCACCAAGAAAAATTTAAAAGCTAAAATCAGTCTATATAACATATCAACTAGTAGATCAGGTTTTTAAGAGGCTACTCGACTCGCTGAAAAAAACCCAGATGATAATGTTAAGTCTACGTAGACGTTCTTTTCAAATATCTCGCTCAAACTTTAATATTTTTGGGTCATTCCATGCCAAATCAACCAGTGACTCAACCTGACCATTTCCGATTTCAATGAAACTGCCAGAGATCATTCTCTATGATGATAGAAATTAGAGCATATTTTTATTTTGTGTTTATCGCTTTAAATTTTTATACAATTAATTATTTAAATTTTGAAAAATCATCATTTTTTGACTTGCATAAATATTTTCAATTTGTCAAGTTCTATCAAACATAGAAAATTTTATGACTACTCATTTCAAAGAGGAGTTTATAAGGTTTAATTTGATATGCAAATCGACTATGATAGTTAAAACAAATAAAATTTTAAATTTTTTAAAGTTTTAAATTAAAAAAATTTTTAGAGAGTTATTTTTAAAATTTTTGAAAAAATTGCATGTTTTTTGTAATATTATAAGCTTTAAATTCTGAAATTTTTAGAGTGGGATCTCAATGGGATCAGGAGTTATTGAATAAAAACAAAAATTACCATTAAAATAACAATTTAATTCTGTCTATTTTGTTATTTATGATTTGTATGGTAATTTTCAGCTTTTATTTCATAACTCTTGATCCCATTGAGATCCACTCTAAAAATTTCAGAATTTAAAGCTTATAATATTACAAAAAACATAAAAATTTTTCAAAATTTTAAAAAATGACTATCTAAAAAATTTTCAAATTTAAAATTTTATTTATTTTAATTATACATAGTCGACTTCCATATCAAACTAAACCTTATAAACTACTCTTTGAAATGAGTGGTCATAAAATTTTCTATGTTTGATAGAACTTGGAAAATTTAAAATTGAAAATATTTATGCAAGTCAAAAAATGATGATTTTTCAAAATTTAAATAACTAATTGTATAAAAATTTAAAGCGATAAACAAAAAATAAAAATATGCTCTACTTTATATCATCATAGAGAATGATCCCTAGCAGTTTCATTGAAATCGGAAATGGTCAGGTTGAATATTGAACTTTTTTGGTTGATTTGACATGGAATGACCCTTTTACATGATTTTTTTTTTCATATGATGGCTAAAAACGATTTACAACCGGGCTAGTTTTTACCTTTTCGATTTTAATTATATTTTTTTTATATTATGATAGTTTCAATTTCAGAACCGGTTGAAATCATTTCTGAAAGTTAAAGTAATTTTTTTTAATCCGAAACAAAATCGAAAATGTAAAAACTAGCACGATTGTAGATCGTTCTCAACCATTTAAGATCTTCAGCTTTGTTTTATATAGTCACTTGGAAAGATCAAATCTGCCTGTTTATAATCAACTTAAAATTACGGTAAAAACCACCTCACCTAGTCGAAAGTTCATTTTGCACGCAGTCCCACTGGTCCGATAATGATGTATTCATTTCTGAATTGTCAGCACTGATCAAATGTAATTCCAAATTAAGTTTGCACTCTACTTTCTATTTTAACTATTTTTGAAAATAATTGTTGTTTCCGGTAAAGAACTGGGAAATCTGAAGTACATATGAATCTTTTTATGGGTTGAATTCCGCAACTTATTGTATTCATTTTCTGACTGTGCCATGTTTAATGTCCAAAAATGGAGTACTTTTGTTGCCACAATGACAGAAAAAGGAATAAAAACTTTTAAAAAAATTAATAATTTGAAAACAGATTGTGATAAATATTTCAAACCAATTTCATACATTTTAAAGTGCATTTTAAATGCAATGGTATAAAAATTAAAAATGTGCGATGCTTAGAAGTTTAAAAATTGGCAGTTCTAAAAATTGTAAAACTTAAATTTATTTTAAAATTTGTTTAGGATGTATCCAGGAAAATTAATTTTGAATCCATGTCATACGTAATAGGAGGCTTTCAAAAGTCAGTCTGATTAATTCCATCCAATAAAAATGCACATTTTAAACAATTGCATATCTATAAAAAAAATTTTTAATCATTGGTTCTACGAATATGAATGTTTAATGCACGGCGTACGTAATATATGACTCATTATAATCATCCTAAGAAGGATGTTTATTATTATTATTATTATCATTAATTTAAATATAGAATTTATTGATAAGTCTTTAAAATTTTAGTCTTTAAAAATATAATTTATAATCGTTGTAGTTAGTTAATTTTGTTTTTATTTATTTATTTATTTATTTATTTTCATTAAGCAAAAGATTGATTTATTAGAGGAAGGTGCCTTCTTTTTTCTTTAGAATTTGAAAATTATACATTGTTATACTGTTACATTTTATACTAACAATATTGCTGACACTGCATTTAAGGGTTAGAATTTTCTAATTTGGCAAGGAAAACCTTTTTTACAGTGCTAATGTCAACCAGCAAACTTCATGGCATATTTGTTACAAAAAATTACTACGAAGTTTATTATTTAGAAAGAGTGGTATTAAAACATTCAACCCTATTTATAACATTAACTTTGTTATATTGCATTCTTATACCAACTGTGTTTAGTATTATTACTGTTGTTATTACAAACATTAAAATCAACGTTTGAACACACAATAATTAAAAGTACATAACAGACGTTTCGCGAGCACTAGGAAAGTTTCCTCAGTTTTCAAACGGTAAAATGTTAAAAAAAAAAAACTGACAGCAAGTCAGAAACCCAAATGGTTTCAAACCAGTGTTGCCAGATTGTTTAAAGTCGATTTCCTTAAAATTTCTGAAAATTTCCCCAAATCAGTGCTTTTTTTCCAAAAAAGTCCCCAACATAATTTCTAATCAAAAAAGTAAAATTTCAATTTTCAAAATTCCACTATAAAATTTTTGTAACTATTTTAAACTGAAAAATTTTCCCCAAATCAAGCATTTTTTTTGAAAAATTTCCCCATTTACAAAAAAATAAATAAATAAATAAATAAAAACCTTTTATTAACTTTATTTACATTCATACTAATAATTTTTTCAAGGTTTAGAGGCTATCTCGTATCAGTTAAGGTTTGAAAAATTTTGAGATCGTGTTAGCACCATACGCTTCTATTTCACTTGATCTGAAAATTCATGTTGCGATAGTCCAAGACAGGTTGCAATTTATCTGTCATACACCTAAACTATAACATTGTAAACAATGAGCATGACCACAAGAATAATGATTGATACCTCTGATTTCTGACTTTTATTTTCGTTTCCCAAATCAAAATCAAATTCGAGACAGATTCTGTGTTGTCAGAAGACTAAAAGTAAACTTTACGTGAAATACTGAAAAAAATTCCCATGTTTTTCCCCAAAAATGTTGATAGTCCCCAAACATTTCCACAAGAACTACTTGTCCCCAAAAAATTCCCCTGGAGGTTCAAAATTCCCTAAAATGGGGACAAAATCCCCAATCTGGCAACACTGTTTCAAACACAGTACCAAAATACCATCAAGCTTCAGTAACCAATAGAATCTAACCGGAAATGAGGTTTCATGACATAACAAATCTAACCAGAAAGTTAAGATGTATGGTACGCTAGATAAACCATTAACCAAGAAGTTTTTCACTTTATTGATATGGAGTGCTTCAAAAAAGTCTAAATCAAGCGGAGTAGTGCATTTTTGGATAATCGTGGCTGAGGTAAAATTGAAATTATGACCATCCTCCCAACAATGAGAAGCAATAGAGGAATTTTTCAACTCTTTTTTTTTTTTTTCTTAACATAACCTATGTGTTCTGCGACTCTTTTTCTGAGTTCACGTTTGGCTAGTCCAATGTAGGACAAACCACACTGACATTGTATATTGTAAATAGCCCAATAATCCAGAGGAGAAATTGGATTTTTAATTGAAAAAATGTTAATTTATTAACTGGTTTGAATACCTCTTTTCAAAGTGGTATTCAAACCATGCTGCCCGCCTAAGATCTGAAACTTATATTTGTGGCCCGCGAGCAGAAAATGTTGAGTATGGCTAGTAAAATGTATGAATTTTGTACTATTTTAAGGAAATGCAATTTACCAAATCTGATATTTAATTCAATGTCAAAATTTAGTACTATTTATTAAAAAGCGAGTTGTTTATTATTTTTATTTCTGCTTCTAGATTCAAAGATAAATACAATTTCTTGCTGAAGTTCAATAAATCATTTTCTTGGATAAAAATAGCAACAATCTCTTCATAGTGGCACTTTGAAGAAGTTTCTGTTATCATTTAAAACAAAAAATTTTCACATAACCCTTTCCAGCACACTGTGCTCGGTCCGAAATACATAGTTTTAATTCCAAATTTGCAAAAGGCACCAATAATATTTTAATAAAATTTTGCTTTTACAGTGAAAGCTTGAATTATACGATTCTTAATTTCTCAAAAAGTTGTTTATAAATTCTAGTGTCAGTCGATAATTTCTCCTTTTACTAACAGGAAAGGGTTAAGAAAATGTCATCGATTGCAGAAGAAAAATCTTCCTCTGAAGAACATCACTCTCTTCCTCAAAATGCTGATGAAGAAAAACATTCTTCCATTGATGCAGAAGAAAAACTTTTCATTTGCAACACATGTTCCAAAACATTTTCTAAAAATGGTGATCTAAAAAGACATCTCTGGATTCATGCAGGAGATAAACCCTTTGTTTGTGAAATATGTTCCAAAGGATTCTCTCAGATTGGTAATCTGAGGAGACATCGCTTCACACATACGCATGAAAAACCTTTTGCTTGTGAAGTTTGTTCCAAAGGATTTAATGATAAGGGTTATCTAAAGCGCCATCTCTTGACTCATACTCGAGACGAACCCTTTGTTTGTGAAACATGTTCCAAAAAATTTTTGGATGAAATTACTTTTAGAAACCATCTTTTAATTCATACAGGAGGGAAACCCTTTGTTTGTGAAATATGTTCCAAAGCATTTACTCTTAAGAGTGGTCTAAAAAAGCATCTCTTGATTCATACCGGGGAAAAACCTTTTGTGTGCGAAATATGCTCCAAAGCTTTTAGTGATAAGAGTGGTCTAAGAAAGCATCTTTTGATTCATACGGGAGAGAAACCCTTTGTTTGTGATATCTGTTCCAAAGGATTCTCTCAAAGTGGTAACCTACGAAGCCATCTCTTGACACATACAGGATCAAAAACTTTTGTTTGTGAAAGATGTTCCAAAAAATTTTTCAGTCAGCGTACTCTGCTAAGACATCTTTCAGCTCATACAAAAAAGAAAAGTTTTGTTTGTGAAACATGTTCGAAAGCATTTTCGTCTGGTCAGCTTCTAAGAAGACATCTCCTGATTCATACAGGTGAAAAACCCTTTGCGTGTGAAATATGCTCCAAAGAATTTAACGATAGAAGTACTCTAAGAAAGCATCTTTTGATTCATACAGGAGAAAAACCTTTCGTTTGTGAAATCTGCTCCAAAAGATTCTCTCAGAATAATAATCTAAGAACACATCTCATGACACATACAGGAGAAAAACCCTTTGTTTGTGAAATATGTTCCAAAGGATTTTCTGATGCTGGTAACTATAAAAAACATCTTTTGGCTCACGTTAGAAAAAAGGAATCCCAGTGTTTGTAAAATATGTTCCAAAGTTTTGTTTGTGAAACATGTTCGAAAGCATTTTCGTCTGGTCAGCTTCTAAGAAGACATCTCCTGATTCATACAGGTGAAAAACCCTTTGCGTGTGAAATATGCTCCAAAGAATTTAACGATAGAAGTACTCTAAGAAACTGTTTACAGCTGTCTACCTGACAACTGTTAACGAACCAAACACTATTTGTTGCATACAAAATCAATCAAGTTCATACTCATTTTCCAAAATTGAGTATGAACCCTGTGTATTGTCCTTGCATTTACTGTCATCACATTTTATATTCTAGAAATAAATAAAATAAACTTCTTCCTCAGCATACTGTGTTTTTGATAATAACCAGTAGTATAAATTCGATCAATGTAGCCCACTTTTTTAAAAACTACTAAAATTTTTAAAAATTATATACAATTATTAAAATTCTTTTTTAGACAGTGAATGAAATAGTCATTTTTATTAGTCAAAATGAGCATTTTATATTTAAAAAAAGGCGTTCTTTTTAAAGAAAGACTTCGTTAGGTTCGTCTTCGAAAATGTGTTCCAAAGCTCTTTCTGATGACTGTTATGATGATCTGTTAACCAAACAAACATAATTTGTCTCACACCAGATAAACAATTCCATAAAGTCAATCAAATTCATACTCAATTTCCAAAATTGAGTATGAACCTTGTGTAAGTCCTTGCATTTATTGTCATCACATTTGTATGTTCTAGCTTCTATTGACTAGCCGCCTCTTTTAGCCCTTTGACGGGCTTTTTAAAGCACTTCTATTCATAAAATACTAAAATGATTGAATGACACCGGAATTTAAAAACAAATTTATTTCATAATATATAAATGTTTTTTTTTTTTTACGTTCTTTGCAAAATTAAAATTTTCATTTAAAAATTCCGGTGTCAGTATGGCATTTCGCAATTCAAATTAAGTGGTATTCTGGGCGCGTATACGCGTTTATAACCACGAAATGGTTAAAATGCTTGTATAATTGGCACCATCCTTCGACCAGTTGTACATGACATGGTAGAAACAAACTAACAAAAGAGACGAGGAACAATTTTCGTTTTCGTTAAAAATTTTAGTACCAAAAAATTAAAAATATTCCCTCAATTTTATGTACGAATTATTTACTATTAGTGCACAATTAAAAGCAGGGCCGATTTTCGAAATTTCCAAAAAATTAAGGCACTTGATGCCTTAAAATTTAAAAATTCATCAGTCCAAAATTTTGCCCACCGGAAATCGCGAATTTTGACTAACGGCTGTCATAAAAAATCAACTTCGTTAATCGTTCGCAGAAAAAAAAAATGTCCAATTTCGTCAAATTGTCAAGGGAAAAAATTAGAATTTTGTCAAAGTTCTGCAAAAAAAGTCCAAAATATCGTCGAAAGGTCACGAAAAACGTAAATTTCGTCAAAGGACCTTGAGAAAAATGCTAATTTTGTTAAATAACTTCGAAATAAATGCGCATTTCAACAAAGAATCGCGTAAAAAACGTGAATTTCGTCCATGTCAAAATAATGTAACATGTAATTTTATTAAACATTAAATTGCAGAAAGTTTTTGACCCAATATTTACGTGCGCAGAAAGTTTTTGGTTTTATACAAGTCTGGTTCCCACAAATATTTTTTCCAACTACAGCCCTGGTTTCTGTGATAATGCATGGTAAACTACATGTGATTCATATTAGCTGGGAAAGGTGAAGGGGAAAGTTTCTCAAAATCAGTTGCCTCTGTTATTTAAAAGGAGTGTAACAAAGAAAAAAGTATATTCGTTTTATGGCATATTCATGATAATAAAGGGATTTTTTTTTAAGGGTTGGAAAGCATTGACCTTACAAATGAAATTTTGTATTTCTTACTATAACAAAAACAGAAAGTAATTTATCATGAATTGCCTTTTAATATGTCCACTGAATTAGCAGACATTAATGAATACCGCATAAAATAACACATTTTACATAAAGAACGAAGTCGATCAGATAATTAGTTGTTGCGGTATTTGTAATCCTCTTTTTCACATTTTTCGATTTTTCATCCCTGTATTCCATTCAAATTTCAATAAAGATATATTTTAATTGGAAATGAAACGCTTGAATCGATGCAGTAAACTGTTAGATAATAGGATTATTATTTTTGGAGTTATAAGGATGTTTCTTTTACGCAATTCGGTACTACTTGAGTAGTTTGGCCTTTTTTTTGTTGAAATCGATTCATCAGTAATTCATTAATGGAGCATTACTGTGCATATTAAAAATATTTAAATATACGTTTCAATTTTGTTTCGGAATGGCGATGCATTTTATAAATAGTTTCCACATGTTTTATTTTCATATGTTATAGTATGCATCAGGGTCCGATTATGACTCATTGGGGCCCTGGCCAAAGGCAAATTAGGGGCTCCCTTTCGAATCATTGCAACATTATTAAAATACAACTCATGACATAAACATATTTTCGTAGCTTAGATATAAATAAAAGAAAATTTTTAGTTCTATCAAATCTAAATTAAATAACCTAATTAATAAAAGTACACTTTTTCCCCGTTAGTGTAGAACAAAACTCTTTTATATAACTTTAGCAACTTGACATACTCCCTAAAATCCGCAAATAATTTACGGATGTAAGAAATGAAATATTCACTTCAGCTATAGGGACAAAAGTCGACTACTTTAGTTTTACATCAAATCCACATGTAATAGACTCTATCAGTGTGACGTCACAGGCAACTCAACTCGACATATCAGCCAAACAAACACATAAAGTTCAGAGTGTTTTAGAGATGTACTATACCGTCAAAACCACGTGTAGTATAATCATTTAAAAAAAGAAAAGAACGTGGAACAAGGATTGAATTTACTAAACTAGGAGAAGTTTCCATATCGAGCCACAACACTGCCTCCTCTACAATGCCTTCTCGCTTGTGACGTCATGGAGGCGGTTTCCCTGACAACTGTATTTCAACAAGCTTTGTGGCGATTGTGGAACCAGTAGGATTTGTGATTTCGTCTCCACTTCATGACGTTTCACGCTTGTCGTCTGCTCAGTGAATAGGCATTGTAGAGGGGGCAGTGGCCACAATTGTTTGGCCGAATTGCAACCCTTTTAACTATTTCGCGATTGCAATTGTAGCTGCATGCCATTTCATCTCTATCTTTTTCTTCACTCTGTTGTTTGTTTGGAACGCATTTTCGGCTAATATGTGGAGTTGAGTTGTCTGTGACGTCATCACTGATAGGGTCTATTTAAATTGTAATTTTTGTTAATATTGCTGAATTCATGCTTTTTCATGAAAGAAGAATTAATTTATTTCTGGAAAAATTCAAGATATTGCTGATATTATTGGTAATTACAATGTTTTTGCCAAATATATATATGTATTAATCAAACTTTTTTTGGTTATTAAGTCTGGCTAAACTTGAAATTAAACTTCCTTATTTTATGATTCTTATGTTAATTAGTTTCTTTATGAGGCAAGTTTCATTGAATAATTTAGGAAAAACACATTTCATCTTTTATAATGAATATTTAACCACACATTATTGATACTTGACATTTACTTTAAATATTATAATCATTTTAAAAATAATCTTTTTTTTATTATTTTAGTTTATTACTTTTGTTAATATTTTATTATATTGTAAAGCATTCATTATAGTTTCGATTGCATTATTAATTCCATTCAAATTGCTATTTAAAAAATATAAAGAAAGTAATGATCAGAAATCTGCAAAATTCTAAAATGCTAATTGTGGATTTGAGTGAGTCTACTGTATTACTTTAAGATGAATTAAATAACTTCAACATATAGAAGAATTGGAAAAAGAAAGTAAATATTTTATGATTTAATGTATGGATTTGGGTGACCCTTAAGGTCCGGGTCCCATGAGCGATTTACCCATGCGGTAATAAGGGCCAAGTATGCATATTCATGATGGGTAACTATTACGGTGGCCCCCAATGACTAAAGATATAGTTAAAGATACACATATGTATCCAGGGCTTAAGATAAAAAAAATCCATGAACCAGATCGCAATTTCAAAATTATTGTTGAGTAAAAACTTTTTTGAATCATAGAAAATTGATATCTAATCATAGGAAAACAACTGTTGGATGTGCCAAAATCAAAACTCTCTTCTATCTGGTATATCTTAATCGACTAAAAAACACTTTTCAAAAGTAAAAAAAGCCAAGCAAAAAAAAAAGGATGAAAGTTGTGTCTAAAAAATGGTCTGATATCAAATTTTCAAGCTTATATTATGGTAATTATTTAACAATTTCAATTAAAAAAATTACTATTTCTAAGTCAATGCCTTTGCATATGTTGATAGAAATCCTTTTCTGTTGTACTAAATACATCATAAATGTGTTTTGAAAATTCAAATGTTTTAAAATTATGGATGATGGGCATTGCGGCCATTTTTCCATATTGTATACCAATTTTTATGTACCTAAATCCATAGTTAAAATTTAAAATTCAAAATTGTTACTTAAGCAGACATTTCCGTACTAAAATTCTGGGTGTGAACATTTGAAAGTTTTTATTAGTTGTAGACAATCTATAAATAGATCGCTGGGTGACGTGTTAAATATATTTGTCCATAGTTAAAATCATGGTTGACAATGTTGACATGGTCATGTTCATAGTTTAATGTCCATAGCATCAAATAGCTATGATTCGGACCAGAATATTAGCCTTTTGATATTTTAAAACAAATATACAAAAATCCGAGCTAAAAATACATTAATTACACTTACGCAGTTGATACATCTTGTATAAAAATATCCAAATCGAGGGATAAAAGCTTTCAAAACATGATATTTGGTTTAATATGAATTTTTTAAGCGTGTCTCTAGGCGTTTAACATTAGGCGATTGGGTTCATGTGACTGTAGCAGACGACAAAGGATGAATGACGTCATACTTCGCTAGCGATGTGAAGCATGTGGTTTAGTAACGGTTCATTTGCAGGGAAAGTCAAAAGAATTCCGTTACATGATGGTATAAGAGGAAAACTCCTTTGCAGAATATTTTAAGGAGATTACACTGTTTCAAATGAATTGATGTCTGAATGAATGTCTGAATATCTCCCAACAAGAAGATAATGACAGAACAGGGCATTCATAGCATGCATCGTTCATGAACAGGGGTACACAAAAGAATTCTGTTCTGCACAGTACCGTCTTCGAGCAATAATTGCTGGAATGTGCGTTGTCAATTTCGGTAGGAATTTTTATTTATTTATTTATTAGCCTCCGATGCTATTTCTTTCAGACAAGCTAAAAAATGTCGTGTCGTCATTCCTGAATCTTCTACTCAACCGATTTTGATAATTATTTTTTTCAATGAAAGCTATTTATTTGTAGTTGTGCCCATTTTAGCTATTTTTTAATTTATTTCCATTTTTATATTTTATTTTTAATTTTAAATGCTTTTTACGATATTTCTTAAATATGGTGGCAACTCAGTTTAGCTTTACTCTCGATAATAAAAATTTATTTTTCATTATCACTTTCCACGAGTCAGAAGCTTTATTTCATCAGTGAACATGTCCTTGCATTTAAAAGAAAAAAAAGTCAATTGTTTTCGTAAAATTTAACCACAATAAAATGATTGCGTAGAATTGTGCACTAATTGAGATAAAAAAAAAATATATTTACTGAGAAATAATAATAATAATGTAAATAAAATAACAGAAAATAATTTATGATAAAAATTAATGTCTAAAGAAAAGATTTAAATGAGGAAAATGATGTCATTCAGCAACCAGATAAATGGGAATTACAATATTATTACGGATGCCTTTTTCATATTACTAATAACAGTAACTTTTAAAAAACATTTGAAGAGAAAATGACGTCACTATTTAAAATATCGCATTTTTACTCATAACGATATTACATTTCAATATCTCTTTTCATTATGAACACTGAGATTGAGATTTTACTTTCAGATGACTTCAGTTAGTGAAAAAAATGTCACAGTAAAAATGAATTTTTTTTTTTAAAAAAAATAAAACTATTTTTCTGTGAGTGCATATAAAATAAAATTTCTGGATTTCGCCGGCACTCATATTACAATTTTAACTGAAGATGTGCGAATGAACTGAAGCATGCAAAATTGTAACTGGCAAACTTGACATTAAGTTTGAAAATATATTTGTTATATATTTATTCAATAATGTAATTACTTTTTGCTTTTTTTTTTAAACCAAATCGATCGGGTCTTTTAAACATTTCATTCGTGGATTCCACTCGTTTTATTGTTAGAATGAATTTCCTTTTTCCCTGAGTCTATAAAAAAGCGTTTAAACTAAAGAAAAAATCGGTTTTTGATGAATCTAGTCAATAAAGAATTCTAGACAATCAAAGAAAGACAATGAAGAATTCTAGCACGTCAAATTGTATCTCTTTATTATTCCGCAATTCCAATGTCTCAGAGAGAAATTGCTATTCAATTGGGTATTTCATGCCGTTCTGTTTGCTATTATATTGATAAACACAAGAAAAATGAAGTTAGTTCATTGCATTCAAAACGGGGTCACCCTTCTTAAAGACCTCTATCGAATTTTTTTTTCCCTCCGAATCGGAGGCGAAACTGAATTCTGCAATGGTGGAATCTACATTCAACTTGTTTATTTTTTGGCATGAGACTTATTGTGGATACATTCTACATCTCGTATACAAAACTGCACAAAGGATTTCACTTATGAGCGTAAATGGATAAGAGGGTATTTTCAACAGAAATATATACAGTCGAGTCTATGTAACGAAATCCATCGTTTGGTCAAAAAATTCGTCATTTAATGTTTAAATTTTGAAATAGAATTCTTTCTGAGGCGTTTAATTAAGTTTTTGAAATATTTAATTGAATTTTTCCCGAATCTCAAACATTTTCGCCAATTCCTTTTTTTTCAGTGTCTTATTGTTTATTTTTAAAATTATTTACTTTATAAGAAAGAGCTATGCTTATCCTAAAAGCGATTTTATGCAGATGCAGTAGAAGATAACAACAGCATAGATGACATTTCGTAAGAATTCTTTGTTCAAATGATTTCTCGCAACAAAAAATGCTCCGAGTCGCCACAAACAACAAACATCCACTCTGAAAGTAATGAGAGTTAGTTTAGATAGATGAAACCTGCTGAAAAAAACGACCTTTTATTACGATTATTGCAAATCGCTCCAGTAGCAAGCAAATGTTTCAATCTTTTCAAAGAACGCATGCTCATCTTGGCTTAAACAAAGTCAAGTGTAACCATGCAAAAAGGATATATTTTTTTTGGGGGTGGGGGGGGGGGAGAGGTTGAATGCCTTTTTTTGCGGACTTAAGGAATAAGGTAGAGGAATGTAGCTATGAAATATGAATCAGAAATCAACGGAAAAAAAAAGTATTCTACAAATAATTTGAAGCGTTTTTTGAACATATGAAAGAACATTTTTGAAAAAGTTCGTTAAATGGAGATATGTATTTCGCTATATGGAGATTATTTTTAATGTAATCGCGAAAAAAAAATGACCGTTCCTACAAAAAATTCGTTAAATAGAGAAATTTGCTGGATAGAGTTTCGTTATAGAGAGACTCGACTGAACTTCGGCGTGGCATGTGGTTAATCGATATAAATCTGTGTATCATATAACAGAGCTGCTCCAAGAATTCGGATCATTTTCCCAATTGTAGATGGTAACAGTTGAAATTGGTTTATCAAATGTGTTGTGTTTCCACATTAGTTGAAAGAGACATAATAACTTATAAAACGATGCAGTTTTGTTACATTATTCTGCAGTGTTTCATAATTTACATATCATTGTTTTCTTCCTTTATGGTGTAATACTATTTGTATACATGTTTTTCTGTAACTATGTATTATTAAATGTAGCATGAACACCTGCTGTAAAAGCCCAGAATGAATGCAAAAAAGACAAGGAATTTTCAAAATAAATAGTTTTAATTATTTTTGAAACAAAACAAATACAAATGATTTCATTATTTTGAAATTAAAAGAGACCCATCTAACGGTGAACTTGAGTAGGTCTCTCAATACAAAATTTTCAGTATTATCAGCCTTCACACATGCATATACACATTAACAATCTATGTGCAAAAAAGATACATCTAAAAAATACATACATAAATATACTGCAATTATTAAAATTATATTACAATAATAATTTCTTACTGACCAAACTCAAAACACACACTTTTTAAAGAAACAAAATGTTGGCTTTCATCCCTTGCACAGGAATGATTCCCTATGCGAATCAAAAAAATAAATTACACTACTGTATCTATGAACAAAATTATTCCATTTATTTTACAGTTATTTATAAGAAATAGATCACTTTCTCTGTCTGCTTAATTCTATTTTTTTTAATTAAATAATAGTCATGTGTTTCAAAACAAGGAATTGCCTTATACGAGTACAATACAGGTATTGCACTCGTTTCTATTTTTGTCTTGAGAAGTCGAAATAACATGCCAGATATTGATACCAATAAGGCAGCGGTTCCCAAACTTTCTTGGTACGCGACCCACCTTTAAGTGAAAAAAAAATTACGCGACCCGATAAAGTTGTCTATCAGTATAGCAATTTTTGTACGATCTCTATACGCTCGGCTATCCTATCCTATCCTATGAAAAAAGAAAATTTTCGTACGGAAGAAACATCATTCAAAACTAGTCGTTGGAGGCCACCGTAATACTTACCCATCATGGATATGCATAGTACAATATATGAAAACATAACATATGTAAACAATGTATAAAATGCATTACAATTCCAAAACAAAATATAAACGTATATTTAAGTCTTTTTAACACATCATCATGCTGTATTAATGATTTTCTGATGAACCAATTTCGATAAATTGTATAAAACGACAAACTATTCAAGTAGCACTGAATTGCGTAAAAGAAACATCCTTACAACTCCAAAAATAATAATCATATTCACTAACGGTTTCTTGCATCGATTTAAGTATCTCATTTCCAATTAAAAGATATCTTTGAATTGAAATTCGAATGAAATACAGGGTCATGAAAAATCAAAGAATGTGGAAAATAGGATTAGAAATATCTCAACAACTAATAATCCGATTGATTTCGTTTTTTATGCAAAATGTGTGTTATTTTATTGCCTTTTACTTCCACTCTTTAAAATAAAAGAATTCGAAAATTTCTATATACCTTTCATCAGAACGAATTTTTCGAGAGTCCGAAAAAAACAGTTCCGGATAATCGAGGTTACTGATATTCAATAGGCTTCGTCCCATTCTTACATACTAAGCACATACAAAATTTCAAATCTCTATCTCAATTTGTTCAGGAGATAGAGCGGTTACAGACAGACACACAGACGGACGGACGGCAAATTTTTTTTCTAAAAATATGTTTTTCGGAATCTCCAGTGTCCGAAACGTGTAAATCCGTCAAAAAAAATTTTTCGATGTGTTTCAAAACGATTGCAAGACTTACCCTATACTACGTATGATGGGTAAGTAACAAGAATCGGGAATCTCAATGTGTGTAAGTGAATAGTAATTGAAACAATGCACAACTACAAAGATAGTTAAAAGTACGTTCAATTATTACGAAAACATAACTTTATAATCAATAAGATTTCTGGCACTGATGTTTACCAATGTGGGAACGAATATTAACATGCAGTTTGTCTCAGTGCTTGTCTTTCAAAAACAGCAAAGTAGAAAAAGCATGTTCTCATAAGCACGAAACTTTGATTTCCATCAAGGACCTCAAAGCTGATTTAAAAATTTCTGGATATTATGTTCGTATATTTATCTAGAAGGAAATTAAGAATTTTTTCTTGAAATATTATTTCCTTTGAAATTGTCATATTTTTTTAAACAGATGAAATAAAAGATACATTTTGATGACAAACCTCGATCATAGATTGTGAACCGCTGCAATAAGGTAATCTCACCGAAATAGGCCCACTGATTTTCGGCCCAGTTAGCTTAAGCGGTAAAGCATTGACCCTGTAAGCCAAGCGTTTGGATTCGATTCCCAGATAGGGCATTTTTTCGCACATATGTAAATATTCAATTCATACTATATATTTTGTTTGTACTTTTAAAAATTTAATCAGAAATTTTTTTCATAGGAATTGCTAATGTCGTTTTTTGCGAAATAAGAAAAAAAAATCCAAAATGCTGGCACAAGTAAGTCGCGAACTTTACATATCATCACATATCAAGAATATATGTATGGAAGTTCCTCCCATTTAGGTAGTGCTAGTTGCGAGAATTTGGTTACTAATATGTTTCACTATATTTTGCATTTTTGAGATTTGTACGATAACTCAAGCACTTGTAATGCACGAAAATATAACAAAGTTTGATATACACTTAATTTAGTGTTGATTACAGCTTAATGCTTATCATTTAAAAATTGACACGATCATGCTTTGCTTATCAGATTTCTTTTGATAAGAGCAATAAAATTTCAGAAATTCGTTTCTTTCAACCAAAAACACTCATTATCTACCGGGTGTCCGAAAAATGACTGATGAATTTTAAAATTCAATAACTTGCAAACGGTGACAGCTATTCAAAAAAAATTTTGCAGGAGGGTTATGTATAATGTCAGGAGTTTTTTTTTCCGTAATTTATTTTAGTTCGAATTTCAAACAATAAGTGGCGCTGACGGCGATTGAAGGCCAGGTTGACGCTTCACTCAGCACTGATCACCTGGCCTTCAATCGCCATCAGCGCCACCTATTGTTTGAAATTAGAACTAAAAAAAAATATGGTAAAAAAAATCCCTGACATTATACATAACCCTCCTGCAAAAATTCTTTAAATAGCTGTCACCGTTTGCAAGTTATTGAATTTTAAAATCCATCAGTCATTTTTGGGACACCCGGTATGACTGAAAATTTGCATATTTATGTTTATAAATACTTATATATGTATACATTTATTAATGTATAATATTGCTAAATACATTTAGCTACCATTGTTATATAATTAAAAATATCTAAGATACCATTAATAATAAGAAAAAAGAATTCAAAAACAATTTTTGACATTCAAAATGAAATGATAAAGTACACCAAATGCAATATACCAAAATCATCATATTTAATTTTAATAAATTCCTTTATTTACAGATTCACTTTAGTTGATGATAACTTTTATTGGTTTATAATTATTTATATACAAATTTATAGATATTTTGGATGTACAAGGAAATGACAGTGTAAATATTCCTGTTGTTGAAACGATAATGACCTCTGTCACATATTACAAAAGAAAACTTAAAAGAACATACGTATTTTATGCGATTTCAACAACAAAAATTTTTCAAGCTAGTTTTTAAAACATTTCATATTTCTAGCTACAGTAACAAGCTTCATTCACAATTTATGGCAGCATCTTAAAATAGCATTATCTAAATAATTTCAGATTGATTTATGAATATTACCCTATATCAGGGCTGTCCAACGCGGCGCCCGCGGGCGCCATGGCGCCCTTTGCAGATTTTCTTGGCGCCCTCTTGACGATCTCGTGTTTTTTAAACATTTTAGAAGTAAAACTTCATTATAAAGAATGCTTTCTTTAAATTCATTAATATTTTATCAACGATATTTTTAAAATCTGAAGCTGTTTTCTGAAGTTGAGAGCTGTTTAATTTGAAGGATGTAAAGCCTTGATTTTTCTTTCTTGACTTTTGAAATTTCAGAGGGCTTATTTCTTTCTTTATTTTTTTTCTATAATTTTGCTAAGAAAAATAATAAACAGCGCAGAATGATTTCTATCTATCAAAGTACTTCCAAATTATCCCACTGAAACCACCCACATGGTTTGGTCACTATCATGTTTGTCTGCTTCTGTACTTATCATAAAACTAATCCATGGCTTCAAAATATAGCAAACCGTTTTTTCACATCCTAAAAGAAACCTATATCTCTGCTATATCTCTGATTTTCATATTTGTTTATTTATAATTATTATTATTATAGACGCGATTAAAGTTTCTGTCTCCTTACCGTACAGTCATTCTTAAAATAGTCTTCTCATAAAAAAATATACAATTTGAAATTTAATACGCGTAACTCCATAACTTTAGGGGTCTTTTGTTTACCACTGTACGGTTCATTTGCATTATGTGAAGACGTCCGTGCATACTAAAACTATGCGACACTATTGCCACATGTTTTTAGCCACGTAAATATTGGCGCCCTTTATTGAGTGCCAAGAGCCAAGATGCGCCCCTGGTTACTGAAAGGTTGGACAGGCCTGCCCTATATAATGAAGCTCCATAATGAGATAAGATGGAACAAAATACCAATATATATCTATACACAATACGTCTTGTCTAATAAATACGTCAACAACAAATACGTCTTGTCTAAAAAACTGTTATAACATGGAAAATTTGCATATAATGAGTAAACAATTTGCAAAACTCGAACAAATTATTAGTTTTTAAAATTTTTATTTGTAAAAAAGAATCCCGGCTTATATTTTAAGCTTATCTCTCTATTTAAAACTAAATATTTAAAAACGTGAGAATAAAATAAACATCTTCCCGTTCTTACCCTGTCCAACTCTGTGGCTTTAATTATAATCACTAGCAGGGGTGACCGAGCTCAGCTCGGTCAAAATTAACTTTGTGTTCAACTCGATATAGTATTATTACTGTAAAACATGTTATTAATAATAGTATTATTTACAAAAACAATCAGTAAGAAAACTATGTTTGTATGCACATGTTCATAAATTTTACTTTATTTTAAAATTTACAACGAAAGGAGATCAATCCAAATCACTTTTTTAGCTCGACTTTGATTAGTTTAACTATGCATCTCGAAGACTATTAAGAATGTATAAGACATTTCTTCACATTCTGAAAGACAATATTGTTTTCCAGATATAACCAAATTTGGACACATTCTTTCATTTGGCGCCAAATATGTGTTTTGGTTTCGTAACCTTAATAGTCGATTTTTCGGCCAACTTATTGGCTTTTGCCATAGTCTCGTGATCCTGACCCTTATTACCCATATGATCCACTAATAACATGTGATCAAACATGTGACTTAGCTCAATGGTCTTCAGGTAATCAAAAACAGTAGAGTATAAAATGAATCAAAATCGTTTAAGCCATTTCTTAAGTAAAATTAGCTTAGCAGCATTCAGCAATGAGGCGATATGGCCCACTAATATAATTTTATTTAATATGCAACTCAGCTCAATAGTCTTCTCGTGACAAAAGACGTTCCGTTGCAAAATTTAGGTAAAATTGACTGAGTCGTTGTTATGTATAATTAGAATGACCCGAACCCATTAAGACCTAAAACGACCCAATAATTGAATTGTTACGTGCATGTGTCCTATCTGAATAGTTTTCTTTTGCCCGAAAACGATATAATAGAAAATATACTCAAAATGGTGAGAACAATTTTCTAGATAAAATTAGCATGACCCACAAATGACCCTTATATCGAAATCTCTCGAAAATGTGACTTAGTTCATTAATTTTTGCGTGCCAAAAAACGTTAAATACAAAATTTAGAAAAATCGATTGAGCCAATTTTTAGGTATAAACAATTTAACCTTGACCCATTATGACCCAAAATGACTCATTAATCGAGTTTTCTCAAACATCTGACCTAACCCAATGATTTTCTTGTGTCCGAAAGCGATAGAATATAAAATTTAGTCAAATTTGCGCGAGACATTGTCTAGATAAAATTAGAATAACCCAAAAGTGACCCACTGATCGAAATTTCTCGAACATGTGACATAGCCCAATGATTTTCTCGTGCCAAAAATATGCTGTATACAAAATTTCGTTAAAATCGATTCACCCGTTCTTTAGATATAGCTTGACCATGACCCATCATGACCCACAAATGACCCTTATAATCGAAATCTCTCGAACATGTGTCTTAGCCCATTAGTTTTCTCGTGTATAAATCTTGTTACACTCAAAATTTCGTTAAACTCGATCCTGCCGTTCTTTAAATATAAATAGCTTGACCCAGACCCTTTTTGAACCAAATGATCCATTAATCGAAATTTCTCGATCATGTGATCTAGCCCAATGATTTTATCGTGCCAAAAAATTTTGTATACAAAATTTCGTTAAAACTGATCCTCATGTTCTTTAGATATAGCTTGACATGACCCGTTATGATCCATCATGACCCATAAATGACTCTTATAAACGAAATCTCTCAAACATATGAGATAACCCATTAATTTTCTCGTGTCAAAAAACTTACATACAAAATTTCATTAAATTTGATACTGTCGTACTTTATATATAAATTGCTTGACCCAGACCTTTTATGACCCAAAATGATCCAGTAATCGAAATTTCTCGAACTGAGACCTAGCCCAATAGTTTTCTCGTGCCAAAAGAATGTTGTATACAAAATTTCGTTAAAATCGATCCACCTGTTCTTTAGTTATAGCTTGACCATGGCCCATTATGACCCATCATGACCCACAAATGACTCTTATAATCGAAATCTCTCGATCGTGTGACTTAGCCCATTAGCTTTCTCTTGTCAAACAACTATTACAGGCAAAATTTCGATGAAATTGATTCTGCGGTTCTTTAAATATAAATAGCTTGAAACAGACCCTTAATGACCCAATATGACCCATTAAAAAATTTCGGACATGTAACCTAGCCCAATGTTTTTCTCGTGCCCGAAAACCATAGAATGCAATTTTTGGTCAAAATTGCGTGAGAAAATCTCTATATAAAAATAGCATGACCCACAGTGACCCCAAAAATGACCCACTAACCGAATTTTCTCGAACATGTTACCTAACCCAATGGTCTTCTTGTAATCCAAAACGATAAAATATATAATTTGGTCGAAATCGTTAGAGCCGTTTTTTTAAATAAAAATGGTTTGGCCCACAATGACCCAAAATGACCCACTAATCAAAATTTTTCGAACATGTGACCCAGCTCAATTGTTTTCCTGTGCCGAAAAACGATTGGATACAAAATTTCCTTAAAATCGATCGAGCCGTTCTCTAGATATAAATAGCTTGATCCTGACCCATTATGACCCAAAACGACCCAATAATCGAATTTTCTCGAACATGTGACCTAGCCCAATGGTCTTCTCGTGCCCGAAAATGGTAAAATCCAAATTTTTGCGAAAATCATTAGAGCCGTTTTTGAGATAAAATTTACCCACACACACACACAATTTTTGCTCGCATTATAGTATAAGATATTTTTATGAAAATTTTCAAAAGGAAAATAATTGAAATTAGCAATAAAACAGCTTTCCTAGAAAATTATAACAGAGACCTACAAAACTATTTAATTTATTGTATACAAATCTATTTTTTAACATAGAAAAATAAGGCCTTATGTAAATCTTTAAAATGTAAATACATTTTAACATATATTTTACATTTTTTTTTTTTTTTTTTTTTTTTTACAAATCCAGTCGCTTTTTGCTATTTGTTTCGATATCATAAAATAAGGAAGGAGAGGGCCGAAATCTCTTCCTAATTCCTTTTAATCCGGAAAGTGATTGGATCAGATTAGTAAATCAAATCTGTAGTGCATAAATGTCCCCCTCCGCCCTCTTATCTTAGAACGATATAAATACAGCCGATGCTGATCCCGCCGGTAAGCGCGACAGAGCACGGGGTGATCAACAGCATGTAAATAAATAAGACGATAACAGTATTTTTTTTTTTTATAAAGTAAATAAAATATATAAATACAAAAAACAATAATATACAAAGCACGACCATTGAATGAGGTGGAAATTCGTGATTCTGACTCGGTAATGGAGTCTTATTGGTCACATAAAAAGGTAGATATTTTTAAGATTTGAGGGCAAGATCGGACACGAAAAAATATTAGCTAGAAAACAAGAGATGACTCCCGAGAACTCAGCTTTCGCTTTAGAATATAAGTTAGTATTTACAGTATGCTATACCAGTTAATTTATAAAGCTCTTTTTCTAATCAAATTAATTTTTTTACGAATGAAAAGTATTTAGAAACAGCACTGAATATCAATTTACGTGCAATGCTTAATCCTTTGATCTCTGGTACGTAAATTTCTTCAAAATTCCAAATGTCACATTAAAACCAGTATTTTGCAAAGAAAAAACCAGTTAACGATATACACGAAAAAATGCATTAAACCTTTTTCAAATAAATTTGGTCGAATTTTCTGGTGCCGATGTGACATTTCGGAATTAAAATTATGTGGTAGAAAATTCTACCATCAGAGCTCAAAGGGTTTTAAAGGTGAACATCATGTTATTATCATACAATCCAATATTGGGTACAAATAAAACTTTTCTGGACTTTTGTAATTTTGATACATCACACCATAAATCGCAGACATTGACATGTATTAAATATATTTACATTACATAAGGCACAATGCTTCATTAAGAACATTAAATCAAATATTAAATACCAATAATAATGTTCTTAACTTCCATAATTTTCAAAAATATCAGGAATTCTTGGAGTTTTCAGAATTTTGTTAGAATCTGGGCTAAAGTCTGACAGTTTGTGTCCGGTTGTTACAATCATTTTATTATAATAGAGTTAACATCTGCTTTTTAGAGAGTTCC
The DNA here is from genome assembly GCA_964019185.1 of Maratus speculifer. Classification (NCBI taxonomy): domain Eukaryota; kingdom Metazoa; phylum Arthropoda; class Arachnida; order Araneae; family Salticidae; genus Maratus; species Maratus speculifer. The sequence goes on from OZ025296.1 coordinate 347,948,499, forward strand.
ATTCTTGAAAAATCGGATGAACTCAGCAGATATCTTAGAAATTTTATTTTTTAAACCTACCAAAATAATCAAACAATAAACATATCCTAGCGTAGAATTTTTATTTTTGAATCTTAACAGCAGTTAATTTTCAAGTTTTGTTCGTCTTCTCTGATAGCAAATTGCCTTTGATAGTACATTCAGAACCATTTTCACAAAAAAATTGAAGGATATCAAGTAATTTATTTATTAGCCACGGCCTTGACGCGACAGTTTAGAAATGAATCTTTTACAACTCATTAGTAACGCTGTCGATTATAGATTACGAATTGAAATTTTCCAACTGAGCGAAAAATTGCCCAGGCCGGGAATCGAATCCAGATACTTGGCTTACAAAGCCGATGCTTCACCTGTTAAGCTAACCGGGCGATAGCCGGCTGGGATTTTTCGCCCAGATAAACTTATAGATCATAACATCTGGTCTGTCATTTAGACAGCTCGGCAGAATAGACCGCAGAGAACTCCATATAACGATGGATACGTAGATATACTATTATTGTAAGCCAAGTATCTGGGTTCGATTCTCGGCCTGGGCAATTTTTCTCTCAGTTGGAAAAACTCAATTCGTATGATAAATTTACCAATCAGTTGATTATGTTAAAATAATAGATTATAGATTAGCTTATTGATATATCATATTATCAGAAAATATATAAACTTTTTTTACTTTTAAAAATAGTTTCTTACTAGTAACTGACAGATAGACGCGGCACTGCTAGTGCAAATTTAAGAATGGGAGCTTTCAGGTAAAATAAACGAAAATCGGATGGGAAATTTATAGAACAGTAAATTAAAAAGTATTTATTTTGAAAAATGTATTGCACAAAATATCTAATACAATATAAGCAACCATTCTCTTATACTCCTGATTTTCCATAATAGGGTCTGTAAGCAAGGTTAACGATAAACATTAGTGATGTTGAAAAGCACATATTTTCAGAATGACACGAGTAACAACAATGTTTATAACAATAACGTTAGTTTCTATCCAATTAGGATCGCTAAAATACACAAATTAACTGTAGACCCAGTTAAATAAACTTTATAATTACAAATTTTTATTTATATAATCAATACTCTTTCTTTAAAGAACAACATTTCGAAAATATGAGTTGTGTGTTAAAACTTTTCTTTCTGGTAGATTTGTTATGCTACATACTATGCTCCTACCTAACACAGCGGCTGGCATATGGCGAAATGACCTAAATTTTTGACAACTCTTTTTACCTTCTTAGAAATTGAATTTTGAAAAAGCCTTAGATTTTTTTTCCTTTTAAGTGTTACTGTCACATCGGATAACCTTTTTACAAAATGCCGCTGCATCGGTCAGTCAGTATTATTAATTCCTGACACACCTGGCACGTCTATCCGGCTTGGTGATCTGAGCGGGGTTACTGCTCACAACCACTTTGCTGCAGCTCAGATGACGAATGTCTATCCAGGAGTCCACATTCCCACATTAAAAGTTCCTTCTAGACATGGATAAATCCAACAAGAAAAAAGAATTTTATATTATTAATCATAAATATAAATCATGTTACATATACCTCCTAAAATTGCATTACGATTGATTCTTTTTTTCTAAAATTATTTAACAAATATTATAACATACAGTTAAATAATCTTAAGTACTATAATTATCCTATTACATGAAGGTAATCATTGCTGAAGTATTTGCATGTAACTTTAAAATTTTTTATTCTACTTTCCTATTAGCATAGAATCCATTCATTCGAAATCAAAATTTTTAACCCTTTGTGACTCAATTCACTCGGATTTGAAAAATACGGATTCAAATGTTGGAATACATCATTTTATGCCAATTTAAAAGTTGGGTTCGAATGTAAAAAATGATTTAAAAAGATACTTTTTTTCACATCTTGAAAAATTCTTCTAATAAAAAGATAAATGACTTGTGTGTGAATGCCATTTTTTAATGTAAGATTGTAAAGTGTGCAAAATTTGAAAAATATATATACATAAATATATGTTTATATATACATTGTTGATCGTCTCCGAATTTTGAATTTGACAAAATTTATCAAGTATAACCAAAACGATGTATTTTAGCCATGACGATGCGAGAATACTACAATAAACTTTTCAGTTCGAGAATCCTGTAAATTAATATTTCTGTACTAACAGTTGTGGTCAGGAACAGCGGAAATAATCTAAAAATAAACTCAAGTACTTGTAACACGTAGTCTAAAACGCACTTTAAAAGTATGTGCTTCAATGTACTCCAAATCACTACTTTCCAGTTTCCACTTTTTCACTATTTCCTATGATTTTGCCAATGTTAGATTTTAAATTCAGCAGATTTAAAGACTGAGGATTGTGATTGAGAACCCGTCGAGCTGCGCGATAAGCATTCACATAGATGATTGGCTAGTACGATTTTTCATGAAATTTTAATGAATTGCGATTTTTAATAAAACAACGTGTAGGAACGAAATGTGGAATTACGTCAGAAGCCGGATCAAAAACGTTTCAAATGATACCTCATTTCATTCGTTGTCCCTTCTTGTAGGTGCATAGACACGCAAATGCTAATAGGAGATGGAATCTATGCAATAAATTGGAAAAAACAAATTACATCACTGAAAGTTTTTCAAGAAAAGAAGATCTGTAATTTAGTCGCAGGTTTTTTCATTGCGTGTCCACGCACACCGTTCAAACTATTGTAGCGATTCTTTACTGGATGAAAGGGTTTGTGTTCTGCTGGGGGTCGCCAGAAATGTATCTGTTTGAATAATTAACAAGGAGAGCATGGATGATAAAACTCTGAGTGAAGACAAAGGTAGACATGAACCACGCACTTTTGCGTGAAGTCAAGAATAAAAAGCGACAGCATCACTCAAACCAGTTGAGATTTTGCTTGCTATTTTGAAACGCACCGCCCGTTCAAAGCTTTTCTACCTAAGTATGAAACACTATATGCTGGGCCGAATAAAAATTTCTGAATGAAATACCTCTCCTTTGTTTGACTGTGCGCGCAATATTGGGCGACTGTTTTGGAAAACATTCTGCTTCCATCGTCAGCAATAAACAACAAACAATCAGATTGAAATTTAGTGCGGATCCATTTCTTTACCTTTAAAATAATTCTATTAAAACTGTCCTAAAAATGTTGTTTAATTTTTTTTTAATTTCATAAGTTTTTTTTTTTCTATTTTAGAAACATGATAGAACTCATCCTTTTAAAGTATAATTTTCAGACAAATATAAATCAACGGGAGAATATCATGGACATCTTGCACTGTAAGTCTCCCTGTGTAAGTTCGAATTTCTGAAATTTATAGTAAATAATTAGTAAAATTTATAAATTTATACCATAGTTTGTAGAAATTTAAATTATTTCTTTAAAGCGATTCATTTTAATCTTACGTTTATGGTCTCCCGTCGCGTATTCGTCCTTCACTTGCATTCATTCCTACAGTGTCCGGCTCTCTGGAAGGGAATCCGATTCTTTTAATATCTATTCTGTCTATCTTATTTTTTATAACTATTTTGAAAAAAAAATTAACTGCAATAAACATTTTGATCTAGATTCAGAAGTACCGGCTTAAGAGATCTAAAATTACATTTTTTATCTACAGTTCTTCTCTATAACAGATCAGTATTGTTTCAAATGAAAATCAAATTTCAAATTCTTTTAATTGCTTTATAGGCGTTAATGCCAACATAGTGAAAAAGGTTCCATGCCGGGAATCGAACCCGGGCCATCAGTATAGCGCGCACTGCCGTTCTACCGACTAAACCACATGGAACGATAACCAGCCTGGAATTTTCCCACTATTGTGTGTTGGCAAGGCTACATTCGGAATATATTTTGTGAGCCACCGGTCTGGGGCAAACACAGAACTCAAAACCAGCATCGATGAATATATCAATATATGGAAATTTTTCCAGAGAGAGGAAATTCACCTTGAATACAATATTTCAAATGAAAATCAAATTTCAAATTCTTTTAATTGCTTTATAGGCATTACTGATGGCCAGGGTTCGATTCCGGACATGGAATCTTTTTCACCATGTTGGCATTAACGCCTATATAGCAATTAAAAGAATTTGAAATTTGATTTTCATTTGAAATATTGTATTCAAAACGAATTTTATCTCTCTGGAAAAATTTCCATGTATTGAGATCAGTATTGAATTAGTTGACAATGCTCATAACGGGAATACTACTTAGTAGTTGGCAAACTGACCTAAGTTCAACTTGAACCTTGATTAACTGTGGGAATCAAATTCCAACATTGGATTGTTGCACCTTTATTGTTGAAGTAAAACAGAAATGGACAGGCACAATGCTACTTAATCCTCCTGATAATTTTATTTTTGAAACACATGATTTAATTCAAAATTTTTTTAGTGTCGATGTTCAAAATGTTCACCCACTTTTAAATGCAAACATGATCACGTTGAAAAAAGGTTTTTTGACGTACTTGGTATATTACCATGTTATTGACGAGATTTCATTCATTTCAAAATTGTTTGCAGGATTCTTTCTGGAAAACACTGTCTTTGACATAAACCCAGATAAAAAATGTATCTATTGTAAAAAAAAAAAAAAAAAAAAAAAAAAAAAAAAAAAAAAAAAAAAAAAAAGAGACGCTGTCACTGCCACTGACATTGATTTTTTTGTGACCGATGGTTATTTTTTCGTTAATATTAAGAAAACGCCGGCGTACAAATGTATGAAAATAAGTAGTATTATAAAGAAATGTTTGAAAAACACGCCGATCAAGACAGTTTTTAAAATCTAATTATTATTTGGCAAAAATCGTTCTATGTAAAAACTTCTATCATATTAAAAACTATACGTAGGAATTTAATCGTTTTCAAATCATTTGTAAACCGAATCATTCTCATGGTCTGCGTCTAAACAGGAGTTGACGAGCGTAGCTCGTAGGTGTCAGAGTACCCAGTATATATAAATTAATGTCTTGCTATACATATTTTAGGTGCGAGTAACACGAAAAAAAAAAAACAAGCCAGTGCTATTTTAAATGGATCATCCCTTACATGTATAAAACAGATTATTTTTAGCAAGAAACAAGCTCACTTCCTGTTCACCAAACATCGCTTGTATTTTCTACAGCATGACTCGTGATGTACATAAGGACATCATTGGCGAGTTACTTCGTAGGTGGCAAGGGAACTCACAAGGAAGGTCTCCATACTGGGCATACTCAGAATTTTATGAAAAAATATTAATTAAAGTACTTACGTATGTAATAAAGGATCCGTCAAAATTAGCGGCGGAATCACATTAGAAATTATGTAAAAAAATAAAATAATTTCGAATATTTGGCGTGGAAATATGAAAGAGTCACTCGATTTCGCGAGCATCCCTTTTCCTCGCCAAAAGCAAACGTTTTTGCTTTTTTTAGAATGCGTGTAAATCGTATTTAATGAATTTAAACATAAACAATGAGAGACTAATATATTATATACATATATATACACATTATATTGCATATATATATTACTTGTGGAAGTAGCTATTTAATTAATCACTGGAAAAAATGTTTTCATAAATAAAAAAAATCATAGAGAAAAATCATCTTCATAAATTTAAGCGTATTCAAAAATAAAAGCCACATGTTTCCATAGCAACAAAGTCTAATCGACAATTCTCAAATGGACTTTGAGCAGGAAACAAATTTGATTAATTTAAATTATGAATTTAGTTTTAAATCTCAAATTTTGGTAATTAAATTTGAATATAAATGCATATAAATATCGATATAACAAAATTATACTTAAAACAAATTAAAACTTATAAAACTAAAGTTATTTAAATTAAATTTATCAAAACAAGTTCAACGTGAAACTTTTTTTTCCCTTGAAGTATATTTGACACAAAGTATTTTTTGAAATTACATTCCTTCGCCAACCGGCGATAAATCGCCAAATAACGAAATTTTCACTATTTTTTTACGGATACTGAATGGAGGTTCCGCCGAAATTTTTTTTTTATATAAACGTATATATCTACACGAGAAAAACATTCTGTAATTTTTTTCAGATGTTTCGGGGTATGCCCGTATGGAGACCTTCCTTGTGAATCATGCCAATATAATAATTCCTATATCTACCTTCTTTAAGAAATGGAATTGATAAACACCTGATAGGTCAAATTTATCAATTATTACTAAGATCTTTTGATGTATTTTATTAACATTTGACGTCCATTTTAGCAATTAAATATTTTAATATATATTTTGGGTGTGTTTTAAAAAACATTTTTGAAATGATTTTAATGGACGTATAAGAGAATTTCTGTTTATAATTTAATGAATTTTATTTGTCGAAATATATTAATTTAAATTTTGATTCTACTGCAGTGAAACCTACAGCGTAGTGCACGGATATATGAATACACGGCTGTGAGAATGTTGAAACCCCCCCCCCCCCCAAAAAAAAGAGAGGAATTACCGGAAATACTTTAAAGAGGGAAAAGAAAAATCTTTCGCACTACCCATCCTGTATAAAAGGGACACAGACAATGGAAAATAAGAAAAGATTTAACCCAAGCGATTAATAGAGTAATGTCAGTATTATGTGCGTGTGTTGAAAAGTTTTATAGTCCCCGAGGAGAGTCGAAGATATTTTAATTTCCTGGGTCGTTGGTTCAGTTGTATTTTGAACTATCTATCTATATTATAAAGGCCAAACATATCTGTGCGTAATGCATACGTCATTTTGCGAATGGCAACACTTTCCCCTGCAATTTCAGTGTTGCAAGTTTCGGTACTGCAAATTTTACACCTCTAAACATCGTACATTTCAAATTTTTACACCGTCGTATAGAGAAAAAAAAAGAACTTTTAAATGCATTTCGTTTGAAAGCTGTATCTTAATTTATGTTTGAGATATTAATTTTTTTTATTTTTTTTTTTTACCAATTTTGTAATTGTGGCAACAAAATCTCTATTTTCTCTTAAAATTGAAAAAAAAAAAAAAAAATAGAAATTAAATGCGTATTACTTTAAAAATGTCGTATGTTTTAATAACCGGTTAATTTCCGTTTCATTTCGTTTAATAATTTGGATAATTGGGTTTTATAGAATTTTGTTAAGTTTAGCTTATGTTTGAGAGTTAGACTGACCATAATATAAGATGCATTTTTAGGTGCGTTCGTAATTATATAATACGTAGCACCTATAGTGGTCGTTCAGTCCGTCCGTCTGTCCGTCCGCATATAACAACGCAAAAACTACCCAACCGAATCGTTTGAAATTTAAAATACATAATTATTACATAATTTTGTCGAGTCATTTCAAATTTTATGAAACTCGGATGCATAGATCATTTACAGGGGCAATCAAAAGTATTCCATTACATTACGGTCAATGGGGAAAAAAGTTTCAAATGCATTTTAATCGTTTGAAATTTAAAATACGCAATTATTACATAATTCTGTCGAGTTATTTCAAATATTTTGATAATCGTGTGTATAGATCAATTACAGGGGCAACCAAAATTATTCAATTACATTATGGTCAATTAGGAAAAAGTTTCAAATATATTCTATATGTTTGAAATTTAAAATACATAATTATTACATAATTTTGTCGAGTTATTTCAAATTTTATGAAACTCGGATGCATAGATCCATTACAGGGACAATCAAAAGTATTCCGTTACATTACGGTCAATGGGGAAAAAAGTTTCAAATGCATTTTAATCGTTTGAAATTTAAAATACGCAATTATTACATAATTCTGTCGAGTTATTTCAAATATTTTGATAATCGTGTGTATAGATCAATTACAGGGGCAACCAAAATTATTCAATTACATTATGGTCAATTAGGAAAAAGTTTCAAATATATTCTATATGTTTGAAATTTAAAATACATAATTATTACATAATTTTGTCGAGTTATTTCAAATTTTATGAAACTCGGATGCATAGATCATTTACAGGGGCAATCAAAAGTATTCCATTACATTACGGTCAATGGGGAAAAAAGTTTCAAATGCATTTTAATCGTTTGAAATTTAAAATACGCAATTATTACATAATTCTGTCGAGTTATTTCAAATATTTTGATAATCGTGTGTATAGATCAATTACAGGGGCAACCAAAATTATTCAATTACATTATGGTCAATTAGGAAAAAGTTTCAAATATATTCTATATGTTTGAAATTTAAAATACATAATTATTACATAATTTTGTCGAGTTATTTCAAATTTTATGAAACTCGGATGCATAGATCAATTACAGGGACAATCAAAAGTATTCCGTTACATTACGGTCAATGGGGAAAAAAGTTTCAAATGCATTTTAATCGTTTGAAATTTAAAATACGCAATTATTACATAATTCTGTCGAGTTATTTCAAATATTTTGATAATCGTGTGCATAGATCAATTACAGGGGCAACCAAAATTATTCAATTACATTATGGTCAATTAGGAAAAAGTTTCAAATATATTCTATATGTTTGAAATTTAAAATACATAATTATTACATAATTTTGTCGAGTTATTTCAAATTTTATGAAACTCGGATGCATAGATCAATTACAGGGACAATCAAAAGTATTCCGTTACATTACGGTCAATGGGAAAAAAATGTTTCAAATACATTTTAATCGTGTTACACTCATGCGGACTTAATAAAATTTATATGCAATTATAAAGTACATATTATAATATACATCTTACATAATTTGTGGTGCAAAGAACATTTGTTATTGATTTACAAGGCCACACAAAAGTATTCCATTACATAATGGTATAGGGAGAACATTGTTTGATGAGCGTTTTAATTGTAATTCACTATTTACAATTTTATGAGATTGATATATGAAAGTAATATTTTTAAAACTTCGCTATCGTACGAACGCACCTAATTTGCTACGCTTCACGTGCAATTTTCAACTTGTTTACTTTAACTAATTTTGTAGCTTTGTTATAAATCAATGAAACAGGTCTTTCTTAAAGATTTTCTTTCGTCGAATTTCGACGGGTTCCACCTCGTAACTGCAGAAGCGAAGAAGAAAGAGCGAAAAGAATCCATTTCTTTTGTCGGGGGGGGGGAGGGGGGCGATCGGTAACGCCAGATGTTAGGACGTTTCAAAATCTTCTACGATTGGATGAAGGAATAAGGAATGCTAAAAGCGTTCCCGAAGATTTTTTCAGTTTTGTTTAGGAAAGTGGTTTGAATACAAAGTGTCTACCTATTTCAGCTTCACCGAAGCCTTTCTCAAAACGCATAAGAGTGTCCTACTGCTGCACGATGGTAATGCAATAAACTGAAATAACTTTTGTCATTTGATGCACATTGCATTCATTGTACGTAGAGTACAAAATTAATTTTATTGCGCCCCTCCCCCCCGACATTGATCTTCGGTTAATTCTTTATCTACCGGCGGTACTTATAAGTACCATTAAAGTTACTTATTATAAAATTCTTTTAGTACTTCAGTTAGTTGTAATACTGCTTAGAATGAGTCATTACTTATCTTGTCCAAAAAGTATGAGTCATTACTTGTATGAGTCATTACTTATCTTGTCCAAAAAGTATTATTGGTTACACAAAACAAAAATATTTTTAAAAAGGATTATTTCTTTTGCCTTTGTATCTTTTCAGCTTTCGCTGAGGGAGGGAGATGGGGATTTTTCAATTCGGAAATATTTCCATATTTATACTGTAAGAACATCCTATTTGTACATTTTAAAAATCTCTAAAATACTAAGAAAATAATTAAAAGTAAAAGATTTGAGTGGGGCTAATAAAAATTGCACAAAATCCTTGTACATTCAAATTTAATCCTTCTAAATCCTTCAAAAATTTATTAAATGATTATGTAAATTTTTTAATTTAGTTTAAACAAGTTACGTAAAGTGCTTTAGAATGTAAAATTTTCATGAATTCGTAATTCGGTAAGATAAAGGATTAATAAGGACAATTTCTTTTCCCCTCCCCGCCCCATTTTCTATTTCGAATGAAAGTGAATGGATTACGCGCGCAACATTGCGTAAAACATTGGATCATGCGCCCATTTTTTTTTTTCAAAAAGTTGAATGAACAGTGAAAGTTTAATTACGATGATTAAACAGAATTAATACATATCTTTTAAAGATAAAATCTTTAAAGAGTCAGTCAATTTTTAGGGATTTGCCTTCGTTTAGTTACACTATTTAATAATCGTGCAGTGACCGTATATTGACTATAGTGAAGAAAAGGTACCTACTTTTTAACTGTACCCCTCATTACAACCATTACTTATTGTAGAATGACAGTTGATATCAAAAGGAAATTACTATACAAAGATTTTTTATTATACATGGTTTGTTAATGATTACACTCTAAACAAATCCGATTAAATCAATATTTTTATTTTTTGTTATGAATCTGTTTCAAATATGATGACTATTTCAGAAAGAATTTTTTTTCATTCTTTAAACGTAGTACATTTCATTAAGGTAGCTGAATTGGTTCATATTATTTCATTTGTTACGATTCCGAATGATTCAGTAATTATTTATAACATGAAATGTAGCGACAGTTGATGTTTTTATAGTGTTTTACGGTGTATTTATTTAAATTAATAAAGAGTTTGTAAGTTTGTAAAAATGTAAGTTTATATGTTCCTATATATAAATATATACGCAAGTATGATGTTTGAAAATACGTTAGAAAATGTGATTGAAACCATGTATTTTTGGGAAAAGTTTGAAAGTGCGATATAATGTATGATTGAAGATATTTAAAAGTGTGCTATGGACAGTACGTTTGAAAAAGCGCGATTTGGAAAGTGCTTAAAAGTGGCAATAGGATATTATGTTTAAAAGTGAGATTGAGATGATGCGTTTGAAGATGCGATTGGGAAAGTGTGTTTGAAAGTGCGATATAATGTATGATTGAAGATATTTAAAAGTGTGCTATGGACAGTACGTTTGAAAAAGCGCGATTTGGAAAGTGTTTAAAAGTGGCAATAGGATATTATGTTTAAAAGTGAGATTGAGATGATGCGTTTGAAGATGCGATTGGGAAAGTGTGTTTGAAAGTGCGATTTGGAAAGTGTGTTTGAAAGTGCGATTGGGAAAGTGTGTTTGAAAGTGCGATTGGGAAAGTTAAAGTCTGATTGGAATAGTGTGTTTGAAAAGTCTTTGGGAAAGTGATTGAGAAAGTGTTTGAAAGTGCAAAAGAGAAAGTGTTTAAAAGTGTCGTTGGGATAGTGTGTTTGAAAAGTCTTTGGGAAAGTGTTTAAAAGTGCGACTGGGAAAGTGGGTTTGAAAGTGATATTGGGAAAGTGTTTAAAAGTGTCTTTGGGAAAGTGTTAGAAAGTATCGTTGGAAAAGTGCTTGAAACTGTGATTGGGGAAGTGCGTTTGAAAGTGATTGGGAAAGTTAAAGTGTGATTGAGATAATGTGTTTGAAAAGTCGTTGGGAAAGTGATTGAGAAAGTGTTTGAAAGTGTCGTTGGGAAAATGTGTTTGAAAGTGTCGTTGGGAAAGTGTGTTTGAAAGTGTCGTTGGGAAAGTGTGTTTGAAAGTGTCGTTGGGAAAGTGTGTTTGAAAGTGTCGTTGGGATAGTGATTGGGAAAGTGTGAAAGAGAAAGTGTTTGAAAGTGTCGTTACGATAGTGTGTTTAAAAGTGTCGTTGGGACAGTGTGTTTGAAAGTGTCGTTGGGATAGTGTGTTTGAAAGTGTCGTTGGGATAGTGTGTTTGAAAGTGTCGTTATGATAGTGTGTTTAAAAGTGTCTTTCGGATAGTGTGTTTGAAAGTGTCGTTGGGGTAGTGTGTCTGAAAGTGTCATTGCGAAAGTGTGAAAGTGTCAATGGGAAAGTGTTTGAAAGTGAGATTGGGAAAATGTGTTTGAAATTGTGATTGGGAAAATGTGTTTGAAAGTGGGATTGGAAAGTGTGTTTGAAGTGTGGTTGGGAATGTGTGTTTGAAAGTATCTTTGTGAAATTGTGATTGTGAATGTGTGTCTTTGGGATAGTGCGTTTGAAAGTGTCTTTGGGATAGTGTGTTTAAAAGTGTCGTTATGATAGTGTGTTTAAAAGTGTCGTTATGATAGTGTGTTTAAAAGTGTCGTTATGATAGTGTGTTTAAAAGTGTCGTTATGATAGTGTGTTTAAAAGTGTCGTTATGATAGTGTGTTTAAAAGTGTCGTTATGATAGTGTGTTTAAAAGTGTCGTTATGATAGTGTGTTTAAAAGTGTCGTTATGATAGTGTGTTTAAAAGTGTCGTTAAAATAGTGTGTTTAAAAGTGTCTTTGGGATAGTGTGTTTGAAAGTGTCGTTGGGGTAGTTTGTTTGAAAATGTCGTTGGGATAGTGTGTCTGAAAGTGTCGTTGCGAAAGTGTGAAAGTGTCAATGGGAGAGTGAAAGTGCGATTGGGAAAATGTGTTTGAAAGTGTGATTGGAAAGTGTTTGAAGTGGGATTGGGAATGTGAAAGTATCTTTGGGAAATTGTGATTGTGAATGTGTGAAAGTGTCGTCGGGGTAGTGTTTGAAAGTGACGTCGGGGTAGTGCGTTTGAAAGTGTCTTTGGGATAGTACGTTTGAAAGTGTCTTTGGGTTAGTGTGTTTGAAAGTGTCTTTGGGTTAGTGTGTTTGAAAGTGTCTTTGTGTTAGTGTGTTTGAAAGTGTCTTTGTGTTAGTGTGTTTGAAAGTGTATTTGTGTTAGTGTGTTTGAAAGTGTATTGTGATTGTTTGAAAGTGTGATTGGGGAAATGTGTTTGAAAGTGTGTTTGAAGTGTGATTGGGAATGTGTGTTCTAAAGTATCTTTGTGAAATTTTGATTGTGTATGTGTGAAAGTGCCCTCGGGAAAGTGTGTTTGAAAGTGTCGTCGGGGTAGTGCGTTTGAAAATGTCTTTGGGATAGTGCGTTTGAAAGTGTCTTTGGGATTGTGTGATTAAAAGTGTCGTTGGGGTAGTTTGTTTGAAAATGTCGTTGGGATAGTGTGTCTGAAAGTGTCATTGCGAAAGTGTGAAAGTGTAAACGATTGGGAAAATGTGTTTGAAAGTGTGATTGGAAAGTGTGAAGTGGGATTAGGAATGTGAAAGTATCTTTGGGAAATTGTGATTGTGAATATGTGAAAGTGTCTAAGGGATAGTGCGTTTGAAAGTGTCTTTGGGATAGTGCGTTTGAAAGTGTCTTTGGGATAGTGCGTTTGAAAGTGTCTTTGGGATAGTGCGTTTGAAAGTGTCTTTGGGATAGTGCGTTTGAAAGTGTCTTTGGGATAGTGCGTTTGAAAGTGTCTTTGGGATAGTGCGTTTGAAAGTGTCTTTGGGATAATGCGTTTGAAAATGTCTTTGGGATAGTGCGTTTGAAAGTGTCTTTGGGATAGTGCGTTTGAAAGTGTCTTTGGGATAGTGCGTTTGAAAGTTTATTGTGATAGTTTGTTTGAAAGTGTATTGTGATAGTGTGTTGTAAAGTGTATTGCGATAGTTAGTTTGAAAGTGCGTTTGGGAAAATGTGTTTGAAGTGTGATTGGGAATGTGTGTTTGAAAGTATCTTTGTGAAATTGTGATTGTGAATGTGTGAAAGTGTCCTCGGGAAAGTGTGTTTGAAAGTGTCTTCGGTGTAGTGCGTTTGAAAGTGTCTTCGGGATAGTGCGTTTGAAAGTGTCTTTGGGATAGTGTGTTTGAAAGTGTCTTTGGGATAGCGTGTTTGAAAGTGTCGTTGGGATAGCGTGTTTGAAAGTGTGATTGGGAAAGTGTGAAAGAGAAAGTGTTTGAAAGTGTCGTTACGATAGTGTGTTTGAAAGTGTCGCTATGATAGTGTTTAAAAGTGTCTTTATGATACTGTATTTAAAAGTGTCGTTATGATAGTGTGTTTAAAAGTATCGTCATGATAGTGTATTTAAAAGTATCGTCATGATAGTGTGTTTAAAAGTATCGTCATGATAGTGTGTTTAAAAGTGTCGTTGGGGTAGTTTGTTTGAAAATGTCGTTGAGATAGTGTGTCTGAAAGTGTCATTGCGAAAGTGTCAAAGTGTCAATGGGAAAGTGTTTGAAAGTGCGATTGGGAAAATGTGTTTGAAAGTGCGATTGTGAAAATTGTTTGAAAGTGTGATTGGAAAGTGTGGTTGAAGTGTGATTGGAAAGTGATTGGGAATGTGTGTTTGAAAGTATCTTTGTCAAATTGTGATTGTGAATGTGTGAAAGTGTCGTCGGGAGTGAGTTTAAAAGTGTCTTTGGGATAGTGTGTTAAAAGTGTCTTTGGGATAGTATGTTTGAAAGTGTCTTTGGGATAGTGTGTTTGAAAGTGTCTTCGGGATGGTGTGTTTGAAAGTGTCTTTGGGATAGCGTGTTTGAAAGTGTCGTTGGGATAGCGTGTTTGAAAGTGTGACTGGGAAAGTGTGAAAGAGAAAGTGTCGTTACGATAGTGTGTTTGAAAGTGTCGTTACGATAGTGTTTAGAAATGTCATTATGATAGTGTGTTTAAAAGTGTCGTTATGATAGTGTGTTTAAAAGTGTCTTTGGGGTAGTTTGTTTGTAAATGTCGTTGGGATAATGTGTCTGAAAGTGTCATTGCGAAAGTGTGAAAGTGTCAATGGGAAACTGTTTGAAAGTGCGATTGGGAAAATGTGTTTGAAAGTGTGATTGGAAAAATCTGTTTGAAAGTGTGATTGGAAAGTGTGTTTGAAAGTGCGATTGGAAAGTGTGTTTAAAGTGGGATTGGGAATGTGAAAGTATCTTTGGGAATTTGTGATTGTGAATGTGTGAAAGTGTCGTCGGGGTAGTGCGTTTGAAAGTGTCGTCGGGGTAGTGCGTTTGAAAATGTCTTTGGGATAGTGCGTTTGAAAGTGTCTTTGGGATTGTGTGTTTAAAAGTGTCGTTGGGGTAGTTTGTTTGAAAATGTCGTTGGGATAGTGTGTCTGAAAGTGTCATTGCGAAAGTGTGAAAGTGTAAACGATTGGGAAAATGTGTTTGAAAGTGTGATTGGAAAGTGTGAAGTGGGATTAGGAATGTGAAAGTATCTTTGGGAAATTGTGATTGTGAATGTGTGAAAGTGTCGTCGGGGTAGTAAGTTTGAAAGTGTCGTTGGTATAGAGCGTTTCAAAGTCTCTTTGGGATAGTGCGTTTGAAAGTGTCTTTGGGATAGTACGTTTGAAAGTGTCTTTGGGATAGTGCGTTTGAAAGTGTCTTTGGGAGAGTGCGTTTGAAAGTGTCTTTGGGAGAGTGCGTTTGAAAGTGTCTTTGGGATAGTGCGTTTGAAAGTTTATTGTGATAGTTTGTTTGAAAGTGTATTGCGATAGTGTGTTTGAAAGTGTATTGCGATAGTTTGTTTGAAAGTGATGCGATTGGAAAGTGTGTTTAAAGTGGGATTGGGAATGTGAAAGTATCTTTGGGAATTTGTGATTGTGAATGTGTGAAATTGTCGTTGGGGTAGTGTGTTTGAAAGTGTCGTTGGGGTAGTGTGTTTGAAAGTGTCGTGGGGGTAGTGCGTTTGAAAGTGTCGTCGGGGTAGTGCGTTTGAAAGTGTCGTCGGGGTAGTGCGTTTAAAGTGTCGTCGGGGTAGTGCGTTTAAAGTGTCGTCGGGGTAGTGCGTTTGAAAGTGTCGTCGGGGTAGTGCGTTTAAAGTGTCGTCGGGGTAGTGCGTTTAAAGTGTCGTCGGGGTAGTGCGTTTGAAAGTGTCGTTGGTATAGAGCGTTTGAAAGTGTCTTCGGGGTAGTGCGTTTGAACGTGTCGTTGGGATAGCGTGTTTGAAAGTGTGATTGGGAAAGTGTGAAAGAAAGTGTTTGAAAGTGTCGTTACGATAGTGTGTTTGAAAGTGTGATTGGGAAAGTGTGAAAGAGAAAGTGTTTGAAAGGTGTCGTTACGATAGTGTGTTTGAAAGTGTCGTGGGGGTAGTGCGTTTGAAAGTGTCGTCGGGGTAGTGCGTTTGAAAGTGTCGTCGGGGTAGTGCGTTTGAAAGTGTCGTCGGGGTAGTGCGTTTGAAAGTGTCGTTGGTATAGAGCGTTTGAAAGTGTCTTCGGGGTAGTGCGTTTGAAAGTGTCGTTGGGATAGCGTGTTTGAAAGTGTGATTGGGAAAGTGTGAAAGAAAGTGTTTGAAAGTGTCGTTACGATAGTGTGTTTGAAAGTGTGATTGGGAAAGTGTGAAAGAGAAAGTGTTTGAAAGGTGTCGTTACGATGGTGTGTTTGAAAGTGTCGTGGGGGTAGTGCGTTTGAAAGTGTCGTCGGGGTAGTGCGTTTGAAAGTGTCGTCGGGGTAGTGCGTTTGAAAGTGTCGTCGGGGTAGTGCGTTTGAAAGTGTCGTCGGGGTAGTGCGTTTGAAAGTGTCGTTGGGATAGCGTGTTTGAAAGTGTCGTTGGGATAGCGTGTTTGAAAGTGTCGTTGGGATAGCGTGTTTGAAAGTGTCGTTGGGATAGCGTGTTTGAAAGTGTCGTTGGGATAGCGTGTTAGAAAGTGTCTTTGGGATAGCGTGTTTGAAAGTGTAAAGGAGGAAGTGTTTGAAAGTGTCGTTACGATAGTGTGTTTGAAAGTGTCGCTATGATAGTGTTTAAAAGTGTTTTTATAATAGTGTGTTTAAAAGTGTCGTCATGATAGTGTGTTTAAAGTATCGTTATGAAAGTGTGTTTAAAAGTATCGTCATGATAGTGTGTTTAAAAGTGTCTTTGGGGTAGTTTGAAAATGTCGTTGGGATAGTATGTTTGAAAGTGTCACTGCGAAAGTGTGAAAGTGTCAATGGGAAAGTGTTTGAAAGTGCGATTGGGAAAATGTGTTTGATAGTGCGATTGGGAAAATGTGTTTGAAAGTGTGATTGGAAAGTGTGGTTGGGAATGTGTGTTTGAAACTATCTTTGTGAAATTGTGATTGTGTGAAAGTGTCGTCGGGAGTGTGTTTAAAAGTGTCTTTGGGATAGTGTGTTTGAAAGTGTCTTTGGGATAGTGTGTTTGAAAGTGTCTTTGGGATAGTGTGTTTGAAAGTATCTTTGTGAAATTGTGATTGTGAATGTGTGAAAGTGTCATCGGGAGTGTGTTTAAAAGTGTCTTTGGGATAGTGTGTTTGGAAGTGTCTTTGGGATAGTGTGTTTGAAAGTGTCTTTGGGATAGTGTGTTTGAAAGTGTCTTTGGGATATTGTGTTTGAAAGTGTCTTTGGGATAGTGTGTTTGGAAGTGTCTTTGGGATAGTGTGTTTGAAAGTGTCTTTGGGATAGTGTGTTTGAAAGTGTCTTTGGGATATTGTGTTTGAAAGTGTCTTTGGGATAGCGTGTTTGAAAGTGTCGTTGGGATAGCGTGTTTGAAAGTGTGATTGGGAAAGTGTGAAAGAGAAAGTGTTTGAAAGTGTCGTTACGATAGTGTGTTTGAAAGTGTCGCTATCATAGTGTTTAAAAGTGTCTTTATGATACTGTATTTAAAAGTGTCGTTATGATAGTGTGTTTAAAAGTGTCGTTTAATGTGTTTAAAAGTGTCATGATAGTGTGTTTAAAAGTATCGTCATGATAGTGTGTTTAAAAGTATCGTCATGATAGTGTTTAAAAGTATCGTCATGATAGTGTGTTTAAAAGTATCGTCATGATAGTGTGTTTAAAAGTGTCTTTGGGGTAGTTTGAAAATGTCGTTGGGATAGTGTGTTTGAAAGTGTCATTGCGAAAGTGTGAAAGTGTCAATGGGAAAGTGTCTGAAAGTGCGATTGGGAAAATGTGTTTGAAAGTGCGATTGGGAAAATGTGTTTGAAAGTGTGATTGGAAGGTGTGGTTGAAGTGTGATTGGAAAGTGTGATTGGGAATGTGTGTTTGAAAGTATCTTTGTGAAATTATGATTGTGAATGTGTGAAAGTGTCGTCGGGAGTGTGTTTAAAAGTGTCTTTGGGATAGTGTTTGAAAGTGTCTTTGGGATAGTGTGTTTGAAAGTGTCTTTGGGATACCGTGTTTGAAAATGTCGTTGGGATAGCGTGTTTGAAAATGTCGTTGGGAAAGTGTGAAAGAGAAAGTGTTTGAAAGTGTCGTTACGATAGTGTGTTTGAAAGTGTCGTTGTGATAATGTTTAAAAGTGTCATTATGATAGTGTGTTTAAAAGTATCGTTATGATAGTGTTTAAAAGTGTCTTTGGGGTAGTTTGTTTGAAAATGTCGTTGGGATAATGTGTCTGAAAGTGTCAATGCGAAAGTGTGAAAGTGTCAATGGGAAAGTGTTTAAAAGTGCGATTGGGAAAATGTGTTTAAAGTGTGATTGGGAAAATCTGTTTGAAAGT
Source organism: Maratus speculifer (assembly GCA_964019185.1). Classification (NCBI taxonomy): domain Eukaryota; kingdom Metazoa; phylum Arthropoda; class Arachnida; order Araneae; family Salticidae; genus Maratus; species Maratus speculifer. The sequence continues at coordinate 347,966,713 of OZ025296.1, forward strand.
GTGATTGGAAAGTTTGTTTGAAAGTGTGATTGGAAAGTGTGTTTGAAAGTGCGATTGGAAAGTATGTTTGAAGTGGGATTGGGAATGTGAAAGTATCTTTGGGAAATTGTGACTGTGAATGTGTGAAAGTGTCATCGGGGTAGTGCGTTTGAAAGTGTCATCGGGGTAGTGCGTTTGAAAGTGTGGTTGGTATAGAGCGTTTGAAAGTGTCTTCGGGGTAGTGCGTTTGAAAGTGTCGTTGGGATAGCGTGTTTGAAAGTTTGATTGGGAAAGTGTGAAAGAGAAAGTGTTTGAAAGTGTCGTTGCGATAGTGTGTTTGAAAGTGTCGTTATGATAGTGTGTTTAAAAGTGTCGTTATGATAGTGTGTTTAAAAGTGTCGTTATGATAGTGTGTTTGAAAGTGTCGTTACGATAGTGTGTTTGAAAGTGTCGTTATGATAGTGTGTTTAAAAGTATCGTTATGATACTGTCTTTAAAAGCATCGTCATGATAGTGTGTCGGGGTAGTGCGTTTGAAAGTGTCGTCGGGGTAGTGCGTCCCCGTGCGGGAAAGTGTCGTTGGGATAGCGTGTTTGAAAGTGTGATTGGGAAAGTGTGAAAGAGAAAGTGTTTGAAAGTGTCGTTACGATAGTGTGTTTGAAAGTGTCGTTACGATAGTGTGTTTGAAAGTGTCGTTATGATAGTGTGTTTAAAAGTATCGTTATGATACTGTCTTTAAAAGTATCGTCATGATAGTGTGTTTAAAAGTGTCTTTGGGGTAGTTTGAAAATGTCGTTGGGATAGTGTGCCTGAAAGTGTCATTTTGAAAGTGTCAATGGGAAAGTGTTTGAAAGTGCGATTGGGAAAATGTATTGAAAGTGTGATTGGGAAAATGTGTTTTAAAGTGTGATTGGAAAGTGTGTTTGAAGTGGGATTGGGAATGTGAAAGTATCTTTGGGAAATTGTGATTGTGTGAAAGTGTCGTCGGGGTAGTGTGTTTGAAAGTGTCGTCGGGGTAGTGTGTTTGAAAGTGTCGTCGGGGTAGTGTGTTTGAAAGTGTCGTCGGGGTAGTGTGTTTGAAAGTGTCGTCGGGGTAGTGTGTTTGAAAGTGTCGTCGGGGTAGTGTGTTTGAAAGTGTCTTCGGGGTAGTGTGTTTAAAGTGTCGTCGGATTAGTGCGTTTGAAAGTGTCGTCGGGGTAGTGCGTTTGAAAGTGTCGTCGGGGTAGTGCGTTTGAAAGTGTCGTCGGGGTAGTGCGTTTGAAAGTGTCGTCGGGGTAGTGCGTTTGAAAGTGTCGTCGGGATAGCGTGTTTGAAAATGTCGTCGGGATAGTGGGTTTGAAAATGTCATTGCGAAAGTGTTAAAGTGTCAATGGGAAAGTGTTTGAAAGTGTCGTTGGGTTAATGTGCTTGAAAGTGTATTGTGATAGTTTGTTTGAAAGGGTGATTGGAAAAGTTTGTTTGAAAGTGTGATTGGGAAAGTGTGTTTGAATGTGTGATTGGGAAAGTGTGTTTGAAAGTGTGATTGGGAATGTGCGAAAGTGTGTTTGAAAGTATCATTGGGAAATTGTGATTGTGAATGTGTCATTGGGAAAGTGTGTTTGGAAGTGCCATTGGGAAAGTGTGTTTGAAAGTGTCATCGTGAAAGTTGTTTGTAAGTGTCATTGGGAAATTGGTAGAACCCATACAATCACATTTTAATGAATACCATCCGAATTCTAGGATAATTCGTTCAGCCAACTTCTATTTCTGGTATCCGAAAAATTTCTTTTTCTGGATTAATATCATGTAAATTATTTTTATGTTTCATTAACGACAGTGACATCTCAGTGCTTTTGGAAAAAAATTAAACCATTTTGCATTCTGCTTGAATACACATTAAAAAACACTTGCCCGCATGATGGGGGGCATGATCCTATGGGTCGTTACACTGTTAGTAGAGGAGGTCTGTCTCCAACTGCCAGATCGGAGTTTTGTCAAGAATGGGGTTGTTGGAAAGCCAGCCGTGAGGATCAAGGAAATATATGCAACTGACAAATCCGAAGATTTATTGGCTAATTTGTTTCGGTCATTTATTCATTCCTCCATGTCGTTAGCTATGCACGAAAGGCACTCTGCGTAATGCATATCTAATTAGAAATTTTTGAAACAGGAGTGGTTTTAAAACCAGGTACACATCATAAAATCGGGGATTTCGCAGGTGTCACAGATGTTATTAGTTAAGCCTGTTTAAGGGATTGAAAGACGGGATCCGTGTCTTTCATTAAAATCTTTTGAAAGACATGTCGACGCATGTCACTAAAGGTGGGTAAAGAATTAATTCTCGATATTCTTTAACGAATATTCCAAGTCATTTCAGGCAAATTAGCTGTACAAGATTGTAAAAATGTGTTCACAGTCTTCTTTCAAGGAACATGGAAATGTCACAACAGCTACAACAACAGGTGACAACTGTATTGTAAGCTGTAATATATTCTGTCGCACAGAGAACCTCTTGCACAGCTAACGATCTGGAAAAAAAATGACAGAAATGACATCGGCCTATAACTCTTCATCAGTTGCATTCGTCAGGGAAGAGCTAACTGGGCAAAAATCTAAGGTACAGATCACAAGAAAAAAAAACTTATTGTAGGAAGAGTAATAGTTTAAGAATCGAATGAACCACGCCTACCAAAATTAAGTGGTCCATAAACCAAAAATTAATATCACAAGTGGTTTACCCGTAGACTTATTGTGTTTGCCGTACAATCATTTGTTTTGATTCTAAGGCAATGATAAATCTACGAATAAACCACGAACGTTATTTTTTGGCTTATGCACCACTTTGCTTCCGGGAGATGTGGATCATTCAATTCCATAAAATAAAGGTTTTTTTCTTGTGCTCGATACCTTATGTTTTGTGCTGTCGGCTCTTTGAGTATTAGTTGCACACATTTCCTTGATCCCCATGGGCGACCCCATTTTCGACAAATTCCCAATTTGGCAGTTGTGGACCTTGGTGGCATTGTTAAGATGTCTTCAACGTTAACTCTAACAAGGAAGGTCTCCATTCTGGGCATACGAAAATTTTTTTGAAAAAAAATACCGATTGAACTACTCATGTAATGTAATAAAGGATCAGTAAAATTTAGCGGCGGAATTACAGAAGAAACTCTGTAAAAAATGAAATATTTTCGATCATTTGGCGCGAAAAGACGAAAGCGTCACGCGATTTGGCGAGCAGCATTTTCCGTCGCCAAAAGCAAACGATTTTAATGCACCTGAAAATTTCTCGTCAATTAATTTTTAGAATACATGTAAATAGTATTTAATGAATTTAAATTTGAACAATGAGAGAGTTTGACATGTAGATATATTTTGTATTACATACTTCTGTGGCTTTTGATGCAGTTATTTAATTTTATCACTTTAAAAATAATTTCTTGTATAAAAAATATTTTCATATTGAAAAGTATTTTTTCATACATTTAAGCGTATGACAAAATAAAAACGAGATGAAGAATGCTGTAATGCATTTCAGTATCAGAGAAGTTATTGTTTCCATAGCAAAAAAAAAAAAAAAAAAAAAAAAAAGTATCGATAGAGCTCAATTAGATTGAAATTAATTTTGAGATTGAAACAATTTTAATTAATTTAAATGTTGTTTTAATTCAAAAAATTTCACAGTTAATTTTCCTTCTAAATACATTATGACAAAATATAGCGAAAACAAACTAAAGCTGGCAAAACTATTGTAATATAAAAAAAAAAATTTCTTTAAACAAGTTCAACATTAAGACTTAAAAAGAATTTGACTAATTTCTTTTTTTGTTGCCAACCGATGATAAATCTCCAAATAAAAGAAATGTTTATTATTTGTTTACGAACGTTCTATCGGGATTCCGCCAAAAAAATTTTTACAAACATATATCCACATGAGAAGAACATTCTGTAATTTTTGCAGAATTTTCTGAGTGTGCCTGTATGGAGACCATCCTTGTAAGTAAAAAATGATGGGTAAACGGAAATTGCTCTTATTAACCAAAGGTAAATCTCAAGAAGGGACGCTTTAAAAATAATTTTGCACTGTAGGTACACTGAATGTAATGTGCTTCAAATGACAAAAGTTGATAGCATTTGGGATCGTGCAGCAAGTAGATCAGTTTTGAAAAAGTCTACGGTGAAGCCGAAACAGGTAGACATTTTTATTAAAAAACTTTTTTATAAACAAAACTGATTATGATTTTACGAATGCTTTTAGCAATTATTGAAGTTCGTTCATTCATTCTTTTCTTAGAAGACGTTGGAAACGTCCAAAACACAACACGTTAAAAAGACTCCACCTCGCTTCTGGCGCAAGAAAAATAAATAAATAAAAAGAATATTGCCCAGTTAAACTGATGGCATTGAGCTCACAGGCTATGCATACTAATTGTTTATGACAGCCTTATATTTTCAAGGGTTAATTCCGTTCAAAAAAAATTAAGAAAGGGAAATAGACCCCCCCTTTCCCCTTTTTATATTTAATCATTGAACCCCCTAAACCAATAAGGGACTGGCTTTATCATATAGAAAATCTATATCCAAAATTCAGAGCAAATCGGAAAATTCTTAATAAAAACCCATTTATATAATTTAAGCAGAGTTATCCTCTCTTTTATACTTAAACATTAAACTTCCAAAACTATTCAGAGATTTGAACGAAATCTGATAATTCTGCATGAAAAACCCATTGATATAAATTAAGGGGAGGGGCATTAGAACCCCCGTTCCTCCTGTTTATACTTATCCAATGAACACCTAATACTAATCATGAAGGCGCCTCATCGGAATGATCCTATTTCTAAATTTTGAACGAAAACTGATAATTTTGCATGAAAAACCCATTTATATCGATGAAGGGGAGGGGCATGAGCTCCCCGTTCCCCCTCTTATGCATATCGAATGAACTCCAAAAACTAGTCAGGGAAGCGCCTTATCAGGATATACTTGCATACAAAATTTCAAGTGGATCGGATATTTTTAAAATGAGTTATCGCGTTACGTACGCACATACATACAGAACGGGCGGGCACATTAAGCTCTCAGGCTATGATAGCCTGTGAGCTAATAATAATTTTCTTCGCACCTATATCTAATTTAACCCCCCGACCGCCGAGCAAAGGGGGAAAAATGTAATGTTTTCTCCTTAATTTATTTTAAATGTTAATAAAAGAGGGATTTTCTAACATGTGTACATTTTTTGTTACGTATACGCTTATAAGCCTTCAAAGTATTAATCATGACTTAATTTCTTAAAACTGGAATTATAATATAAAGAATTATATTAATTTAAATAAAGCTTCAATTGCATTGAAACCTGCAGCCTGTTGAACGAATATATCCGGTCGCGGCAGTAAGAAGGTTAATAACGCAAAATAGAACTGAACCGACGACCCAGGAAATTACATAAATTTTTGACTCTTCACGTTGATATAATAGATATCTTGAACACTGCACACACACAATAATACTAACAACATTACCGCTAATGGCTTCAGTTAAATCTTTATACATTCCTTGTTTTCGATAGATTCGGTGTCAATTTTACACAATAGTGGATACTGGAAAGGTTCTTATCTCTCTTCTTTCTTTGAAGTCCTCAGAGCATGCCTCTGATGTTCTTGTGTGTGAGTCACTTTAAAGACGGTCAACGGTTTTACGAAATTATACGGATCACACAGATTTAAAAGCAGATGTTTATTCTATATGAATATCAACTAAAGAAATTACGAATTTTCCTCGAAATTGAAGCTTCAAACGTAGGCGGATACCTTAAATGACTGATCCAATAACTATATTGTACGAGAATTGAGAGGTCAGCTAGGACCGCTGAAACCTCTCACTGCTCGAGGAGAAAGCGATTTTATTTACAAATTTTACTCTATTTTTTGCATAAAATCCCATTGAAATTAAATTTTTGCTCGCATATGAGCTGAAATTCTGGTTTCGCAAAATGTGAAATCTGAAATACTTAGGATCCTGATACTCCTCATTAGCGTGCCAAAAGTTTGTTATAACCGAATTCCCGTTTAAAGCGTGCTCTTATTAAGCGAATTTTGCCTATATTATAATTCATACAAACATGTTTCATTCAAAGAAACCTTGCATATTGAAGAGATAGTATACCTTAAAATTGGTCGGAAATTGGCTTGAATGAAAACCTTCTTCATTGTGAATATTTTGACACATCTTTTTCACACATGTAGCCGTTATATCGCCAGAGTGTGTAAATTTTGAAAATGCATCCAGCGCTATTACCCATATAAATTAATACGACTTTTTTCTATGTTCCTATTTTCGTCTCTTTCCCATTAATGTTAGGGCTTTTTTTCCAGATTAAGATTTTTTTTTTTTCTACATATTCTTTTTACATATGGTATTTATCAGCGCATGGCATGAATCTTCAGGTGTTATTTTTTTAAATAAAAGTAAATGAATATGTGTTAAATTTCATCGTTTTACGTTGTATATATCAATGAAAAAATATTAAAAATGTACTTAAAAGTTTATTAGAAATCTTATATGATACACATTTGAAAATCTTAAAAAAATGAAAAAAAACATTGAGTAGGAATATCAACATTTAAAAAAGTGGTACAGATTTTCCATTTCAAATTGTTAATAATAAAAAAAAAGTTAAATATGCAGTTTTTTCCGCCAAAATTCACTCTTAGTTGAATATTGAAATTCAGTGAATTTATCATTTGAAGCGTGTTTTTAAACATAAACAAGATAAACTGTCCCCTTAAAGAAAAGATTTAGTGCCATTTTGTTCTTTTTTCGTGCCATATTTAACAACATTTATTCTCTACAAATCTACTGATACATGGACACAACGTGAACCTAAGTTATTTTTAACTCCGGGTGTTAAAAAAAATAAACATTTTCGAATTAACTCTATATTATTTCCAATATCTAATCCCCCCTCCTGTATGCTATAATAAATATTCAAACATTTATTATATTTTAATTTCTAATGTTTAATCTACACATTATTATAAAACACATATGTGTTAAAAGCAACCATTTCTCTAAAACCCCATTACTTTGTTTTATTCTTTCATTTGTTTCCTAATATGTTATTTACGATCTAAAAAATCATTTGATTAACCACAATTCCTTGAAAAGTGACACTTACGCTTGATTACGTAAGATATTCATTCATCCGATCCCCTGAGTAATTTTGACCGGTTTGATTTTCATATTGGTTAATTGCCGCTTTCTGAAAATTAATTGGCAACGCAAAAAGTTGTAAAATCCTGTATTCATGCGTACTTTGATGTATAACGACATTACTTTGATTTGAGAAACAGATTTCTTCATTTTTTCAAGGGGTAAATAGAACCCTGTCATCGGGTGGAGTTAAGTCTTTAATAGATCAAATTCTATTCTTGCAATATCAAATTTGTTTTATTATTGTGACATTATGTTGGTAAATTTAAACCAAATTATTCTAGGAATTGTGATGTAAAGCACGAATAATTGTTTTAAAAGTATGCCTATGTTTAATATCAACAGAAAATCTTCGAAGAAATTCACCACGCATGACAGTTAATTCAACTTTCAACGGTTGAGTACTGGCCAAAAATAGCATATCAATCAATAGCCATTGCATATTCTATTACTACAGAGCGGTATTATATATATATATATATATATATCACTAGCCATTTTAAAAATTACCCTTTTTTTGTAAAATTCATGTTACGAGTAGAAATAAAATAAAGACTTTTGCGAAAAAATTCTAAATTTTGAAAAGTACTCAGGGGTTTTTAAAGTAAAATTTGGTACATTTTGAGAATTGGCTGACTAATGTCAAAGAAATTTTATAAGAATAACTCGTTTTATCTCTATTCGTTTTATCCATTAACTGTTGGTTCGGCAAAACATAAAATAGTTTTGGAACTATCGTGTATTAACACATTCATTTTAAAGTATTCTTCCGTTAACTAATCCTAGCTGTTCCATCATCCCTTCGAAACGTGTGCCAAAATAGGCTCCATGGCTTTGAAACTGCAATCATGAAACATTTTAAAGGCTAAATGTATAGAAAATCTATAGATTTTCTTTTAAAATTCTACTTTAACCCTAACGAATCACTTAAATGGCCGACAATTCGTCCGAACACACTGAAAAAGCCGATTACGGTTAAATTTATTTTCTTTAAACCTGTATTATAATCACTTTTTTATAATAATGGCTGAAAAAACATAAAATGTCTACAGTACCATAGTTCGCTATTAAAAATGTATTATTACTTTAAAAAGTTCACCTCAAGCTATTCGCAAAGCAAAGTGCTTAAGTGGTGGAGTTTTTACTCCACACCATTTTTGAATCCTGATCATTAAGAGCAACAAAGACATGCACAAATTTAAGCACACGTAAAAAGTTGTGCAAGTCTATGCATAACAAAATAACATAACCTGTCTTTTGAAAGTTTAATTTGCGCTTATTTTCTGATAGAGTGTGAAAACTTTCAGTAGAGCTGTTGTCTAAATAAGTTTCAGATTAATTAATTAAATTTTTGAAACACCTTTTACAGTGGATTGGCCTGACGGGAACAATGGAATGGGCTTTCCGATCCCCGGATTTAAACAGAATGGATTTTTCTGCATAGGATTACCTTAAATCGAAAGTTTATAGCGAGAAGATCAGGGATAAAAACCATTTGCGTGAGCGAATTGCTAATGAATCATGCCAATTTTAGTGGCCGGCATTCTTAGGAATATGAAAGATTGTCTGCAGTTGGGTTTTGACAACGGAGGCAACACTGTTGAGAACATATTATAACAATACATGTTTTCCATGTGATGCAAGACTTTTGGTCTTCTCTGTAGATGGAAAATTTCATGTTGGATATCTGGAGCGATTATTAACAGATTGCTGATTAAAATATCGATTACGGCTATCCTTTTTCTCTGTAAAACAGACAATAGAAAACCACTAATATAGAGAAAATTAAAACCTTATTACAAGCACTATGATTCAAGAGGGGGAGTTGACAGGTCTGGCATCGCAAAAAACAATGAAAGTTCTCAGCGGTGATCGCCCCTCCTCTCTGGATACTAAAATGTTTGCAAAACAACATTATGGATCCGCAGGAAAAATAAATTTGATCGAAACTTCTGTCCGATTCGCCAGTTTAAATCCACGAAACTCGGCTGGGTCAGATCTTCCTCCTTTCAAAGTCGGGCCGCATTTTACCTCCCTTTACTCGATTAGAGACCAAAGAGATGTTTCCAGCCTCCTGATTGGTTAGCTTCTCTTTAGTCTTTTCTGCTGTTTAAGGTCTTTGGAAATTAGAATTTCTAAGACGCCAGAAGTAATATACCATTATGTATATATCTATATTAAGTCAGAATTCCGCAATATGTTATTACATTAAAAAGCACAAATTAAATGGAACATGTTAGAAAAAATATATAAGGCGCCATCTAGTTTTCTTATACGAAACTTGAACTTGATTTTTTGGTCAACTTTTGTCTTTTCCGACTTTTTTTTTTCCTTTTGGGGATTATATTACATGCAAACTAATTTTTGTCCACAAGGCTTCGATGATCTAGAATTTCATTTTCCGTTATTCAGATCTTCAAAATTATTTAAACCATTTATTGCAATCTTTTAAATTTTTAAGATTTTTGCGATCTGCAATTAATTTTTCAGAAATATATTCATTTTCATTAAAATATGAAGTCAGAAGTTTAACTTCCACAAAACCAGTCATTTCAGTAAAAGAAGAAAAAACCTATTAATGAACAATTGTTATATGTCAGTGTTGTTTAACGTTTTGATAATGACGCTAAAGCAAATCGATAAAAGAACCAACCAATCAGAAAGCTGAAAATATCTCTGAGGTTTCTAATCGAGTAAAGGGAGTTAAAATGCGGCCGGGCCGGTTCCTGGTCTTAAATTTTCCTGCAGATTCGGGACGATGCAGATTTTCTTTTCTTTCAAGTTGAGCCTTCATTCATCCTACAGATCTACACTTGTCAAAAGGTCAAAGTCGGAGCTTGGTCCGGAATAGAAGTTAAGCCTTCTGTCCGTGCCCGACACAGCCCTTATGGAAATTATTATTGGCGCGACCCATACACTCCTCTAAATCCCCCTTTTGGGTTGGCATCTTACTTGTTTTAAGTAAAAATTATGTTGATGTTGTACATTTGTTTAGTAAAACCTTTAGAAATTTAATTTCGTTTAATAATTTACAACGATGCTTTTTAATTTGTAGAGCTTTAAAATCGCGATTTTCTTTTGTCAACCGCTGAATGAATGAAAGATGATTCTAGACCGATTTTCTAATTGGATTTTCATTTGAATGAATTTGTCCTAGTCATATTTTTTACCTCGTGCTTTTGTCTACATAACTGCCTAAGTAGTCATTAATATTTTTTTGGTGTTCATGAATTTAATAAATAACTTCAATAGGAGCCAAGTAAATGTGCTTTAGGAACAATTTTAAAATAAAAATGAATTTGGGAATGTGTCAAATATTGTCCAGTTTAGATTTTGTTAGATTCTTAAACTGTCCTTCAGGACGTATGTACATAACTTTTTTTTTTGTTTTAAGTAAACTTATGCGTATATTTCAAAATTAACATGTACTGTAGATTCTTATAAATATAAAATGCATTGATAGCTTTCTTTTTTCCCCTGACATTAGTTTACTTTTGTCGTCTAATGAAGCTGCTACAGCTTCAGAATGTACTAAAACTAAAAAAGTTTTTCACATTGTGAGAATAATTTTCCACTTTCAACAATTTCTTTTCAAATAATTTTTCTCATTTATGTATTAATTATATTGCTTAAAATGAGGCTTTAATGTTGAAATCAATGAACAAAAAAGTCATTTTTAGTTTGGTACCAAGATTATGTGAATAATAAAAACCCTTTTATACAGGGTGATTCAGCTCGTCGGTGACAAACTTTAAGGATCGATAGAGCACACCTAGACGAACATTTTTGAATAGGGAATGTAGGGTCCCTGACGCGATGGTAAGGCGCTAGGCGCTTTCGAAAATTTGGGTGCCGAAATTCGAAACGTCATAAAAACTAGGGAAATGGTTAGATTTTCTTGCTTGTTGCGTCGAAATGATTCTGTTTGTTTAGACTTTCTTCAGTACCAATTTGATAAGCGTATCTCTTAAAACATGGATAGGGGGCGCTGCAGACTTTGGAGAGCTAGACAATAACTTTAAGCCCGTTATTTTGATAATTTAACACATGCTCGCCAAAGTTTATACTCTAACTTAAAGTTTGAACCCAAAAGTAGAGCCCTGCAAAAAGCGTAAGAGCCGGAATAAAATGTCAAAGTACAGGGTGGTCGAAACTCGAAGGCTCCTAAGAGATAAACAAACAGATTTCTTGACTTATGGCATGCATTTTCATGATTCTGTTTGCTGGGGCTCTCTGAAACTCAGTTGAACGGTACAAAAAGAAACATCGATAGGGGGCGCTTTGGGCAAAAAACATAATTCGTTGACATTTCGGACGCTAACTGGAAACGGGGCGCTACGATCAGTTAGAAACAAAACAAGAGAATAATTTACTTATCATAAGAAGCTATTAAAACTGCAGTTTGTTTGTTTTTTTTAGCAAACATAGCTGGTTTCAATCATGCACAATGCGCGCAATAAAATTTACATAAGGTGCTTTTTGCTGATTTATGCAAAAGATATCGTACCATATCGATATGCAAAAGATACGTAATGCGTAGACGACAACGCGAGATGACGTAGTTGTATGCGCAGACACGTCTTTTGAACGTGCGGTACCTACGCTTCGGGTCACTTGTCTGCAGATCGGTAGTAGGATGGAACGGTACACAAACTCTGAATTGGCTGACATGCATTTGGCGTATGGCGCTGCTGGTTGTAATGGACGAGCCGCTCAGCGGTTGTACGCCGAGCGTTACCCCAACAGGCAAATCCCCTGCCATGCCTTCTTCGCTCGAGTACACCAGAGGTTGTCCACAACGGGATCTTTCGACGGAGGCAGGCCTGAACGGGAGCGATCAGTGAGCACCCCCGACAACGAAGAGGCTGTGCTTAACCTGGTTGAGGACAACCCAGGTCTTAGCACGAGAGATATCGCCAGACATGTTGGCATTTCGCAAGCAACTGCGTGGCGCATCTTACGTTCCCGGAATCTGCACCCCTACCACATCCAGCGGGTGCAGTTGCTCAGAGAGCAGGATTTTGGCCCTCGAGTGGAATTCTCAAGATGGTACTTGGCGATGAGATCCAGGGATCCCCGTTTTGTAAACAGCATTTTGTTTACGGACGAGTCCACCTTCAGCCGGGAGGGAATGTGGAACGCCCACAACAGTCATGTGTGGTGTGATGAAAATCCACATGAAACCAGAAGCCGAGCAGCCCAGGAGCATTTCTCAGTAAATGTGTGGGCCGGCATTCTGGGGGATTGCCTCATTGGCCCTTATTTGTTACCTGAACGGCTGACAGGTGGAAATTACCTGATTTTCCTGGATCAAGTGCTGCCGCAGCTTCTGGAGGAGGCGCACGTACCCGAAGGTTCGCGTCGCCAGATGTGGTTCCAGCACGATGGAGCTCCGGCCCATTACACGAACGACGTGCGTCTCCATCTAAACGCAAGGTATGGCCAGCGGTGGATCGGGCGTGGGGGTCCAGTTCACTGGCCTGCCCGATCACCAGACCTCACCTGCTTGGATTTCTTCCTTTGGGGTTACCTGAAGGCCGAGGTATACCATACACCTGTCAGCAGTGCTGAAGAACTTGTGGCGCGCATTGTGGCAGCTGCAGGGCAGATCAGAGATACTCCTGGCATTGTTGGAAACACACACTCCTCAATGCGACGGAGGTGCGAAGCCTGCATAATGGCCCAAGGTCGAAATTTCGAGCATCTTCTGTAGTGCTATTTTTTGTAAATAAATTTCCAGTATCATTGATGTTTTTGGTCTAAATTTATTCAGAAGTGTTAAGCAGAGGTAGAAAATGTGTTTTCATTATTACTAACTGATCGTAGCGCCCCGTTTCCAGTTAGCGTCCGAAATGTCAACGAATTATGTTTTTTGCCCAAAGCGCCCCCTATCGATGTTTCTTTTTGTACCGTTCAACTGAGTTTCAGAGAGCCCCAGCAAACAGAATCATGAAAATGCATGCCATAAGTCAAGAAATCTGTTTGTTTATCTCTTAGGAGCCTTCGAGTTTCGACCACCCTGTACTTTGACATTTTATTCCGGCTCTTACGCTTTTTGCAGGGCTCTACTTTTGGGTTCAAACTTTAAGTTAGAGTATAAACTTTGGCGAGCATGTGTTAAATTATCAAAATAACGGGCTTAAAGTTGTTGTCTAGCTCTCCAAAGTCTGCAGCGCCTCCTATCCATGTTTTAAGAGATACGCTTATCAAATTGGTACTGAAGAAAGTCTAAACAAACAGAATCATTTCGACGCAACAAGCAAGAAAATCTAACCATTTCCCTAGTTTTTATGACGTTTCGAATTTCGGCACCCAAATTTTCGAAAGCGCCTAGCGCCTTACCATCGCGTCAGGGACCCTACCTTCCCTATTCAAAAATGTTCGTCTAGGTGTGCTCTATCGATCCTTAAAGTTTGTCACCGACGAGCTGAATCACCCTGTATATACATATATAAAAAAATCTTACTCGAGCCTTTTAAGTGAGAAAATTGAAGTCGGTCTATGAATTTTTCGATATCCTCTTTGTTCTTGAAGCTTGTTTTTCTTTAAAAATTAAATTCGGTTTAATAAATTACAGCGGTATCTTTTTTAAAATATACTTTTTTTTTGTAGAGCTTTAAAATTAGGATTTTCTTTTGTCATCCGCTCCTTTCATTCTAAACCGATTATGTTATTGGATTTTCATTCAAATGAAATTGTGCAAGTCATATTTTTATTCAGTGTTTATGTGTACATAACTGCCTAAATAATCATTAGTGTTATTTTTTGGTATTCATGAATTTAGTGAATAGCCGCAAAATAAAATATGAGCCAAGTAAGTGCGCTTTATGAATAATTTAAGAACAAAAATGAACTTGGAAATGTGTCAGAAATTGGCCAGTTTAGGTTTAAGATCTTATACTTTATTATCTTATACTTTATTATTCATACTTATTATTTATACTTAACTAAAGGACAGTTAAGTATATACATAAGCAAGTATACACAACTTTTAAAAAACGCAAATTTATGCGTATATTTCAAAACAAACAAATATAGTAGATTTTAATAAATATAAAATGCACTGACAGCTTTGTCTGTTTTTCCCCTTGCATTTTAGAATATCAAAAAAATTCTAGTTTATTATTGTCGTCTAAAGTAGCTGCTACAGCTTCGGAAATTACTGAAGTTTTGAATTTCGTGAGAATAATTTTCCCCTTTCAAGAATTTCTTTTTAAATAATGATTTTTCTCATTTATACTTTATTAACCCCTGCGGGACGAGCGACCTGTATACGTGCCGGCACCATTGGCACTCACGTCCCGCGCAACCGGTATACGGGACAGCGCTCTTGGCACTCAGATCCCGTACGACTAGTATTCGTGCCGACCGTTTGGAACGTTTTAAATATATGAATATAACGTATAAAAAAATTATCTTAATCGTATTTGACTTTATATTAAGGAAGAAAACATTCACTTCTAACCTAAAAAACAAAAAGAATCAATGATTTTTTTTTCTTAAATCCATGTTAATTTTTCAAAAAAATATTGCAGTGAAAAGAAAATGCGATTTTTTTATCATCTATTTGCCTTTCTGAATGAAGTTTAAGAAAAGAACGCTCTTTTCGATCATAATTATTTAACACGTCTGGTAAAACTTTATTTTTTATTTATCATAAGGTTTTCTGCAGTACTTGTATAGGATGGGGGGGGGGGGGGAAGGAAGAATAGAAAGAGTTGATGAACTATAAACATTATGCAATCTGGGCGCCTATGACTATGATTGCTTTTTTTTTTTTTTTTTTACTTTTATCTGGATTAAAAATTTGCTTAGTTGAAGGTCGACTAAATGAATACTTTCTTAAGGGTTTTTTTTTTTTTTTTTTTTTCTAAAATCTGTGCTGTAAGGATCTACATAAATCGTTGTGGTTTCCAGACGCTTAGACCTGCTGTTTAAAAATAAAAGGATGTGTCCAATTTATATATTTTTTTTTTTTTTGGGGGGGGGGGGTTGGGAGGGGGGCAAATTAATTTGCTTAGTAAATAATAAAGAAAAAAAAAGAAATGAAAAAAAAAAAAAAAGTTACTGATTCTGAGATTTCGCTTTCTTTACTTAGAATTATTTCGGAAAAGAAAATGTGAAAGAACTTTATTTTTTATTTTTATCTTCAATAATTTTATCTATCGTTTCAAATTAATTTATTTTAAATTAAGTTATATACATTCATGTCTGATATTTCCATACTAATTAAAATAATAATTTAAAAAAACGCAGGTTTTTGATAAAGAATAAAATGGCAGAGATTTTGAAAAATATTTAGTCTTTTAAAAGTAAAACTTTTTAGAATTAGTGATTATAATATAATAATTTAACTATTTTGATAAATAAACTCATACAATAACATGTATATTTCAAATTAATAGTCAGTTTTGCCCCAAAATAGCAATAATTGAATACATTTGTTCGATATATTTAATTACCTATACATACATTTATTTATATTAATTTCAACATATTCTTTGATGAATGTATTTTAAGGTATTCAAGCTCAATCATTATTATCAAATACCCTTTATTTGATATTTCATTTATGATGCATTACTATATATTGTTCTTTTATTTTCAGAAATATTTTTAACATTTAATAACTTTTAAGAAATGTTTATTATAAAGTATAATTCTGCTTTACTCATTATTATTAAATAACATTTTATTTAAAAAAGATATTTTATGATTGATAATATATTTAAATGGAATTTTGAAATTTTCAAAAATTTATATTAAATTAAACATTTTAAAACTATTTTTTATGTATGTCTGCATAATTAATATTGAAAAATAGCATCCACAAGTTGTTTTAAAAGTTTTTTATTTCATTATTTTTATTTGTGAATAAATCAACTTTTTTAAAACCCTTATTTTGTTTAAGATGTGTTAAAATTATTTAGATTAGCCTATTATTTTTTTAATAAAATTATTCTTTACTTGAGTAAAATGTTTCATGTGTTACTAAAGTAGAGGCACATAAGTGTTTTTTAATCATATCATAATGTTTTTTAACTTGAAAGCGTGGTTAAATCATACATTTTATATATTTAAAAAGTTATTTTTATACTAAAATAGCGGAGGAAATACTCCAATTTTTTGCATGAATATGTATAATAACAACTTATTTCATGCATGTGTATTTCAAATGGTTATTAAAAAAAACGATTTTTTTATAATTTTTTAAAGAGCACTTTACATGAGTTAGGCTTAGCTTCAAAAAATCCTTCGGCCCTGAACATGAAATCAAATTATCCCGCTCCGTCCTCAGATGCGCACTTCTGAAAGCGCGCACCGTCGCGAACGGGTTAAATCTAACTTAACGGTGTATTCGAAAAAACGCTTTTCCACCTTCAACGGCTCAAAATTTTCTGATACATTTTTAAATGTAGAAACATGAAACTTGCTGAGGGGATTTTTGAAGAGACGTGTATAAGGTGCCATGTGATGTCACTTTACGCTCCATTCATTAGAATTTGATTTATAAACAAATAACAATTATCTTCTCAGAATGGCCCATTTTTTTAGTTCACAAATCTCTCGCTTCGGAAAAATCGGTTCAAAATGCCATTTTTGGTTGCATTTTTTGCAATATTTTCTGCATTTATCAAAGAATCGACAATCACAGCACCCCGTGTACTTTCTAAATAAGACAATTGTCCAGTTGGATTCAGTTGAGAGCAAAAATGCATTTAAAAATAAATCCGAAAATAAACAGTTTGAATCGAGATACACCCTTAAAATGAGACTTTAATATGGAAATCAATGAACAAAGAGATCGTTTTTAATTTTTCGGCACTAAGATCATTCGATTTATAAAATTCCTACCCATTTATATAAGAATACTCACCCAATCGTTTTGAGGTAAGAAGATCCAAGTCCGTCTTGTCGATTTTCAGCTGTCCCTTCTCTCTTTTTTTCCTCCAGGTGCCAATCAATCGAATGAACTCAAGTGTGCGAATACTAGCTGAAACAGAATCCAGTTATGCTGGCTGCTGAATGGGATTGAGTTATGTCGGCACAGACTATTTATAAAATTTTAATTTACATTAAACACGTAAAAATTAAACCAAGATGAAAATGTGGATGAAAATCCCGGGCGTCCCGCGGGATGAGTCGTGAAAACCCCTGAAAAGAGAAAACTGGACACGTGGCAGTATTTCTTTCAGAACGTACTCAACTTTTGATTTTCAGAAATTGAAAGAAAATCAGATGCTATTAAAAAATGAAAAACTTCTTATAAAAACAAAAAAGAGATGAATATTACCAATCTGTTTAGAAAGATTGCGTGGGATTTTGATTGCAATCTGACAAACTCTGTTTTTGCTCAAACTGTCGGTTTCGCAGCAAACTCTGTCTAACTCTGTTTTTTCGGACGTTCTAAATAGAAAAGTATAATTTCTAATGGGACATTATGCATTTTTTCTATATAAATTGGATTAAAATAAGAAATTCGTTAACAAAAAATAGGCTTCAAATGTAGAATCTCTAATAAAACAGATTTGTCAAAGACGGCAATTTAGAACATCTTTAAATGTGACAGAATAAATTACGAGAAGTAGTGTAGCCAATACTGCAGTTGAGAATCATTCGTGTTTCAAGAAAAAAAAAAAAAAAAAAAAGCTTATTTTCATTGCCATTGAATGAGATTTTGAAAATATGAAATGAATAGGCTAATTTCTTGGCAAGGGAATTCACCCTTCTAGAAAAAACATTTTATAAGCTCTGATAAGTTCAAATCATAGAGCATTTTTTTCTCTCTTTACAGAATGTGTTTAACATAAAAAAAATACAGAAAAAATAAATATCGTGCGATAGCTCTGTCGGATGAGTATAGCTGAAGGTCTTCGGGTATTTCATGTCTCCTGCCCCTTCCCAAATTTTAAAAAAGAATTTAATTTGAAAATACATTGATTCACTTGTATAACAGCAAAGTCGATTAAGAAAACAGTTCATATATTAAATTGCAAATTATCTATAAAAGTGTTTTAAAAAATGCACGTTAACTTTTTTTCAGTTAAATGTATAACAATAATTCGATTATTTTTTCATTAAAAAAGGGACTCAGGGGTTGAAAACTTTTCAAAAAATCGATATTTTTTTATGATCTAGTTTGATTATTCCATTAATTCTTAACTCAATGCAAAAAAACCGCATAAAAATATTTGCATTTTCAACGGAGTTATAAGCATTTATATATCAACACTTTCATAGCCGCACCCATGTAATTTCAACTTTAAGTCGCTTTTTCTCAAAACTTGATTTTTGAAGACTAACAGCAAGATTTAAAAAAAAAAAAAAAAAAAAAAAAGCTATTTGATGGAATGGTTTAAAAATTTTGCATGCATATAACATCATTATCTATAGAATGAATTAATATATCTTAGATAGTTTAATATTTTGAGTATTTTTAATGAAAAAAAGTTGTATTTTTTAGGGGTTTTTTTTATTTTCAAATTTGAGAGATTTTTTTAATAATGTTTTTTTAAGTGATAGTTATATCTTTAATTCATTTTATAGATAATGATGTTATATGCATGCAAAAAAAAAAAAATTTTAAGTCATTCCATCAAATAATTTTTTTAAATCTTGGTGTTAGTCGTCAAAAATCAAGGTTTTGAGAAAACGCGACTTAAAGTTGAAATTACATGGGTGCGGCTATGAAGTATTGATACATAAATGCTTATAACATATATATTTGCGTTAAAAATGCAAATATTTTTCTGCGGTTTTTTGCATTAAGTTAAGAATTAATTGAATAATCAAACTAGATCATTAAAAAAATCGATTTTTTAAAAAGTTTTCAACCCTCTGAGCCCCCTTAAAGGATAAGCCCGTTCCTACAAGAAGACAGAGTAATACTTTGGTCATTAAGTATTTAATACGAATACAATGCTGGTGAAAAAAAATTCCGGTAGTGGGTCCCCCTAAAAAATAGAACTTATGGCCAGATGCTTCTCGATTTTAAAAAATGAATTTAATTTAAATGTACAATGACAAACTCGTATGACGTCAAATTAGATCCACAAAGTAGTTCATACACTTAAATTGCAAATTTTTTTTAACAATTTGTTCCAAAAACGTGTGAAAATTGCAAGACAATTATTTTCTGTTATATGCAAAACAAAGAATAAGGTACCCTGGGGTAATAACGCCAGACGGGGTAATAACGCCAAGTGCTATTATTTTGCATAATTATGAAATAATCTGGTAAATGACACCAATGTGCTCTGCGCAGAAGGGTTTTGAGTCATATAAATCGCAAAAAACAGCTTCAAGTTAATTTGTTTCATTTTTAGGTGTTATTGTTTTTGCAAGCAACCATAGGCGTAACTAGCGGGGGGGCCGGGTGGGCCGGGCCCACCCCAGACAATCCAGTGCCCCCCCCCCCTAGAATTTTAAACTCTTGTGGTAATGTTAGAAAGTAAAAATTTTATTTTTTCGAGAGATTACACATGTCTCAAAGTGAGACGCTAAACTGTTTTTTTTTTTCATTTGTTTTAAGTCTATATTTTTCAGATTTAGTCTCTTTTTTCGCTTTTTTACAATTATTTCTTACTCATCGATCGCCCCCAACAGCACATGGTAACAGCATCAGCTTTTAAAGAAAACCGGTCACTCCTTTTGAAAGAGGACGGAATTCATTTGTACTATTGGAAATCAGCTGCAGGCTAAAAGGAATGGTCATTTCCTGTCACTGTCTCGGGTTTTTCAACACTGCACCATTGGGGTCTTAATTAGATACATCTGTTTTTTGCTCTTTTTTTGGAAACGGGGCTGGACACTCAAATACCAGGAAAAACGCATGCTCACATGCTCTGAAGGACAAACTTAATTCCTCAAACATTCTGTTGGCTGCTGTGGTGCTAAGGTATTTTTTTCTTTTATTGTGCGTTTCGCTATGACTGATATTAAATCCTCTTCAGAGGAGAAAATTATGAAAAAGGTGGATGTATGAGATCATTTTTTAAAATCTTCAAATTCCTTCAAGCACTCACCAATTCCAGGTATGTTTGGAAAATATACCATAATTCATTTATATTTATGTTTCTGGAAAGATATTAACTTAAACTTTACAGTTTTCGTATATTATACTTTTTTTAAGTTTGTTCTCAAATCCAAAAGGACTACTTTCAAACAATTTTTAGGTGTGGTCTGTAATTATGTAAATACGTATAGCCACATATGTTATACGTATGCCTTCAGTCTGTTTGTCCGCCCGTCCATCCGTCCGCATATAACAACGCAGAAACTACCCAACCGAATCGTTTGAAATTTAAAATGTATAATTATTACATAATTTTGTCGTGTCATTTCAAATTTTATGAAAATCCGATGCATAGATCAATTACAGGGACAATCAAAAGTATTCCGTGACATTACGGTCACTGGGGAAAAAAGTTTCAAATGCATTTTAATCGTTTGAAATTTAAAATATATAATTATTGCATAATTTTGTCGAGTCATTTCAAATTTTATGAAAATCGGATGGATAGATTAATTAAAGGTACAATCAAAAGTATTTCGTTACATTACGGTCAATGGGGGGAAGTTTCGAATGCATTTTAATGATGTTACACTCATTCAAACATAATAAAATTGATATGCATCTATGAAGTACATATTATAATATACATTTTGCATAATCTGTGGTGCAAAGAACATCTGTTATTGATTTACAAGGCCAGACAAAAGTATTTTTTTAAATAATGGTATAGGGAGAACATTGTTTGGTGCGCATTTTAATTGTAATTAACTGTTTAAAATTTTATGAGATTGATATATATTGCTGAAGAATGTTACAAGTTATTTTCTGTATAAAAGAAAGCAGATAGTATTTACAGGGACACACAAAAGATTTTGTCTACTATACTGTATCCGAAATACTGTGTACTATTACATCAAGATCTGAATAATTTTAAGTGCGTCCGTAATTATATAAATAACTAGCACTTATATTCGTCGTTCAGTCTGTTAGTCCATCTGTCCATCCGTCTTTACAATTTATGCTATAAAAAATATTTATTATTAATTTACACGGCCACTCAAAAATATTCCCCTAACTAATGATATACGAGGTTTTATTATAATATATATGTTTTAATTATATTCAACAATTTCACTTTTATGAATATGGTATACGTTGCTGAGGTGTAATAAAAGTTGTATGTCCATGTATATTTAAAGGAGTACAAAAGAAAAAAAAAACAGATTTCGACCACTATACTATATCCGAAGTACTGTCTACTATAACAGCAAGATCTGAATATTTTTGAAACTTCGTTATCGTACGAACGCACCTCATTTGCTACGCTTCACGTGCAGCTTCCAACTTGTTTTATTAATTCTTATATAAAAAAAACCCGCGAAATAAGCAAGTGGGTAAACGGAAAAAAAGTGACCGGAAAAAAAGTTATCGGAAAAAAAGTGACCTAAACTACAAAAGCGGGAAAAAAGTGACACGGAAAAAAAAGTGACAAGGAAAAAAAGTGACACGGAAAAAAAGTGACACGGAAAAAAAGTGACAAGGATTGGTTTTGGGGATTTATTATTGATTTTGGGGATTCATTGGTTAAGTATGAAAGGGGGATCGGGGGGGGGGCTCATAATTTAGGTAAATGGGTTTTTCATGCTGAATTAACTATTTTAGTTCAATTTTTGGATATACGTTCATACTGAAAAGACGCTTGCCTGATTAGTTTTGGGAAGGGACGATTACCCCCCTTCCCCATCCGTCCTCAATTAGATGAATGGGTTTTTATGCAGAATTATCCAACTTGTGTCAAATTTGCATATAGGTTCTTTTCGATAAGGCTTATATATAGTATAACGTGCCTGAAGAGTTTTAGGAGTTTAATGGTTAAGTATAGAAGGGGAACGGGGGATAACCTTTCTTAAATTAATGAATTTTTACGGATAATTATCCGATTTGCTTCGAATTTTGGACATGGGTTAATTATGATAAGACGTATTTCTGATTATTTATGGGGTTCTTTTGCTAATTAAAAAGGGGGCGGGTGATTACTACCCCCGGCCTCAGTGGCGTAGCTAGCGGGGGGCGGAGGGGGCGGTCCGCCCCGGGTGTCACCCTCTAAGGGGTGACACCCAATCTTTGTTTGCAAATATATATAATCTTATAAAATTTTGGGAAAGGAATTCTGAAATAAAATGAAATTTTTAACGCATCACGCAACAGAGTTAATTTTCTTTTCTTGGGGAATCTGAAATTTTATACAGAATGGTATATCTGAATAAGATAAGTACCAGGAACAGAACCTACTTATCCAACGAGTGGACAGCAAAGCAAACTTTTTAGTATTTAGAAATACTAAATACCAAAAAGTTTGCTTTTGCTTACGGCCGAATCCATGTCGATTTAGGCAGGGGGGTTACCTTCATAGTCTCAGAAGTTCTTTGATTGAACATATGTTAAAATTCAGGAAAAAATAAAATCCCCGTAATTTTTAGTTTTCCCCAAAAAAATTTCTGGACCGAGATACAGGGTGCCAAAGATGGCATCCCGAGTACCTTTTCCCGTTTGCGATTTTCGAAAAAAAGTTTAAAGTGCTCTATCTCTGAAACGATGCAAGATATTTCGTTGCAGTTTATTTTATTTTAAAGATAATATTTTTCTGCTTAAAAAGATATACTCCATTTTGAAATATGTATTTAATTATTTTTAAAGCAGCCTTCTAAAATTTTTTTTTTTCTCAAAAATGCCAATCTTAAAAATTTTGATTTTTTTACTGTTAGTCAATACCATTGAGTGCTACCTTCACTGTAAAGGAGAACTTCCACTTTTGAGTTTAACAAGTTTTAGAATCATTTCAAGAATTTAAAGAATTTTACAGGAACTGCATATCAAAAGTTCCAATAAAAGTCTCCCAATTTTATTTGTATCATATGTAGCCTATTACATATCCTAAACAAGTTAGAAATCACATGTCAAACATGGTAAATGAGGTGCATTCATACTATGACTAGTTTTATAAATATTTAGATCTTGGTGCAATAAGTATTACACTCTTGTGAAAACTGGCATGTATACAAAATTTATTATGTTTCTATATATTAAATTCTGTAATACGGAAGTAATATGAATCCATCTTAAAAAGAATGTAATCACCAAGGCAACCTAGAATCATTACTTATCATGGGATATGTTTGAATTAATTATGCGTGATAGAATTTAACAGGATGAATAAAATATTTATGAGTGTCTTTTTTTCAAAGTTTTAATTTGACCTTCATAACATTTGACAACCTTTTTCACAACATTTGTTGCTTTTTTTTTTTTTTTTGAAGGTAACATTTTTTTGTTTGAAATGATATATTCAATTTTGTAAAAATGTATTCATATTTGATGATGCAGCCTTTTGATTTTTTTTAATTAAAATAAATCAAAAATTCCAATCCTAAATTTATTTATTTATTTATTTATTTATTTATTTGTTTTTGCTGTTGATTAATACCATTGAGTACTTACTGCCTTCCTTATTTCGGAAAACTTCCACTTTTGATTTTGACAAGTTATCGAAACACATGTAAAATTTTGCCATATATTTTACCAGTTCCTGTATGACAATCACATATACTGGTCTCAGGAAATCAAAATCTTAGTCTTGTTTGACATAGGATTTTATTTCATAATAAGTATAAGAAACTGACAGCTTTAACAATAGCTTACAAAAGAAAAAAAACATGCACTAAAGTTTACAAAATATATGTATAAGTTTCAAAACATATTACTTCCAGTGTACTCTGCTTAGAACTGAAATTAGAAATTCATAGACTTTGTAATTTGTTGAACAGTATTTGTATTTTCCTTTGATATTTAGTGATGCCTTCCTGTTTAACTAATAGGGTCTGGGGCTTTCATAATCTTTAAAACATTGTGAATAGGAAGTGAACACTGGTGGTGATGTTGCTGTCTTGCAGGTGGAAATCTATACCCAACAGCCGATCCAAGTGGGAGCATAAAGTTAACGACAATTTCATAAACAACTGATATCATTTACCTTTGCAATCCACCACTCACAGTAATGTACACAGGCAACAAAAATTCCTTTTTATAAATTGTGAATCTGAATATTTTGCAATTGTTTCAGAGATCTTGGTTGGACAAATGAAATTTCTTCTTGCTTGCTGTTCAAAGTTTGTGCAATATAGGTACTATGATAGTAATAGATGAATATACCCATCACTATGATAATAATAGATGATTGTTCATTCTGTTAAATTCTATCATACTTAATTAAATATCCCATGATAGGTAATGATTCTAGGTTGCCCTGGAGATTACGTTCTTTTTAAGATGGATTCATATTACTTCCGTATTACAGAATTTAATATATAGAAACATTATAAATTTTGTATTCATACCAGTTTTCACAAGAGTGTAATACTTATTGCACCAAGATCTAAATATTTATAAAACTAGTCATAGTATGAATGCACCTCATTTACCATGTTTGACGTGTGATTTCTAACTTGTTAAGGATATGTAATAGGCTACATATGATACAAATAAACAAAAATTGAGATACTTTTATTGGAACTTTTGACATGCAGTTCCTGTAAAATTCTCTAAATTCTTGAAATGATTCTAAAACTTGTTAAACTCAAAAGTGGAAGTTCTCCTTTACAGTGAAGATAATATTCAATAGTATTAACTAACAGTAAAAAAATCAAAATTTTTAAGATTGGCATTTTTGAGAAAAAAATTTTTTTGATAAAAAAAAATTTTTTTTAGTATATCTTTTATATATTTTTTTAAGCAGAAAAATATTATCTTTAAAATAAAATAAACTGCAACGAGAGATCTTGCATCGTTTCAGAGATAGAGAATTATAAACTTTTTTTCGAAAATCGCAAACGGGAAAAGGTACTCGGGATGCCATCTTTGGCACCCTGTATCTCGGTCCGGAAATTTTTTTGGGGAAAACCAAAAATTACGGGAGTTTTATTTTTTCCTGAATTTTAACATATGTTCAATCAAAGAACTTCTGAGACTATGAAGGTAAGATTTTTTCTTTGGCTGCCTGAATTGACATGGACTATGCCTTACAATTTTGTATTCATTGTAACAATTCAATTGTAATTTTGTACAAAATTACAATTTTGTATTCATTTCCATGAATTATCTAGTATAAAATCACATCAGACATGCAAAATATGTGGAAATTTTATTTGCAATAACGTAGAATTGTGATTAAAAAAATATCAAGGGGGGGGGGAGGGGTGACACCCTTTACATCCGCCCCGGGTGTCACCCATTCTAGCTACGCCACTGCCCGGCCTTAAATTAGATTTTTAAAAAATTATGCACACTTATCCGATTTATTTCAGATTTTGGATGTAGGATCTTTCTCATAAAGTAAATTCCTGAATAGTTTTAAGGGTTTAACGGCTATGTATAGAGGGAGAACGGGGGATAAACCCCCTTAAGGGTGTATTAAAAAAAAACGCTTTTCCACCTTCAACAGCTCGAAATTTTCCGATAGAATTTCAGACACATTTTCAAAAGTAGAAACATGAAACTTGCTGAGGATATTTTTGAAGAGATGTACAAGGTGCCATGTGCTGTATTTTTACGCTCAATTCATTAGAATTTGATTTATAAACAATTATCTTCTCAGTATGACCCTTTTTTTCGTTCACAGATCTCCCGCCAGGGGAAAATCTGTTCAAAATGCCGTTTTTGATTGCTTTTTTCGCAATATTTTCTGCATTTATCAAAGAATTGACAATTACTGCACCTTGTGTACTTTCTAAATAAGACAATTTGCCAGTTTGATGCATATGAGAGTAAAAATGAAGTTAAAAATAAATCGGAAAATAGGCAGTTTGAATCGAAATACACCCTTAAATTAAATGGCTTTTTGCGCAGAATTATTCGATTTGCTTCAAATTTTCGATGTATATTCATTATAAGAAGGCGTATCTCTGATTAATTATGGGGTTCTTTTGCTAATTAAATAAGGGAAAGCGGGCGATTAATCCCCCACTCTTTAAATAAGATTTTTTTTTTCACAATTATCCAACGTATTTCAACTTTTGGATATAGGTTTTACCTGATAAAGTGAATCCCTGAATAGTTTTAAGGGTTTAATGGCTAAGTATAGAGGGATGAACGGGGGATAACCCACAAATACTCAGGAGTTCGCCTTATCATAATGAACGCACATTCAAAGTTTGAATCAAATAAGATAATTCTGCGTAAAAAACCATTTATTAATTTAAGGGGGGTTATCCTCCGTTCCCCCACTGTATATGTCGGACGTTCCTCTCAGCCCGCACAACTTTGAAGAAAGTCCGTGGTAGTTATAGCTGCCACCACCGATATTACTAGGTGATATCGGTCACCCACTGTGAGGATTGTGTAAATGAACACTGACGCTGTCAATTAACTGAATTAACAGTTTATTTAGAATATATGTACACACTAAATACGCTATTTACCATTATATACAACTCGGATATAGGTGATCCGGTTCAACATTAAATTAAATACAGTAAAGGTTGGCTGTGTACTATTCGAATTACACCTTCCACCTCACACTCAATGCACGTTAGATTAACTTTATCGGAGATCACTTTCGAATCTCCCAACACATGGATACTCGGCCTGCACTTCTCGGCCCAGAGCACTAAACACCAGGACGTCTGTGTCCCTTGCTCTCCAGATACGCACTGCCTTCGCTCTACAACGCAGAGCACACCCTATCAGGACCTCTGTCCTACACTACTCTCTAGGTATGAACCCAAATACGAACTGAACTAATCTGAGATAAGATTTTTTTCCGTGTCACTTTTTTTCCGTTTTTGTAATTTAGGTCACCTTTTTTCCGATAACTTTTTTTCCGGTCATTTTTTTCCTAGATTCACGGAAAAAAAGTGACCGGAAAAAAAGTTTTTGGAAAAAAGTGACATAAACACCAAAAGCGGAAAAAAGAGACTCGGAAAAAAAGTAAAAAAAAAAAAAAAAGGAGGACAAGGAAAAAAATTACCGGAAAAAAAGTGACAACGAATTGATTTTAAGGATTCATTGGTTAAGTATATGGGGGATCAAGGGAGAAGAGGCTCTTAATTTAGGTAACTGTGTTTTTCATGCTGAATTAACTTATTTGGTTCAATTTTTCAACATTTGGACCCCCACCCCATCCGCCCTAAATTAGATAAACGGGTTTTTATGCAGAATTATACAACATGTGTCTTTTTTTGGATATAGGTTCTTTCTGATAAGGATTATACACAGTATATAATGCCTGAAGAGTTTTGGGAGTTTAATGAAAAAAGGAGACAGGGGAAACCTCTCTTAAATTAAATTAATAGTTTTTTTTACGAAGAATTATCCGATCTGCTTGGAATTTTGGACATTGGTTCATTATGATAAGACGTATCTCTGATTATTTATGGGGTTCTTTTGCTTATTATAAAAGGGGACGGGTAATTATCTCTCCCTCAAATTAGATAAATCGGTTTTTAGCCAGAATTATCTGATGTATTTCAAATTTTAAATATAGGTTCTTTCTCATAAGGTAAATCCCTGAATAGTTTTAAGGGTTTAATGGCTAAGTATAAAGGGGGGGGGAATCCCTCTTAAGTTAAATGAATGCCTTTTTACGCAGAATTATCCGATTTACCTCGAATTTTAGACATAGGTTTATTATGATAAGACGTATTTCTGATTAGTTATGGGGGTTCTTTTGCTTATTTAAAAGAGGGGGGCAAGCAATTATCCCCCCCAAATTAGATAAATCGGTTTTTATTTAGAATTATCCGATGTATTTCAAATTTTAAATATAGGTTCTTTCTGATAAGGTGAATTCCTCAATAGTTCAAGGATTTAAAGCCTAAGTATAAAAGGAGAAACAGAGGATATCCCCCCCCCCTTAAATAAATGGCTTTTTACGCAGAATTATCCGATTTGCTTCAAATTCCAAAAATACATGCATCCTTGCAAGAAATGAGTTAGATCCTAACTAGAATTCAGCGCCCCCCCCCCGGGCTGCGCCTTTTTAAGTTCGCGAGGCTCGGACTGTGTCTGGTCTTACCGCATTCAGAACTCGGCCGTCATTTATTTGATACTATCATGATCATCATTTTTCTGCTGATTTGGATTGGGTCTGACTTATTTTTCTTCCAGTTTGTGGCAGAGATTATTTTGCAATTGGATCTTTTATTATTATTGTTATTTAGACATGTAACGCGAAAAGAATATTTTCTTTTGATTTTATTTTGCGGTTACCGAATAATTTAAATTTCTAGTGTATGCAACGTATACAAGTCGTAATCGCTTTTCATATGGAAATAAATGTAGTAATTATCATTTCTTTTGGGATCTCTGCTGATGCCGTAGCGGTAAGTAAATGTATTTACCATATCCTTGCGATCGAGTAGTGTTTCCCCTGTTCCTAAAAAAGTGTTGAACTTTAAAAATTTTTAATTTGAGGTTTTTTTTTGGGTCATGCTTTAACGAAGGCTTGTTATGAAGAATGAAATGATTATAGTTAAAAATGTGCATTTTTTACAGAAAATTTAAAAATGTTGTTTGATTTGACAGATAATAGACAGTATTTTCTACAGGTTCCATGCATTTATTCATGAAACACACTTCATTAACATGTCCATTGTCCATAATATTTTTTTACTAAAACAGAAACAACATATGAGAATCCTTTTATGCGTAAAGTATATTTTTATTTAACATCAAACTGTTCTTTTGATAATATTAAATTTAATTTTTCGTTTAACAGCCTTTTTTTAATATAAAAAATAGCTTTAAAATTATAATTACTTTTGGAACATTTTTTATAAGTATTATGTAATTTTTTCTACTGTATAATTTCATTATCGGGTTTTGCTCGTGATGCCGCAAAATGTTTCTGCTTCAGGCGGGACCGGGCTGTGAAATAATAGCCCAAATTTATCTCTAGTCCGCACTGACCAAAATTTCCCTGGTCGGGATTCATGGCTCGGAATGAAAGTTAAATTTCGGTCCGTGTCCGACCCAGCCTAGACGTATGCATGTGCCCGGGCCTGTCCGAGTCGGCGAAATGGTTCCGAATTTTCTAACGGGCCAGCAAAATTAGAATAATTTTTCCAACAGGCCGGGCCAATAAACAAAATAAACGGGACGAGCCGGCAAAAAAAATTGAAGGGCCATATGGGCCGAGCCCATAAAAAAAAAATTGCGGGCTCACTGGCCCTTTGTAAAGATTTAAGCAGGAACGTTAAAATATGAGCTATTTTCAATTATATGTGTTTAATGAGAATAAGTATAAATGTGTGGCATTAGTCGAAACTAGTTTGGCAATATTAATACAGAAATCTAACTTTTACAATGTAGAGATCAGCATCGGAGAATTATATTGTGTGTAACCCGGGTTTAATTTTTTTTTTTTTTTTTTTTTTTTTTTTTTTTTTTTAGCAGGCTTGTACCGGCCCGAGATGAGGCTTGCATTGTTTTTCTACATTTAGACGAGCCGGGCTGGAACTAGACTTAATTGTTCTCAAGATGTGTAGGACAGACAATATGCAATGCCGTGCGAAAGGGGGGTTGAAGGATGCGGTCGGCCCGGGCGTGGAAATTTAGGGGGCGCCAAATTTATGCTACCAGCGTAATTTTTCGCCTGTTACAAGAAAAAGTTGGGTTGGAGAAGGGGGAGGCGCCACATTTTGCTATGCCCCGAGCGCAGTTTTTTATTCGCACATCAAATGATTGCGGATTTTTCTACCTTCTCATGCTGTCGCTTCCAGAAATTCTATTCAAAACGATAATTTTCACAGTATTTTCTTAAACTGCTTATCAAAAAATGGATTACGCCATAGTTTCTGAATAAAAATACCTGCTAATCCTGTAATGTGATCCACAACATAAACATTAGTTAACCCGACCTGCAGCAAAAGAAAAGAAGTCAACCGGACCCAAACCCGACCCACAGCAAAAACTAGAAGTCAATCGGACCCAGACCCGACCCACAGCAAAAATTAGGAGTCAACCGGACCCAAACCCGACCCGCAGCAAAAAATAATAGCAACATGACCCGCAGTGAAAAAAATAGCCCCGACCCACGCATTAAAGTCGAGTCTCCAAATTTCTAAAATCCCCCCCCCCTTGAGGACTCTCCAGATCCGCCCTTGTATATATCGCGGGCGGTTAGTCTCTTAGGAAATTTGACGATCAGGGGATTTCTCGGTAAAGGTTTCCCGCAAAAATGCCCAAGTAAAATAAAAAAGCGAGTTGATTGCAACTGAACGCAAATAACAAATAAAAAGAAATTTTCTTTATTTTTTAATTTAATGATTGAAAACAATTATGCCAGAAAACATAACACATTTTACCCTTTTCCTTATAATTATTAATTACAATTTCATTTTGCATTTAAAACTGGCTTATTTATTTATTTATTTATTTATTTATTTATTTATTTATTTTTACTTGTGAAAAAAAATAATATGCTAAATCATTTGTTGTATTTGTCATTTTAATTTACGCCGAATATTTATCATTTAAAACTGGATTTTTACTAATTAATGTCCCATATTACATATCACAAAATATAATATAAAACATTTAAAAAATGTATGTTAGAAAATTTTATTGTACAAACTATGTTGCATGTCAGGAACGAATGAACTAGTGAATTCATTAATTTGTAGTAATAATAACAGTTTTTTATTACTAGTTTATGTTAGTAATTAGAAAGTTAATTGTTTAAAAATCTGTAGTTCTTGATAGATCTTCAGTGTTTAAACGCTTAAAAAAATTATAAAACAAATTTAAATTAAAAAAAAAAAAAAAAAGATTTTAATAAAAACAGGACATTTTTTTTCTTTGTTAGGATATTTATAGAATACTGAAAAATGCTATGTAGAAACATAAACCATAGTTTTAAATGCAAACAGCTATTGAGGATATATAAACAAACCCTTAAAACTATTCAGGGATTCATTTTATGAGAAAGAACCTATTTTCCAAAATTTGAAATTCATCAGATAATTGTGCATAAAAAACAATTTATCTAATTTAAAGGGGGAATAATCGCCCGTCCTTTCACCTTTTAATTAGCAAAAGAACCCCATAATTAATCAGGGATACCCCTTATCATAATGAACCTACATTCAAATTTTTAAGCAAATCGGATAATTCTGCGTAAAAAGCCATTTATTTAATTTAAGAGAGGTTATCTTTCGTTCCCCCTCTATACTTTACCATTAAACTCCCAAAATTTTTCAGGCATTATATACTGCGATGATGTACTGACAACTTTAATCTGGGTAGAAGATAGATAGCGAAGTCCCATAATGAAAAGGTATACAGGGATGAAAGTATTTTCATTCAAAAGCTGAGAAGAATAGCTGCAATTGACTTCAAGGAACATGTCTAGAAAATGATTTCACTGGTCTAGTGGCAATGAGCTGAGGGATGGGATTATTGAGCGTAGAGAGGGAAGGAAGGTAGTTGGAAGAGAGTACTGGTAGTGTACTAGAGAATACATAGATGTAAGGTGGCTTAGACGTGCTAAGCGAAATGTAATATTGGAGTGTGGCTCCTAAGTAGTTGTATTGTCGTTTTATTTATTTTTTTATTAATTGATCTATAGTTCTAATAAAGAACTTGAGGAACTAAAAATGTGTTATTGATGAACTTAACAAAAAAACAAACTGAATAAAGAGAAACTGAGAACACGACACCACAATACTACATATAAGCCTTATCAAAAAGAATTTATATCCAAAATTTGACACACGCTGGATAATTCTGCTTAAAAACCCATTCATCTTATTTAAAACAGAGGGGGGTGGGGTAATCGTCCATTCCCAAAACTAATCAAACAAGCGCCTTTTCAGTATGAACGTATATCCAAAAATTGAACCAAAACAGTTAATTTAGCATGAAAAACCCATTTACCTAAATTAAGAGCCGACCCCCCTTTCATACTTAACCAATAAATCCCCAAAATCAATAATAAATCCAAAAAATCAATAATAAATCCCCAAAATCAATTCCTTGTCACTCTTTTTTTTTGGGTAACTTTTTTTCCTTGTCCCTTTTTCCGGTAACATTTTTCCCGTGTCACTTTTGTTTCGCTTTTTTAGTTTATGTCATTCTTTCCGCTAACTTTTTTTTTCCTAGAATCAGGATTAAAAATCTATGTAAGTGAGAAGTGTTCTGCATTCTTTGATAAGATCTTTCAGAAGACGATTTTCACAGTGGATGATTTGAAACGAATTTACGACGTGGTAGCTACAAAAAGGAGGAAAAATGGTTGTCATGCGATCAAAATTGCTTATAACTCATTAACTAGTTTATTTATTTATTTTTAAAAATGGCGACTCTGTTGTTTATCAGCAACTCTATCTCCCCCCCCCCCCCCCAGAGTCGAATTTTTTTTTTGCGCCCCTGCATTATAAGAAATTTTTTCTCCCTCTCTCTCAGCCACTGTTTTGAATCGAAAACTTGATGTATAAAGCCACTATCAGATTCACCAACATCTCGAAAGATTTTTGAGCCAACACTTGATTTCCTCCAACTTTTCGCGAAATATCCTCCCAACACCCAGTGTGATAGCAAACAGCAATGTCCCACAACTTTTATCTGCAGTTCCAGAAAAGTCTCCGCTAGCCGAGACTTTTCATCGAACATCGAGCATTTCAATGATAAGCGATTGATAGGAATAGGCGATAAATATTAACGGCTAATATTATTAGTACTGCTTTTCCTCTGATTTTTTTTTCCAAGGCAATTGTAACCTTTTTCTCTCTTTGAATGGAAAAAAAATTGGGTTTAAAATCGGCTGAAAAGTTTGTTGCTCGTAAAGTTTGTGAATCTTATAGTCTCTAAAGACAGAAGAAAGTTTCATCCAATTAGTTTCTTGGATAGATTACACGTTTTCAGGAATGTATTAACAAGTGAGCTTTCCTTTGAGTATTATCAGGTCTAACAAAACTATTTTTACTTTCTTCTATCTTTAAGGAAGAAAATATTGGATTTGTGAAAATTTTCGAAATCCGGTTATTGACGGATTTATCTGTTTTAGGGATCAGAGATCCCTAATTTTTAGTAAGAACAAGTTTTTACAAAATATCTCTCTATATGTGACTCTGTCTATATGTGATATAAATTTTGTGGACGCTCTATCTCAAGAACTAATGCACCGAATTTAATAAAAATTTATATTCAGTTAGTCCCTAATACAAATTGATACGGATTAGTTTTTGTTGCAAATCACTCAACAGATGGCGCTTCTTTTTGCGCTGCTTTTTTTTACGATTAATGCAACAGCTATATCTGAAGAACTAAGGCACGGATATCAACCAAACCAGTGGCGTAGCTAGCGGGTTGCGGGGGGGGCGGTCCGCCCCGGGTGTCACCCTCTAAGGGGTGACACCAAACCTTTATTTGCAAATAAAAATATAATCTTATGGCATAGTCCATGTCAATTCAGGCAGCAAAAGAAAAAATCTTACCTTCATAGTCTCAGAAGTTCTTTGATTGAACATATGTTAAAATTCAGGAAAAAATAAAACTCCCGTATTTTTTTGTTTTTCCCCAAAAAATTTCTAGACCGAGATACAGGGTGCCAAAGATGGCATCCCGAGCACCTTTTTCTATTTGCGATTTTCGAAAAAAAGTTTAAAGTGCTCTCTCTCAGAAACGATGCAAGATATTTCGTTGGAGTTTATTTTATTTTAAAGATAATATTTTTTTGCTTAAAAAGATGTACTCCATTTTGAAATATGCATTTAACTATTTTTACAGGAGCCTTCTAAAAAAATAAGAATTTTTTTTTCTCAAAAATGCCAATTTAAAAAATTTTGATTTTTTTACTGTTTGTCAATACTATTGAGTACTACCTGCACTGTAAAGGAGAACTTCCATTATTGAGTTTAACGAGTTTTAAAAACATTTCAAGAATTTGGAGTATTTTACAGGGGCTGCATGTTAACAGTTCCAGTAAAAGTCTCTCAGTTTTTGTTTATTTGTGTCATATGTATCCTAAACAAGTTAGAAATCACACGTCAAACGTTTTAAATGAGGTGCATTCGTACTATGACTAGTTTTATAAATATTTAGATCTTGGTGCAATAAGTGTTACACTCTTGGGAAAACTGACATGAATGCAGAATTTATTATGCTTCTATATATTAAATCCAGTAATACGGAAGTAATATGAATCCATCTTAAAAAGAACGTAATCACCAGGGCAATCTAGAATCATTACCTATCATGGGATATGATTGAATTAATTATGCGTAATAGGATTTAATAGGATGAATAAAACATTTATTAGTGTCTTTTTTTTCAGTTTTAATTTGACTTTCATAACATTTGACAACATTTTCACATTTGTTGCTTTTTTTTATTTTGAAGGTAACATTTTTCTGTTCGAAATGATATATTCAATTTTGAAAAATGTATTCATATTTTTTGAGGCACCCTTCTGATTTTTTTTTAATTAAAAAAAAATCAAAAATGACAATCCTAAATTTATTGTATTTTATTTTTATTTATTTTATTATTATTATTATTATTTTTTTTTTTTTTTTTTGCTGTTGATTAATACCATTGAGTACTTAGTGCCTTCCTTATATCGAAAAACTTCCACTTTTGATTTTGACAAATTATCGAAACACATATAAAATTTTGCCATATATTTTAACAGTTCCTGTATGACAATCATATACTGGTCTTAGAAAATCGAAATCTTAGTCTTGTTTGAATAGCATTTTATTTCTTAATAAGTATAAGAAACAGACAGCTTTAAAAATAGCATATAAAAGAAAAAAAACCTTCATAAAATAAATGTATAAATTTCAAAACATCCTTCCAGTGTACTCTGCATAGAGCTGAAATTAGAAATTCATAGACTTTATAATTTGTTGAACAGTATCTGTATCTTCCTTTGATATTTAGTGATGCCTTCCTCCCTTCCTGTTTAACCAATAGGGACTGGGGCTTCCATAATCCTTAAAACATTGTGAATAGGAAGTGAACACTAGTGGTGTGTTACTGTCTTGCAAGTGGAAATCTGTATCCAACAGCCGATCCATGTGGGAGCATAAAGTTAACGACAATTTCATAAACAACTGATTTCATTTACCTTTGCAATCCACCACTCACAGTAATATACACAAGCCACAAAAATTCCTTTTCATAAATTGTGAATCTGAATATTTTGCAGTTGTTTCAGAGATCTTGGTTAAACAAAGTTTTTTCTTGCTTGCTATTCAAAGTTTGTGCAATATAAGTACGCCCATCACTATGTTATTAATAAATGATTGTTCATCCTATTAAATCCTATCACGCATAATTAATTCAATCATATCCCATGAGAGGTAATGATTCTAGGTTGCCCTGCTGATTATGTTCTTTTTAAGATGGATTCATATTACTTCCATATTACTGAATTTAATATATAGAAACATAATAAATTTTGTATTCATGCCAGTTTTCACAAGAGTGTAACACTAATTGCACCAAAATCTAAATATAAAACTAGTCATAGTACGAATACACCTCATTTACTACGATTGACGTATGATTTCTAACTTATTTAGGATATGTAATAGGCTACATATGACACAAATAAACAAAAATTGAGAGACTTTTACTGGAACTGCTAACATGCAGTTCCTGTAAAATTCTCTAAATTCTTGAAATGTTTCTGAAACTTTTTAAACTCAAAAGTGGAAGTTCTCCTTTACAGTGAAGGTAGTACTCAATGGTATTGACAAACAGTAAAAAAAATCAAAATTTTTGAGATTGGCATTTTTGAGAAAAAAATTATTTTTTATTATTTTTTTAGAAGGCTGCTGTAAAAAAAATTAAATACATATTTCAAAATGTAGTATATCTTTTTAACCAGAAAAATAAAATAAACTGCAACGAAATATCTTGCATCATTTCTGAGAGAGAGCACTTTAAACTTTTTTTCGAAAATCGCAAATGGATGCCACCTTTGGCGCCCTGTATCTCGGTCCAGACATTTTTTTGGGGAAAACAAAAAAATACGGGAGTTTTATTTTTTCCTGAATTTTAACATACGTTCAATCAAAGAATTTCTGTGACTATGAAGGTAACCCTCCTGCCTGAATCGACATGGATTCGACCCAATAAGAGTTTGGATAGGAATTCTGAAATAAAATGAAAATTTTAGCGCACGACGCAATAGAGTTAGTTTTCTTTTCTTTGAGAATGTGAAATTTTATATAGAATGGTATATCTAAATAAAACATCCTCCTGCGAATAAAAACCTACCTATCCAACGAGTGCGTAGCAAAAGCAAATTTTAAAAGAAAGAATTTTTTTTCTTCATTATAGACACCAAATAGAGTTATGTGGACTATGGGTTGAGTGATGTGTCGCTCCTGTGAATTTTTTTTATGCAGGAGGACAAAAGGTAAATAAGGAATGCTATGGTCATTTAATATAAAAACCTAGAATTGTGATCGAAAAAATATGACGGGACGGAAGGGGGGGGGGATGACACTATGATAGCTGGGGGTGACACCATTTACATCCGCCCCGGGTGTCACCCATCCTAGCTACGCCACTGAACCAAACTTCAGATTCAGTCAGTA
This sequence comes from Maratus speculifer, assembly GCA_964019185.1. Taxonomy (NCBI): domain Eukaryota; kingdom Metazoa; phylum Arthropoda; class Arachnida; order Araneae; family Salticidae; genus Maratus; species Maratus speculifer. Next base: position 348,003,498 of record OZ025296.1, read on the forward strand.
CTTAACATGAATTGATATTGTATTCGTTTCTGTGTAAATCGCTCAACAGATGGCGCTGGTATGCTGCATTTTTCACGATTTTTGCAATACCTCTATCTCAAGAACTATCGCACGGAATTTAATTAAAAATTATAATCAGGTAGTTCTTGATATAGACTGATAGTGATTAGTTTTTGATGCAAATCGCTCGACAGGTGCGCTGCTATGGTGCATTTTTTACGATTTACGCAACAGCTATATATCCATAACTAATACACGGATTTGCTTTAAACTTCAGATTCAGTTAATTCTCAACATGAATCGATGTCGTTTGCATTTTAGTGTAAATTGCTCACCAGGTGGCACTGCTATGTTGCATTTATCTTGTTTTGTGCAATAGCTCTATCTCAGGTTCTCAGGTGCACGAATTTTCATCAAACTTTAGATTCAGTAAATCCGTGAAATGAACTAGTTTTCTTCATGTTTTGTTGCCAATCTCCTACTATGTGGCGCTGCAATGCTGAATTTTTCTCAATTCCTGCAATAGCGCTATTTCAAGAACTAATCAGCGAACTTCACCAAACTTCAGACTCAGGTATAGCTTGATAAATATTGTTGCTGTTTATGTTTTGGTATAAATCGCCCAACAGGCGGGGCTTTTATGTTGCATTTTTTCACATTTCCGCAATAGTCTTATTTTAAGAACTAATGGAAGGAATTTCATGTCTTTAAAATCTTCACGATGATCATAAATTGCTATTTAATTTTGGCACTGAGGTAGCAAATTTTGACGCATTAAGGATGTATTCGAAAAAATGTTTTTTCTCTCTCAGCAGCTCAAAATTTTTTTGTACATTTTCAAATTCATTTTAAAAAATAAAAACATGAAACTTGCTAAGAGATAATTTTTGAATACATGTTATAAGATGCCCTATGACTTCATTTTTCACTGAATTCATTAGAATTTGATTTATCGAAAATTATTTTCTCAGCATGACCCTTTTTTTCGTTCCCTGATCTCCCGCTTTGGAAAATTCGGTTCAAAAGACGAACTTTGACTGCGTTTTTTGTAATATTTTTTGCATTTATCAAAAAATCGCAGTCATGGGACCTAATATAGTTTCTAAATAAGAGAATTTCCCAGTTTGGTGCGTTTAAGAGCAAAAGTGAATCTTAAAATAAATCAGAAAAAGAAAGTTTTGGGATTGCCACATCTAGTTACTAATACTATTATTGTTTGGAAATTATCAAACATTTTACTAAAAAACAACATTGTTACACTACTATTGTTTTCCAAACAATAATATTTTTTACAATTATTCTTTAAAAATTATCAAATAGATGGGGGACCGTTCAAGTATTACGTAAGCACTAAAGGGGGAGGGGAGGGTCCAGAGTCTGCTTATTTTTTCTGACAAGGGGGAGGTGGGGGTCACGACAATTCTTACGTAAGCATTACGTGTAGGATTAATAATGTAAAGGATTGGTAACTTTTTATAAATCAAAAAGTATTGATGTATAAACTGTCATAAAATCTTACGTAAGCAAAGGGGGGGGGGGGGGGGGGTTAGCATTTGCTTATATTTTCTTACAAAGGGGGGGGGGGGTACAAAATGACTAAAAATATGCTTACGTAATACTTGAACGTTCCCTGGGGCCGTGGCCCCCCCTAGAAAAATTCTCTAGTTACGCCTATGCAAGCAACTAAAAATAACGCTTGATCTAAAATTTGCAAGATACGTTTTGTGATGTGGAGACTATTTTTTTTATCCGGAAATACTTTGTTAATTACATAAATTTGTAGAACATTTTATGGACTTTCAAAATGTTGAAGATTTTGGATATCTTCTCGAGATAATTTGTAATTTAAAATGTACAGCGCAATAACTATAACGGGGTAATAACGCCAATCCTTGCAATTTTTACCCCGGTTGATTCCCTACAGTGGCCGAGCTACATCCTAAATACTGATTCAAATAAACACAGTGTAAACTGTGTAATATTTCTAATAATTCTATTTAAGCGGTCCTTTTTAAGCAAAAAGAAGCTCACGGTCTGATATTCTTTTGCCTCATCCTCCCCCCCCCCCCTCACACCACACCTTTATTTTTCTTACACTTCCACAAAAAATTGAACATTTTCAATAGCTTAGGATGCAATTTGTCAATTTCTAAAGCTGAGAGTTTGTATTTTTAGAATTGGGCAATCTACATGCAATTATTCCAACTTATTTCATAGTTTTGTTTGCATGGCGTTATTACCCATATAGGTGGGTAATAACGCCAAATAGCATTGGTCAAGAAATCACGCCATTACATTTTATGTATTCATATCTGTAAAATTATTTTTTTTATATAGATAGTCAATGAGTTGCTGTATCAAATCATATTTGTTTGAAAAATACAAACTAAAACTGAGCCGTGAAAATTGATAGAACCTTAACGTGGCGTTATTACCCCAGGGTACCTTATAATATTTTTAATAGAAGGGTCCGTTTCTACAAGATAGATCCTAATACTTTGTTCATTAAATATTTAATAAGAATACAACGCTACTTAGAAAAAAAAAAAAACTCCAACCAATAGATCCTTAACTGCAAACTGCGAAGCTCTAAAAAACAGATAATACTCTGCCTAACTGGTTAATTCGACGAGGAATATACGGTTAAATACTTCTTGGTTGTACTAATTAATCATTTATACATTTCAATATAGAAAAGGTTCCGAAGTGATAGGTTCTTCGATGTATCACTGTCGAAGAATCATTTTCTGTAAAAAAATGTATTTCGCATTTAAGTTCAAAACTTATTTCGCACTTTTAACTGAACGAGAATTTAAGAACGTTTGTCTAGAAAATCAATTTCAAAATTAAACTTCGACTACTTATCAACAATTTTTTTCTTCCGTACTCCTTGAATGTTTCTAAATACACATTATCTATAACCATTATAAATTTTGAAAGTGTTAAAATTTAATTTTTACAACAGTATTGGAAAAAAAAAAAAGCTTCCAAAATCAAAATGATGATCAGAGTTCTCGCTGTCGTTCGCCATTCCGCCGAATTGCGATTAAATTCTTCATTTGGCGAGTCAACAAACGATTAGATTCGCGAAATTGCTAGTGCTCAATTTTTGCTTTTCTTTTTCGTTTTTCATACATATGCATTTATACATATTTTTAATATATTTGTAGTAGGTAGTTGAAATTAGATTAATAACAATCATTCTCGCAGTTACAAAAACTTAGGTTATTTTTTAACACATTGAAAAAAAGGAGGTATATTAAAGGATTAAAGATAATTTTTAGTGCTACACGTATTTTTTGTGTACTAATTTGCTAATACTTTTTTCATTTAGCGAATGTTTTTTTATTTTTAATTAGCCAAATGACTAACGTTGGTCAAATGTCAGCGAGAACACGGATGATGATCAAAATGAAAATTCTGAGATTTTAAGAATATTTGTCTAATCAATGCTTGTTGAAAAATCAGTTTCAAAATGAAATTCCGCACCGACTTCTACCTATAAACGTACTTTTTTTAATTCCGTACATGAAACGTGGGTACTTTAAATATATATTTATTTACTTACTGAAAGTTAAAACTTTTTGCTTTATGACCAGCATTAAAAAAAAATTCCATTACCAAAATTATCATGATTCCTAAAACAAAATTGAAAGAGAAATGAAAATTTATGTTACAAAAACGAAAAGTCTTATATTGACCACAGATTTATTATTAATATTTTTAAACATGTCATATTTACCTATTTTTTGCACTTAGACTGGTGCATTTTGTATTATTTTCCAAATATTGGAATTTTTTTTTTTTTCCCAAATAGAAATTCATTTGCTTTTTGTACTTACTCCCATTAACACTCCTTGTCAAATATTCCGTTTGTCAGTTATCTTAGTACATGGTATCCAATTCATTTTTATTTAAATTCTTATAATTTTTAAACCTATACAAAAAATTCCTTATTAAATGCGATAAAATAAAACCGAGAATCATAGCTAAATTTAAGAATTAGGTTAATTTTTTTTTTTAAATATTTTTCCGAAATTTTAAAAACAAATGTTATTTCTTACCAATGAAGTTCATCGAAGTTTATCCAAATGAAGTATTTAAATAATATCTATCTATATTATAAAAGTCAAACGTATCTGTGCATAACGCATACGTCATTTTGCGAATGGCAACATTTTCCCATGCAATTTCAGTTTTGCAATTTTCGCTACTACAAATATGAGACTTCTAAACATCGTACACAGGGCCTGACTAAGGCAGGGGCATGCGGGGCAATTGCCCCGGGCCCCCCGGCTTAAAGGGCCCCCCAAGGACAGTAAAGTTTTTTGTTAAAGGGGTGTCAAATGATAAAAAAATGGTCAAAATGACCAAAATTCATTTTTTTTTTAATTTTAAGGGTCTTTTTTCTCCTACTTCCTCTGTTTCCATACCCAATGCCTCCTTAAGGCCTCATATTTATCCTAATATTCATATAATCGAAAAAAAAAACTGTATTCTATAATTTTTTAAGTTGTCTTTCTTCTGCTATTATGTATATAGATGTGAATAGTACTTGGCACGAAATTTATGTACACATACAATAGCTATGAATTTCAGGTTTTAGTCACTTAAATATAATTTACGCAAATTTTTAAAATTGAAGGGGGGGCCCCCTAATAATGTTTGCCCCAGGGCCCCCCACTGTCTAAGTCGGGCCCTGATTGTACATTTACAAATTTTACACCGTTGTACAGAAAAAAAAATGTACTTTTAAATGCAATTTGTTTGAAAGCTGTATCTCAATTTATTTTTGAGATATTAATTTTTTAAATAATTTTTAGTACCAATTTTGTAATTGTGGAAACAGAATCACTGCATTTTCTCATAAAATTGAAAGAAAGAAATTAAAATGTGTATATTCTTTCAAAATGTATCGTTTGTTATAAAATCCGAGCTTAAAAAAATATTTGTTTGAGAGTTAGACTGACCAACATGAGATGTCTTTTTTACTGTTACTAATTTTGTAGATTTATTATAAATCAATGAAACAGTTCTTTCTTAAAGATTTTCTTTCGTCGAATTTCGACGGGTTCCGCCTCCTTATTACAAATGCACAAATGTCATCTAGACGCACATTTGCCAAAGAGTGGCTAAAGCGTTTGATATAGATATACATAGAGATGTCACTCAAGAGGTCCCCTCAAAACAATGTAGTTTCAATAACATCCCTGACAAGGCAAGGTAAGTTGAAGGGATTCCTTCCTTAAAAATCATGATCTCTCTTCTAAAATCTTGATTTCAAAACATTTACAAAATTCTTCCTATTAAAAATATTCTAATTTATTCCATTTTATTTTTGTTTCAGATTTTTAAAACTTTTATAAACACGGTTATTTTATTCATTTCGATGGTAATTTTCAAATGAATTCTATAGTGTAGTTGAATGCTAGTAGTAATAATGATACATGTTATAGTTCGAAAATGTGTTCCGTCATGTGCCCAATAGAACGGAGTTAAAACAGAGAAAACTAAGAACAGTTAACTTCGTAGCTACGAGGGAGAATCCGGAAATTAGTTTCCCCCATTGACTTTCTAATATACGTAGACGACACATTCCATTGTTATCTCCGCGTGGTTTCGAATCCAACATCTTTGGCGAAAAGATGCTGTTTTTTGGCGGTGATCTCTTTATTGGCAACTTTCAGATTGCATTCTCGCAGTACACTGGTGTCCAAAATTTAAGCATAATTGGTAATTAAGTAATTATTTTTAAGTAAAGAAAGAAATATGAATCAGAATGTGCTGAAACTCCAGGTGTGTAAACAAAATAGTACGCGTCACATATTTTCGCGAAGAGTTTTTCCCGAAATCGAACAGGGGACCGTCAACAAATTGAAAAAGAACGAAGATCTTTTGGATAACCCTGTCAAAACTAATGTAACAAAAGCGTTCAAACTGCACATTATGATTAATTGGCTTATTGTAATGTACTGTGTTAATTTTTACAAGGATAGCATGTATACTCGTAGAGAAATTAAGGTTTTTATAAAAACAGTCCTAAATTTTTCTAAGTTTTTTGCTTATAATTTGCAGAGTTCTTATTATAAAATAATGTTCTTTTCTGAAAATATGACAAACATCATTGTACACAATACCCTGTCATCAGAATTTAAAAATAATAAAAATTGTATGAAAAATGAGTATGTTTAGTAAATAATTTTTCATTGCGCATGCGTCAACGATATCAAAATGTCATTTGCATATTGTGTTAGCTAAGTGTATAGAGCAACTTCTGTAAAAGTTTCAAAAACATAGCTTGAAAATTCTGAAAATGGGAGCCTATAGAATCAACTCAAAATCCATTATTCCTAAAGGAAGCAAAAAAATCAGGGGTTTTACCTAAATATAGTTGTACGTGCAATATTGTGTAGGCACTAAACAATGGAATATGGATACAGCCCCTCATCTTTTTGCTTCATTTAGGGAATAAAGGATTTTGATCTCATTCTATCAACGATAATTTTCAGAATTTTTAAGCTATGTTTTTGAAACTTTCACAAATGTTGCTCTATACATTTAACTAACATAATATGCAAATGAAATTCTAATAGCGTTCACGCATGCGCAGTAAAAAATTATTTAGTAAACCTGCTCATTTGTCATACAATTTTTATTATTTTTTAATTCTGATGACAGGATATTGTGTACAATGATGTTTGTCATTTTTTCAAAAAATAACACTATTTTATATTAAGAACTCTGCAAATTATAAGCAAAAAACTTAGTTCTGTTTTTATAAAAACCTTAATTTCTCTACGAGTATGCATGCTATCCTTGTAAAAATTAACACAGTACATTACAATAAGCCAATTAATCATAATGTGCAGTTTGAACGCTTTTGCTACATTAGTTTTGACAGGGTTATCCAGAAGATTTTCGTTCTTTTTCAATTTGTTGACGGTCCCCTGTTCGATTTCGGGGAAAACTCTTCGCGAAAATATGTGACGCGTACTATTTTGTTTACACACCTGGAGTTTCAGCACATTCCGATTCATATTTCTTTCATTACTTAAAAATAATTACTTAATTACCAATTATGCTTAAATTTTGGACACCAGTGTAAAATAAATGCAAACATAGAAGCGAAACTACAAGTTGGGGGGAGAAAAACCGGTTTGGCTCGCTAAATCTGCCCTCCGTCACGTAACGGAAGGCAGACATGTCGACCTACGAAAAGGTTGCCATTGTGGAGTCTAAGTATCTTAGGTCATTGGTTTCCCCTGATGACTGTGGACAGCAGTGTGTATGAAAGGAAAAACATGTAATGAAACATTGAAGATAAGACGCAACTTTACTTTTCTACATAAGTGCCAAATGAGTTGCGACTTTTGCCATATCCCTTTATAAGTTTCAAAAAGTCCTCCAGAAAAAAAAACCAGGGCTTTGCATGCGAAAAAAGCGTCAAACCGATTGTGTCATTTCGGCATTGCTTCCAAAGCTGCAGTCAAGCATTGCGTTCGTCTATAGTGGTCGTGCACGCCCGTCCAGGTCCCAGTCTGTCCAACACTTGATGATGACCCTCACTGAATTGGCGGCACTATCGCCGCACCTTTCGTTTAGACATCCCATCTGACCCATTGACTTCCACCGAGAGGCATCAACAAGTGTTGGACAGACCGAGATCTGGACGGGCGTGCACGGCCTCTATAGACTAAAGCAATGCTTGACTATAGCTTAAGCAATGCTGAAATCACACAAACGGTTTGACAATTCTTTCGCATGCAAATCCCTGGTTTGTTTTTGGAGGTCTTTTTGAAACTTATAAAGGGATATGGCAAATGTCTCGAATCACCTGGCGCTTATGTAGAAAAGTAAAGTTACGTCTTATATTTAATGTTTCATTATATGTTTTTTCCTTCTGTCGCCAGGAGAAACTTATTTTCGGATTTTTTCGGAAACAAAAGAGAAAGCATATATAGAGACATTATACACGCACATAAAACCAGTGATACTTACCGGTACAGCGTGGAGGTGGACCGGCTACTTGAGTCTAAACAGCTGGGATCGATCCAACGCATTCCAAAAGAGTGTGTGCGGCGGAAGAAGATTTTCAGGATTTTTCTTCTCTAGAATAATAATTTGAATTACTTCGATACACGGCCGAAATGTGCAAGAGGAAACGAACGTTATTTCTTGCCTTGTTTCAGTTTCATACTAAAAAATAGAGAAAGAGCTGTGACGCTGTTAACTTCACCCAGCACCCAGGTAAACGTATGAGCAGTGATGGACAATTAACTATTGATGTTTGCTTGCGTCAGCCGCTCGTACTTTATATAGAGATGATGTACCTCAATCCAGTGGCGCAGTCAAGGGGGGTGGTTTTGGGGTTAAAACCCCTCCCAGAGCTAAGAAAGATCGCTATAATTGCCGCTTATAGGAATCAAAACCAAACTTAGTATCTAAATGTTTTGGCGCATTTCGGAATCCGCCGCTTTTTTTAATCGGATTTCATTTAATAAAGTAATTCAATTAAATGATGAAAATTCTACTTTAAAATTGTAAAAGTGCATATTAAATGGATTAGTTAAGTAAAAATTGTTTATTTGAACTAAATCACTTTTCCGAGATGCATTACGCTAAAAAATGATGATTTCCTGCGACACAAATGCTCTTTTAGTTTAAGTATTATACAGTGAATATTCTTATTAGTACCGATTCTATTAACCGGCGATTCAAGTAACCGGCAATCACCTTTATTAGAAACTCACCCCCCCCCTCCCCCTTCTAGAACCGAATTCTGGCTGCGTCACTGCCTTAATCCAAATTTTTTAAACTTTATTGATTCAACAGGACATCCAAGCTTTTTTATTTAAATTTGATAGAATGAGCTAATAAGCTCCAAGCAGCTGCGGCCGATGTCTATTTTCTTTCCTTTTAAATAAGGATGTATTCCTTTCCTTCTTGTGAGCTTTCTTTTTTAAAAGCGACTGGATTTATTTATGTTTTTCTTTCAACCTGGCTTCAGCTAAAGAGACGAAATAAGAGAAGAAAAGCTAAAGGACCGTAGGCGGAATGCGCACGTTGAGCTCCGCGAATTCTGCGGCGGTCAAAAAATGTTGTGTCCAGTCTATTTTGAAAGACCCTACCGCAGACACGGGTTTGATTTTTTATTTATACGCTAGGCAGTTGTATTTTATACAATTATGTCGAGCTTACATTCAGCTTTTTAAAAATTTCTAGATTCAATGAATAAGATATCGAAGCTTTTTGATTTTAACTTTTTGACAGAACGAAGATGGAAGCAGGCTGAATGAAGGCCTACCTCAGGCACCGAGTTTGTCTTAAACAAAAGAATAATTGTCGTCCTCCATCAAGTAACTTAACCCTTTCCGGCGCAGGCAAATTCTGCTCATAAAATAAGAAATTGTTGATTGACACCGGAATTTAAAAACGACTTTTATAGAAATTCAGAATTCCCAAATTCACACTTTCATTGTAAAAGTGAAATTTCTATAAAATGTTCTTGGTGCCGTTTGCAAGTTTGGAATTAATATTAGGTGTTGCCGGAGTTGTAACACTGCGCCGGAAAGGGTTAATAATGTTTCACATGTATATGGGCCATTTTCACCATCCGCTTACATTTCTTAGTAACAGACTTGACATTTCAAATAAAACTATTAAAATGAACTAACTTGTATGTTTTCTAGATAATAATTTACATACCATCTAAAACTATTTAGTAAACTTACTTAGCAGGTTACATTTTTTTCGCTTGCACACATGGTAACGGATGAACGGACTTGACATTTCCAATAAAACTCTTAGAGATAAACTAGCTTGTATAATTTCTAACTTAGATAAAAATACACATTCCTTCTGAAACTATTTAGTAAACAATGTTTAATTACAAAAGTGCAAAAAATCATTATTTTAATATTAAAATTTACGGTAACAGACTTGACAGTGAAAAATAATACAACTTTGATGAAAGCTTATTCTTGCTATTATTACATTATTTCACAATTGAAGAGTAAAAAATGGCTAGTAGTAGTTGCAATAGTTTAACTATATCGCCGAATATTTGCTGTTAACTTTAGGCAGAATTAGAAACTTATTTTGACTAAAATAATCACAAAGTAACGGACTTAACACAAAGTGAGGGACAAAAAAATTCTGTGAATTTCTTAAATATCTCTTGTAAACAATTTTTTTCATTTTTATAGAATACTAATAGTTAATATTTAAAATAATTAAATATCTTTATTTAGAAAAGTTAAGTTAGGTTAAAAAAAATAACAGTTAATTACATAAAATTTGGAATGGGACAGGCATTTTTGCTTAGAATCACAACTTTAAAGATTTATATCTCCAAACTTTTTATTGTTTTTTTTTTTAATTTTTCATGTTAGAAATGTTCACTATAGTCTTCTTTAGCTAATTCATGGCTGAAATCAAACTTTAAATATTAATTTATGTTTGAATTTTCTTCTCTTTACTCTTGGGCACCATATATAAGCGAAATTTGAAAATGGCCTCTATATATATGTATGTGTAGAGAGAGATTATTGGGAACTAAAACGGCCTATAGAGGCGCTGCTCGCAGCCTTCGATACAGGATAACTTTCCCTTTAATTTCCCTTTAACTAATGTTAAAGTCCCATTGAAACAATTCTTTATTATAAATGTATTTAAAAGTTTTAGCTATTCAAATTCGTATAATATTTACTTCGTCATATAAGACAGAACACAAACGTCACAGGAAATCTGAAATTTTTGCAAAAGAATAATTATTCTGAACAAATTTAAAACGCATGTAATGCAATGAGCTTACACGGCGTTATCCTGAATGGAGAAGTTACATCTTTTCTCCACCAAATGGCGTATTCGAGCGCTTGAATCGCCAATTGTACTCTCCGTAACTTCATTATTTAGAATCATGGATGCATTTTTTAAATTGCGTTTGCATGTTTTGAAATAATTTTGTCTGTACTTTTAAAACGATGACATTTATCAACAATAATTTTCAAATAGCTTCCCAGTTCATGGATTTTTCCATTTCGAACCCTGCTTTTAAAATCTAACAATAGGGACCCAGACTGGCCGGAGTATTCTCTCTCGCTCCGGTCCCAATGACTCTTTGAAAATAAATCGCCAAATGGTTTGCTAGCTGGCCAGTTTATTGGAACTCCTAATGGTATACAAATGAAATAATTTTGGGCTAAAGATTGGCAAACAGAGCTTCTTCTGTTTAACAAATTATTCATAAACCCGTAAAACAATATAAACCATCAAAAGTAATTTTACAGTTTCCTGCTCATCAACGCGAAACTTGATACCGACTCATTTTTAAACAAAATTTTCCTAAAAAATTTAAAAAAAGCTTTTCATAAAGGATTTTTTACTGCAAAATGTGCAGGTTTGATTATCGATGTTATTTGGAATCGAATGATGTTTTCCATTTTTTTAAAATTCATGCATGACTGACAATGTTTGGTCGCACGACGTCATTTTCTTTTTTATCGCGCTGTCATGCCTGGAAATTCGGTTCAAAACGCACGTTTTCGAGAAGATTTTTTAGATCTTTTGTTTGTACCAAAAATGAAGAAGCTTTTAAATTATTTTTTCTGATGACGCAATTTCGTCTAGCCATGCCATGTGTTTCCAACAAAAAATGGAAAAAAAAATTTAAAAAATGTGTCAAGATGTTGCTTGTTTGGATTTCAGATGAGCCTTAAATAAACGAAGCACACCTTCGTCACGAAATGGACCCAACTTTAGCAAAAACGTTATTTCACTGAAAAAGCGACACTGATTAAGAGGTCCTCTTTCCTTAATGACTGAAGATACCGCCGGAGTAATGTTAAAACCAAATTGAACGAGTCCTTCGCAACTAGAGCTCGGTACTTACGTATTAACGCCACCGCAGCTACAGATTTGGTGGTTTTAAGTACAACGAATCTACACCTGAAATTTTTGCGACAAATCACAAAATAAAACACTTTATTTAAAATAAAAATACTTTCAAAATTCAAAACACTTTAACAATCTGATTTCTGTGGCCGATATAGAGTTTAGCATAGATTTGAAACAGTTTCTATTTTATTTTCACTTGATGCTGTCGCCCTATGAACGCAGATAAATAAGATTCCAAATGATGTCTCTCTGTCCCCCTCCCCCCCCCCTATGTCTCTTGTTCCTCCATTTAGCACTGCCCCACATTCTCTCAACTGTTTGTGTATGAACTCCTGTATCATCGCTCCTGAAAAAAATAAAATTGTATCTTGTTCTGTTTTTGGCAAATCCCAAATGTGCATTTTCATAGCACTAAAAAATTATGTAAAAAATCAGCAAACAACAACGCACAAGAATCCAAAAGAATACTGCGTGCGCGTTCGAACAACAAGATTGCCCTTTATTGGCGCATTAGCACAACGTCTGCTGCGGTGGCGTTAATACGTAAGTACCCGAGAGCTCTTTATTTTAAATCTTTAAGCATTTGTCATTTAAAAGCAGAATATTTTCTGTTAATGAATCGCGAAAGAGCTCCTATTAAATAAGGTAAACTTTGCAATATACAGTAACAGGCAGTGTTCTCGCTGACATTTGGCCAACGTTAGTAATTTGGCTAATTAAAAATCAAAAACATTCGCCAAATGAAAAAAGTATTAGCAAAATAAATTCGCCGGGTAGCACTAAAAGAATTATCTTTAATCCTTTAATGTACCCCCTTATTTTTTTTCAATATGTTCAAATAACCTGCGACAACGATTGTTATTCTAATTTTAACTATACGCTACAAATATATTAAAAACTAGTTGGATGTGTCAATCCCAAAACTTTCTTCTATCTCATAAGTACATTTTAATATTTAAAAAAAATAGTTACTCATTTTAAAGCTTTGATAATTTTAATTCAGTACCATACCAACTTTGATTTTCATCTTAAATTTCTGCTTCAATCAATTAATCGGGGTAAAAACGAATTTCCGTCTCTGCACGAGCCAATGGACAATAGAATGATAGGCAGATTTTTTTTTTTTTTTTCAAATTCAGGGGGGACCAACTAGCCATAGTCATACACTTACACAAAAAATTTGGTTAAAATCGATGCATAACTTCATATACTTTTGGTCGGTACAATATTGAAAACGGCACAAAAATCGCGATTGCAGCGCCCCCTTCCAGCGGAATATTTCAAAACTGAAGGAGGACCTGCTTGCCACAGCCAAAAACATTCACAAAAAATTTGGTTCAATTCTATGCATAACTTCATACACTTTTTTGATGGTAGAAGGGTGACATACAGACACACAAACAGACACACGGACAGACATTTTGAAAAAACATGTTTTTTGGAATCTCTGACCCCTAAAACGTGTAAATCCGTCGAAAACCGGAAGTTGAAAAAAATTTCGATCACAATACTTTCTTCTATTGAAGATAGAAGAAAGTAATATATGTATATGCATATGTATGAAAAACGAAAAGAAAGGAAAATCAAAAAATGAGCACTAGCAATTTGGCGAATCTAATCGTTTGTTTACTCGCCAAATGAAGAATTTAGTCGCAATTTGGCGCAATGGCGAGCGACAGCGAGAACTCTGTTCGTAGTGGTATACATACTTCGCGGAAAATACAGCGTCGTTTCGAAGAAAAATCTGTGCAACTGATAAAGGCTCGAGTCAATTCGAATGCCTCATACAAAAGGAAACACTTTAAAATAAATTATATTGTAACTAAAGTTTCATAAATAGGTTAGTTTTTTTGTTTTTACAGATAAAGGTATAGACTGGGAGGTTGTAGCAAAGACAATCACCTGAACGAGTTCGGGGCTGAAATGTTACGCTTAGTTAAATCTCGATTCACATATTAAAAGGCAGTCGATCTGCCAAGTCATATCTTGGTGATAAACACCTGAAAACCCGATTTTAGCGGTTGAACCGTAGCTTTTTTTTTAATTACGTTTGGGGGGTAACGAAAAACCGAGGTAAATCTGCGAATCAACCGCTAAAATCGGGTTTTCAGGTGTTTATTACCAAGATAGGACTTGGCAGACCGACTGCGTTTTAATATGTGAACCGAGATTTAAAAAATCCTAGAACTTCATCCATGAACTGATGGTGTGATTATCTGTGCTGCTGCCTCTCGGTTTAGTAGAGACTTTTACTAATCATTACTGAATGCACCCGTTTTAATGATATTTTATAGTATAATTTACACTTTTTAAAACCAACTGTGCATCCCCTGGAAGGTACGCTAACGTATTAGTTTTTCTTACAAATATTCTGATAGTATGGTGGTAATGCACGTTTCAGTTACACGGCATACATCTAATTTAAAGTCTTAATCCCACAGTTCGACTAAAACTTTCACGCCTAAGTTCGGACAGCCTCAGTCCGATATGACAGGCAAATTTGGACAGAGGTTGTCTGATACTTCCTGCATCCAAGGAAGTTTTGGTACTACTCTGTTATCCCGTCGACCGATTTCGCCAAATTATACAAATCGCCAAACTAATAGCCAAATAATACATATTGACAGAATTGTTATTTTAAATAACGAAAAAACAAGTAATTAGTAGAATATTAATAAAAATACAAATAAAAATCACTTAATGACGTTTTAAACACGTGGATAGTATTTACAAATAAAAATCACTTAATGACGTTTTAAACACGTGGGTCGTATTTAATGTCATTGAATGTGACATTCACGATCCTCCATTATTGGCATTGAATCTTATAGTTTGGCGATCATTTTTTGGTCGACGGGATAACAGAGTAGTACCGAAGTTTTAAGTACCGAAAAAGAGAGCCTCTTCAGCACTGTGCCGCAACTCTTGGCAAATCATGAGGTGGAGATGAAACGCAGTTTGGCCGCGCATAGAAGAGTACTAGTACTCGCTTACCTAAAAATGTTCGAGCTTACTCTTCATGGGTGACCTTAAGCCAAAATTCTGCAATGCTTACATTTATCAAAATTTAAAATTAAGATATTCCTTTATGGACTCTGTATTTTATGAAGTGCTAGTCAGCCAATTAATTGTATGTCAGCAATATAGTTTAATGTTCAAAATATTTTATGACTCTGGAAAATCGACACTTTATGCAACAGCTCTTCTATTTTATTTCTCCTCAATCATGTCCAAGTTGTAGCCATTTACCCTTTTTACCAGAGAACATTTCAGTTTTCAAGGTACGAACGACCAAAGAAAAATAGAAAAATACAAACAAGTTGGAAATTGCACGTGAAGCGTAGCAAATGAAGTGCGTTCGTACGATAACGAAGTTTTAAAAATATTACTCTCATATCAATCTCATAAAATTGTAAATAGTGAATTACAATTAAAACGCTCATCAAACAATATTCTCCCTATACCTTTATGTAATGGAATACTTTTGTGTGGCCTTGTAAATCAATGAAAAATGTTCTTTGCACTACAAATTATGTAAAATGTATATTATAACATGTACTTTATAGTTGCAAATAAATTTTATTAAGTTCGAATGAGTGTAACACCATTAAAATGCATTTGAAACATTTTTTCCCATTGAACGGAATACTTTTGATTGTCCCTGTAATTGATCTATACATCTGATTTTCATAAAATTTGAAATGACTCGGCAAAATTATGTAATAATTATGTATTTTAAATTTCAAACATATAAAATACATTTGAAACTTTTTCCCTTATTGACCATAATGTAATTGAATACTTTTGATTGCCCCTGTCATTGATCTATGCACCCGATTATCAAAAAATTTGAAATAACTCGACAAAATTATGTAATAACTATGTATTTTAAATTTCAAACGTATAAAATGCATTTGAAACTTTTTTCCCCATTGAACGTAATGTAATAGAATAATTTTGATTGTCCATGTCATTGATCTATGCATCCGATTTTCATAAAATTTGAAATGACTGCACAAAATTATGTAATAATTATGTATTTCAAATTTCAACCGATTCGGTTGGGTAGTTTTTGCGTTGTTATATGCGGACAGACGGACGGACATGAACGACCACTATAGATGCTACGTATTTACATAATTACGAACGCACCTAAAAAAGGGAAAGAATTTGAGGTCTTGAAGGAATAAAAGAAACATGCCAAAAGGACGTTTCCAATATTAGCCCTGTATAAAACGGACAGTTGAGCCATGGAAAAGGAGGAACGTAAAAGTGTGCATTTATGGGTTTCTTTCTTAAAATTTTACTTTGGATATATTAACTGTCCTTTGATGTTTCTATTGTTGTCTTGGAGGGAAACGGATGTGTGAAATCATTAGTTCGAAAATAGCAGTCCCTAGTCCCACTTGCCATGTATATTTTTCGAGACCAAGCGATTGGATACGTTGCATGACTTTGTTTCAGCCCTCTTTTGTTTTAAAGGACTCGTTCTTTCTCTACTATTGATTTCTATACAGAGTTTTAGCTTTAATGCTTCTTGCATGCTAGTGAGAAAACGCAATCAAAAAGTTTAAACATTTCAAAATGAATAAGGTCAATTTAAAAAGAAAAGCGATCGGAGAAATAGACGTTATACAGAAATTGTAACGATGAAAATGTTACTGTGTAAAAATACATGCATTTAATTTTTTTTCACTTCAATTTAAAAAAAATGAACACTGAATCTTTTTATTTTGTGATATTAATTTAATTTTAGCACGGTGATCACTCGACAAAATTTAGTCGTTATTAGAATGATGTGCGATTTTAGGATCACCGCGGATGTTACATATACAAGGGGACTTTTGTAACTGGGTCATAATAGCTGAGTTAAGTTTTCTTAAAAGTATTAAAGTAATGGTAGTATGAATCGAGTTCGGTGCTATTCAATGTGGTCAATTTACATGAAAACGACCCATTTCTCCGACCAGAAAGGGAGCTAGTTGCGGGAGGTCACTGAAGGCTTTTGCGTGTTTTAATATCTTGTAGGAATAATCGGTTCTATTTCAATCATTGCAAGAAGGAGTTCATAACAATCATAAAAACAGTGAAAAACGTATTTATAAATGGACTGTTTACCTGTTTTTTCTTTTTTTCTAAACCAAAGACTTCTACGATCTCTAATGCACATTCTAACCACGCCACTCCGTTCACTGTAATTACAGTGAATTTGCCTTCGATGACTAAGGACAATTTCCTTTTCACCCATCGTTTTCCCTTTTGAATAAATGTTAAAGAAATCTATTTAAACGTAACGACACACAGTAGGGCAAAATCCCGAAAACCGGCCAAATGTCCAAAATAAAGTTACCGGTTTGGGAATTTTAATTATCCAGTTGGCTAAAAAAATGTAATCAATGTCAGTATTTAGAATAATGTCAGTATTTAGAAAGTCTGTATTTAGAAAAAGATTTTCACCTTTTTCTGAAAGCGTTCATCATTTCAAAATTGATGCTGGTGGAAGTATCATGTGAGGCAAAATGTGCAAAAAAACCGATTCCTTTAAACAATTACAACTTTTCATTATTATCCGATTTTAACGATTTAAATGGATTTATATGCTGATGATATGTAGATTATTTGCTTGTATTACAAAAATTATATCAAGCTCATAAAAAATATAAAATTTCATGATTACTTTTTAAGGATTTTTTTTTAAATACATTGTTATTTTACTTTCAAACGTTAAAAAGTTTAAATGTTCCATAGTGTTCTGCCACGAAACCTTTTTGAAATAATAGCCTTAACTATTATTTAATTATTTATAAGAAACCAGCTGCCAAAAACTGCCATTCTTCATTTTGTGCAAGTTTTTGTAATAACAAGCAAAAATGTCACTTTTCTAGTCGCTTCAAAAATTCTCAAATTGGAAAAAAAATAGTGTGTACTTTAAAAATTAATTTTATAGTCTGCGATGCTGAATGCAAGCAATTCTTTGTACAAAATTATTTATTTCAAAATGGCAGCATTTTTATTTTATTGATGTTCTTTATTCAATTCTAAAAAAGATTTTTGTAAATTGCGAGCGTTTAAGCAAAGTATGATATTGCTCTTTTTTTCTTTAAGAAATGTCTGTTTTATTTCTTTAATATATAACTAATTATTAATACATAAATAATTGAATGAATGATTATTAATTAACTAAATATTGTATGGTTAAAAGAATGTGTCCAATAATATAAATTTTAATTTAATTTTGAAAAATCTACTGTAATGGCTACGGACAGTGATGATATTGGTTTATCACAGAAGGAAATTTTTACTTGGTGAAAAGTTACTTAAAAAGTATATCCGTGATTTATGAAGATGTCGAAAAAAGTATTTCCAGTCAATTTAAATGTAATTTTACACTGCCGGAAGATATCAAACCAGTTATTCGAAAGTCGATAACTAGTTTTCATACTAAGTGGCAAGAAGTTAAAAGAACCGAGGACGTATTTTTTTAAAAAAAGATTGAGAGTTGGCTAAGCATGGTTCATACTACCATTATTTCTTTCGAAGTAACCCCTAAAAAATTAAAATTAGGTCGACCTTGTTTAGATTTTAATGCTGCCAGCGAAAGAACGAAATGAAGAAAAACTGAAAATTAGCGGAGAAAATTAAATATCGAGCAGTTATGCTTTGCTCCACAAATGAGCCTTCGTGCTTCCGGACAGTTAAATGGTGCAAATGTTGTGAAGGATGTAACCATGGGGAGCTTATCAACACATCAGAAATATAACAGATCTCCATCTATTGTCCAGAAAATACTCTTTCAGACGATTCTGCTCTTTCCTTTATAATCGAGCATAAATTATCAAGAAATCAGTACCAAGGGCTACGAAGTGTAAGCTTAAAAAACGATTGTAAACGTTAACGTTGTTGGTGTAACAGTACGTGTAACATTGTTGGTGTAAGAATGCGTGTAACTTTGGTGTAAGAGTGTGTGTGTAACTTTGGGTATGAGTTCGTTTAAGTCTGTTGGTGTAAGAGTGCGTGTAATTTTGTTACTGGTGTAAGAGAGTGCGTGTAAATTAGGGTACGAGTGTGTATGTTGGTTGGAGTAAGGGTGTGCGTGTAACATTGGTGTAAAAGAGTGTGTGTGTAACATTGTTGCTAGTGTAAGAGTGTGCGCGTAATTTTGTTAGTGTAAGAGAGTGCGTGTAATTTTGTTGCTGGTGTAAGTGAGTGCGTGCAATTTTGTTGCTGGTGTAAGAGAGTGCGTGTAAATTAGGATATGAGTGTGTATCTTTGTTGGAGTATAGGTGTGCGTGTAACTTTGTTGCTTGTGTAACTTTGTTGCTGGAGTAAGAGAGTGAGCGTGTAACTTTAGGTATGAGTGCGTATGTTTGTTGGTGTAAGAGTGCGTGTAATTTTGTTGCTGGTGTAAGAGAGTGCGTGCAACTTTGTTGCTTGTGTAACAGTGTGCATGTAACTGTTGCTGGAGTAAGAGAGTGAGCGTGTAACTTTGGGTATGAGTGTGCGTATGTTTGTTGTTGGTGTAAGAGTGCGTGTAGTTTTGTTACTGGTGTAAGAGAGTGCGTGTAAATTAGGGTATGAGTGTGTATGTTGGTTGGAGTATGGGTGTGCGTGTAACATTGGTGTAAAAGAGTGTGTGTGTAAATTGTTGCTAGTGTAAGAGTGTGCATGTAATTTTGTTAGTGTAAGAGTGTGCGTGTAATTTTGTTGCTGGTGTAAGAGAGTGCGTGTAAATTAGGATATGAGTGTGTATCTGTTGGAGTATCGGTGTGCGTGTAGCATTGTTGGTGTAAAAAGTGCGTGTAATTTTGTCGGGCAAGAGTGTGCGTGCAACTTTGTTGCTTGTGTAACTTTGTTGCTGGAGTAAGAGAGTGAGCGTGTAACTTTAGGTATGAGTGTGCGTATGTTTGTTGGTGTAAGAGAACGTGTAATTTTGTTGCTGGTGTAAGAGAGTGCGTGCAACTTTGTTGCTTGTGTAACAGTGTGCGCGTAACTTTGTTGCTGGAGTAAGAGAGTGAGCGTGTAACTTTGGGTATGAGTGTGCGTATGTTTGTTGTTGGTGTAAGAGTGCGTGTAATTTTGTTACTGGTGTAAGAGTGCGTATAAATTAGGGTATGAGTGTGTATCTTTGTTGGAGTATGGGTGCGTGTAACATTGTTGGTGTAAAAGAGTGCGTGTAACATTGTTGCTAGTGTAAGAGTGTGCGTGTAACTTTGTTGCAGTTGTATGAAAGTACGTGTAAGTTTGTTGAGTTTGAGTGTGCGTGTATTTTTAGGTATGAGTGCGTGTGTCTATTGCTGGTGTAAGAGTGCGCGTAAATTAGGGTATGAATGTGTGTACCTTTGTTGGGGTATAAGTGTGCGTGTAACATTGTTGCTGATGCAAGAGATTGTGCGTTTAACATTGTTGCTAGTGTGAGAGCTTGTACGTGTAACATAGTTGCTAGTGTGATCGCATTGTGCGTGTAAAATAGTTGGGTTATGAGTGTGGGTGTATATTTGTTGCTATTGTATGAGAGTGCGTGTAAGTTTGTCAGGTATGCGTGTAACTTAGTTGCTGGTGTAAGAGTGTGCGTGTAACTTTATTGCTGGTGTAAGAAAGCGTCTGTAACTTTTTCGTTGGTGTAAGAGCGTGCGTCTATGTTTGTTGCTGGTGTAAGAAAGTGTGTATGTTACTTTGTTGCTTGTGTAAAAGAGTGTGCGTGTAAGTTTGTTGGTGCATCCGTGTGCTGTACATTTATTGGTGTATGAGTGTGCTTGTATGTTTGTTGGTGCATCTGTGTGCTTGTACATTTCTTGATGTATACGTGTTCTTGTAAGTTTTGTTGGTGCATCCATGTGCTTGTACGTTTGTTGGTGTATACGTGTGCTTGTAAGTTTGTTAGTGCATCTGTGTGCTTATACATTTGTTGGTGTATAGATGTATATCTTTGCCTGTTTCTACCTCCAGTTGTACATTTTTCTCATTTCGTGTCTTATTTATCGTATGTTTTTACATTTGTATTTTTGTATTTTACTTGTTTGTCTGTACATATGATTAGATTCAATGGTACTGAAATTGTATAATACTTAGAAGTCACAAATAAATTTTTATTTTTAATGGAATGTTTTTAAGGTGTTACTAGCGTCAAAATGTCGTTAGTGTTACTCTTGTACATATTTGTATGTAACATGGACATGGTAATAAAATTCAAAACGAAACAAAATTTGACCAGTATCTAAAAATTGAGAGTTAAACTCGGAAACTTGAAAAACTCAGCAGTCTGTGAGACCGCTAACAGCAGTTAAGGGCTAAATTGCTTTTGGAAAAAAGGAGAAATGTACAAAGAAAGCCAATGTATTCTGCTCAGTTTTTCAAAAGAAATATGTGCGCATGGTGAGATGGTTTTTTTCGTGTAAAGAGATTTCATTAAATTTTCATTCGATATGGAGAATGAAAACTGTAGAATTTTCTTAATGTTTATAAAAATAAACATGTAAACAGTTCATTTATACACACGTTTTTTACTGTTTATATATGATTTTAATGAACTCTTTATAGCAAGTATTAAAATATAATCATTTATACATTAATTTCTACAAGATTTAGAAACAGGCAAACCACTTGATTGACCTTCCCCAACTTTCCTAGGAAAAAAAGCGGGCCATGTTTACACATTAGTAAAGTGACCAACTTAAAATACAACGAAATAGGTTCGTACAATCTACCAAGGAATGCTCTCGTGTAAACCGCTACACGTAACATCCGAGATGATCAGAAAAACCCACAATGAAATAGTGAGTACACTTTGTCGTTATCTCCATGCTATATCACAACATGAAAGATTTAGTCGCTATCCTTTCTTTTAAGCTAAAAAAAAAAAAAAAAAAAAAAAGATTAAACTTTTTTTTTTTAACAGTGCGCCAATTATGTGGGTGCACCACACTTTTTGAATGCCTATTTCACTACCCATTGACAACACCTTTTTTTAGGCGGGACTTTTTAAATGAGTTTTTTTCATTTTCATTTAAAGAAACCAAAACTCAGTACTGAAATCTAAGTAGTTAAAGACCGTACTATTCCAAATACTAATCCGACCGAAAACAAAATCATGCAATGTATCCGATATCTTGATCGATAAAAGTCGGCAAGCATGGCAAGAGGGAGAGGGCCCTTTAAGAGCTAATGATTTCACACATCCACTTCACTTTAACACGGCAACAGAGACATGGAAGGACAGTTTAATATATCCAGAGTAAAATTTTAAGATAGAAACCCATAAAGGCTTACTTCCAAGCTCCTCCTTTTCCATGGCCTGCTTACCGATTTTAAACTGGAAAACGTCCTTTTTTTTGTCTGTTTACTTTGTTTCTCCAGCACCTCAGAGCACCGTCGCCACCTTTGCATTTTTTCTTGTCCTTTCATACCTTGAAAACGAAATAGTCTCTGGCAAAACTGATCAATGACTACAACTTATGAATACCTAAGAAATAATTGAGGAGAAATGAAACAGAAAGGATAACAAAGAGTTAAATTTCTTGAGCCATAAAAAAGAAATTTTAAACACTAAGTTATTTTCACAGAGATTTGGCTGATCAATTCCTTCTAAAATACAGGATGTCCCTAAAAAAATTTCCAAGCTAGAAAATTTCAATAATATTTACTGTAACCAGAATACAGCGTTAATTCAAAGTATCTAGCGAGTATTAGTTCTCGCCTATGCTCAGAAAAAAAAATGTTTCGCCTTCTACCAAATGAGCCACCATAGTTGAGAGACAATATTGAAAAGGTCATTGCGAGGGGTCATTGCCTCCATGACTACGGACTTCCTTTACACGGTGGCTCGGGTTTAAGTTATACGGCATTTAAGTTACTCATTTAAGTTATACGGCAAATCTCCCACCTAAAGTCCAAATTTTCCCACGCTTCGGCTAAAATCTTTACACAGGGGTACAGTGTCGCAGGTTCTAGGGGTGAGGGGTGAGTTTCTGATAAAAGTGATTGCTGGTTATTTAAATCGCCAATTAATAAAATCAGTACTAATTTGAATATTCATTGTACTAGCTGTTCTGCCCGGCGTTGCCCGGGTTCATCAAAAAATAGCAAGAATTGCGAAAAAACTTTAAAAATCATTAAAAACCTCAAAAAATTTAAAAAATGCCGCACGAATTTCGTCTAAACTTCGTTGAAAAGAGATGGGCTAGAAAATTGAAGTTGGATTATTTTTACTAATGTGGAAAAATCTTACAAATCGCAAAAAAACATTAAAAATCTCATAAAAATATAAAACAAAATTCAAAAATTGTGTTTCAAAATTCGAATAAACTTTGAAGAAAAGAGATCAGAATTTAATAAATTCAGCCAAAAATTGAACCTCTAAAAAATCGAGGGGGTCGCGAAGAAACGTAAACATCGCTTTAAAAATGACAAAATTTTCAAAAATCACGGAACTCAAAATTTACTCTACTTGGATAAATGTTTTGAATCTAATTAATTTGATAATGTAAAAAGCATTGAAATACGAAAAAAACTGCTAAAAAATCGCAATAAAAATCTTTAATCGCACAGGAGAAAATTTATCATATTAGCGAGGAAATTAAAACCGAATTCCTTTTCCGTATCTGAAAAAAATCGCCGTGAACTCAAAAAAAAAAAAAACATACTGCATTAAAAATTGCTGTAGATCAAAATAAGAGAGCAAAACAATTACCGTAAAGGATAAAAGTTTGAAACCAAACTCTTATTAGTCTAGAAATTTAAAATCGAATTCCTTTAAAAAATGTTAAAAAACACTGAGAAAGCCCAAAAATTACATTGAAAATTGTAATGAAAGTCGTAAAACATTAAAAAATCCCTAGGGTAAAAATTCACTGTTATAATATAAAATATTATAATCAAGAAATTAACCATATTAACCAAAAAGTTTGAAATCGAAATCGATTTCCGAATGTAAAAAAATCGCCACGGAACTTGAAGAATGGCTAAAAATTACATTGAAAATTGCATTAAAAATAGCTAAATATTTGGAAGTCAATGCTTAAAAAAATAATATTAAGGCAGGGCGGGGGGGGGGGGGGATTATGATCGAAATCATTCATAAATTACAAAATGTAGGCATGGAACTAAAGGGCAAAATTAGCATTTGCCACCGGGCACAGGGCCAGTAAATGATAAATAGTGATGGCCAGTGAAAAATTGTCTATCAGCGGCCACCTTATGGCCACTTTTTTACAAGGAAATAATATATTTTACTTACATTTTATCAGCAATTCTACTTTTTTGAGTTTCAATATATTTATATTAACATATTTATTTGTGCTATTCAGTCTTACATTAATACTTATAGAAATTTTAACTGTTTAGTACTTTTAAATAAAAAAGTGGCCACAAGTTTAAACATAGTGGCCATTTGAAAAATTAATCTTACTGGCCAGTGGCCAATAAAGAAATTTCCCAATTTTGCCCTATACATGGAACGCCAAAATCATATTAAGAGAAGGTCGAAAGAATGAAACCGCTTTCCTTTTCGCTAATATGGAAAAATCGCCCCGAAACCTACTAAAAGTCGCATATGAATTAAATTAAAAAAACTGAAAATCGGCCTTCAAGTTGTAAAATTTCATACATATCTTCGTGCAGCGGTCTCTCCAGAGCATCGCCAGTACTTTAAAAATTTTAACATGCGTTATAAACTACCTTAAAGTGTAAAACAGATCTCCTTATTACATTTCCTAATTTTTTTCCCGCCCCTCCTTTCACACACCCTGAAATGTGTCACACCATTCTTTGTTTACATTTTTTTTTATCATGTATTATAAACCATTTTAAAATTTAAAATAAATCACATCGTTATATTTCCAAATTTTAACAAAATCACGTTCTGTGAGTTCCATTTTTCACCACCAGCTAGCGCACTCTATTCTTCAAAAACTTTATCAAAACGATACTCTGTTAAACAACCTATCAGGTGATATATTACTCGAGGTGGTAGCGGTCTTAAGCAAGAATTTAAGATATTATATGAAATTGCTATTCGGAAATAGTGGTAACTAAATTTTTGACATTCTAGGTAAATTTCGCAAAAAAAATACTACTTATTGCATTCTCAACAGCTCAAGATTTTGATAGAACAACTATGAAAAAAATAGATGCTAAACGCAAAAAATTTTGAAAAAGCGTTAAAAATCACATTGAAAATCGCATTAAAAATCGTTAAAATCTAAAATTCGTAACAAACACAAAATTTAGGACTAAAAGTTTGAAACGGTTTTCTTTCTATCAATCTCAAAACTCAAAATGAGAAAAAACACTAAAAATCGCATTAAAAATTTGTTTAAAATTCAAAAATCGCTGTTCAAATTCTGAATAAACTTTGCTGAAAAGAGAAAAAAAATTGTTATCTTGGGTTAAAAGAATGAAACCGTATTTCTTTCACTAATGGGATAAAACTGCAAAAAGAACGCTAAAAATCGCCTAAAAAAATTATCAAAAAAATCTAATAGAAAAATTGAAAATCGGGCTTCGAGGTGCAAAACTACATGTATAAAAGTACCTTCCCTCCAAATTTTGTAACTCTACGTACAGCAGACTCTTCAGAACAGCGCTGACACACACACAAACTTGTCTCTTTATTATTATAGATTTAAAAAAATAGCGCTCTATTAATTCCATTTTCCACCACCAGGTAGCGCACTCTATTCTTCAAAAACTTTATCAAAACCATACTCTGTTAAATAACCTGTCAGGTGATATATAACTCGAGGGGGTAGCGGTCTTAAGCAAGAATTTAAGATAGTTTATGAAATTGCTATTCAAAAATAGTGGTACCTAAATTTGACATTTTAGGTAGATTTCACAAAAAAATACTACTTATTGTATTCTCAAGAGCTCAAGTTTTTGATAGAACAACTATGAAAAAAATAGATGCTAAACGCAAAAATCTTTAAAAAAACGTTAAAAATCGCATTGAAAATCGCATTGAAAATCTTTAAAATCTAAAAATCGTAACAAACACAAAATTTAGGGCATTAGGCTAAAAGTTTAAAACGATTTTCTTTTTATCAATCTCAAAAAATAGCCGCAAAATGAGAAAAAAACACTAAAAATCGCATTAAAAATTCGTTAAAAATTCAAAAATCGCTGTACAAATTCCGAATAAACTTTGTTGAAAATAGAAAAAAAAATTGCTATTTTGGGTTAAAAGAATGAAACCGTATTCCTTTCACTAATGGGATAAAACTGCAAAAATAACGCTAAAAATCGCCTAAAAAAATTATTTAAAAAAATCTAAACAAAAAATCGAAAATCGGGCTTTGAGGTGCAAAACTACATGTAAAAAAGTACCTTCCCTCCAAATTTTGTAACTCTACGTGCAGCAGTCTCTTCACAACAGCGCTGACAGACAAACATCCTTCTCTCTTTATTATTATAGAAGATAGATAATACTTAAACTCAAAGAGCTGTGTGGCAGGAAATCATCATTTTTTTAGCATACGTCCCAGAAAAGTGATTTAGTTCAAATAGCCAATTTGTACTTAATCCATGTAATATGCAGTTTCACAATTTTAAGTGGAATTTTTGCCGTTTATTTAAATAATTTTATTAAATAAAATCCGATTCAATAAAGTGGCGGATTCCGAAATGCGCCAAAACATTTAAATATTAAATTTGGTTTTGATTCCTTTAAGCGGTAATTATAGAGATCTTTCTTAGCTCTGGCAGGGGTTTTAACCCCAAAACCGCCCCCTTGGCTACGCCACTGCAGGGGTACACCTCTGTCGAAGTTTCTATTCGAACCCACGTCAAAAGTTTTAGCTAAGGCGTGGGATAAAATTGCCGTATAACATATTTATAAACTTTATTTATTATGCACTATATTATTATTATTTATGCACTTTTTGAACATTTGTAAGAAAAACTAGGTCCGTTTACCCTTGAATGGGATGTAAATAGTCTAAATGAAACTTATAATCTATCATTGAAATGGGAACATTCTTTATGAACATCCTCTATCTTTACCTCTGAAAAAATTCATTATCTAAGGAACTGTTAGCGAAAGAAAAAATCCGGACTTTTATTGGCACTATCAATTATTTTAAAATGTATTTACTATCAGGCGTCGAATCGACTTAAGCTTTTTTCATTAGTTGTACAATTTTTTTTCTTCGATTCAGCATTGTAGCTTCTTAAAGCGCGATCACACACACTGCCTAAGTGAAACTTTAAACTCATCATGCAGCATTAACTGCAACAATTTCTCGGAAAGCGGCGTGTGATTGAGATTTAGTACGTGAAACATTTCGTGCAACTCTTTCCACTCGAAGTAGAAAAAGTTGCGCTTAGCTCTGTGCTGCACGTAATCTGACCAATAGCGTAGAAGCAGATTGTCTACGTCACTCCTCAAAATGGCGGTCGAAATTAAGATGGCGACTGTTAGTGTATATGCACGCTCGTTTGTATTGAAAAGAAATAAAGCATTTAAGAAATTAGACGCAAAAAATGGCGTTTTATAAGCGATAAGGAGTTCAAATTAAGAAATATTTTAATTGAATTTATGATGTCACACACCCGCACACACACAAAAAAGGATCGTTCGGATTAGAGGTCTGCACGGGCCGGGCCCGGCCCGGCCCGCGGGCCGGGCTCGGGCCGATTTCCAATGATGGCATTCGGGCCGGGCCGGGCTCGGGCCTTACTTCTGAAGACTCGGGCCGGGCCGGGCCGGGCCTAGTCACTAATCCTTTCGGGCCGGGCCGGGTCGGGCCTAGTCACTAATTTTTTTCGGGCCGGGCTGGGCTCGGACCTTAATTTTTTTGCTGGAGTATCGGGCCGGGCCTAACTTTTTTTTTCCGTATGAAGCCGAGACTGATTCCATTCTTTCTAGTTTTCATGGACCAAAATAATCAGTTCCTATTGAATCTTCCTATATGAAAATCCTTTTCTCGACTTTGTATAAATCAGTAATATTTGGCTTTGTCCAAAAATTTCTGCAAAAAAAGCATATACTTTTAAGCCGTCATTATTCTACAATTAAACATTAGAAGTTATTCCTTTTAAAGAATCGTAGATTACTAGGCGTTTTAAAATATAATTAAACACACACACAAAAAAAAAAAAAAAAAAAAAAAAAAAAAAAAAAAAAAAAAAACATGATTCTGACGGAAATTTTTTTTAAACTGAAAACTGAAAGTTTCTTTTAAAATGTTCATCCATGCAAAATGAATACAACAATACGGGAGAAAAAAATACATTAAACATTTACATCTGTTAAGAAGAGAATGCATTTTTTTTTCGTCCCAAAGCGATTTCGTCTTTGGAAATTTTACCTTATACCGCTTTTTCGATTTTTTGTCTCCATTACAGGGAATATGGATTAATAATACTAGTGATAACTGAAACATTTACATAAAACAAACAAAGATTGATTTAAAAGCATAAATATCGCAGCCTACGGCACTTCTGCATAAATGGAGATTATAAACATAGAAAAAAAAAAGACTAATATAATTTTTTTTTGGTCAGAACTCTTCCATAAGATTAAAGATCAATGTTCTGTAGAAATTTACTCGAGCCGGCCGGGTTCGGGCCGAATTTTAAACTTTTTTCCGGACCGGGCCGAGCTCGGGCCGAAATTTTAACTTTCGGGCCGGGCCGGGTCGGGCCATTATTTTTTTCTTTCGGGCCGGGCCGGGCTCGGGCCGAAATTTTAACTTTCGGGCCGGGCCGGGTCGGGCCAATATTTCTTTCGTTCGGGCCGGGCCGGGCCCGGGCCGAATTTTTGACTTTCGGGCCGGGCCCGGGCCTGGAAATTTCGGCCCGTGCAGACCTCTAGTTCGGATATTACAAATAGCAAACGCCGTTCATTTTAGTAGAGAGTAAGGTACAAATGTTCTAAGTAGTAAGTAAACATTCATAAAATTTAAAAGTTTTTTTAATTATTAATCTTACATTTTGTTTAACAATAAGATTAATTGCAGTGTTAATGAGTTTTGAATATATATTTTACTGTTTGTGGAAATTTGATAGTGTTTTGTTTATATTTGTCGCCAAATTTGCCAACGTTAGTAAACAAAGTATTTTTTTTTTTTCATATTGAATGTAATATTACACAAAAATATTAGATGAATGTTATTTCTTGTTATATATATTTTACAATACATCCGATTACAATATTTTTACTGTTCCCAATTTTTAAGAACATTGCACATTTATCCTTTTTATCTTTTATGCACGTATCCTGTTAAATTATATTAATTTACTAATCGTATTTTTAACAAACGAATTAGTAACTGGAAAACATTTATCAGTTATACTGCTTAAATCTCTTTCTAAAAGTGTTTTGGGATTTTATTAGACGAATAATTAATGTAAACATTGACTTAATTTCTTTATTATTCGGTACTTTTCTTATGGATTATTGTATAATATTAATATTAAATATTGTAAATATTAAAAAAATAAATATTGTAAATAATATAACATTTACATATTGTATTAAAAATTAAATAGTGTAAATAATATAATAGTTAAATACTGTATTAAAAATTAAATAGTGAAAGCTCTTTAATCATTTAAGCAGCAATTATATTTTCCAATCAGTTTTATTCATGCAGTATATCCAAAATTTCTGAGAAATAATTCAGCTATTCTAAATTATTTATCAAAGATCCTTTTTTTCTGTGTGAGGCAGACGTGAAATATATAAAACTCTTTATTGCACTTTCATGCTATATATTTTCAAAATCATTTTTCTTAAAAAAAAAAAAAAAAGGCGTCTTTAAAATATGACTATTATATCTTATTTTTAAAAATAATTTTTTGAATTACGATTATTTGAAAAAGAATTTATTTCTGATGGGTACAAGATGAATCAAAATTTTCATCTAATTCAGAGGTCTTTAAATAATGTGTTTTAGTAAAATGAAGAAGTCGTGGGATATCCCTTATCTTTCCTTTTTTTCTATTTAAAGTCCTTTTTCAGAATAAGTGGAGATATGACTGGTGTATTTCTGCCTAGTTGTACAGTAATATTTTATAAGAATAATAGTTGTTTTCAAATTTCTGCCAATGGTTAGATACAAATAACAAATTTGCTATTTTTAACATATTTTCAGAGATATGAAAATTGACAAAACACTATCAAAGCTCATAAAAAAGTAAAAATTATCAAAAATCACTTGACATTGCAATTAATATTATTGTTAAATAAAAATATAAGATTAATTATTATAAAACTTTTTAATTTTATAAAAAAAATTATTTACACAATTGATATTAAACATAAAAAGTATATGAATCAAATTTACTTTTGATTCTTGAAATAATCTTTTTCTTCATACAAATGCAAACTTATACAGATCAAAAACATTTTTGAACTGAAGATTGGGGTATCATAGCTTCATCTTGTGTGTAATTGATGAAATATTTAGAATGATGCACAAAAAGAAAAACCTACTGCCCCATTCACCTCCATTGTCCCACTTAACCCCACTCTCCCCTATATATCCTCTATATATTTAAACATATATATATATTAACAATATATATAAATATAAGAAGTATGTATATATAAACACATATATTAACTGTAGTAAAATTATCCATTATTTATTACATTTAAAGTAAAATACTCAAAAATTATCTATTGACTTAAAATCAGCATATGCATTAGCATTTTTTAAAAACTAATTGAAGCACTCATTTTATCTTTAAATACGCAAGTTTTAATCCTTTTTTGCCATGTTTTCTTCTTTTTCTGAATTTTTTTCTTTTACTATCTTTTGAATTTTAAATAAAAAATAGAATGCCCAACTATATAAGGGGGGGGGGGGGGTCGTGCTAAAAACTGGATGAGAAGTTACTGTGAAGGTTAGTAAATATATTATTTAGGGGTTACTTATCACGCGAATAATCTCGCTTTCTAATGCTAATCCTATGGGAAAAAATTAAGATATATCGGTTGCATTTCAATATTTTTAATGATTATTTATTTTAATCAATAGCTGAGATCTGTACATAGGCCATTTATTTTTTTTTTTTTAATTTTGATTGTTTTAAGGACATTTTTGCTTTTGAAACCGGTTCCGAAAATAACAATGCGCCTATTAAAAAAAAAAAAAAAAAAAAAAAAAAAAAAAAAAAAATTAAATGGCCTATGTACAGATCGATCTCAGCTATCCAATGAAATATCTTCATACTTTTTTTCCATGGAATCAGCACTAGCGAATGGGACTTTTCTCTTGATTGAACTAGATTCTTAATGACGAAGTATAAATAAAACAATACATCAGTTTTTAATTCTTGCAAAGTGTGGTAACACCACAGGTTTTCTTTTAGCTAAAAAATAAATAAATAAATATTGCTGCTATTAAGGAAACTCAGCTTTATGTTTTACACTTATTCATAAATTAAGTAAATCTTCAGAAAAGTATGTCATATTTTCCATACTATCACATTACTTTTGCTCAGGTATTTCGTTTTTGCCATACCTTTTTAAAAGTTCAAAGATTAAAATAGATATGAAACGAATCGAAAAATTAACGAAAATGGTATCAGATTAGTAGTTAACAACGAGAGCTAGCAAAATGCGCCAACTGAAAAGCGGTCGACTTGACTATTTATTGTGGTAACCCTGCTTCCCAAGCTGGGAGAAACTTTCTACGCATCATCCAGCAACCCTTCTTGGCTGACTCCACCTCTTTTGCATCAGAAAATGTTGCAAGTTGTGTCTAAAGTTGAGCTTAAAAACTGAATGTGATCGTGCCTTTATAAGTATGTGCCATTGATAGAGTGATTTCGAAGCTGCCACGATCGCTGTTGAGCCGTGGGCCGATGTCTCAACCCCTTGGGGAGGAGCGAACAGTTTTTTTTTCTCTCTCTCTCTTGTAAAATTTACTTTCGGAGTATTTTTGCGATTTAATTGCAGGAAATGTTCTATTTTGAAAAAGCAGTAGTAAAAGATTAAAAAGGGAAGCAAAGATCTTTTCGTCGCGAAAGGTTTAAACTCGTTCAATTTGGCTTTAAAATTTTTCCGGTCCATGATAGAGTTCGCTACCGTTCCATTCAGTCATTGAAGGAAAGGACCTCCCATTTCGCGACGTTCTGCCTTTTCTGCGAAACAGTGGCAATCGCTTTAAATATGTGCGAGTTTGTTTTGCTGCAAAGCAATGCTTCGTTTTTACGTCTGTTTTCACATCCAAATAAACTACAGTCGACTCTCGTTAATTCGAAATCGGATAATTCGAATCTTCGCTTAATTCAAACTCAACATGTAGCCAGAAATTTTCAATGGCAAAATAACGTTAAAATTTTTCATTAATTCGAACTCCTTTTCTCTTGACTTAATTCGAACTAACGAGAATTCCGATTTTTCATTTTTCGGATTTCAGTTTAATTGAATAACTGTCTTTCTTTGATTTTTGAGGAAATTGTTCCGAAAGTGTATACATATAATCCAATGCATTTGATATCCACTTTTGTAGTGCCCCGCACGTCCATCAGTGACGCCTTAAATTTTTCTTTCATTATTCTTGTTTCTAATCTTATAATTTGCTTATGTATTTATGCATTCTAATCTAATATTAAGTCACATTCTAATGATAACAGACAAAATAAATTAAAAAAACACCATAACATCAATTAATTTGTACCATATTAAGCATGTCTTTAATTCATATTTTCCATAATTCGAACTTCGGATAATTCGAACATTTCTTGTGGCCCCGATGAGTTCGAATTAACGAGAGCCAACTGCATTTTCTTACTCACTTATTTTATTTTTGTTTGCAAACACATGGAACAAGACGAAGCTGAGTCATCAAAAACCATGTCTTTTAATGACGTTTTCCATTTTTTGGTTAGGGCTTTCTTTCTTGTCCAAGGAGGCCTTTCGAGCCGAATTTCCGAGAAGAAATAAACACCTGACGTGACTAATATTACCAATAATTTTGTTAGTCACAGATGGATCATTCGGCCTATTGTTGTGGGGAAGATTTTAAAAGCAGGGTTCGAAATGGAAAGATCCACAAATCGGAACGCTATTGAAAATTATTACCTTTATTTTTTCTTAAGTGTAGACAATTACTTCAAAACATATAAAAACAATTTCAAAAATGCATCCAATTTTCTTTTGCTTTTTTTCTTTTCCAAATGTAAAACTTTATTGCATTGACTTGGTGAAAAGGACAGATGATTTCTCTTTTCTTTAAAACAAACTCCGCGGTAAGGCCTCCTTTCAGCATCCTCCCATCTTCGTTCTATCAAGCTAGTTGGATGTGCCAATCACAAAACTTTCTTCTCATACGTACATTTTAATATTTAAAAAAATAGTTACTCATTTTAATGCTTTAATAATTTTAATTCAATACCTTACCAACTTTGATTTTCATCTTAAATTTCTGCTTCAGTCGGAGTAAGAACGAATTTCCGTCTATGCACGAGTCGATGGACAATCGAATGGTAGGCAGATTTTCTTTTCAAATTTAGGGAGGACCTACTTTCCTTACCAAAAAATAATCATATACAAAAAATTTAGTTCAGTTCTAGAACTAACTTCATACACTTTTAGGTGGTGCAATATTGAAAAGGGATAAAATTCGCTATTGCAACGCGCCTTACCGGCGGATTTTTTTCAAATTCAGGGAGGACCCACTAGACATAGCCATACACTTACACAAAAAAATTGGTTCAATTCGATGCATAACTTCATATACTTTTGGTCGGTAAAATATTGAAAATGGCACAAACATCCCGATTGCAGCGCCCCCTTCCGGCGGAATATTTCAAAACTGAAAGAGAACCTGCTTGCCACAGCCAAAAACATTCACAAAAAATTTGGTTCAATTCTATTCATAACTTCATACACTTTTTGATGGTAGAATGGCAACATATGGACACAAGGACAGACAGACATTTTGTAAAAACATGTTTTCTGGAATCTCTGACCCCTAAAACGTATCAGTTCGTAGAAAACCGGAAGTCGAAAAAAATTTCGTTTACAATACTTTCTTCTATTGAAGATAGAAGAAAGTAAAAATCAAAAAGCTTGGATATCCTATTAATTGGGTCAAAATACTTTACCAAAAGTTCGATGTAGACTCATTGTATGAAATACGAGTGCCCGATGTAAACAAAGCACCAACAGTTAACTGTCTCACAATGCGCACTCGTTTATCAGGGTGATATTAATTGCATCGCAGCACATTCTATCCATTTTTTAAAGGTTGAACCGGAACAGAAATAGGACAGGTAATAGTAACATGAACTGTAACAATATTATACTTTCAGGAACCGGAATATCGTTCCGGTTTGCTCCGGTACCTTCCGAGCCCTGTAACAGAAGTAATCCAAATTCTCAGTTTTGAAAAAAAAAAAAAAAAAAAAAAAAAAAAAAAAAATCAGAATATCTTCAACATTCTGCCCTCCCCCCCCCCCCCCCCACACACACACACACACTCCCATGGACTGCGTTGGACTTTTAGGAGAGTGACCGTGCCAGCTCCACGCTTTATCATTAGCTTTTGCCACCCTTTGTGTGCGTGTGTAAAATTTACCTCTACATGTTTTCTCCCCTTCACCTACCAGCATATCTACCAACGGTACTTATAAGTACGATTAAAATTACCTATTATAAGATTATTTTAAAACGTCAATTAGTTGTAATACTGTTTAGAATGAGTTACAGATACATTACTTTATCATCTTGTTCCAAAAACATTATTGGTTACACAAAACAAAAATATTTTTTAAAGTTTGATTTCTTTTGCCTTTGTATCTTTTCAGATTTCTTGCAGCTAAGGGAGTGGGATGGGGATTTTTCAATTCATAAATATTTCTATATTTAATCTGTAAGAGCATCCTATTTGCACATTTTATAATTCTACAAAATAAGAAAAAGATTTAAAATAAAAGATTTGAGAGGGATTATAAATATTGCATAAAACCCATGTAAATTCAAATTTAATTAATCCTTCAAAAATGTATTAACTGATTATGTAAATGTTTTAATTTAGTTTAAACAATTTACGTAAAATGCTTTGGAATGTAAAATTTTCACGAGTTCATAATTCGATAGATAAAGGTTTAACATTCTGCAATGGAGTACACATTTCTTCGATTTTCTAATTTTAACTTCAATCTATAATTCTCACGGCGGAAAACGTTTTTTTAAACAATTAAGTGCATCATAAATACCAATACTATTCAGCAGTACTATGCAAATAGTATTCATTTGAAAATTATATTCGAAACGAGCAAAATGTATCGTGCTTATAAAAGTTTTAAAAAACTGCAATAAAAATAAACCAGAGTAAATTAGAGTTACTTTTAAGAGGAAAAAAATTGCGAATGCTTTAAACTAAACAAAAATCAGTCTACGCTTGATTCAATCTAATCTGAATGTTACTATAATCCGGGAGGACGCGCGCAGAGTCTAAAAAACCCGGAGTGCGTATGGTTTTTACATTTGAAACCACTAATTTTTTTTAAAGAAATCTTCAACTTATTTTATCGCATAATTTGTAAGAATTGTCTCCGTCTAAATAAAGTGAATGTTATAATTTGATTTTATTGGTGGCAAAGTTAAAACCATTCATACCCTAGGTAAGCGCGCGTTCTCCCGGGTTAATGGGGTTTATGGATGTAGTGAAAAGCCGATGGAATTCTTGCGATTCATTACACATCTCAGGTCATTGTATGAACTCTTTTGTAAGTGGAGTGGTTGTTACTGAAACGGGTTCATGAAACAAACAATGATCGGTCGAAGAACCTATCATTATGGAACCTTTTTTATATCGAATAGTTATCAATGATTAATGAGTATTACCAAAAATTCTTTAACCGTATATCCCTTGTCGGATTAACTAATAGTCAAAGTATGCATCTGTTTTTAGAGTCTCGCAACTTTTGGTTAGGGATTCAACGGCTGGAATTTTTTCTCCTAAGTAGCGTTGTATTCGGATTAAATATTTAACAAACAACACTTTAGAGTGTCTTCTTGTAGGAAGGGTGCATCCTTTAAATCGAATTTTTAGCGTAATGGTTACAGCATTTAACAAGTTTGAAAAAAAAATTCTATATTTTATACCCATTTTCGAATACATCTTTTTAAAAAAATTTGCTATTCAGTTCATGAAGTATTTTTTTAAATTAAGATGCCGTCATATGAATTATTAAATTAATGTTTTTCCAAATTAAAATTTAGTTTTTAAATTAGAGCTTTCGAAATTTTTTGTTCCCTGAAGACCTTTCCTTATATTTAAAACAAGTGTTATAGAACTGCAGTTGTTTGTGCTGAATCTTAACTTTTAGAATTGGAATTTTTGGTCCCACGCAAAAGCGACATGTTTGTTTTGACGCTAGTAGAATTCGAAGTATTTTTTTTTTAATGCAACCTACCTAATACTATGGTCGTGGTGAATGAGTTGTTCAAAAAAGCTTTCGTACCGATCATAAGTTCATACTTATAGACTACTTTTTACTTATAGACAGAAATTTATGAAAAATTTAAAGTATCAGCAAAACTTTTCAATCATTTCTGTATAGAAACTTCGCAAAGAGGTCGACGGGTGCTAAGTCGTGATAATAAAAGCGCGTCTTAGATGACAAAATCTGGCGTCGACAAGATAGATTTAGAAAAATTAATACAGGGTGTGATTCAAGAGATCTGTTTATTATTTAGTTTAAAGAACTCATGAATGACACGACGAAATAGTCTAAACTATTATGTTTCATTTAAGATTTCCGTTTAAAAGCAAAGCTGTGCTATCGGGAAGTGTTAAAGTGACCTCGCAATATTTCAGCAATGATTAGGTTTTCATGTAAAGTGCATGACTTGAGATTATTTTATCAATATTCACGTTTGCAATTTGTTTTCTTAATAACTTATTCGACACCTAAAAGAAATTCATGAGAGACGGATGAAAGAATGAGAAAAACTACTGTAGAAAATTGAATTTCTAGATTGAACACTTCCTAATCTCTACAGGGTTCTTACGGATCAAAGAAAACCTGAAAACAGGAAAAAGTCGGGGAATTTATTCAAAAAATCAGGGGAATTAAATATTTGATGGGGACAGGAAAATTTTTGATGCACTTACTTTCTATCAGAATCTCTGTAATCATTAATGAAATATTCTTGAATTCATTATTTATCCAATCTAAAATTTGCATATGAAGTTTATGCAAGCAATAGCATAATATGAAAAATAATTAACAAATAAAAATTCATACAGAGCAATTTTTTAAAGCATTTATCAAGGTTTGATTTGTCTATTGTGAAGGATTTTATATCAATATATAAACCGAATTTTGATAAAGGTCAGAGAAATTTTTCTAAAAAAGACCAGAGGAAACCTGGAAAAGTCCGGGAATATTACCAGAATTGTGTAGATACCCTGTTCTGTTCAGTAAATATACGCAGTTAGCCAGTTTTTTTTTTTTTTTTTAAAGATGGGATATCGAAATGTTGTAAATTGTTACAGCCGTACTACGCGCGAGGTTAAGGTGGGGGGGGGGGGGGTAGGAACGTGCTTATGCACCATACACAATCCAAAATCTACTAACGTTTAAAAGATTTTAGAAATTCCAGCCGCTCAGGTATGGTAAAGTTTAAAAAAAAAATCTATGAAAGGGTCTGTAGACAATTTCTGTATCTTAGCGAACGTCAATCGAATCAAACCAATCTTATTGTTCTGTCCATTGTTATCGCTCATTGTTTTGTAAACTAATTCAGCCCAGCATCGCTCCTATTTATCAACAACTTATAGACCCTTGAAATATGTACAAAACATAACTGAAATAAAGCATAATATACACTAAAAAACACTAGAAAGTAAGCACACTAGAAAGAAAGCACACTGGGCGCATAACAAACTTCAGGCCCTAACTTCAAACAGATTCAGGCACTTAAGAGTAGGCTCGAAATCATCCTTGTTGTCCACATCGGGGAGTGAACTGCGAATCTCTCGATCCTTCAAATGCAAAAACACAGGCCTCGGAAATGCATGGACAGGCTGCTTGTACCATCTTTTTAACAATCACAAATGTGCAATGCAGGCCTTTTTGAAGTAGCGTAACATCGTCGAGTTCGCGTATGCGTGTGGAGTATCATCAGTGGGGTAATGTATGCAGGATCACAAGTTGAATAGGTTAAAACATCAGTTGGTTTTGCATGCGAGGTTCAGATTTATTGAGTTTTGATTATGAGATTAGTTTTCAGCAGGCTGAGTATGGGTTAAAAAGAGCGTGCAGGCATAATTTTACAAGTTAAAAATAAGAACCGATTTTTAGTTAAACTTAAAATGTGGTTTCTTTTGAAAAATCACATAATTTATACAATTAACTGTGCAGATTTAAAAATGTATTTTTTTTCTTTTTTTTAAGACAAAAAGAGCCTACTAAATTACTCGCTCAAGTAGTCTTCAGTAGTATCACATATAAATCCATACTCCACATTAACGTGATTATCCTTTGTGCATAGAATTCGCCTGAATAGCAGCATTTATTGTCATAAAGATTGCTACCTCAAGTTACCTCGGGCAAGTGAAAAAAGTGAATAGTCCGTAATAGTTTTTGAAACAAGGGACAACAGAACGTGATACTCGACATTCGGTACACCGATATCTTTTTTCCCTTACTGGGTTACCTCTAAAATCTCTTTCACAGGAACATAGGCAAACTCGTTGGCGTAGATTTTTTCTCATTTTCAAAAATAACATGGAATATACTTGAGGTTAGTCTGAGCGGTGAAAAACTGATTCCGCATCTTCCTGGCATAGCAGAAGATGATTTTCTGCAATCAGTAATATAAGTACTAGATTGTTCAGGTTCAGGTAATCTTGAACTTATGATTTACACTACAAAATGTAGAAATTCCACAAAGCCAAATCCAATAAATGGGCGAAAGTCTTTTTATAATATTTTCTTCCTCTTATTCTTCATGTACAACAAACAGCTGAATTCTCGTCGATTTTAGATACAACACCCATTTTTCATTCAGGTCAGTTAGATTGTTCCCGTTCAGGACATTAGTTTATCCCCGTTTGTTCTTGCATTTCAATTGAATAAACTCCTTATTTTTTCATTTCATTACAGTTACTTTCTCTTCTGTCACCTAATAATTGCTGCTTTCTTTCTTTAACTTCATTATCTTTAGATTCATATGTATTTTTTTTTACTTTCATATATCTGCACAAAAGGAAAGTACTGGACTCGTAAAATAAATTTGATTTCTGGTTTTCGATGGATTTATACGCTTCGGAAAGTCCTGAACACAATTGGATGCTTTTAGAAAAAGTCTATGTCACTTTGTGAATCTGTATGTCACAAAACTTTTGTTGGTGCTCTGTCTCAAGAACTAATGCATGGAATTTTACATCACTTTAGATTCAGTCAGATTTTGATATACGCATTGGGACCAGATTTATTTTTTGGTGTATGTTGCTCATTAGGTGGAGCTGCTATGCTGCATTGTGCACAATTTCCATAGTAGTTCCATGAAGAACTAATGCATGGGTTTTCATAAAACTTTAGATTCAGTTCTTGATATAATTTGGTGCCGATTACTTTTTGGTGCAAATCGCTCAAAAGGTGGCAATGCTATGCTGCATTATTGATGTTTATCACAATAGCTACATCTCAACAACTGAAGCACAAATTTTCTTTGAACTTCAGATTCAGTCAATTTTAGACATAATAAATTAGGGCTGTTTAGTATTTTTTGTAAATAGCCCTCTAGGTGGCGTTGCTAGGCTATATTTTTCACGATTTCATAATAGTACTATCTCAAGAATTACTATAAATATTGTCATCAAACTTCAGATTCAGTTAGTACCTGATAAAAATGGATCCTGATTAGTTTTTGATGTACCTCACCCAGCACGTGGTGCTGTTTTGCAGAATTTAAGATTTTCGCTATTTCAGAAACTAATACACGGCTTTTCATCAAATTCCAGATTAGTTAGAAGTTGGCATAAGTTGTTTGTGTCAATCACCTAACCGGCGGCGCTACTATTCTAAATTCCTAAGTATTAACACGTAGGAGAGTTTTGGGATTGCCACATCCAATTAGTTTTTAATTCAATCTTAGTATTTCACATACTTCAGTCTTTCTTTTGATCGACGTATCAGATAAATCTGGAGAATTATAAAAGTTGTGAGTTTTAAGACGATACCTTTTGTCCAGCAGTTTTGTACGAGTCATGATAACTCGGGTTGATACAGGAAGATCATCAAATGAATTATCGAAATTAGTTCCCTTTCCGCTGTATCCATGACATTCCAGACGTGTCCACATAATTATTTACACAGCAAATAACTCTTTATTCCTAATTCCGCTGTTTACAATGGACTGTATTGCACATATCCAAGTTTTCTGTTAGAAAAAAAGTAAACTTTCTTCTATTGTTAAATTGCTTTTAAATATAATCAAATTTTGAAACTTCTCAACTAAATGTTGTAGAATTGGCTATAATCTTACTTTTGGACAAGGACGTGTACTTGCATGATACGCGTCGAAGTGCAAGTCTTTTTGTTTATTTTTTTATCTGATATATTTTTTTATCTGATATTCCATTCAGAATCAGATATTAAAATTTTTATCCAAAAATCTTGTAAATACAGTTTTTTTTTTTTTTATTACACATTGAAAAATATTTACTTGCTCAAAAACTTACAATACTTGCACTGATATTTTGATTTTAGCAAAGTTTGTCTCTTAACTACATTTACGTATTCTCTTCACTTTACAACGAATGTAGCCACTGCATAACACACTGTTTATTAGTTTTTCTTTTATTCTGTTATCACCTGCCATTCGATCTCCATCGTTTAATCTTTTGAAACTTTATTCTGGTTTTTGTCAGATAGAGGGTGCCCACGACATACTTTTCTTGTTTACGATTGGTTAAAGCAATATTTGATAGAAAACAAAGAACTTTTAATTCAAAACTTTGTTCAGTTCATTAGAAGCATTATAACAATGCTTACCTGACGAAAGTCAGAGGATAATCAAAACTATGAATATTTTATTTTAATGTTTGCTTAATTTTTACACTTTACAGCATTTTATAAACCATTTAGGAAATTGGAGATTTTTACTTTCAAATTTATATTGAACTCTTGTTTCATTTCTGCGAAGTAGAACACCGTGGTTCTCAATGTAACCTACTAGCACTATCTGCCACACATCAATCAGTTTTGGTTGTAATCACGTTAGTCCCTACAACAGCCAAATACTTATAAGAAAAATCCAAAACATTACTGACTTATCAAATTATCTTGTTTTGCAGTTCAATTAAAACTAGGAGGTGCAGGTGACAATTTCGTTTTTTGAATTTCAAATCCATGATGAGCTGCCGCCAAATCTTCCGAATGACTTAAACTATCTTTTTTCATAAGACTATTGACAGAAGAATAATTTTCACTCTACTTTTTTTATTTAGTTCTCATTTTTCAGCATCTCAAAAATTATCTTCCCGCAGCCGCCATCTTTTTACTCATTTTCAAACTAATTATCCTTCTTTATATGGCAATCCAGAAACCGCCATACTTACATTCGAGAAAAACATATGTCCAATCCTACCCTCTATCGGCACAGTTTTACAAGAAAACTAGACAAACTGCCAGTGAAAGTAGAGTATTTTCAAACTTCAGGCCAAAAGAGACATAAAACGAATCGTACTAACAAGAATCGGGTATATCCGAGTCTTCTGGGGATAATAATAAAGTACATTTTTATACGAACCATAGATAAGGAGAATGTTCATTGGTTTTAAGTTCTCACTTGTTTTTAAATTTAAGGCTGTTTGGCTGCATTCAGAGTAATGTGATTTCGATCGTGTGAATCGTGGCCGCAGATCCGATTCATGTCTAAACAAATTGTTTCGTAAACATTGTGTATGAATGACATTTTGGTCTCAAAATTCCTCCTTTGTCATTCTATATAAATAAGAGTTTTTTTCATTAATGTGCAGCGAAATAACTTTCAAACTGTTATGAAAAATAAAAAAGCCATCGAAAAACGGAGCCACTGCTACTCCGTTCTTGAATCAAAAAGGGCAACTTTGTGACACATGCTTTATTTTTGTTCGGAAATGCATGAAAATAGCAGGTGTTATTCAGAAACTGTCTAATTGCAATTTTCTGTTTTTTTAAAACACAATAGATTTTTCATAACAAGCCTTAAAGTTGACACTTTTGAGCACATTTTTCGACGAAGGCAGAAAAAACCGGTCGAAAAGCAGGAGAAAAACGGTTGATCATGTGATCAAATAGCTTAGAACTGGATAGGTAATTTAATTATCATAAAATGGAAAAATAAGTTCGATTCGAAATCGCTTCCAGAGTCAGGTATTGCAATTTCCTATCTTTCTGTTAAAAAATGAATTTGTAAATGTGTCAAAACGTTTTGAGCTTGCTGAGCGGAGCAGTTAAGAACACCTTTAACACTCATCTCGGGTTTCTGAAGAGGGGAATTGGAAGCTGACATCAGGACTCTATAGACGACGAAGCCATTATTCAACCCGTCCATCTGCCACCTAAAACAGGAAAGATGTACATGTACTCTATAAATTTCCTAAGTCCTCATCGCATACAAAGAGAAACATTACAAGCAAAAACAATTTAAAAATGCGGCATTGTGACGAAATCGGGGAAAAACAACTTCAATAGAGCTCATCAGTGTGACGTCACAGACAACTCAACCCCACATTTCCATGGTAGCTGGGTCAATACAAACCGAGAGAGTTTAGAGTGTGGTAGAGATGCACTATATACCATCAAAAAGACTTTTAATATGAAATCAGATATCGTTCAAAGGCTGAATTCATGAAAGGGTGAAGTTTTAAAAGCGATCCCGCAAGTGTTTGGGACGAATTGTAACTTGTTTAAATCAGTTTCAGGGTTGAATTTTTAGCTTCACGATAAAACACATTTTATCTCTATCTTTTCTGAACTCTGATTTGTTTTGACCCAATTTCTGGAGTTGTGACGTCACCACTGATGAACTCTATTAAGGTTTGGAAATTCTGTTAGATGCTTTCAAATTAATACTCCATAAATAACGCGAATATGAGTGAACCTATTAAATTTTGAATGAAGGCTGGCCTCAAAAACAAAGACACATTCCATTACACTGTTTACTTATTCATAAATACATGGAATGAGAAAATGCTTTTATTAAAAAGAATTTGAATCAAATTACGTGTTCCAATTTTTAGTAAAAACACAAAGGGTCTTTCTGACAAAGTTTCATCGTTTGAAACTAATTTCTCTAAGAGGCACGCAGAGAAACTTAAATAAAAAGAATATTGCGCAATTAAACTGATGGCATTGAGCTCACAGGCTACGCATTCTAACTGTATATTACAGCCTTATATTTTCAAGTTTTAATTCCGTTGGAAAAACAAATTAAGGGGGGGGGGGGGGATCAGCTCCATCCATTTTCCATTTTTATACTTAATCTCAGAACCCCTTAAACTAATCAGGGATATGATTTATCATATAAAAAAACCCGCATGAATAATACTAATCACGGAGGCGCCTCATCTAAATTTTGAACAAAAACTGATAATTCTACATGAAAAAACCATTTATATCAACTAAGGGAAGGGGCATGAGCCTCCGTTCCTCCTGTTTTTTTTCTTATCCAATGAACACCTAATACTAATAATGAAAGTGCCTCATCAGAATGATCTTGCACCTAAATTTTGAACGGAAACTGATAATTCTGCATAAAAAACCATTTATATAAGCTAAGGGGAGGGGAATTAGCCCCCGTTCCCCCTCTTATATCGAATGAACTCCAAAAACTAATTAGGGAAGCGCCTTATCAGATTATACATACAAAATTTCAAGTGAATTGGATATTAGGTAGATTTCGTAAGAAATACTACCTATTGCAATCGCACCAGTTTATATCTATCTATCTATATATCTCACTTTTTTTATGGACACGATAACTTCTATAATTTTTCACCAATCTCCACCAAACTTGTACATAAAATCAAAGGGGATAAAATCTTGGCTAAGTTCGTTAATGGACAAAATCGGACCAAGGGGGTCGGAATAGGGGGCGTTTTTGTGAAAACCGAAAAAACGCCATAACTTCTTAATTAAAGTAGATATCGAATCGGTTTAAAGTTTATATTACTTCTTAAAAATGGGCCAGAAATATATGCATGACAGATTTTTGATAAATTTTGAAGTGGGCGGCTCAAGGGGCGAAAAAAACAGGAATTTTGAGAGAAAAAATTCATAACTTCGTCAATTTTCAAGATATTAAATCCAACTAAATATTTTGTAAATGTTCTTAAAATTATCTAAAACTTTTGTATTTACAAGTTTTTGATAGGACCAACTTTTACCGACGAAAAAAATTAAAAACGAAAAGAAAAAGGGCGCTGAAAAAAGAGAAAAATCCATAACTCCGTCAATTTTTAAGATATCAAATCTGATTAAATTTATTTTACATCTTCTTACAAATATATACAACTTTATATTGACAAGTTTTTCACAGGATCAATTCGTATAGCAAAAAGAAATTAAACAAAAATAGGAGTTGGAGAAAAAACCTTAAATCCAAACTGCTTATATTCTGACTCATTTTTAAATTCATTTTTGATTCTAAAACGCATCCAAATGGTAGAACCTCTT
The DNA here is from genome assembly GCA_964019185.1 of Maratus speculifer. NCBI lineage: Eukaryota > Metazoa > Arthropoda > Arachnida > Araneae > Salticidae > Maratus > Maratus speculifer. The sequence goes on from OZ025296.1 coordinate 348,048,018, forward strand.
ATTTAGAAACTGTATAAAGTGACGCATTGTTCAATTTTCTGATAAAAACAGAATATATTTCAAAAAAGGCTACCAAAAAGGGTATTTTGAACAGAATTTCCGAAAGTCATCGGGACTGAAAATTGAAGGAAGTATTCAAATAAGAAATTGCGGTTTTTTTTCTGACTCGTTTTTAAATCCATTTTTGTTCTCAAAACGCATCCAATTTACAGATCCTCTTATTTAGGAACTATATAATGTGATGCATTGCTCAGTTTTTATATATATATATATATATATATATATATATAAAGACGGAATATATTTCAAAAAAGGCTACCAAAAAGGGTATTTTGAACAGAATTTTCCGAAATCATCGTGACTGAAAATTTAAGGAAGTGTTCAAATAAGAAATTGCGTTTTTTTCTGACTCGTTTTTAAATCCATTTTTGCTCTCAAATGCATCCAATTTACAGATCCTCTTATTTAGGAACTATATAATGTGATGCATTGATCGGTTTTTTGATAAAGACAATATATTTTGAAAAAGGCTACCAAAAAGGGTGTTTTGAACAGAATTTCCCGAAGTCTTTGTGATTTGAAAATTTAAGGAAGTTTTCACATAGAAAATTGCGTTTTTTATGACTCGTTTTAAAATCCATTTTCGCTCTCAAAACGCATCCAATTTACAGATCCTCTTATTTAGGAATAATATACTGTGACGCATTGGCCAGTTTTTTGATAAAGATAGAATATATTTTTTAAAATTCCGTCAAAGTGAGTATTTTGCACAAAATTTTCCGAAGCAATCATGATCAAAGAATTAAGGATGTATTCAAACAACAAATCGGTTATTTTATGACTCATTTTTAAATTCAATTTTTTTCTCAAATGCATTCAACTGACAGTTTTTTGTTACTTAGGAGCTGTATAATGAACTGTTTTGGTCGATTTTTTTAATAAATTCAGAATCTATTTCAAAATATGTTGTCAAAACGGGCATTTGAGCTGAATTTTTCTTAAGATGATTCTGATAAAACCAGTTTTTGCAGAAAAATGAAATTATTTTTCATAAACGGCCAAATGAAGTTATTAAACTGGGTTTATCTCTAATCATATATATATATATATATATTGTTGAAATGAGCATTCTTCGAAATCTACCTCCGCCCAGCCGAGAGGGATTTTTTTATCATGAGTTATCGCGTTACGCACATACATACAGAACGGACGGACACACAAGCTCTTAGGCTTTGATAGCCTGTGAGCTAAAAACCTGTCTTCATGTGACCAAAAATCGCTTCTAATTCAATAAGTCATGGGAAGATAAATAGATAAGACACTGTTTCTGTACTACACTTCATATGAAATGACTTATTTCAAATAAAAAACTTTAATTGGGAAGAATCTAGCGGTATAACTTAAGTTTCCAAACGAATCTAAATAAACTAACATAAAAAGTTAAAGTTAAAATTACAAGTTAAATTGAAAATCGAAAAGAGCAGCGGCAAGAGTTAGAGTTAAAACAAAAGGGTTTAATGGAACAAAAAAAAAAAATTCATTTTTAAAAGCAAATAGATTGATACCTACATTCTATATTTTTAAATAGTCCTTACCGGCAGTACCGGGAGGAAGAGGTAGCTTTCATATAGCTTATTTATTTATTTTAAATTAAGTTATATTATTCAAACATACGAAACTCAAATTAGTTGAACCCCAATTATGTAAGATTGAATACTAGTTTTTGTCAATACTCAATATTAATGGGAATTTTTAAAAATTAGTCATCTTATATTCAAGCTGGTTTTATTTTAAGCGATTTATAAGGTTGCCAAATTTCACGATATCATTAAGTATATGGCATTTTAAAAAAACATGATGGATAAAACAAACCAACGAGCTTGGTCGAAATCTTACTTCATGTACACATGCACACTCACATCGAAATCGGTTAATGTATACGAATGCTATCACGGCCAAATTGATTAAAAAAAAAAAAAAAAAAATGTCACCCAAATTAGAAATTCAAACTGCTATATCTCAGGCGTTTTTTAAGGTAAAGAAAAGCAAAAAATACTCCAAAATTCATTATTAAGATCAAACACTTTAAAAAGAACCTTTTTTTAACTTCTAATTTTTTATTTGTACATTATTATACATTTAAAAGATTTTTGACAAACTTAAATGGCCGTCATTTTGAAACAACATGGCGGATGAAGTTGACCAGTGGACTCAGTCAAGACATTGATATGTACTATGTACACACGGAGTTATATCCAAACCAGCTTATAAATATGCGTATTATCGCGTGACAGATTTCAGACCGTTTCGAAATGTCAACCACACTGGAAATTGAAAGAGCTATAACTCAGCCATTTTTCAAGATATAGATGAAACAAAAAATGCTCTGGAATCTTTGTATCGAAGTCAAACACAGAAAAAAAATATTTTTCAATATTTTACTTTTTTACACCTAATTTTAAAATTTTAAAATTAATTTTCTACCAGTTTGAAACAAGATGGCGGATGGAAATGGCTAACGAACTCGGTCTAGACATCGGTATGTATTATGTACGCACCAAGTTACATCCAAATCGGTTTATAAATACGCGTGTTATCACGTAATGAAAATCAAATCATTTCAAAATGTGAGCAACACTAGAAATTAAAAGTGCTATAGCTCCGCCATTTTTAAGATACAGACGAAACAAAAAAGGTTCTGGAATCTTTCTATTAAAGACAAATATATAAAAGTAAAATCTTTTCAATTTCTCACTTTTTTGTTCCTAATTTTAAATTTTAAATAAAAAAAAAAATTTAAATGGCCACAATTTTGAAACAAGATTGCGGATGAAACTTGCTATCAAACTCTGTGTAGGCCTCATTATGTACTATTTACACACCAAGTTACATCAGAATAGATTCATAAATACGCGTGTTATCACGTGACAAAAATCAGATCATTTCAAAATGCCAGCCATACTAGAAATTCAAAGTGCTATAGCTCAGTCATTTTTTAAGATATAGACGAAAGAAAAAGTTTTCTGGAATCATTGTTTTAAGTTCTAAAACATAAAAAGAAAAGTATTTTTTACATTTAATTTTAAATTTTAAATTTTTTTTAATTTAAAACCGTCATTTTGGAACAAGATGGCGGATAATGCTGGCCAACGAATTCGGTCGAGACATTTGTATGTCCTATGTACATACGAAGTTTCATTCAAATCGGTTCATAAATACGATATTTAGAGCATGACAAAAATCATATATATACATATATGTGTGTGTGTGTCAACATTTGAACGGAGAGTGATTTTGGAGTTATGATAGGTAAAAATATACCAAAATTTTCCGGAAGTGCTTTCCTCCGGACGGCTGCAATAGGTAGCTTTTTACTTTTTAATGAAAGCTACCTAAAGCTTCACTAGGAAAATGAAAAGCTAATTAACTACCTTATATTAGTTGAGTGTATTTCATACGATGCTAACTTAGAAAAAGATGTAAAATTTATATAAAGAATAAATAAATGCACTAAATTTGCTTTCTGGTGCAAACTTGTAATATAAATCTAAAATATCCCAAAATACCTAAAATTTTTTCAACCATTCGATGGCCGTCATCAGTAGGAATTCAAAAGCCGTTATTTTTGTTTGCGGTTATTCGAGATTTATCTAGAAAAATATTGTAATTTAACTTGTAGCTAATGTTACCGGTCTTACAGACAACTGCTTTTTTGAACTTTTATAGTTTACCGAAAATTTGTTTCACTACCGAAATTTAGTACAATCACCAGAGATTTTTAAAAAGGTGAATATAACATTCATGATTATAACATTCTTGAACAAAAAAGTCTAGCTCAAAAACACTATCCTATGAGTTCATTATGCCTTTTATTCATGTTTCGATTTTGCGGTCTCACAGACCGCTTCACACTAGTTACGTTACAATTTTTTTTCTCATCAGTTAAAGGTTAATTTTTAAATTTGTACGTGTGATGAGGTGCCAGCTATAGGCATTCAAATTTCCAAACACGAACTCTTATCTATTACGAAGCAGAGCTCTCCACATCCCACTGACATACAAGGTCCGGCTATTAATTTCCAGGACTCATGGAATAACTCAGAAGAAAAAAAGGTTCATAGCCATTTAATATGATTTGAAATAATCTCCATTAGACGTAATGCACGTCTGTGCTCGGATATATAAATTTCGGGAAAAAGTTTTTAAGTCTTCTTTTGGAATGCTCTTTAATAATGACGTTACAGTTTTGTTGATGGCATCAACATCCTGAAATCTTATTCCCTTCAACGAATGTGTCAGCTTAGGAAACAATCTGCGGGTGCTAGGTCTGGAGAGTATGGTGGATGCTGCATCTCAACTACACCATGCTGGGCTAAGAATCGCCTCACAGGCAATTTAATGTTAATTCTTTGCTCCACTTTCACTTCGACAATACGAATTTAAGAGCTACGTTTTAATGCGCCTTTCCACAAGGACCACTTACTTTAGAATGGCGCCGAGTGCACTGCACATGCGCAAGGAATCACTCTTCAATATGCAATCATTAGCGCCATCTTCCGGCTTTTCGTTTTTGTACAGTTATGTCAGTCCTGGAAATAGCCGGACCTTGTAGTATAACTGTATCGTTGCAAGCTATTTTATCAGCAATTATTTCAACCGCTTCTCATGCAATGGCTTCCTAATAATTATTTGCACGAAATACGATTATCATCGATTTATTAAAATTCATTTTAATAGGTTGAACTTGGGCCAATCTTGATTACATTATTATATTTTATTTAGAAAAATATAAAGCTTTACACAACGTAATTGCAGAAAGCTTCGCATCGACCTAAACCAATGTTAAACTTTGCCCTAATATGGATGAGTGTTTTACCCCATTCTGCAGTATTTTTGGTTAACTGGCTCTCTTCTAATTTAAACCAATGTAATTTAGGTAAACTATATGGCATTTAGAAGCTAAAGATCTTCTGTTCTCCAACGAATTTCTTTTAAAAATTGTAAGAGTTTGAGGTATTGTCAGCTAAAATAAAATTATATTTTTTAAATTTCACTAAAATTCATTATAATATATATTCATTTAAAATCTAAAGTTGAAATTTTAGACTTCATTTTCTTGACATGATGTACAACTTTTTCCACAAAATTTGAACACGCAACTTTTATGACTCAAACCAAACTAATAGCTAGCTGTCATGATTGATCTTTACTCCCTCACCTACCCCACATAAAATAAATATTTTTTTAATTCGAAACTCGGGTAAAAAAAAACTATTTTTTATGTATAGTAGCGTAAAAAGCAATACTGAAATATATCAGCATCTATTTGAAAATTCAACAACACGTTAAAAATGACGACATGAAACAGTTTATATTTTTTTCTTCCCTAGGGGGGAGAGGAGACTCTGTCCTCCGGAACCACTTTAAAATAATTATTAAACACGTGAACTAAAAAGAAAATATTTTTCTTCAACGAGGATAGATGAGGAGATTATAATATTTCTGCTACGCGTTTACGTTTATCTATTTTCATATTTTATATGGAATAATTTCTATATAAGCCGAGAAACTAAAAAAGTTGCAATAAATTCAATTGTGGCTACAGTATTATTAAATACTGTTTTTTAGAACAGACACAATTATACAATCAGTTATTATACACCGTGTTCTCGCTGGCATTTGACCAACGTTGGTAGTTCGCCAAATGAAAAAAGTATTAGCAAAATAGATTCGCCGTGTCAGTGGCGGATCCAAGGGGGGGGGGTCATGAGGGTCATGATCCCCCCTGGAGCTCTTGAAAGAGGGATGTACAGTGTAAGTAAAAAGTGCTAAAAGAGGAACGCAAAATTTTTTGGGTGTGATCGACGAAATTTGAAAATTTTCCACGAATGGTCTGCGAAATTTGCGATTTTTCTTCACTTGATTAGCAAAATTCACGATTTCTTCGCACTCGATCGGTGAAATACGCGATTTTTGCGAAGCCGATCCACGAAATTCACAATTTTTCCATGCCTAATCGACGAAATTCACAATTTTTTGGGTGTGATCGACGAAATTTGAAAATTTTCCACGAATGATCTGCGAAATTTGCGATTTTTCTTCACTTGATTGACAAATTTCACGATTTTTCCGTGCCCAATCCACGAAACTAGCATATTTTTCCGTTCTTGTTCGATGAAATTTCTTCAACCGCTCAAAGATTTAATTTTTCCGCGCATCATCGACAAAATTAGCGATTTTTTCGTCCCGAATCGACAAAGTTCGCGAGTTTTTTGTATTCGATCACCCGAATCCGTGCTTTTTACGAAGCCGATCGACCATATTCGCGATAATTTCTTTCCCGATCGATGGAATTGTCAATTTTTGTTCGCCATATCAATGTAATTCTCGATTTTTTTCATTCCCGATCGACTGTATTTGCGCTTTTTACGAAACTGATCGACCATATTTGTGACTTTTTCGTACCCGATCGACAGAATTCGCATTTTTTCCGTGCCCTACCAAAAGCGATTTTGTTGTTCCTGATCGAATAAATTCGGGCTTTTTACGAAAGCCATCGACCATATTCGGGATTTTTCCGTGCCCAATCGACGAGATTCGCGCCTTTATCCGTTCTTGGTCCCTGAAATACCGCACTGAACAATAAAATTCGCGATTCTTAACTGACTGATGAAATCTGCATTTTTTCCCCGCAGTAAATTGATGAAATCTGTAATTTTTTTTCTCGCGATAAACTGATAAAACTCGCTATTGTTCTGCAGCCGCTCAAAAAAAATTTTCGATTTTTCCGCGCATCATCGACAAAATCTTCGATTTTTCCTTGCCCTATCAACGAAATTAGCGATTTTTTGTGCCAATTCGACAAAATTCGCGAGTTTTTCGCGACCCAATCGCCCGTATCGTTCTTTTTACGAAAACAATCGACTACATTCGCGATAATTTCTTTCCCGATTCACGAAATCGGCAACTTTTGCGTTCCATATCAACTCGAAATTCGCGATTTTTTATTCCCAATCAACAAAATTTGCGATTTTTCCGTTCCCGATCGAATAAATTCGCGCTTTTTACGAAGCCGATCGACAAAATTGGGATTTTTTCGTGCCTTAAAGAAATTTGCGATTTTTTCGTTCCAGATCGACAAAATTCGCGATTTTTCTGAGACATACAGACAAAATTCGTGATTTTTCCGAGACATACAGACAAAATTCGTGATTTTTCCGTGCATAATTGACAAAATTCGCGATTTTTTCATGCCCGATCGGCGAAATTTGTTTTTTTTTTATCGTAATTCCGTTTTCACAAGATTTACTGTATTTTAAAAATTGCTTCATTAAATCATCTGTCAAAAGTTGTGATCCCCACCCCCCTGGAGGTTGGGCTGGATCCGCCCTTGCGCCGTGTACAAAAAAATTTATGTACTCCCTTTTTTTTAAATATGTTCTAAAATAACCTATGTTTTTATAAGTGCGACAACGATTGTTAGATATCTAATTTCAACTATCCGCTAAGGCTACACACTCAGAAATGAATACTCAGATTTCACGAAATTCTCGTTTTTGACGAAACCGTTTCCTGGGAAATGCTCCGAACAAATATTCCGTCAAATTGATGAAATCACTTCCCTCACTCGTTTGACGATACCAAATCGTCAAAAAGGAACTAGTGCTGCCATCTATCGAATTTTTTAGAAGCTCCTGTATTCAATGACAGAAGCAAAAAAGACATGTCACACGTGAGGTTCGAACTCATAACGTACAGTGTGGCAGTCCGACGCCCTACGCTCACGCCACAAATTACTTAGACAAGAAGGATTATAAAGGCAGATAGTGGATTATAGTGTGTGTTTAAATTTTATAATTCTAATTTATCGATTCTGTTATAAATCTTGCAAGTTTTAAATATTAAGACGAATTTATTATTTTGATTTTCTAATGGTTAATGAATAATTATAACATGGCTTAGTTAAATAACATCTAGGGGAAATTTCTTTGCTTAGGGAAGGATTAAAATATGGGCTGGTTAGTTTGTTGGTCAAAAATAACAAATTATGAAGTGCTTATTGGGAGAGATTTTACTACTTTAAGCGAGACTTTAAGTAGGTGGATAAGATTTTAACAATTTACTGTTTATAGAGGGGAGAGAGAAAAAATATGTATATATTTTTAATTTGGGTGAAAAAAATAGATATTTGATATAAAATAGACCTTAGAATTTTGAAATTTTATTGATCAAATTTACTTTTTGAACGGTTTTGTAGAAGGAAGTAATTTTTTTTTCGAATGAAATCAAAACGAAATACAACTTACAAATAAATAAATAAAAATAGTAATAAACATCCCCCCCCCCAAAAAAAAACTAATATTGCAAGAGTAATTGCTTACATTTCATTATTTTCTGAAAAACGCTAAAAAGTACTGTTTTAAACAAGAAATATATCCTTGCTAAAATCGCAAGTTTTGGGGAAGTACAATAGCGGGTCCTTCTATGAATAGCTACCGCGACAGTTTCCTTAAAATTCATCAAGTCTGGCCATGATTAAGGAAGCACTTTCGTCAAATATTTGAGAGTTCACGTTTCGTTAAAAGTCACGTTATTCTGATACGAAATGATCGTCAAAAACGACGAAATAAGGCTCAAGGATTTCTAAATCGTCAAAAATGAGTTTTATTTCTGAGAGTGTAGATATATATTAAAAGTATGTATTGGGCATGTGTATGAAAAACGAAAAAGAAAAAATTGAACATTAGCAATCTGGTGAATCTAATCGCTTGTTTACTCGCCAAATGGCGCAATTATTTAGTCGCAATTTGGCGCAATAGTGAACGACAGCGAGAACTCTGATTATACACACAATATCTATACAAAATATCTGAAAAAAAATCATTGCTAAGCATGGAATGCTCCCATCCAGCTTTGTGCATGTCAATTGTACCTACTGGATAGCCTTTAATGATCACTTCGACTATTGTCCGATGTATCTAGTCACTTCGAGAATTGCGAATTGAGAATTCAAATTCCGAAATACATGGCTCATTGGGCTTTGGGCAGGATTCTCGGCCCATTCACGAACTGGCCAAGCCTCGGGACTTTGCTCCCTTGCAGAAAATTTATTTCTGGATCGACTAAACATAATGGCTGACTGAAATAATTTTTAGAATCACTCTGTCCTTCAAGGTGAAAAATAATAAAGTTGTAAAATTACATTAGAAGTTTTTGACAGACTCAATTTTTTAAGCAACTCAGTGGTTCTTTTTTTAGTTATGCAATTATGTTTCGAAAAGACAAGCGTTTGAAACATGGACGTTTAATCAAATGAGTGAAAAGAGGGAAGATCTCAAAATCCAAGAAGAAAAATTAGATATAGATGTATACATATTTATATTTTGATTATTTGAAATATTTAACCCGCAGCACTCGCATCGTCGCATCTACATATGTAGATTGGCATTTGGGATAATGCAATTGGGACAAATTTTATTCCAGCGCGTGTGCTGACAAGTAAAGTCTATCTGTAGAATGCCTATTTCTGCCAACCCCACCACAACAAATTTATCTAATTCTTCAAATAGGTGATCGGTAGGGCATTGCTATAAATTGCAGCTATTTAACCTCTCACTCAGAAAAAATCTTAACCCTTTTAAGTGCGAATTTTTTTCCCAATTTTCAGTTAACATTAATAACATTAATACTCTAGCCATCCAAATCGATTAATTAGTGTTTAACGACTAGTTCATTCGAATTTAATATTTCCAACTGAGCGAAAAACTCAGGCCGGGAATCAAACTCAGATACTTGGCTTACAAGGCCAATGCTTTACCTGTTAAGCTACCTGGGCGATAGCCGGCTGGGATTTTTCGCTCAGATAACCTTATTGGTCATAACATCTGGTCTGTCATTTAGACAGCTCAACAGAATAGACCGCAGGTAATGGAACTCCATAAAGACGATGGGTACGTAGATGTACTATTATTTTCAACACAATCTAAGTGATTGGTAAAGTAAGTCATACGAATTTAATATTTCCAACTGAGCGAAAAATTACTCAGGCCGGGAATCGAACCCAGATACTTGGCTTACAAAGGCCAATGCTTTACCTGTTAAGCTACCTGGGCGATAGCCGGCTGGCCTTGTAAGCCAGTATCTGGGTTCGATTCCTGGCCTGGGCAATTTTTCGCTCAGTTGGAAATATTAAATTCGTATGATTACCTTACCAATCAGTTAGATTGTGTTGAAAATAATAGAATAGTTCATTGTCTGAAAGACAACGAATTTTGTTGTTTTGCGTACTGTTCAATTCATATTCATATGAAAATAGGCTAAGGAACAGTTTTTGAAGACGTTTAGAAAATACTGTATTACAACAAGATTTAACTGATATTACAACTTTCCAATACTTTTTGTTTCTTATTGCACATTCTTTTAGGAAAGTAATTTCTATTTTAAATTTTAAGAGTGAAATATTGTTTAAAAGGAAAGAATCTCAAACGGTTCAAAGAGAATTAAGCAAATAATTATTACTAAATGCCTGAATATAAATGAAGTCGTATAGTAAGTGCATAGACATATATTAACATTAGTACATGTAAAACAGTAGCAAAAGTATTTCTTAATTCACAATTATGCTCCATTTAAAGACCTCTACCATTAATAGTACACCAGACCCGAAAGGGTTAAGAAAAGTAAAGGGTCAATTTATTATAGTTTATTGTAAATGCGCTTAATTTCTCGCATGCTGACTCATTCAGTTAGGCTTGTGGAATTTTTTACATGTGGTTTAAAAACAGATAGGTTCATTACATAGAAAAGACATCCGCTTAGTTTTTCAGAGTCTTTAATAATGGATTTATGTGTAGGAGAGATTGGGGCACAAGTGAACATAGGGCAGATCTGAACATCTCATTTTTTAACTAGTTATCCCCCCCCCCAAAAAAAAAAAAAAAAAAAAAAAAACAACGATGACACTATCTGTAGACACTTGTTTAAAAAAGTTTGAAGTTCTTTGACATTTTCTTTGTCCTGACTAGCCAAAACACTATGTATTTCAAAAGTAAAATCTCAATTCTAATTTGCAAAGTGGATAACTTTACTCATTTGTTTGAATTTTAATGTTTCAACAGGTATTATAAATACTTAAACATTTTTTTATTTTAAAAAAATCTAAAACTGAGAAATGTTAATGATTTGTCTACTCAACTCTAATCACCTTTTAGGACCAGACTATTTGGGGGCAAATAGGAACAGTTGATAAGTGCCCCCATAATCATTCTGCGATTTTATTCCTTTCAGATAACTTCATGCGATAAATGGTGATACTCGTAAATCTGAAATCCCGACAATCAACTTTGAAGCAAATGACTATGCACATTTAATTGATTGGAATAGTGTTGCGATAACAAAGCCCCCAAAACACTATGCAATTTTGATAAAGACAATGAATGGTTGCACAGATTCGATTAACAGCATTCCCATACGCAAGTAGTACAAAGAGGGGTCACCGAAGCGTCATCCAAAGTCTGTGGGTACGACAGAAGAGATGGATATATCAAGAATACATAGAAAACTTATGCCAGTCTTTCACAAAAAAAAAAACCGCAATTTAAAGTACAGTTGAACCCCGCTAATTCGGACCCCGTTAATCCAGATCGGTTTGGTCATTTTTTTTCTTCCAAGTTTGAGAAGTAATTCGGCTAATTTCCATAACATTTATTGGTTTCATCGTCATATTCTGAATAAAAAAACTTTTTTCTGAAATCTTTTCGGAAGAATACCTTAAGCTTTTTTATTTAAACTCTTATTTAAATTACACCCAACGAACTACTTATGCTCGAGCGGATACGTGACCGTACGGCTCACAAAAGGTATAGAAAACTGGCGCAGTAAAGAATTAAACTTTTTATTACGAAGTAAACATTTTTACTGTCTGTAAATAATCAAAAAGTTAAACATAAAGGTAATTTTCTGTAAGTATGTTTTATTTTATTTCATTTTTTACTACTTCTCCGGATAATCCGGATTTTCGATAATCCGGATTGGGTCTGGTCCCAATTAATCCAAATTATCGGGGTTTTATTGTATAAATAAAATTATGTGCTCAGATGGTAGGGTGGTTGGGATATGATATGCAGGCACCTCCATGTGCTATGTCCTGGGTAATTGTGAAAATAACTAGCCAAGAGCTGCACTCAAAGCAATGATTCGTCGTGTGTTGTAAGGCTCGCCACACACCAAGGAGACATGCGTCAAAAATCGTGTAACAGGACCCAGTCAAACCGGTTTTTTTGTTCAATGTTTCACTGGTGTGTGGCGGGCCTAACACCCATATTTTACCGAAAGTTGTCAGTTTTGCTCCACCTATACAGAATAAAGACAACTTATCGTTTCAATATTTTAAATCTTTAAAAATAAAGGTTGAAATGACACTTAAATCTCAACCAGCTACACAGAATTTTTTTTTTTTTTTTTTTTTTTTTTTGTAAAATTGCCAAATTTTATCCAAAATTTCGACATTTGGGCCAAAAGCGCAGACTGAAAAATTTTCTTTTTCAGTGTTAATATTTCACACCGTTGATGTACTATTACAAAAGGCAACTTTTGGCACCTACCCGTTTTTGATTAAAAAAGAGAAGTTGCTCCATTCTACACCTTTCTTAAAACTTAAAAATAAATTTTGTAAATGGCTATTGCTATATGTAATTGAAAGTTTTATATTGCTACTCTCATTGATTTTCTCCATAAAATTTTAAAACAAAATAAAGATTATATAAATTTATTAATTTATTAGAGAAATTTATTAAATTAGCTCTTAGCATCGTCATTAAGATTTTCACTGGGAGGACGCAGAACTTTGAAACATTACTGTCTGTTTCCTGATTAGAAGTAAGTTTAATATGACAATAGAGATTTATAAAACATGCAAGAGAAAATTTTAGTAAAAAATAGTTAAAGCTAAATATTTATTGGTTATTTTTTTATGAACCTAAGCATCAAGGGGTCATTACAGTCACATCTTTCCTATATTTTTATTGCTTCTGCAGATTTGCAATTGTGTCATTCAAAAAAATTACAAATGCTAATTTTTTCTATAGTAAAATTTTTGAAATTTGTTGCTTTTCATAAATAAGATGAAGTGTTTGCTAAAATTTAATTGGCAATATGCAAATATTTTTAAAGGGATAATATATTAATTATAACATTGATAATAAATTCATTTGCATCAACTTGTAAATAAATTGAGCTAGTGAATTTTTAAAATGCTCCTCATTTGTGACTGACAATCCTGAATTTCCCTTTCAGCGATGAAGATACTACAAATTTATAGTATGGCACATACTTTATCAATTTACAATCTTCATTAGACTGTATACTTAGCTAACATTAAACAATTTAAGCCTTATAACTTTGTTTTATTACTGTCCAGTACCTCTCTGTTAGTGGAGAGGTATGGGACACACTTTGAAACTTGCAATTTCTTTAATTATGAAATATTTTTTGCGCGTTATGTGTCCAGTATTGTTCAGCAAGATTAAAAAGTGTGCCATCTTGCATTGAATAAATTTAAATTTTTATTTTAGTGTCAAAGAAAATTGATTTTCTTATTTTTGTAAAATATGTCCATTTCCTCCCATTATAACCAGAATATGTAAAAATGAAATAACTGTAAAAGAATATAATACAATGTTAACAATTTATACGGAATTTACAAATATTTAAAAAATATTTTAAGTGGTATATTTTAAAAGGGAAGAGGGGGAAGTTAAGTGAATTTCATAAAACCTTTTTTGGGCAGACCAATTTAAAATAATATTAATTGATAAGTTACCATGTTTATTGAAAAAAAAATCTTGTAATTAAATAAGTTATCAAGTTGAGGCCAAACATGTTTATATTTTATAACATTTTTTTTGTTTTAATAAATTCCGCAAAATACTCTATTGAGTGCCATACTGAATACACCGCTATACATCATAACCAGTGTGACCGTTTTTTCAAGCTAAAAGCAGGCTAGATCAGTGTGACCGTTTTTTCAAGCTAAAAGCAGGCTAGATTCAGACTGACAACAAGCTAAAAACAAATTCGATGGTCCTGCCATCTATCGATGGTCAGTATATCAATAGACTGACAACTATCCTTCAGCCTGAGTTTTTAGCTTGATTTAGCTTGTTGTAAGTCCTACAACAGTCCAGATTTCTTACAACAATCCAAAAACGGTCACACTGGGCTAGATTCAGACTGACAACAAGCTAAAAATAAATTGGATGGTCCTGCCATCTATCGATCGTCAGTATATCAATAGACTGACAACTATCTTTTAGCCTGAGTTTTTAGCTTGATTTAGCTTGTTGTAAGTCCTACAACAGTCCAGATTTCTTACAACAATCCAAAAACGGTCACACTGATCATAACAGATCTGTAAAATTAACAAAACCGTGCGAATTAGAAAATAAAAACAGTATTCAATTTCTAATGTCAATTTCTTTTTGCAGCTAACATTTCAACAAAATGACAAGACATCTATCGGAATTCTACTAACCTTTCTCTCCATGCAGATAGGCGGCCATTTCTTAAACTTGTTTTCGTATGACTCTGGACTTATCTCATATTATTTTATTTAAAACAATTAATAAACAAATAACTCATAAATAAAATGAATACATTTCACGAAAAACGAAGCACAGAAAAATAAACAGGACTCTGGTACTGAGAGGATTTGTTATGACTGTAACATTCAGGGCGTGTTCAGCACAACTTACCGGTGACTTACCGATTGTAGACAAGTACGAAATGAAAATCAAGGCGAAGTGAGACGTCAGCTACAATTCAGCAGGATAGTTTTCATTGGTGAAACAATTTGCTTTCGTACTGTCCTACAATCGGCCGGTAACATTGCTTACTTTGGTAAGTTGCGCTGAACACGCCCTCAGTGTAGGATCCATTGTCGGTGGCCGAGATTGTTCTGATATGTCAATCTCTTTTCGCTCACCGCAAAAAATGCATCTGGATCCTGTCCGATGTTTCTCACTTTGTGAGTTTCTCCATTCGGCAAGAATGCTGCCCTCTGGAATAATGCAATCACTGTTGAAATTTGACCCATTTGCTGCAGCCGCCACTCCACCGCATTTATAGAAAACGGTTACTTTACACTGTTATGGATCATTCTCATTGGTCATAAAAGAGATATTCTATAAAAGTGGTGGAATGACGCTGCAGCAAATGGGTCAAATTTTTAACAGTAGAACGCGAAATTTTTTTCCGAGCACCTTCGTCGGTCCAAGCCCAAGCTCGCACTCTGATTGGTTGTTGCTCTCGGCACTGTTTTCACGTAACTTGGCGATAACCATACTTGGCGAAAAATACTTCGCTCGTAAGTGAACAAGTAAACCTAAAACCTAACCTACTCAGTCTTATTCTTCCTTCATTCTTATCCTCGTGGTCTTGTGCTCTTGTGTATTATTATCTTGTGTTATTTTATAAAATGGCTAATCCTTTACTTATTAATAAAAGGGAAAAGTTACTTTGTACTCGGTTCGGAAGGAAATCAAACTCCTCGACGGAAGCATCTATCGCTACGCCAAGTATGATTATCGCCAAGTTACATGAAAACAGTGCCGAGAGCAACAACCAATCAGAGTGCGAGCTTGGGCTTGGAACGACGAAGGTGGTCGGAAAAAAAATTACGCAAACAGAACACTGTAAAAAATTTGACCCTTTTGCTGCATCGTCACTCCACCACTTTTATAGAATATCCCTCTTTTGACCCATGCACCGTTAAAAATTTGACCCTTTTGCTGCATCGTCACTCCACCGCTTTTATAGTAAACGATTACTTCAGCCTATTATGGAGCATTCTCATTGGTCAAAAGAGAGATATTCTATAAAAGCGGGGGGAGTGACGATGCAGTAAAAGGGTCAATTTTTTTACAGTGTGAGAAAGCTCCATATTAGGATAAAGTAATCGTTTTATATAAAAGCGGTGGACTGGCAATGCAGCAAAATGGTCAAATTTTTTACAGTGAAGTTTAAGCTTGAAATCAAGATTACAGCATTTACGCTGTTAAAAAAATTGAAACTTTTGCGGCATCGTCACTCTACCGCTTGTATAGAAAACGATTACTTCACAATATTAGAGAACAATCTCATTGGTCCAAATACAGATATTCTGTAAAAGCAGTGGAATGGCGATGCAGCAAAAGTTTCAATTTTTTAACAGCGTAGAAAACATAATGTGGAAAACGGCCGCAAAATAGTGCTAAAAAATGGAATCCGATACATGTACGACGATGCTGTGATAATATGCTGATACGAGAGCCATCTGGTAGCTCTTTTCAACGTAAATATTGTATGAGAGTTGAATTCAGAAAACGTTACGTTCCAAAGCTGGATACATAATATTTAAATTTTATTTACATCAAATGACACGTTTTCAAACAAAACTTCGAGCCTCCGTGGTCAAGTGGTTAAGGCACCACTCCGCTAACCGCTTGCGAGCATAGGATGGTGTGGGTTCGAATTCCACTGACTTCATTGCACACACTCTTTATGTGAAAATCCCGGCTGTATTTCTTTCATGATGTAAAATTTCCTTGTGCTATCTCGTCCCTGTATATTGATGCTGACTTAAAAGCACGCTTTCATGTCAAGAACACAAGTCAGATGTATGTATTTAAAAAATATATATCTTATAGAGAATAGAGAATTTCAACTGAAAAATATCGAAAGACATACATATACAGTAAAACCTCCATAACGGACACTCCCGAATAGCGGACACTTCTATTTAACGGACAGCTTTCCAATCCCCATCCCAAAACCATAATTTTTATATGTTTAACCTCTTAATAACGGACATTCCGAATAGCGGACACTAATTTTGATGATAAAGGCTGATAATTTTATTTTTAATGTAAAAAAAGAGAAAAAAAGTAAAAAATCTCTAAATTTATCAGGACAGTGTGTCATAATTTTTCTGACCACTGATAAATTTAGGGTTAGGCTGGAGAAAATCCCCTTCACGTACCCTGTATTGAATTCAGGGGGTGAGTTGGGAGAAAATGTCCCTTCCAGAGCATTGGTATGCCTCCATCCTCGTCGAAAATTTGAGATTTTATGCTTTTAAGAAGCGGCAAAATATGGTGAGCAGTTATACAAATTTTTTATAAGAAAAAAAATATATATGATTCAAAGGTATTAAAACTACCACCTTGACTAGAACTTGACACTGAAAAGCAAATTACGTGTAATCGCAAGCAAAAGCAAAAGGTGTGCACAGTTTCATTTCAGTTTTATTGCTTAAAAAAAATTAATTTCTGATTATTATATAATAGACGGTGGTATATTTTTACGGTCATATATTTAGGACACATATGGTATACATAATAAGGAAACATACGCATTTCTTATCAATTTTTGAATCGCCGAGGTTTTCCCAATAGCGGACACCTCCTAATAGCGGACAGTTTCAGCGCTCCCGAGCTGTCCGTTATTTACAGTTTTTACTGTATTTAATTTTTTAGAAAAAAATTAATGCCAGATGGCGCTCGTACCATTATATTGTCACAGCATCAGCACCATTGGAGATTTATGGGATACAAGTTTTTAGCACTTTTTAAAGCACTGTGGGAATAAGGAAAGGGCATGTTTACAAACAAACGCTTCTTTCAACCAATCTACCAACTACATTTTTGCTTTAGCGATCATTACAGGAATCATCATGGCGACGTTGACCAATCATACAACAGGGCTTTTAATCGCAGACAAATCAGACCAATCAGATCGCCTTGACTTCTTGTGTAGAGTATGAGTCTTAAAGATGGGCAAGAAATTACTGTGGATCCACAGTAATTTTGCGCACAGTGACTTCAGCAGCCCTTTCCACACTCTATCTCCTGTCCTAAGGCGCTGTATCGAGATAGAATTTTTACTGTTAAGGTGCGGCTAAAGGTGAATCGCCAGTATTTGATTGGCGGATGAAAAATAAATCAGCTATTGCAACTGCCCTATAGGAGGTGCTCAGGAAAATGTAGGGGGGGGGGTCATATTTTCTCACTCTCAGAGATGTAGGGTATGCGGAAGTATACGCCGTCTACCCTCTGGATTTTTTTAAGGAACACCGTATACCTTCTGTTTTCCAAGAAAGCTATAGTATATATACTCTAGGGCAGGCCTGTCCAACCTTTTAATAAGCAGGGGCGCATCTCAGTTTTTGGCAAACCGTGAAGGACGCCATTATTAGCGATACATATATGCAAATTTATTTAGCTGTAGAATACATAAGGCCCCTAAGTATGTGAAACATTACCATATAAAAAATCTCTTCGAAATAACTATAAATCGTTGTAAATTTTGAATTATACGTTTTTCTTCGAGGGGTATATAAAATAAATATTTGAAGGAGCCAGAAAACTAAATCTCGCCTATTTGTTAAGATAAAAATCGTACATTAAAATAAAATGGTAACCAACGACATTGTTAGATTTTTTTGGGGACGCAAAAATATAGATTTATTTTGAAGGTGTAAATTTGTCGGCATGAAAAGTAAAGAAATAAAGACGGGCACTATATAGTGATCAATCTAAGGGAGGTTCTAAAGAGACCGTGGAAGAGAATGAAAATAATTTCGCATGATTTTATAGATAAAAAGAAAATTACCTAAAATTTCAAAGTTCTGAGAAAGAAAATGGCAAGCCCTTTCTCGTCTTTAAAACAGATAATGGGCCAGCGAAACAACGATAATTTTTTATGCGTGAAATACATTTGAATAGGTTTTAAAAATATCTCATGCAAATATAAAGGATTTTTAATAAATACTTAATGCTTTAAAAAAAGAATTTTATTCTGAAGAAATGCTAGTAACGTGCAATCTTCAAAAGGGCGCCAAGAAAACTTGCAAAGGGCGCCCGCGGGCGCCGGGTTGGACAGCCCTGCTCTAGGGTATACTCTCTGCTTTGAGCGTATACCCTATGCTTTGAGCGTATACCCTCTGCTTAAGCTGTATACCCTCTGTTGTTTTTTATGACTACACCACTGCTCACTCTCAACAAAGATCGAAGGAATGGTTTTTCTGACCCACTCCCCAGATGCTGACACTGTGTGAGAATATATATATGTATATCATGAAGATAGATATAGTAGAAGGAGAACAAAGACGGCGCTTCCACTTTCGTCCCTAAAGTCTTTCCGAGTCTGGCTGGCATTTCCGGCAGTTTGGGAGCAGATGAAGTCTAGCGCCAACTACGTCCCGCTAGCAGACTAGTCGAGAGACCAGTCAAACAAGTCATGTGATCGAAAGTCAGTGCAGCATCACTAGCGCCACGCCATGCACCGGGAAATACTTTGGGGCTAAGTTCTGTTGGGAAAAGCCTATCTTCTCGGTTCTCCTTCTATTATTCTATCTTCATGTTGGCAAAAAATCACACTTCTGGCTACTGCATGCATCCGATTTTTACAGCCAAGAAAAGGTAGTGTCTATTTGGTATCTCCTGGATCCAGAAAACTGGCGCATGCGCATCTACCGTTCTCTCGCTCGCCAGCTTTGTGATTCCAGGGGATAACATGTAGACACTACCTACATGTTATCCCCTAGAATCACAAAACTGGCGCATGCGCAATTATACAAATATATTATATAATAATTATGTAATATATTTATATAATTATTAATTAATAGTATATAAAGAATATAATTATTAATTAATAAGTATTTATTTACAGGAAGGCTATAATTGATTTTTTAATATAAATTATACATAATTATATTAATATTATTATATAATAATTAATTTTTTGTAAATATAATTATGTGATATATTTATATAATTAATTGATAATTAATTATTAAAATTTATACAATAATTAATTATTAATAATTAAACTTTGAAAAATATTTTTATAACTTTAACATTATAAATAATAATATAATTATTATTATTTTTGTAAATATATTATATAATAAATTAATTGATAATTAATTACTAATAATTATACGATAATTATATAAAAAAATAATTGATAATTAAGTATAAATAATTGAACTTTGAAAAATATTTATATAACTTTTATTATATTAATATCACAATATAATAATCAATTAATAAGTAATATTAATATTTACATGTTGCATAATAATTTATTAATAATAATTACATTATATAATAATTAATTGCAGCTAAAAACAAAATGTATGTAGTTCTAATTACAAATGCCAATTTGTTTAAAATATAAATAATATAATAATAATTATTATTATAATATAATTATTATTATTATATATACATTACATAATTACTATATAAAAATATTATATGACAATTATGTATTATATTCATATAAATATTAATTAATAACTCTATAATAATCACATAATTATTAATTAATAAGTGTATAATAATTATGTAATTATTAACTGCATAACTAATACTGTGGGATGTTATTCGGTACTTAAAATATTGAACAGAGATGTTACAGTCACATTTAATTGTAGACGACACAACGCATAACACATTATATACAAATCGCAAGACGAGCGCAACTCAATCAATTGAATATTCATAAAAATTACTTAGCACAAAGAACATCTCTAAGAGAGATGTTAAGCGAACACACATCCCAATCTTACATCTTAACTCCAAACTCAATTACTTCACTTCATTTCATGTCTTTTTAGAAAAGGAAGGCAAAATATCTCCGGATATTTTGCCGAAGGTGTCAATAGCGCCACCTATAGATACTATAATTTAGGGAAGGCAGTCACCCTGTTACAGCCTCCCCCTCTGGTTCCGCGAACGTCCCGGTGTGGAACCAGTAACTTTCTTTGGTGGCCTACCGCGTTTCTTAATGGGTGCGACAGGCACTATGTCAGAGTCATTACATAGTTTTAACCTCCTGACTGCCGCCGGCTGATTTTTTCACACACTAAGCTGCAGGTTTCACTGCAACATAAGCAATATTTAAATTAGTATAATTCCACAAATAAAACCCAGTTCTGAAAAATTAAGTTAGGATTGTAGCTATCAAAGATTATACACCGATACGAATAACGTATTTTGCATCAGGTTGCAAAAAACATCTTTTTTATATATTTTTAATAAATTACAGAGAAAACAACATTACAATATTACCCTTTGGCTGGGCAGTCAGGGGGTTAGGGCAGAAGTGTGACATGTAGCAAGTGGATCATTTGGACTGTCCATACTTGCTATGACAAAAGTGGTGGGTGATTTTTGAGTTAAAATGATGTAAGGTCCATCACGTTTAGGCATGAACTTCGACGTTTTGTTGTTAGAGGCTTTACTTACTGGATGTAAGTCAACCCAAACTTTGTCTCCTGGAACAAAACTATGTCCCGGTTTCCGACTACGGTCAGCAAATTTTTTCCTCTGATCTTGCTTAGATTCAACTTTGTCTTTGATTTCTTTGGTGAATTTTGCGAATTTCTTGAGATATGGAGTAATCTCAGGCACAAAATTATCATTTTGAATTACAGCACGAATGTCATGCTGAACATCATCCGTTGTTCTCAATTCTCTTCCAAACTGCAAGAATGCTGCTGTTTCTCCAGTAGTGTCACACTTAGCAGTATTTAGTGCAAAACGGATTGTTGGAAGCTTTTCTTCCCAAGAGCAGTGATCATTTTCTACTAATATAGCTAATCTCGGCTTGAGATCTCTATTTTTCCTCTCCACCGGATTAGCCTGGGGATGGTATATGGGAGTTGGATTTTGTTTGATACCTAAAAGAAAACAAAGTTGTTGCATCACACTACTAACAAATTGGGGTCCGTTATCACATATTATACGTCTCGGTAGACCATATCTAAGGATAACTTCTTCAAGCAACGTAGTTGCACACTGCGCTGCAGTAGCATGTGTAAGGGCAAACAATTCCACCCATCTTGTAGCACAGTCTTCTACTATAAATATCCACCTTTTACCGTTTTTACTTTTTGGTAAAGGGCCAAAAAGATCAATTGATAGAACTTCAAATCTTTGTGAATACACTGGTGTTTGTAACAAACCGTATGGTTTTTGATTAGAAGGCTTATACCTATTGCATTCAGCACAATTTTTGACATAATTTGCAATGTATGAACGCATTCCAGTCCAATAATACCTTTTGGATATTCTATTTAACGTACCTTCAGCACCGTAGTGACCAGCCGTATGTGAATCGTGGTGTTCTTTTAAAATTTTCTCCCTTTCATGTGATGGGACAACTAGTTGAGCTTCTTCTGATTCCGAACTTGGAGAATACCTGTATAAAACTCCTTGATTCATAATATAACCGCGATCAGTCCAGTTAGTATAGTCAAGAGATTTTTCTTCATCTTCGAAACTTTTAATAATTTTCTTTAATTCTTCATCTTTCATTTGTTCAGCACGTAAATCACTTGATGATTTAGAAGGAATATCAACTATTATAGCGCAAATATCGCAACTTTCTTTATTGGTATGATCACAAGCAGGACGAGAAAGCATGTCAGCTATGACGTTAGCTTTGCCTGGAATATATTCTATTTTCAAATTAAATTCTTGTAATTGCAAAACCCATCTGGCAAGTCTTCCAGAGGGTGACTTTAAACTCATGAGCCATCGGAGAGGCTGGTGGTCGGATGCCACAGTAACTTCTGTTCCATCAATATATCCTCTGAATTTATTAAGAGCCCAGACAACAGCAAGTGCTTCTCTTTCTGTGGTGTGATAGTTGCGTTCTGCAGCAGTCAACAATCTACTTGCATACTCAATCGGATGCTCTTCAGCACCTTCACCCTGTAGAAGTACTGCTCCCAGAGCATAACTACTTGCATTAGTTCGAATGAAAAAAGGTTTAGTTTCATCAGCTTGTTTCAATATTGGAGCTGAAACGAGGCATTGCTTCAAGGTTTGAAATGCATTTTCTTCATCGGCACCCCAGTGCCATTCCACATTCTTTTTTGTGAGATTACTAAGTGGTCTGGATATTTTTGCAAAGTCTTGTATAAAACGGCGATACCATGAACATGTCTGCAGAAAAGATTGCAGTTGTTTTATATTCTTCGGAGGTGGGATCCTCACAATAGCATCAACTTTCCCAGGATCAACTTCTAGGCCATTTGGTGTGATCCAGTGTCCTAAATATTTTACTCTGGTACAAGCAAAGTTGCATTTTTCTCTATTAGCAGAAAGTTTCCATTTGTCTAATCTTTTAAAAACAGCTTCAAGATCAGCTAGATGTTGTTCAAAACTTGATGATAAAACAATTAAGTCATCAAGATAAGTGAGAATACAGTAGAGCCCCGCAAATCCGGACCCCGTAAATCCGGATCTCCGGATAATCCGGATCAGTTTGGTCAAGCGATTGAGAAACGATTTGGTTAATTTGCATAGCATAAACTTGTTTCATCGTCGTATTCTGAATAAAAAAAACTTCTTTCTGAAATCTTTTCGGAAGAATACCTTAAGCTTTCTTATTTATAATCTTATTTAAACCACACCCAACGAACTACTTATGCTCAAGCGGATGCGTGACCGTACGGCTCAAAAAAGATAAAAACCTGGCACAGCAAAAAATTACAAACTTTTTTATTACAAAGTAAACATTTTTACTGTCTGTAATTAATCAATAAGTTAAAAATAAAGGTGATTTTCTGTACGTATGTTTTATTTTATATCATTTTTTTCTTATTCTCCGGATAATCCGGATTTTCGATAATCCGGATTGGGTCTGGTCCCAATTAATCCGAATTATCGGGGTTTTACTGTATTTACATCTGGGAGTCCTTTGCGAAAGCTATCCATTGTCCTCTGAAACGTTGCAGGGGCATTGTGGAGACCGAACGGCATTCTTCGAAAGCGATATGTTCCTAGAGGACATACAAAAGCAGTTTTATCTCGATCAGGTTCATAGACACTCACTTGATAGTAACCAGCATTCAGATCCAGTGTTGTCATGAACTGAGCAGTTTTCGCCTGATGCAAAAGATCGTCCATACGAGGGAGTGGATAGGTATCTGGTATAGTAACTTCATTCAGCTTCCTGTAGTCTACACATAAGCGAACACTACCATTTGGCTTAGGAGTGAGCACTATTGGTGCAGAGTATGGAGAATCGCATTCTTCAATAATTCCTTTGGCTAGAAGATCATCAATTTGGGTTTTACACAATTCTTTCTTTGCCGGTGATAACCTGTAAGGAGGTAGTGATATAGGACGATGGTCTCTGGTATTTATATGATGTTCGACCACGGGTGTTGCTTCTCCCCCTGGTCGAAAGGTATTGGAAAATTTTTCAAGTAAGTCATTAAGCCTTTTTCTTTGTATCTCAGATAGATGCTGACCTTCTGTTTCTCTTAACATAACCGAGTTAACTGTGGCAGTTGGTGCTGAGATTTCAGGCGTCGTAATGAAAGGATCATCAGAAAAGGGAATTTTACGTTTAGGATTGTTCTGGAAATACCAACTTTGGCTTCTCATGTCTAGCACGATCCCCATTTTATTTAAAAAATCTATGCCTAACAATGTTCTATTTCCCTGGGCTTCGGGTAAGGCAAAAATCGTTGTACTAGTTGTACGACCTTCAACTGTGATTGTTGCTTGAAGAACGTTGGTTTCTTTTCGTAGTCCATCAGCAAGTGTTATGCTTACACCGGTGTCTTCGAACACAGTTCCTTGGTCACACAGAATCTTGTATAACATTTCCCCAGCAATGCAATGAGTAGCTCCTGTATCTGCGCAAGCAACCCCTGTAACACCATTTACCTTTATGTATAACAAAGGTGTTGCTTGAGTATTGACAGAACAAGATTTGAGATGAAGGGAACGAAAATTTGCTGATTGCGTCTGCGTAGAAGTAGATGGAGAACAATTAGGACATTTGGCTTTGACAAAACCTTGTTTACCACAGCCATAACAATTTATAATCGGACGCTTATCATTGTTTTCGTATCTTGAATTTGTATATTTTGAAGTAGAATGATTATTTTTATAATTTGAAAAATGTTCGTTAGTTTCATGTTTGGGTGTTTGATTTTTCCAGAACTCTTGACCATTTGAATTTTTCGGCAAAACATGTTTCTGCGCTTCACGCGTTTTTTGGATAACTTGCTGACTTTTGAGAAGAAGGTTTAATGTTTTCGTAAATGTCTAGCTTTTCAGCCAACACGACAGGATCATTTAACTTGTCCCAACCATCTAAATAATGATTTTTATATTCATGTGGACACTTTTTCTTAATCTGATCAGCGATTATTAGTTCAGTTAGTTTTTCAAATGAATTGATTTCTAATTTGGATAACCAACCCTCAAAATAATTTCTAAGTTCAAAATAAAAATCCTTCCAAGTAGAATTTTCTCTTTTTTGATGTTGGCTAAATAATACTCTAAATTTTTCTGCTGTCAACTTAAATCTTTTAAGCAATATGTCACGAATATAAGAATAATTTTTGAACATTTCTTCTGGTTCTCTGGCGAAGTTCTCTACCAATGTCGTTCGGAAGTACGGCAATTAATTGAGAAACCCAAAATTCTTTGGAGACATTAAGCATTTTCATTTGACGTTCAAACATTGTCAAAAACAAAGACATATCATCCTTTTCAGGAATAAATGTTGGCAAGATATTTTTAATATCTATACGCATCTGGTCTATTTGATTTTGTGGTACTGTTGTCGCGGTAGGGTTTTGAGCATGTAGCTTAAGCTTTTCTAGCTCATATGCTCTTTCCTCTGCAATACGTTTATCCTGAATCATTTGTTGTTCTGCAATTTCTTGTTTTTTGCGATCTTCCACGATAGCCATGAATGCCTCTTTAACAAATTGTTCGTCGTCTTTAAGCAGTTGACACTTCATAATTTTCTCACGTAAGACTGATAGTTTATCATCTTTATCTACATCTAACTCGAATTCTGTGCCCAAATTAAACAAATCGATTTTTTTTCCTTTAGAAAGAAACGCCATTTTTCCCAAATTGTTGTTGATATTGTTGATTTATGCTTAAATTAGAAAACTATTAGATACGTGACCCATTAAATAATAAGAACAAAATGACTACCTTCCCCTTACAGGTAAATAAAACATGTAAATATGGATAAATTTCATAAATAAATGTTTAAAAAAAAATGCAGGAAATAATTTAAAACATACTAAAATATACCACTAATTTAATCATGAGCTCATGAAAATATTTAGAAGAAATATTATTATACGTTAAAATTCAACCTTTTTACCAAATTAGCTTACCAATGACATAAATCATTCATTTTAAATATATGAAATATTATAGGTAATTCATTGCGAAATAATTATCAACCACACATAAATATGAAAACAACTCGAAATATGAATAAAGAACTTACTTTACATCTAAAAAATAAACAACATACGAAATAATAAAATTTATCAAAATCATTTTTAAACTCTGTGCACAGATTAAAAAAACAAAACAAAATTCACTTACTCAGAATCCTTGCTTTTAAAAACAATATCAAAAGAAATCACTTTCAATTTCAGAAAACTAATGTTTCTTAATAATCTTATTCAAAATCAACATAAAACAAAACAAACAAAAATTATATAAATATATGAAACAGCGTTTGTCTTAATAAATAAAAGAAAATAAAAACTTTTTTTTTTCGCAGCTGGCCAGCAAAAAAAAAAGAGAAACAAACAAACAATCAAAAAAAAAATAATTTCAACTTTTACCGGTAAGAAAACAAATAAAATAAAAATCTATTTTTAGATAAAGGTTGTCGATGATTCACATAACAATTAAAGCACGCAGAAGTAAATAGGTATCGAACACTTCTAAGAACAAAATCAGATTATAATTAGAATGCGTTAAATGACGAAATGAAGAAGTTTCAATCACAAATTAAAAACTAGAAGATATTTTGTTGCTTATGAAGACTGAAGAACATTATTTATTGTCATGTCGACAGTATTTTTCAATTATTTCCAATGTGAAGGGTACGGATTACCCTTTTTGAATGCATGTTCTTGCTTTTTTGTCAGGATGACGCACTTAAAACACACAATTGAAGAAGAAGAAAGCACTGTTAAAAATAAGAACAGAAGCTTGATTCATTGTAGATTTGACAACACCTTTAAGATGGGTACAGATTACTCTTTTTTTTTTTTTATACTTTCTTGAATTTTGTCGCGATGATACTACCACACATAACTGATATTAAAGAAATTAGCACAAAACTGGAGTATATCTTGATACTTGATATTGCACATTATATAATAGAACTTTTTGGAAATCACAGGATGAATTGTTCTTGACGAACACGGCACTTGAGAACACAAAATTTCCTTTATTGCCGAGGTGACAATAATTTAGAAGTGGGTACGGATTACCCTACTTTAAATATAATTTTTGGAATTTTTTGTCAGGATGACAACAGCGAACTTGACACAAAGACTTTGAAAGCACAAAAATGTTCCGAAAGAACTCCATTTTACGTTGGGCGCCAGTGTGGGATGTTATTCGGTACTTAAAATATTGAACAGAGATGTTACAGTCACATTTTATTGTAGACGACACATTATATACAAATCGCAAGACGAGCGCAACTCAATCAATTGAATATTCATAAAAATTACTTAGCACAAAGAACATCTCTAAGAGAGATGTTAAGCGAACACACATCCCAATCTTACATCTTAACTCCAAACTCAATTACTTCACTTCATTTCATGTCTTTTTAGAAAAGGAAGGCAAAATATCTCCGGATATTTTGCCGAAGGTGGCAATAGCGCCACCTATAGATACTATAATTTAGGGAAGGCAGTCACCCTGTTACAATACTATATAAATAATATAATTCATAATTAATAAGTATTTATTTACAGAAAGCTATAATTGATTTTTCAATATAAATTATACATAATTATGTAATAATTAATAAATTAGTTAATAATAAGATTAATAATATTATATAATAATTAATTGCAGCTTGAAAAACAAATGTATGTAGTTTTAATTACAAAATGACAATTTAAAAATATATATATAATTAGTATTATTTTTGTTAATATATCATATAATAAATTAATTGATAATTAATTAATAATTATACGATAATTAATTATATAAAAAATAATTGATAATTAATTATAAATAATTAAACATTGAAAAATATTTATATAACTTTAACAAAAATCTAATTTTTAAAAAAGTTAATTTATTCTGTTTTCAAACATTACAGAGATCCCCGCTTACCGGGGTTCGAACCCACTATCTCCGGTTCCCAGACAGACACCATATGAATCATGCCATCGCGCTTTCAGAAAATTTATCGCTTAAAATAAAATGCATACAAAAACAGCAGAAGTAGTGTTCTCCAAGTACAAGAGCATGGTAGATGCGCATGCGCCAGTTTTGTGATTCTAGGGGATAACATGTAGGTAGTGTCTACATGTTATCCCCTGGAATCACAAAGCTGGCGAGCGAGAGAACGGTAGATGCGCATGCGCCAGTTTTCTGGATCCAGGATATACCAAATAGACACTACCCCAAGGAAAGATGCCAAAAGGGTTGTTAAGAGGAGAGAAGGAAGTCTTTGGCTGCAGGTGATTCAATGTTCCATTGGGAAAGGAAATATACGATTGTAGTAAAAAAATTTTAAATAAAATGTATGAAGGGTTTTCTTTAGGAAATTTCAAAATTTAAGCACTAATATTTTTTTTTTCCAGCACTTTTCATTCCTTGAAAATGAATACTTTTTTTTTCCAGCACTTTTTCTATTTTTTCCAGAGCGTACGAACCATGTGTACATTTTAATATTTTAAAAAAATACTTTGGGGCTAAGTTCTGTTGGGAAAAGCCTATCTTCTCGGATCTCCTCCTATTATTCTATCTTCATGATGTATATATATATATGCAGTCAAAGATCGATAATACATGAACCCATAACCTGCAATTTTCTATAATTTGCATTATTTATGAATGTAAACAAACAATTACAGCAAACAAAATAAACAATTAAAAAAATTTAGAAATTCGTGGTCCAAAAATGATTTTTTAAAACAAATAAAAAAAAATTAAAAAACTACAATAAATCTTTTTTTATATATATATATATAACTCTTATTTTATTAACAGTAAAAAACAAACTGCATTATGTAACATATGTAATATGCATATGTAATTATTTTTATTTAAGTGCACATGTATATCAATTTTTTTAATAAAATAACTTTAAAAGGGCATTTTTTGAGATAGCCTATTAAATTAATTATTAGATTTCATATTTATCTTCTCATACAATACTGATTATAGAATTAAAATGCAATATAGGAAAAATAAACTGACGTATAATCCATAATACACTATAATTCTCAATATTCCATAATCCGCAAAACCTTTGGCTCCCAACTTGTGCAGATTATAGATCTTTGACTGTATATATACACATTCATATCTTTATATATAAAAATCTTCTGTGCGTGTGTATGTCACTAAACTCCTCCTAAACGACTGGATCGGTTTTAATGAAATTTTGTGTGTGCGTTCCAGTGAATTCGAGAATGGTTTAGATTCACATTTCGTCGAAATTGATTCAGTACTTTTTTAGTAATTAGGCAAAAACTAATAGTTAGTGATTTTTTGCTAATTAAAAGTGTTGAATAAGTTCGGTGAATAGAGTGCGGACGGAATGTCCGAGCGGTCTAAGATGCCAGATTTAAGCTCAGCATCTTGAAGAAAGAGATCGCGTGTTTGAACCCCACTCCTGACAAACGTGTATGCTTTACAATAATATTTCTGTCTTATAATTTTGATTAACCGATTTCGGACAGTCGTTAACTAACTAAAAAGAGAAAAATAAACTTTTCAATCAAAAATTGAACCGACTTCAAAAATTACTGAAGAGTGAAAAATAATTTCCTTACATAATTGTAATAAGAAATTAAATTAAGAGCGTGGTGTTCATCCTGCGTATTACCATATTTACGTACATTTATTTGATTTTCTGGAGTCGGTGCCAAGAAGGACAACGTCTGTCGGGTCCGCTAGTACATATATATATATATATATATTCCTTATAATACATCTTATCAAAAACACAACTCACTTGCAATAAAATAAATAAATAAAACATGGTTTCTCTCCATCAGAAAAAAAATAGATACATTTTAAAAATTAAATTTTATTTTTTTTTTTCAATACAGATGCATAGAATAAATTCTAAAATGAGAATGAAACAATCAAAAGACTTTATAAAAATTTGTAAAACAGATCACTTTAAATAAAGTAAAAGTGCACAAAAAAAAAGAAAACAATGTTAGTCTTAATTTATTATTACAGCATCCTGAAAAGAAACATCAGAGCTATTTTATTGGCAACACTTGAGTTAAAGGCACATCTTGATGGTAGATTTCCTTAAATCCGCACAGCTTGGAACTAGGGATTGTGCAGATTTTAGAGTTTTGCAGATTTCTGGTTATTGCTTTGATTACATTTTTTTAAGGGTGTTCTTAACTGATCCGCTCAACATGTGAAAAACATTTTGACACATTTACAAATTCATTTTTTAACAGAAATATATAAAATTGGAATGCCTGACTATGGAAGCGCTTTCGAATTGAACTTATTTTTTCTTTTTATGATAATTAAATTATTTATCGAGTTATAAGCTATTTCGACCAATCGATCACCCGTTTTTCCCCCTGCTTTTCGACCGGTTTTTCTGCTTTCATCGGGAAAGATGCTCAAAAGTGCCCACTTTGAAGGCTTGTTATGAAAAATCTATTGTGTTTTTCAAAAAACAGAAGAATGAGTGCAATTAGCCAGTTTCTGAACAACAAGACCTGCTAATTTCATGCATTTCCGAACAAAAATAAATTAATACATATGTGACAAAGTTGCCCTTTTTGATTTAAGAACACCCTTAAAACAGTAATTTGAATGTAATTAATAAAATAATCAAAACTATAATGAATGCTTACAATATAATAAAATGTCAACCCCAAAGCAGAATACGCCTAAAAGCGTGACATACTTTGCAGAACATTTTATTTTAAAAAATCATTTTCAATCAAATTCATTTTTTTTTTTTTAAAGCAAAGACAGTAAATTTTGTCAAAAAATCTCCAAAAAACTGGAAATTTTTTTAAAAAATCACAAAACAACTGCAAGTTTTGTCAAATGATTGTAAAAAAAAAAAAAAAAAAAAAGCCAAAAGATCACAAAAAAATGAAAATTTCTTTTAAAAAATATGCAACAACTGTAAATTTCACCAAAAAATCAAGTAACCACTTCAATTTCTGTCAGAAGGTACGTAAAAACTGTATAAATGTCATCGAAGAATTGAAAAAAAAAAAAAAAATTAGTGATAAAAATAAATTTTTCCTTCTGTTGCAATTTTTCAGAAAAGTTGCTATGAATTTCAGAATTCTTTTTTGAACTCAGAATCATCTCTGAAAATTTGTCACACAATAGCCAGAAAAAAAAAAAAAAATCTTGAAATTCTTTACTCATTCATTTAAAAAGATTACAAAAATCCTCAATTGGTCGTGAGAAAAACTCGTCAATTCCTGCAGAACATTTTTGATTTGCTGAATTTTGTTTCAGAACATTGCAAAATATTCTGCTTTGGGGAATGTTAAAATAAGTAATAAACTAATGAAAATTTAGATAATTTGTAACATGATTAGGCATAGGTCTGGTTAATAACCAATAATGTATGATTAAATATTCATTATGAAGATGAAATGTATTTTTTCCCAAATTATTCAATGAAACTTGTTTAATAAAGATGCACTACAAATTCACATCAAAATCATAAAATAAGGAAGTTTTATTTCAGGTTTAGCAAGACTTAGTAAAAAAAACTTGATTAATGCCTAAATACATTTGGCAAAAAGATTCTGATGACCCATGACATCAACAATATTTTGAATTTTTTCAGAAATAAATTTATTCTTCCTTCAGGAGTATGAATTCATTAATATTAACAAAAAAGTAACAGATTAAGATGTATACAAAATTGAGATAAAAGTAAAAAAGGTCAAATATTTTCACTACATCCAAACTGAAAGTTTGTTTTATTATTTACATCTAAATTATGTGCAGATTTTAGGGTTGCAGATTTAAGGGAGTGAACACAAATTCAGTTGCTCCATCATTTTGATCAAAATGACTTGAAAAGGAATAATTACACAATTTTAAATGGAAAAAAATTCTTTCAATCTTTTCTACGTATGAATAAATAAAAATATCTGGTTTCAGAAAAAATGGGCTAGGGCTGAGCCCATTTCATCTTTAGTGTCTACTGTGTGTGAATATGTATATATACAAACATCTAGATTTTTCTGCTTTGTGATACTTCAGAAACGGAAGTAAAACCATGTTTTTAAAATAATTTTACAGAACATGCAAAGCATTGGAACATAATAAAAGATTGAAAAGAACAGCGATTCTCAACCTATGGGTCGTGACTTACTGATAAGCAGTGGCAGTTAGTTTTCATGGGTCGCAAAACAAGGGACGTTTGTCATAAAAATATATCTATCATCTGTTTTAAAAGATATGATAATATCAACAGGAAAAAATATTTCGAGGAAAAATCCTAAATTTCCTTCTCGATTAATATATGAACAGAATATCCAGAAATATTTAAATCAGTTTTGAGGTTCTTCATGAAATTCAACACTTTGTGCTTATGAGAACAGGCTTTTTCTACTTTGCTGTTTTTGAAAGACAAGTACTGAGATAAACTGGGTAAACACCAGTACCAGAAATCTCATTGATTATAAAATTATGTTTCCATAATAATTAAACGTATTTTTAATTATCTTTGTAGTTTGTGTATTGTTTTAATTACCTATTCACTTACACACATTGAGATTTCTTGTTTTTATTGATAATGTATATTCTGTACGAAAATTTGCACTTTTCGTGGGACAGGATAGCCGAGATTGTACAAAAATTGCTATACTGATATACAGCTTTATCTTGGGTGGATCGCAAAATTATTTTTCACTGAAAGCGAACCCGGAAAGTTTGGGAACTGCTGTTTCAGAATATTTCATAAGTGATTATCACATTGCTAACTAAGCATAGAAAGCAAGAGAGTGAAAAATGTCCAAACCGGGGATCGAACCCAGAACCCTTGGAACAGTGCTTAAAGTGCTCTACCCTTTAAGCTACAAGAAGCTTGTCATTTCTCACTCCTATATCTTGGTAAAGCTGCAACTAAATTTCGATAATTTTTAAAATGATTAAAATATTAAATGCAATGGGCTAGTTAATGAAAAATATGTGATTAAATATTCATTATAAAGATGTTCTGTTGAAGTTCTGTTCCATAACTTCAAGCGTAATTTTACTGCTGATAATTAATTAGAAAATTAATTATAATTAAAACATTTTAATCCATCTTATCAGAAGCATGAGTCATTAGCAAAAAATAAACATAACATGGTTTAAAATATTGGATAATGTAAACTAAGACAGACTTGAATACATTTTTAAAAATAAAAAAAATTTATATACAAAAAACTAAAACATTGAAAAACATTTAAAAATACAAGAGTTAACGTTTCGCCAAGCTATATACACAAGGCCTCATCGGTACAAATAATTATTCATTGCATAACAATCATTGGAACAAATCAAGACAGTTATAATAAAAAGTTTATTAAATGCAATAGATTTTCTTTTTTTATCATAGGATTTTAAGAGATTCACCTTTTATATAAACATTTTAATAAAAAACTTTATATTACTTAAGAAAGGTGTTATAAAAAGTTAAAAAGAAATGACATTGACATGTTTCGGATCGGTCTAGTAAGATCCATAATCATAATAAAAATAAATCATAATAATAATTTTAGATTATGGTCTATTTTAATTTAATTTTTACAATAGAGCGCATGGTACTTTTGTTGTTTATATCTCATTATTGCATGTCATTTGTATTAACCGTGAATTGATCTGAATTTTATTTTTATTATGATTATGGATCTTACTAGACCGATCTGAAACATGTCAATGTCATTTATTTTTAATATTTTATAACGCCTTTCTTAGATAATATAAAGTTTCTATTAAAATGTCAAGACAGTTTTAGTTAGTTACTATTTTTTTAGAAAAAGATAATATTCATTCGGGACAGCATGAGCATCATTTACAGTTGGCAATCCTAAACAAGTGAACCAATGTTCGAGGAGTAATCTGCCATGATAATAAAGCCATGTTTTAATTTTTTTGTATATAAATTTTATTTATTTTTATAAAGTGCATTTAAGCCTGTCTTTAGTTTATATTACTCAATCTTTTAATAGTTATTTTTAAATTCAGACGTTAAATGTAAGTGCATTGCAAAACACGGTTTCTCTCCATCACAAAAAACATAGGTACATAATAAAAATTAAACTTTTTGTTTCAATACAGATGCATAGAATAAATTCTAAAATGAGAATAAAGCAATCGAAAGACTTTATAAAACTTTATAAAACAGATCATTTTAAATAAAGTAAAAGTGCATTAAAAAAAACACCATCCTTCATTATTGCAGCATCCTGAAAAGAAGCATCAAAGCCCCTTTCCATGACAACACTTGAGATAAAGGCACGTCTTGAGGGCAATACGGTAGAGTCCCTCAAATCCACAGAGGTTGTGTGGATTTTAGAATTTTGCAGATTTCTGGTCACTGCTTCGTCTATATATTTTTTAAACAATAACTTGAATGTAATGAATGATGCAATCAAAATTATAACAAAGGCTTACAATACACTAAAGTATTAAAATAAGTAATAAACTAAAATGATAAAAATTTAGATATTTTTTAACAAGTTGGAATTGCATGTGAAACGTAGCAAATGAGGTGCGTTCGTACGATAATGAAGTTTTAAAAATATTCAGATCTTGCTGTTATAGTAGATAGTACTTCAGATACAGTATAGTACCCAAAATCTTTTGTGTGTCCCTGTAAATACTATCTGCTTTATTTTATAAAGGAAATATCTTGTAGTATTCCTCAGCAGCGTATATCAATCTCATAAAATGTTAAATAGTTAATTACAATTAAAACGCTCACCAAACAATTTTCTCCCTATACCTTTATATAATGGAATACTTTTGTGCGGCCTTGTAAATCAATAATAAATGTTCTTTGCAACAATGATTGTGCAAATTGTATATTATAGTATATATTTCATAGATGTATATCAATTTTATTATGTTTGAATGAATGTAACACCATTAAAATGCATTTGAAACTTTTTCCCCATTGACCGTAATGTAACAGAACACTTTTGATTGTCCCTGTAATGGATCTATGCTGCCGATTTTCATAAAATTTGAAGTGACTCGACAAAATTATGCAATAATCATACATTTCAAATTTCAAACGATTAAAATGCATTTGAAATTTTTTTCCCCATTGACCGTAATGTAACGGAATACTTTTGATTGTCCCTGTAATTGATCTATGCATCCGATTTTCATAAAATTTGAAATGACTCGACAAAATTATGTAATAATTATATGATAAATTATAATAATTATAAATATATGTATTTTAAATTTCAAATGATTCCGTTGGGTAGTTTTTGCGTTGTTATATGCGGACAGACAGACAGACGGATGGACGGACTGAACGACAACTATAGGTGCTACGTATTTACATAATTACGAACGCACCTAAAAATGATTAAAATACTAATAATAAAGATCAAATTAACTATCAATAATGTATCAATCAATTCATTATAAAGATGAACTGTATTTTTCCATGATTATTCAATGAAACTTGCCTCATAAAGGTGTGCCACTGATTCAGATCAAAATCATAAGGGAGTTTTATTTCAGTTCTTAGCCAGACTTGATAGCCAAAAAAGCTTGATAAATACATAAATATATTGGGTAAGAAGATTGTAATGACCAGTGGTATCAGCAACATCTTGATTTTTTTTTTTTCAGAAATAAATTTATTCTTCCTTCATGAAAAAACATGAATTCAGTACATACTAACAAAAATTACAAATTAAAACGCATATAGAATTGATATAGAACTAAAAAAATCAAATTTTGTCCTCCTATCTGAACTGAATGTTTCATTGTTTACATCCATAAATTATGTGCGGATTTTAGAGGGTTGCAGATAGGAATGTAGTGGAGGTATACAGTGTATACCCTCCGGATATTTAAAAAAGAAACACCGTATACCATCTGGATTTTTTAAAAAGAAACACTGTATACCCTCTGAATTTTTTTAAAAAAGAAACACCCTCTGTACATGAAGATAGCTATAATATGCAAACTCTAGGGTATACCCTCTGCCTTGAGTGTATACCTTCTGCTTAAAGTGTATATCCTCTGTTATTTGTACGACTACACCCCTGGTTGCAGATTTGAGGTAGTCTACTGTATTTTATAGCTGTGGAACTTTTTTCTATAAAACATAAAATGAGCTGCTCTAATGAAACTGTTACAAAATGTGACATCACAAGAGCGTGACGTAGGGCACTAAATTTCTGTGGTGCATTCTTCCAATCTAAAAAGTGTCAAGGTACAAAATAAAACTTCTGGTGCCTGTAGAGGCTTTGACTCCAAAAGAATCGGCAGTAGGTTCGTATCACAACCCACATCAGGTACACGGCAAGAAACAAGGCAGCAAACAAGAGGATTCCGAGCTGACGAAATCGAGAGGGGAGCCACAACACAACGTAAAAGGCTTCTCCGCTAGGACCTGGAAAAGATAGAATTGGGTTTTGGAGGCACACATTATATTATATATATAAAACTCCTCCATGTATAACAATTACGGGGTCAACCTATCCACGAGAAAAAGAAACTCATTCACCAATGAAAACGTTTCATATTCGTAATGGAGCGTTCTCATAGGTCAGATTTACAGTGGTAGCTGTAAATGACGTCACTACATTTTACTTTGCTTTGAAATCTTTCCACGATTTCAAAAAGTATATTTAATTAAAATTTTTTATTAAAGGAAAACGAAGGTGCGTTTTAAATGTAATATTGTTAAAATTTTTATATTCGAGTTGCTTTAACTTTTTTTTTCTTTACAGCCGTGAATGACTCTTGAGAATTTCAAATTTATAAAAAGCATTGTGAAAAGTTACCTCCGATTTTAAAGGCAATCTATTTTCTGACCAATGAAACCGTTCCATAGTCGTAATGGAGCGTTCTCATAGGTCAGATTTACAGTGGGAGCTGTAAATGACGTCACTACATTTTACTTCACTTTGAAATCTTTTCACGATTTCAAAAACAATATTTAATTAAAACTTTTTATTTAAGCAAACCGCAGGTGTGTTTTAAATTTCATTATAATCCCCACCCCCATCTACCAAATAGTTTTGCTATAGTTTTAAATGCAGATTTCTGTTTAAAAAAAATTCTTTCTTTCTTTTTTGGTTAGATTTTTCCTTCTCCAAGTTTAATCGCTGTATTTATCAAAATTGTTTCAGCCTAAAGTGGCTATGATTAACCACAGTTGTTGTAATTTTTTATCCTTAAAAACGCAAACACGTCATTTTGAAGGGCTATCTTCTAGTCATAATAATAATAATCTATATGTGACATTTTGAGACAGGAGCCAGTAATATTATTTGCAAGTTTCCCCATATTACGTCACAGGAGCTGTGGCGAGGTAAAAATTAAGTAAAAGAAACTTCATTAAATTACACAATTGCTGCTCCAAAAGATTTATTTAAATAAATGCAATCATATGCAGAGGAAAAATGCTCTCCCCTTCCGAAGCAACATTCCATAAAAACATTCGCCCTAACTTTTAAAGCGTTCAAACCCGAAACATTGGAAAAAAGATTCCATCCATCTCTGGGCCTCTTCACTTAAGTCAATAATAAAAAGCTTCTAGAACTTTCTATAACCTCTTACTATGATTCTTTTATGTAAACAGAATTTAATGTCTAGCGTCGAGGTTAAACATAGCAGTCTCGAATCTTTTTCAGATGATAATTTTTATTTTAAAAAATTATTATTTAACTACTTTATAATCGAAATCAAAATTTGAATAATCTACAGACAATAATTTAACACAAAAAAGAAAAGAAATGAATCTATTGCTATGCAATAAATGTCAAATGCAAAGAGAAAAGAAAAATAAATAAAAAGAATGATATTTTTGAAAAGTATGGTTTTGAAATAAATTTAATAAGACTTTCTTAAAAAAGGATTCATAAAAACAGGGGAAAAAATGAGTTTTATTGGGAATTTTAAGAAATAAAGTTTAGTTAAGAATATTTCTAATTTGGATCCATTTTTTAAATTTACACATATTGGAATAAAATTTTTTTAAGGCAAATTAAGAATTTATATCGTTTCTATAAAGATTAATATATTAGATCTAGAAACAGGATGAATGAAACACATTTTATGGGTTACTGTGCAAAAGTCCTTTGGCAAGATTTATGCTGTGGTAAATTGGATTTATTTATGTTTTGTTCCTTTGCTGCAATTATGGAGCTTCAATATATCATTATTTTTATTTTTTATTTCGTTTCTTTTTACTCAAAAAAATAAATAAAAGTCATGAATTTTAAACTTTTCAGTTTTAAATTAAATTTATATGTTATAAATGATTAATACTATTATATTTTAAATAATTAATGCAATGCGAAAGAAATACGACCTGGAAGATATAGAATTGGGTTTTGGAGGCACACATTACATCCATAAAAGAAAATCAAAAATTGAAAAATCATAAGTAAAAATGAAAGTACAATGCTAAGCCTATTCTGGTATACTTTATTTTACTAAGGGGCTATTTTAGTCAAATAAAAAGATATGTTCGCTAATGCTAATCCTATGGAAGAAATTTACAAAAAATATCTCAGTTGCAGTTATATCAGTTTTGTTTTATTTTGGTTGCTGATGTTTTTTATGAGGATATTTTATCTTTTCAAACCAGTCCTGAAAATGAAAGCAGCCTCATAAAAAATATCTGTAAATAACGACCTGCATACAGATTATCCAATGTAAAAAATAATTTTAAAATATACAAATGCAACTGTAATATTTTTATAAATTTCTCCCGTAGGATTAGAATTAATGAATGGGTCTTTTCACTTGTGAATTTCTTAACTTAAATCATTTTAGGTTCAACATAAAATGAAACTAGCATTTATATCCACTGAAATCCTAGAATTGGATGCCAGAACAGAAAATGAACAGGGTGCCAATTGAAGATTAGCTTTTGAGTTCTTAAGAAAGTATGCTAATCACGTGAAATAACTCATAAGCTAAAGTAATTCAGAACGTTCATTAAGAGTAATTCAGTTCGTTAATTAAGAGCGTTCTTTTCAAATTTTTCATTTGCATTTTAATATTTTTTAATTATTTTTCTCTCTTAGGATAGCTGAGGTTGATCTTTAATTTTGTTTATTTTTTTTTTTTTAATGAGGCTATTTTCACTTGGTTCCAAAAGTTGCAATCAAAATTGAAAAAGTAAACATCAACTCAATCCAAACTATCCCAAACAGAAAAAAAATCATTTAAAAATATTAAAATGCAAGCAAGAGGTTTGAAAAGAATGCTCCATAGGTTTAACATTAGCTTGTGAGTTTCTTCGGTACTACTAGGTTATCCCGTCAACCAAAAAATCTATCGCCAAACTATAAGATTAAATGCCAATAATGGATGATTGTGAATGTCACATTCAATGACATTAAATAGGATTTGTGTGTTTAAAATGTCATTAAGTGATTTTTATTTTGACTTTTTATTAATATTTTTATTAGTATTCTACCAATTATTTGTTTTTTTTTAGTTATTTAAAATAAAAATTATGTCAATGTGTATAATTTGGCTATTAATTTGGCAATTTGTATAATTTGGCAAAATTATTTGATGGGATAACAGAGTAGTATTGTTTCTTCATGTGGCTACTGTAGTCTTAGACAATGTGATTCTTATCACTGTGACTTTAAATCTTTCATTAAAAATTCTACGATTACTGTAAAATCTGTGATAGTGAAATCTGCCTATGACATAAACCTGTATTAAATGAAAAAATTAGGTACTACCAATAGAAAGAATGCTAACAACTAGACAGAAACCTGTATAAAGCAATTTTATGTTTGCTTGTTAGTTTCTTTTGGATTTTATTTTCAAGGTTTTAAAGAATTCATATTTGACAAAGTTGATACATACTTTTTAATTACATAGTTTAAATTTTAAAATAAATCAATCATTAGAAACTGAGTAAAATTCTCTCTAAGTTTGCTGTGCAGAGTCAGCGGAGGAGGGGGCAAAATCTATTTTTGCCCTGACTGCAAAAAAGGCTCTGCTGATGGTCTTACTCCACAATATTTGTATCCAAAAAATGTTCATACTTTAAAAAAAAAAAAAAAAAAAAAAAAAAAAATTAAAACCTTGAAAATTATTTGAATAGTTATAAATAGTCCACTGAGTGTTCATTTTCAAACAATTTTTGTTCAAAAGTACATTATTTTTTCTCTATTGAATGTTGTAAAAATTGAGAATGTATAAGTCACTCAAAAAAAGAAATTCTTTGGCAGCTGACTCAAATAAAAGGGGGCAAAAAAAGGATTTTGTCACTAATGTAAAAATAAAAATCATTTTTTTAACGACTTTTCAAAATTACACCTCAATTTATATTACTAATTTATGTTACTCAATTTATGTTGCATTATACTATGGGAATGTTGCATAGACCTCAATTTAGAAAATTTAACAGACTTGTTTTGTTAGGTAGGAAACATAAACATATCAAGTTATTTCAAAAACAGATATAATTTTTGTTTCATTTCATTTTAAGATAGGGGAAAGTAAAAGAACATTTTTGTAGGACTACAAATAGTGCAACAAACAAATAGTTAACGTTGAGTCACAGGATAATTGATTTAAAAGTTTTTTTTTTTATTTTATTTGCTCCATTTCTTTTTAGAAAAATGAAGATTTGTAAAGAAAGAAGAGAAAGAAAGTAGTATTTCAGAACTGGTTTTTAATGTATAACCAGAGTAAAATATTTTAAGGGTTTTTTTTTTTTTTTTTTTTTTTTTTTGCTTATAAAAATAAATAAATAAAAGTGATGAATTTTAAAAGTTTTAGTTTAAAATTAAAGTTATGTTTTATATATGAGATAAGTGAAAGGATTACATTTTAAACAATGAAATTTATGAAACATGAAAAAATGTCATGGGCACAATGTAGCATAAATATGCCAAACTGTTGATTTGTCTAGCAGAATCTTCTGATTTGGCAAAGAATTGAGCAAGTAAGTTAAATTATGGAGGAAGAGTTCTGCATACTGTTCCGGTTTGTGTGATTGGCGAAGGAGTCCAGAAACCTTTTTAGCTTCTTATCAAATTTTTTATTATAACGAAAAACACAGTTTTTTAATAATTATAAACATTCATTTATTTAATAAATGTTAAAAAAATCATAACTGTAACAAAAACAACAACAACAAAACATCCCAGAACATAGAAAAAAGTTCATTCTAGTATTATATAAAAGCAACTCCAAAAACTGAACAACAGCCACATTAAAACATTGATCATAAAAAAAAAAAAAAACGTCAAAACGGAACAGGATATGGAGTTCTTCCCAAATATTGAATAAAAGTACTATGATTTAATGCTTAGCATACATTTAAAGGAGACCAAGTCGCCAAGGGTGGCTACTTATTCTTTATTTCTTTAGAAACCAAGTTACGTGTAAAAGAGGAATGAAGGAAGAGACTCACTGAGCTCCAGGGCACCGTAGCCCATCTTGAGTGTTCCCATTCTGTAAGAACAGGTGGGCACCATGATCTCGTGAATGAAGGCATCGCTCAGGTTGAAGCGAAGTGAATCCACCTCCAACTCGGGGGCTATGTTGGCAGGATCACCAGAAGGTCTCTTCACCACCCAGTGGCCAGACTAGAAAAAAGAATCAAACAATAACAAAAATTTCCACGTACATCTCTATATAATAAAATACAGTATGACGCATAGTATGCCAAATCGGATTTTCCCTCCAAAAACTGTCATTGGAATGGATACTCCCATCAAAACCAGTACCGTATTTACTCGCGTTTAAGTCGAGAAATTTTTGACAAAAAAAAGAACTTTAAAGTAGGGAGGTCAACTTATATGTGGGACCTAAAAATATAAATATATATATAAAATATCGTAAAATAGTTTGCTAGCAAATTGGTGCTAGCAGCACTCCATCGCATTTGTACAGTACAAAATCTGGAGCCATCTGAACCTTGACAATTCCGAATTTTGGATTTATTTTTAGCTTAATTTGTAAAAAAAAAAAAAAAAAAAAAAAAAAAAAAAAAAAAAAAAAAATCTATCCTACTCAATTGCAGAAAACAAACAAACAAAACAAAAGTGTGTGATTTATATCAAGAACATTATTTTCAATACTAAAAATCCCTTATCATGTTGACTTAAAATACTGATTAAAGTTAACTTTAAACTAAGTTTAAAATAGGTAACATGACATACTGCTGTTTATATCCTCTCCAAATCAACAGTAGACTACGTTGGAGTGCTATCATTTCAGTCTGCCGGCATGCCGATACTTCAAAATACTCAAGTTCATAGTGCTCCTGAGTTGTGATAGTCAGATCACCGGTTATTTTGTTATTCACGGCAGTCAATTGGAAGTTTGACATCATAGCATTCAACATGCATTCAGTACTTTTCAGCCAATGGCATTTTACATTTTTTTTTTTTTTTTTTTTTTTTTTTCCTTCAATGGCAGAAATTTTGTTTATTGTTTGTATGTATAAATTATTTTTCTTGCACAGAAAAAAAAAAGAGGAAAAAAAAAAAAAAAGACTTTTGTTTTGGAGAGGGGTCGATTTATATGCGGATTTTGAATTTTTTGTTATTTTTAACAACATAAGTTAGGGGTCGATTTATATGGGAAATCGACTTATACGCATGTATATATGGTATGTTGTATGTGTGCATCCAAAGCTTCACAGAAGAAACAGAGCTTTGCCAACAAAAGGATAAAATGACAATCTTTCTTTTTTTTTCAGAGAGGGGGGGGGGGCGGTAAATGAAAAACAAAATACAATTTCAAAGTGCTATAAAAAATAGTAATAATTAGTAGAGATGGGACGAATATTCGGCCACTATTCGGTATTCGGCCTATTCGGCCCTTTCGCCGAATATTCGGTTGGCCGAATATTGAAGGCTTGTTGACCGAATACTTCGGCCCAATACCTGTAGCCGAATATTTAGAGATATCTCGCCGAATATTGCT
The DNA here is from genome assembly GCA_964019185.1 of Maratus speculifer. NCBI lineage: Eukaryota > Metazoa > Arthropoda > Arachnida > Araneae > Salticidae > Maratus > Maratus speculifer. The sequence continues at coordinate 348,091,205 of OZ025296.1, forward strand.
AAAATCTGGCCGAATAGAGAAACATATCTTGCGAAAAAAATTTAGGATTTAAAGAATTTCATTTTTTGCAATTTTTTTTTCTCTAATCCAAATTGATTACTTCATTCATGAAGTCATTCTCATTCTTACTTACAAAATATACAGTTATTCAGATACTATAAGATATACAGTCTCTCTGTATTTCCTTTAAAAGTTAGCGTTATTTTAGAAAATGCTGTCCAAGTTGGATATTTAATTGTACGGGAAATGTCTTCATTAGAGAATGATATAAGGTACCCTGGGGTAATAACGCCACATTAAGGTTCTACCAATTTTCACGGCTCAGTTTTAGTTTATATTTTTCAAACAAATATATGATTTGATACAGCAACTCATTGGCTATCTATATAAAAAAATAATCTAACAGATATGTATTCATAAAATGTAATGACGTGATTTCTTGACCAATGCTATTTGGCGTTATTACCCACCTATATGGGTAATAACGCCATGCAAACAAAACTATGAAATAAGATGGAATAATTGTATGTAGATTGCCCAATTCTAAAAATACAAACTATACAAACTTAGAAATTGACCTATTGAAAGCTAAACTATTGAAAATGTTCAATTTTTTGTGAAAGTGTAAGAAAAATAAAGGTATGGTGTGTGTGTGTGTGGGGGGGGTGGGGGGGGGGGGGGTGAAGCAAAAGAATATCAGACCGTGAGCTTCTTTTTTGCTTAAAAAGGACCGCTTAAATAGAATTATTAGAAACATTGCACTGTTTTAACTGTGTTTATTTGAATCAGTATTTGGGATGTAGCTCGGCCACTGTAGGGAATCAACCGGGGTATTAATTCCAAGGATTGGCGTTGTTACCCCATTATAGTTATTGCGCTGTACATTTTAAATTACAAATTATCTGGAGAATATATCCAAAATCTTCAACAATATTTTGAAAGTCCATGAAATGTACTACAATTTTATGTAATTAACAAAGTATTTCCGGATAAAAAAAAAATAGTCTTCAAATCACAAAACGAATTTCGCAAATTTTAGATCAAGCGTTAATTTTATAGTTGTTTGTAAATACAATAAGACCTAAAAATGAAACAAATTAACTTGAAGCTGTTTTTTGCGATTTATATTTCAAAACCCTTCTGCGCAGAGCACATGGGTGTCATTTACCAGATTATTTCATAATTATGCAATATATTAGCACTTGGCATTATTACCCCGCCTGGCGTTATTACACCAGACCACCTTATATTACAATTCAAGATATAAAAACACTTAGAGAGGAAAAAAAAATACTGCCTTATTCTAAAACACTCAAATATTTATTAATGTCTGCAAATTCCATGCACATATAAAAAAGGCTCTTATGAAATTCATAACTCATTTTCTATAAAGTAAGAAATGAAAAAATTCATTCATTAGGTGTATTTTTTAAAATTAACTATCAAATATCACTATCCCAAATACAACGGTACGTTTGAAAACAGAACTGATGTTAAACTAGATACGCATTAGATGACACAACTTACTTTATGCAGATGGTTTTATAAATATTTAAAAATAAATTCTAAATACTAAACAAAATAAACACATAACTAACACATATACTGAACAAAATATACACAAATTTTTATTCTATAGTTTCCACTTTTAAATAATTTTTTGCATAATTACTGACTTAAATATGTAAATAAGTGAAATATTGAAGTTAAATATTGTATCCACCGATTCAAATGTCAAACATTTTGTTAGCATATGCATTCTACTTTAAGTATAACCTTTTGCTTAACCTTTTGTAATTTAAAACTTGGCAACTGATTTCAGAACAGTCTCATTCTTATGAATTTTCTTATCATTAGGGACCCAAACTCAAAATGATCAAATTTCCTTCATTAAAAGTTATTTCAGAAAATATCCCCTCGTGAGTTTTGAGAGAGAAAGATTAATATTATTATTTTGGATGGAAGAAAAAGTAAAAAGTATCATTTGATAGTAAAAGTGAAGTACATTCTTCATATTTTAATGGAAATATCTTACCATCCTGACTTACTGAAAATCAGTTTGATGTACATTAGAATAAAAGAATATAATGCAATTTCATAATTTTTTTTATGTTAAAATAAGTTTTTCAAATTTAAAATACATTTAAAAGCACAATTAAGAGTAATAATTATTAATGAGCTCCTATTTTTCAAATTATACATAATCAAAATTTATTTTTTTATCTGAAAAAAAAGTTGGTATTCGGCCGCCGAATATTCGGTATTCGGTCTAAAATTTGGCCGAGTATTCGGTATTCGGCTATTCGGCCAAATCACTATTCGTCCCATCCCTAAATTAGAGAGTTGTAAATGCCAATAGTGTGTTTATTAGAAGATAAACTAGCTGAAAAAAAGACTTTCATATTGTCAATTATTTTTATCACTTTTTTTTTTTTTTTTCAAATTTATGTAAAGAACGCATTTTTAACCACTGTCCTAAGATGGGCATCTACACAAGTTAGGAAATATTTTCCAATATCCTAAAAATAGTATTTCATTTTTTGCATACAGTGGGAAAGAGAATACCAATTTTTTAATCATAAGCAGAAATGCATGTACATTCTTTTGTATAGGCCTCTATAGATTTTTATACTGAGCACTAGAATTTAATTGAACAAGAAAATACAAAAAACAATAAGAGATGTGAAAAATATTCACTGTTTTTGTTGAATATTCGGTTAATTAAATAGGATACACTTGTTGGCCAAATAACTGCAGCTGAATATGTTAAGATACTTCACCAAATATTATGAGATATTTTTCTAAATAAATTCAGGATAAGAATTGTTTTTCATTTTTCCCCATTCAACCCTTCCCTTAGAAAACAAGGAGAGCCAACTTACTTTGTGATCATGAGCTGATAAAATCAGGTGAGGCTTCAAATACGGTATCACCTGAAAAATAGAGATTAGCAAAGAATAAGAGATACAGTGAATTACAGTACGAATCTACATATTTAAGAAGATAATGTTAGAAAAGAGCCATACATTTAAAAGGCTGAAAATAGAAGTAATCAAACATAATCACTGGTTTAATAATAGATTAACAGAAATAAGCAAACATAGAATCAATGGAAAAAAAAAAAGATAATTTTTCATTACTTGAAAACAAATGACAAATTGTCAAACATTGTTTTAACAAGTGTTGAATCTAAGGTGTTTTAGCAGAATTTACCCCAGAGCAGGGGTAATTTTGCCTCATTTTATTTATTTTTATTCACCTGGTGACCTTTTTTAACACTTTCTATGCAACCCATGGCCTTTAAGAGATATTCACTGCATCCAATTGCTCTTCTTGATAGTCAAAAATCTGCCATTTTCTTTTCTTTAATCAGCATTTACATAAAAGCAAAGGCTTATTTTTCTACCTGATCCCATTCTTAGTGATGTGATAACGAGAATTCCAAGCATGGTATGTGAACTAATCAGAAATTGGATAAAATTTGAATTTTTATCCCATGCAATTTTCACAAATTTACTGGCATTGCATGAACACTCCAATCAGCAGTCTAGGTATAAGTGAAAACTGAGTTAGTAGCCAAGGGTCAGTACACTCAATTTTATTAGTGGGCACTTTTTAAAGTTAGTGACTACTATAATTTTTAATTTTTTTTTTTTTTTGACATATAGATAAACTATAAATGTGCTACATATACATATTTTTCTATACAAAAAACAATAAAATGTTATCTGGGTACTTTTTGATTAATCGGATGCCAAAAAGTGCTATTATCTGAATTTTATTTAATAAGTAAATGTGTTATTAAGACACTACACACATAATTGAAATCTAAGCTGGTGAACGTTTTTTGCAGGTTTAAACAGTATCTCTTGAAGAAAAATAACTTCGGAGCATGTGGTAAGGATTGAAATATCAAAGTTACTGCAATATCTTTGAGAGCCATTATTTTGAAATTCAGACAAAAAAAAATTACGTTTTGATAGTTGTATTTTTTAATTGCCTTGATATTTTTTTTATGTTGAAGTAAATCATATTTAATAAATAATCTGAAATTTTGAAGACCTGAAAATATGTCCTCTTTCCTATCGAAAATGTCAAAGTTCAAGGTTGTGAGTGGCATTTTTCATGGAAAGTGAAATGCTGATATATTTGGAGCATTCTATCTCTTGCAAGCAACAACATTTTGACATAAAATGTTAGTACAGTAGACTCCTTCAAATCCGCAAAGCTTGGGACCAGAGGTTGTGCGGATTTTAGAATTTTGTGGATTTCTGGTCACTGCTTTGTTTACATTTTTTAAACAGTAGTTTGAATGCAATTAATAATGCAGTTGGAAATATAATGAATATAATATGAATGAATGAATCAATCAATGATGAATGAATATCAATCAATAATGAATCAATATAATAAAATGTTAAAATAAGCAATGAACTAAAATAATAAAAAATTAGAAAATTTTTAAAATGATTAAAGTACTAATAGCAAAGGTCAAGTTAATAACCAATAGTGTATGATTAAATATTCATTATAAAGATTAAATGTATTTTTCCAAAATTATTCAACAAAACTTGCCTGATAAAAGTACATAACTAATTCACATCAAAATCATAAAATAAGGATTATTTTTAGCTTAGCTGAATGACCAAAAAATCTTGATTAATGCATAAATGTACTTGGTAAAAAGATTGTGATTACCAGTGATATCAGCAATATCTTGAATTTTTCCCCAAAAAATTTATTCTTCCTTCGTGAAAATAACATGAATAGAGTATTATTAAGAAAGTTACAAATTAAAAAACATATGGAATTGATACAAAACTAAAAAAAAACAAACTTTGTCCCAATATCCAAACTGAAAGTTTCATTGTTTACATCCGTAAAATATGTGTGGATTTTAGAGAGTTGCAGATTTCTGGTTTGCGGATTTGAGGGAGTCTACTGTATAACTTTGCCTACTTTTTAAAATTTATTTGTTTCCATGGGGCATTGTTACTTTACATTGTTATGTTGCCACAAAGTACAGCCAAAATGATGTTTTTGTCCATTTTCCGCAGTTAATATTTTAATTAAGAAATAGTACCCCAAACTTTTTTCTTATAGAAGATGAAAGTGCACCACTAGACAAACTAAATAATATGGTACTGCACGGAGATCTTGTTTCTTTTAGTAGATATAACCTGTTAAATATTGAAAATTTTCAAAGTCTTCAACATTTAAAATAAAGTTATTTCAAAAAAGTGCCACAGTTGAGTGAAAAAGAAATATATATCATGCAGTAGTTTCCTTTATCATAATTTTATGAACTCTCCTCCCCCCCTCCAAACATCACACCCTTTGTGGGCAAGCCCTTTGTTCTCATTGCAATGATCAAATGGGGTAATGCACACATGTAAAAGAGAATTTATTTTATGCTTATGATTCTATCTTACATTAAACTTTGAATATCTTTCTTTATTTTTAAAAAATCTTACTACCCTACCCATTGTTGGGTTTAAAAAGCAGCATCCTTCTTGCCCTTGTAGAAAACAGTTCCTTTCTTAGTCCTTAGTATAATAATGTAAAAATGCAAAAAAGCTAGCTAGAGTTATTTTCAGCCAAAAATAGATAAAAGTCTAAGAGCCTGAGAAATTTTGAATAGATTAAAGATGATAGCATTTGACATCACATTCACTGATATCAGCAGGGATGAAGTAATTGCTAAATAGTTTTTTTTAACTAAAACACATGCTTTTATATCAGATCGGACTAAAAAGTTTAAAATGTTTTTTTGGTTGCATGAATACAGTTTTCATAGGTGTTTCAGTGATTGTCATGTATATAAAGGGTGTCAGGCAATTGTTAATTTCTCAAATTGCTTTTGATTTGTTTATCCAACTTTTTTTTTTTTTTTAATCATTTTAAACAGAGACTTTTCAAATTATTGAATTGTCATCAGTTCTCAAAAAGTGTGCAAAATTTCAATTTAATCAGGTGTCTTAAAGTGGGTGAAAATACCATTCAAAAATTCTGTTACATACATACAGATGAAGATAATAAAAGTGTGTTAAAAAAAGTGTCCTTTCTACTTTTTTTTTATTTACTCTTATAATAAAAATGGATGCATTGTGGGAAAGTATCCTGTTCCTGTTCGCACAATTCATGCAGGAATCCAAAAATAGCTTAAAAAAACCTTTTTAGCATCTTACTGAATATTTTATTATGACAGAACAAAAAATTATTTTAAACATAAAATAACATATATTTATTTAAAAAATGTTATAAAAAAGTATTTTAAAACAAACAACACAAAAAAAAGTCCTTAAAGGCTGAACAACAACCACATTGAAACATTTATCGTCAAAAAAAAAGGTTGCCCCCCCCCCCCCCAAAAAAAAAAAAAAAAAAAAAAAAAAAAAAAAAAAAAAAAAAAAAAAACTGGAACAGGATACAGAATTTTTTTCATGTTGTGGCTTGAAAAGAATTCCCTGATTTTTTTTAATAATAAAAAATGAATTGAAAAATCAAAAGAATGAATTAAAAAAAAAAAAAAAAAAAAAAAAAAAAGACCTAAAAAGTGGCTTTTTTTTCCTTTTTTAGGTGTGTTCGTAATTATGTAAATACATAGCATCTATAGCTGTCCATCCATCTGTCTGCATACAACAGAGCAAAAATTACCCAACCGAATCATTTGAAATTTATATATTTATAATGATTGCATCATTTTGTCGTTTCATTTCTAATTTTCTGAAAATAGGATATGTGCAGTTTAATGACAAGGTCAATCACAAAATATTTCATTACATTACAGCCAGTGGGAAAAAATAGTTTCTAAGTGCATTTTTATAGTGCTACACTTTTTCGAACATAATGAAATGGATATGCATCTATAAAGTACATACTAAAATATACATTCTGTACAGTCTGTGGTCCAAAGATTATTTGTTATTCATTTACAAGGCTACACAAAAGTATTCCATTACATAATGATATTGAGGTTAAACATTGTTTGGAGCACATTTTAACTATCATATAAACAACTGGTAGAACCAGAGAGAAAAGTGGAGCTCGATCTAAAAAAATGTTATAGTAAAATTTGGGAAATATTTTCAATCTAAGAATCTGAGTAGAAAAGAAATGGAATCAGATGATCTCTAAAGCTCATGAAATAACCCAAATTTTTGTTAGCTGAAAATGAGGACTGAGCTTTACTGGTGCTTTATATTCAGAACTATATTCATCCACTCAAAATGATTACTGAGCAAAGTAGTCAATAGAATATATTGTTATGTTGTCTCAAATCAGTTGAGCTCCATAACGCTAAACAAATATAAACCATGGAGTAATAATTAAAGTATAACATTAATATAATCAGGTTGTTGAGGAATTGATGCAGATAAGTATGTCTGAACACAAATATTTAGTATATGGTTGAATCGTATTTGATCAAGGTTTTGGGTTTACTTGGGGCTTTGATCTTGCACTTATTAAAACATTTGGAATATAATTGTGTTCACTCTTTGTACTGAACGAACCGTTCTCATACTTCATTACATCAGCCCATAACATATGTTTATGAACCCAAATATTTAAACTGGTTATGGATGATGAAATACGGAGTGAGTTAAAAATGCCTCTTTTCCCTGATTCATTTTAAGGCACCAGTAAAGCTCAGTCCACATTTTCAGCTAACAAAAATTTGGGTTATATCATGATCTTTACAGACCATCTGATTCCATTTCTTTTCTACACACATTTTTAGATTGAAAATATTTCCCAAATTTTACTGTAATATTTTTTTTAGATCGAGCTCTACTTTTCTCTCTGATTCTACCAGTTTTTTATATGATTTCATAGCTTTTTCAGATCCTTTCAGGAACTTTATCAATCACTTTCAACAAACAAATCTAAACAATTATTAGTATTAGTTTAAAGTTATTAGTAGACATATTAGTTTGGCTTAGTAACAGAAATAACACCAAGTTAATTTCAAATTTGACAAGTAATTTTGGGCGCCAATTTGGCGACAGAACTGCCCCTTCCATCATGGTAGTCCCACTGCAGTTTCTCGGTATCTGCACAGATTTTCAAAGCTTCATTTTCAAATCGTTATTTTTATAAATAAAGAAGAATATTTTTTCTAAATTATCTTTTTTTAGCAACTGTTTTGACATCGAAAACACTCAAATAAAGGTGCAATGTTGTTTTAACACTCATTTAGTTACAGTTTATATATAGGTTTATGAAAAATATGTATTTTCTGTTTCGAATGACATCAATTTCAAAAATCTATCAGTAGAATCAGAATTTTTATTGATCTACAAAAAAAAAAAATAACGTGTTATTAATTCTTTTTTAAATTATTGAACTGTTTTTTATTTGGTGGCAACGCGAAAGAAATAATTGAATTAGCAATTAAAAAGTAGAGATTTCTATAATGTTAAATTATGGAAGGTATAGTGTTATGTAAATTTTTAATAGGTGCCATTTCCTTAATTTTTGATATTTTCGGACCTTCGAAAGGCACATCCCTAAATTAAAAGCTTTCGAACAAGCTATTACATGCCGCTGAATGTTTCCTGGTTTGGGTTATAATTGAGTTGTTTGTCTTTTTTTCTTCTTTCACGAGCAAAAAGTGACAAAACAGGGGTTCTAGATCTCCAAAACTAAACGGTGGATCTAGATGAATTTTTGTAAACTTTGAGATCTAGAGTAGGACATGTCCCCTTTTCAATTTTGTCGAGATCCGATGATTAGTTCCAACGTTATTAACCCTTTCTGGCACACTACTCTTTAAAGTTGGAATTTAAAGAAAAAAAAAAATTAGGCAATCTATTTAGGCCTAGAGGAGTACAACAGATATTGTTTTGTAAAGATTGCACTAACCATTTTAATTATACAGCTGTTGCTGAAGTGGTAACCTCCCATAAGTAAAGCATTGATAAGCGTAGCGAGAAGAGCATTGCTGTGAAGCGCGTATTGCAGTAAAACATTTTACCTATTATTTAAAAACAATAGAGTTTGATCTCTGTGGTGCTGCCATCTAGAACTCATAAGAAAGATTTAAAGTAGCCATTAGAGTAGTTTTTGAAATATTCACGGTATTTTTGTGTCTCTAAACAGTGGGAACTTTAGGTGTTGCCGACCCGGCAAAATTGCACGTTAAGAGGTTAAGAGGCAAACTTTGGACTTTAACATTAGAGATGCACCTGAACTCTACTATACAGCACTATCGTGCTGTATGATATTAAACTGTTGCATATTTTATGAAATTGATATAATTTGCTAAAATTTACTACAAGTTATTTCCTGTAAAATAGAAAACAGATAGCATTCAGAGGAGCACATAAAAGATTTTGGATATTCTATTGTATCTAAAGTATGGTATATCTCTTTATAGTACAAATGCACCTCACTTGATATGCCATTTTCAACTTGTTAAACCTATAGTAATCTCAGGTTGTCAGGGATTATTTTTGCAGTCAGATCAATTTTGTCCACATAAAAATTGTTGAAATCATTCCTATTTTATACTGCTAAAAAAAGAAAACAAACAAAAAAAAAAATCCATGGCAGTAGGCTATTGTAGTCCAAGAATTGACCGCACACAACCCTAAGTCATTGAACACAAGAAAAAACTCTTTATATTATGGAAGAGTAAGTAAGAGGAGGATCTAATGATCTGTGTCTGCCAGAAAGGCCAAAAAGGAATACCACTCGTAGGTTTAGCATTGTGTTTGTCCTACAATCAAAAGTATGAAAACTGTGTAAAGGAAAACATAGTGCTAAACCTACGAATTAATCATTAGTGGTATCCATTTTTAGGGGCGTTCGTAATTATGTAAATACGTAGCACCTAGTGTCGTCGCTCAGTCTGTCCGTATATAACAATGCAATAACTACCCAACCGAATCGTTTGAAATTTAAAATACATAATTATTACCTAATTTTGTGGAGTCATTTAAAATTTTATGAGAATCGGATGCATAGATCAATGACAGGGACAATCAAAAGGATTCCGTTACATTACGGTCAATGGGGAAAAAAGTTTCAAATGCATTTTAATCGTTTGAAATTTAAAGTACATAATTATTACATAATTTTGTCAAGTTATTTCAAATTTTATGAGAATCAGATGGATAGATCATTTACAGGGACAATCAAAAGGATTCCACTACATTACGGTCAATAGGAATAAAGTTTCAAATGCATTTTAATGATGTTACACTCATTCGAACATAATAGAATTGGCATGAATCTATGAAGTATACACTAAAATATGCATTCTGTACAATCTGTGATGCAAATAATTTTTTTTTATTAAATTACAGGGCCATACAAAAGTATTCCACTACATAAAGCTATACGAGGAAACATTGTTTGTGGCGTGTTTTAATTCTATTCAACTATCTCATATTTTATGAATAACATATACGTTGCTGAGGTGTAATAAAAATTACTTCCTGCATATTTACAGAAACACAAAGATTTCGACTACTATGCTGTATCCGAAGTATGCTCTGCTATATCAGCAAGATCTGAACATTTTTAAAACTTCGTTTTCGTATGAACGCACCTCATTTGCTAAGCTTCACGTGCAATTTCCAAATTGTTGGCTTATGCACCCTTTCCCTTCCGGCAAACATGGATCATTAGATCCCCCTCTTACTTACTCTTCCATAATATAAAAAAAATTTTCTTGTGCCCGATGACTTAGGGTTTTGTGTGATCGGCTCTTGGACTATTGTGAGTTGTGTGCGTAGAATGGAAAAGAGTTGGTTACCCTGCCAACGAAGGTGCTGTAGGAGGGGGTGAGTGGCATGTGGGAGAGGACAACCCGGAAAGAATCTGTGTCGTTGGGAGCGGACAAATAGTCATTCGAATGGCTGATGTAGTTCACCTGGAAATAAAGAAGAAGAACACCATTACTATTAAAAACATTCCAAAGGTGAATCTCATGACCTAAAGCTGAAACGAAAGACATTGAAATTTCCAAAATTTGGCCCAAATCATGTTCTTTTCGAGAATTTTTTTTTCTGAATAATACTTTTCTTTTGCCATTATGATTTGAATATAAAAAAAATGATAACTTCTATACATGGCTTTCTCAGTTTACAAATGCTACTTGGGTCCTGTTGGGCCTTTTTATGGAAGACCTGACATGGACCTGAAATAAATGATTAAAAAATGCAGCTCTAGACACTAAGCAGTCGTTTTGAAAGCTTCAGACCTGGAGTACACACATAAGCTCCTCTGCTGTTTTCTTGCTAAAAAATAAACTCTTTTTTTTTTTTCAGTTTTATGGTACTTCTATAAAGTTAACTTTTTTATATGTTTTTATTGGCTTTGAAAAAAATTAAATAAATGGCAGCACAGAGGTTTATTTCCTTATAAAATAAATTCTATTTTCATCTGGGTTTGCATTGAAGCTCAGCAGAGCCTATAAAGTAAGAAGTTTTCAAACTTAAACCCTGTACAATAATAATGAGAATTCATAGATCCTTCAATATAGGATTGCATGATATTGGAAATAAAATGGATATTTTAAGGCGACTCATCCTTTTAGATCCATATGTCTGAACCTAAAGCAGTGGTGCAGCCAAGGGGGAGGTTTTGGGGTTAAAACCCCTCCCAGACAGGGCTGGCAAGTTTCTGCCAGGGTGGTTAAAACCAGCGGTTATAACTGGTTAAAACCGGCATGGCAGAAACTAGTTTCTACCACTAAGCGGCAAAAACTGGCAGAAACTAAGAAATTATACTAATAAGAACTTTAGCCTGCAATGATTAATAATTTGTGCATTACTTAATATATAAAGAATTTAGTCAAAAAATTATAAATAAAGAATATGAATGTTATTCAAAGTAGAAAAAAAGTTTCAAAAGGATCACATAAATATACTTTATTTATAGAATAACTATGTTATTTGAAAAACAGAAATTTTCATTATGGTAATATGATGCTGTACAAGTTTTACTAGTGATATTATTGTTTATGGTTGAATTTCTATTTAAAAGTTTAAGAAAAATAAATTTACAAAAAATTCTATGATATTTTAACAACACTTTGAGTACTTTTAAATAAATAATACACCGCAATAACTTATTAAATTCTTCACTACTTCATACAAAGAGAAATGATTCTTGTGAAAAAATATATAAGTAAATAATTGTAGCATAAAAATAACAGTAAAACTCTTTTATGAAATATCTTATACAATTATTTTATAATATTGATATTTATTTTATATAAATCATATTTATTTACAATTTTAACTGCTATTCCCTCAATATCATTTTCATGATTTTCAGTTATATGCAAACAATATGGCTGATTCTTTGTGACAAATTCAAAACTATCTAATTCTAATACAAATTTATTTATTTTTTAATTAAAACTATTCACAATATTTTATTTGTTATTTATCCTTAATAAAATGTATATAAGCAATTTAATACTACTGAAAAAGTTTCGGATTATGTCATGAAATGAGTTTCTGCCACTGGCATGGCAGAAACCATTTTCTGCCGGCAAAAATACAGCCCTGCTCCCAGAGCTAAGAAAGATTGCTATAACTGCCGCTTATATGAATCAAAACCAAATTTAATATCTAAACTTTTTGCATATTTTATAATCTGCCGCCTTGTTGAATCAGATTCCATTTAACAAAGTGATTCAATTAAATGTCAAAAATTGTTTTTAAAACTGTGAAAATGCATATTACATGCATTAGTTAAGTGAAAATTGATTATTTGAACTAAGTCACATTTTTGAGACGTCTTATGCTAAAAGAATGATGATTTCCTGTTCAATTCATACCCAGATATTTTTAATAAACTTTAAGATTAACAAAGATATTTTACCAAAATTTTCAACAAGTTTATATTAATTAATGCCAAATTTGATGTCATACAATATCATGTGGTAAAAAACAGCTGAAATACTGATTTTAGTGGTTGGCACATAGGTTCATTACTGTCTTTTCCTGGCTTTTATTTTTTCTAACTCTTAACATTGTAAATATTGTTTAAATGAAACATGACCAATGTAACTGCGGAAAAGATGCATTATGATTTGATGCAGTAAATATACTGATTCTATTAACCGGCAATTCAAATAACTGACAAACACCTTTATAAGAAACTCAAAACCTCCCCTAAAAACGAATTCTGGCTGCGCCATTGACCTAAAGTATCTATTTTATTAAAATAACTCTTTTTGCCATGTCAAAATAGTGAACGTGTGTATGTGTCAGTGACATAGCTAGTGAAGGGGGGGGGTGTCCTTCCTCGGTGTCATCCTCTAAGGGGTGACACCCAATTTTTATTTGCAAATATATATAATCTTATAAAATTTTGGAAAAGAATTTTGAAATAAAATGAAATTTATAGCGTATCACACAACAGAGTTAATTTTTTTTCTTGGAGAATCTGTAATTTTATACAGATTGGGGTGCCAAAATAAGATATGCACCATGAACAGAAACCTACCTATCCAACGAGTGGGTAGCAAAGCAAACTTTATAGTATTTTGCATTTCGATAACAATTTTGTATTCATTTCTCCGAATTACCTATAAAATCACATCAGGCATGCAAAAAAATGTTGAAATTTTATTCACAATAACATAGAATTATGATTAAAAAAAATAAAGTGTTTTTTTTTGGGGGGGGGGGGGTGACACCCATCCCAGCTATGCCGCTGATATGTGCAGTGTTACTACTTAAGTTCAGATCTGAAGAGGTGAAGAAAGCCTGCCTTACCTTCACGAATTCGAGGAATCGATAGAGAAGGAAGACATCCTCCCTGAAGTACTGGTTGAACCTCCTCTCCAGTTCGGGGGAGGGAGGCTCGTCCTCCCCTCCAATGTCATTGTCCCCAGGAACAATGATCGCCTGCAAAAACAACAACAACAAATCATGACATGATAAGAAGTGATTATGAAATGGACAAATTGCACCATAAATTATACTAAAATAAATACAGATTGCAACTGGTACACTTAACAAACAATATATTTAAAACACACTAAAAAATGATCAATGTTTCGTATTTCTTCTGCAAATGTCGTCAGGATAAAATAGAATGTATATAATATAAATACATATGTATGCTCGTGAACTCTTGGATGTATGTGTTTAAATTTTGAAACTTTAAATTGCGTTGAACAGCATTCTATTTTATCCTGATGACATTTGCAGAAGAAATACGAAACATTGATCATTTTTAAGCGTATTTCAAATACAGTCGGCTCTCGTTAATTCGAACTCGGCGGGACCACGAGAAGTGTTCGAATTGTGGAATGTATCAAATGAAAACATACTTAATAGGGTACTATTACAAAGGAATTAATGTTATAGTGTTTTTTAAATTTATTTCGTCTGTTATCATTAGAATATGACTTAATACTAAATTAGAATGTATAAATACATATACTAATTAAAATATTAGAAACAATGGAAGAAAAATTTAAAGCGTCACTGATGGACAGACGGGACACTAAGAAAGTGGATATCAAATGCATGGGATTATATGTATACTCGTTCGGAACAATTTTCACAAAAATCAAGGAAGGAAAGTTATCCAAATGATCTTAAATCCACGAAAAAAAAAGAAAAAAGATAAATTGGAATTATTGTTAGTTCGAATGAAACGAAGTCAAGAGAAAATGAGTTCGAATTATTGAAAAATTTTAACGTTATTCTGCCATTGAATATTTCGGGACTTCCTGTTGAGTTCGAATGAAGCGAAGATTCGAATTATCCAATTTCGAATTAACAAGAGTCGATTGTACATTGTTTTAACTGTACCATTTAGCAATCTGTATTTATTTTAGTGCATACTTTTAAGATAAGAATGTCTTTGATTTTAAAACAGATTTTGTGCAGGGTTGGGATAAAATCTCAGGGAGCACCTATTAGTCTTAAAATAAGTAAATAAATAAATAAGTGTGTCCATTCATTTTCAACCTGTTTTGAAAAAAATTTCTGAAAAGTTTTTGAATAGGATGACTCAATAAATCCCTATAAAAAGGGTGGAATCTGAATTATTTATATGTAACCTTGTCTACAACAGATGTTGCATGCTTATGGCGATTGGCTAACTGCCAGTCAATCATCAGTCTAGAGCTGACCGTCATGTAGCTACGTTGTGATTCCGTCAATAAATCTTTATTGCACAATGTAAACCAGTCTCCGGCCCATAAAACTACCTTTTAACTTTTTTAACTTATTTTAGATGTGTGTTGACAGCTATAGGAGATAAATATTATTGCCACTGCTACTAATACAATAAATGGTACTTTACCAACAGTGCAGCCACAGGGAGAAAAGGAAAATGGGCAATGAATTTTCTAGCAATCTAATGACTGTTTTCCGCACACAAGCCATTTTTTTTTTAAATCATTGATACAATTTACAGAATAGAAAAAAAAAGCTGTTTATCTATTTTTATACACATACAGAAGTCAATTGTATATATATATAGATAAAAAATATATATATACACACAGAAATATATATATATGCATAATTACATTTTCACACACAAATAACCATCTAAACCTAAACAAACTTAAAAAGTTCATTGATTTGTATTCAAGAGCTGTTCATTCAGATATTCATCTAACTCCCTGAAAAGACCAAATGAGACTGAACTTTTGAGGAAAAAAAATGCCAAGGCCCCTTTACTGGGAAAGTACCTAATAAATGAATTTAAAAAATATACTTATTCTTTAGAAATCAGATTTGTTTGAAATTCTTAAGTTATAGGTTGCTTACAGGCCTACTCTGATTGAGACCTGCAACTGTATGAAAATAACACTAAACATTTTCCACTCTTTGGTAATTTTGAAATTTAAAGGACTTACTGTGAAACTACAATGCAGAACCATTTATCCGGAATGGTTGGGGTCAGATGTATTCCGGATAATTGTTTTTCTGATTAACTGGTTGGGCATTAAAGCAGCATCTATTTGATAAGGTTTATGAAATATATGTGGTTGTGGTACTACTTTTAATTTTAAATTAATTATTAGATTACTTGAACTAATAATCCAATGCGAGTAAGATCAAATGTTAGAGTTTGAAGGAAGGCCATTTATGGAAATTCCTTCGGAACAAAAATTCTTCTGTTTTCTCAGTATAAAAATGAAAACATCTATAGTATAACAATATATTTCTTTATTTCAAATACTAGATGCTGTTATCAAATTATACAACTGCTTCAAGCAATGTATATGTCAAACTGATAGTGTATGACACTCTTATTTACAAAGATAAGTCTATAAGAAATATCATTCCAGGTTTTCAGAATAAATGGTTCCATACTGTAGTAAAGACAAGTGACAATCTTTAGCTACATTTGTAATTACAGTGAAACCTCTTTTATCTGAAATTCTTGATTAATCAAAATCCATTTTTAAAGTTTTTTTTTTTTTTTTTTTTCTATTACATTCCTTGTGTGCAAAATCAATTTTAAAAACTTTTTTCTAATTAAAATAAATAAATAATAATAATTTAACTATAATATTTCTTGTGCACAAGCAGTCCCTTCTGAATTACACTCCAAGAGCTGACCACACAAAACTCTATGTCATCGAGCACAAGAAAAAACTTTATTTTATTTTATGTAAGTAAGAGGGGGATCTAATGATCCATGTCTGACGGAAGTGAAGTGGTGCATAAGCCAATAAAAATAATATTGCCCAGCTAAACTGATGGCATTGAGCTCACACGCTACGCATAATAATTGTACATTACAGCCTTATATTTTCAAGGGCTAATGCCGTTCGAAAAAAAATATTAAGGAGGGGGGATCAGCTCTCCCCTTTCCCCTTTTTATATTTAATCATTGAACGCTCTAAACTGATCAGGGACGTGCTTTATCATATGAAAAATCCATGTCCAAAATTTAGAGCAAATCGGAAAACTCCTAATAAAAACCCATTTATATAATTTAAGAGTTATCCTTCACTTTTATATACCTAACCATTAAACTTCCGAAACTATTCACAGATTTGAACGAAATCTGACAATTCTGCATGAAAAACCCATTTATATAAATTAAGGGGAGGGGCATTAGAACCCCCATTTCCCCTGTTTATATTTATCCAATAAACACCTAATACCAATCACAGAAGCTCTTCATCAGAATGATCCTATGTGTAAATTTTGAACAAAAACTAATATTTCTACATGAAAAACCAGATTTATCTTATACTATAATGCAAGCAAAAATTGTGTGTGTGTGTGTGTGTGTGTGTGGGTAAATTTTATCTCAAAAACGGCTTTAACGATTTTCGCAAAAATTTGGATTTTACCATTTTCGGGCACGAGAAGACCATTGGGCTAGGTCCCATGTTCGGGAAAATTCGATTACTGGGTCATTTTGGGTCATAATGGGTCAGGATAAAGTTATTTATATCTATAGAACGGCTGGATCGATTTTAAGGAAATTTTGTACCCAACTGTTTTTTGGTACGAGAAAACTATTGGGCTGGGTCACATGTTCGAAAAATTTCGATTAGTGGGTCATTTTGGGGTCATTGTGGGTCAAGCCATTTTTATCTAAAAAACGGCTCTAACGATTTTGACCAAATTTTATATTTTATCGCTTTGGATTACAAGAAGACCATTGGGTTAGGTAACATGTTCGAGAAAATTCGGTTAGTGGGTCATTTTTGGGGTCATTGTGGGTCATGCTATTTTTATCTAGAGATTTTATCACGCAATTTTGATTAAAAATTGCAGTCTATGGTTTTCGGGCACGTGAAAAACATTGGGCTAGGTTACATGTTCGAGAAAAAATTTTAATGGGTCATATTGGGTCATTAAGGGTCTGGGTCAAGCTATTTATATTTAAAGAACAGAGTGATGGATTATAACGAAATTTTGTATGTAACAGTTTTTTGACATGAGAAAACTAATGGGCTAATCACATGTTTGAGAGATTTCGACTATGAGGGTCATTTGTGGGTCATGATGGGTCATAATGGATCATATCAAGCTATATCTAAAGAACAGGTGGATCGATTTTAACGAAATTTTGTATGCAACATTTTTTTGGCACGATAAAATCATAGGACAAGGTTACATGTTCGAAAAATTTCAATTAATGGGTCATTTTGGGTCATTAAGAGTCTGGGTCAAGCTATTTATATTTAAAGAACAGCGTGATGGATTATAACGAAATTTTGTATGTAACAGTTTTTTGACATGAAAAAACTAATGGGCTAAATCCCATGTTTGAGAGATTTCGACTATGAGGGTCATTTGTGGGCTATGATGAGTCATAATGGGTCATGGTCAAGCTATATCTAAAGAACAGGTGGATTGATTTTAATGAAATTTTGTATGCAACATTTTTTGGCACGATAAAATCATTGGACTAGGTTACATGTTCGAAAAATTTCGATTAATGGGTCATTTTGGATCATAAAGGGTCTGGGTCAAGCTATATATAATTAAAGAACGGCAGGATCAATATTAACGAAATTCTTCATGTAACAATTTTTAGAAACAAGAAAACTAATGGACTAAGTCACATATTCGAGAGCTTTCGATTATAAGGGTCATTTATGGGTCTTAATGGGTCAAGGTCAAGCTATATCTAAAGAATGGGTGGGTCGATTTTAACGAAATTTTGTATACAACATATTTTTGGCATGAGAAAATCATTCGGGTAGGTCACATGTTCGAGAAATTTCGATTAGTGGGTCACTTTTGGGTCATTCTAATTTTATCTAGACAACGTTTCGCGCAATTTTGACTAAATTTTGTATTTTATCGTTTTCGGGCACAAGAAAATCATTGGGTTATGACAGATATTTGAGAAAATTCGATCAATGGGTCATTTTGGATCATAAGGGGCCAGGGTCAAACTAACTATATCTAAAAAACGGCTCAATCGATTTTATCTAAATTTTTTATCTAATGTTTTTCGGCATGCTAAAACTAATGAGCTAGGCCACACGTTCGAGAGATTTTGATTATAAGGGTCATTTGTTGGTCATGATGGGTCATGCTAATTTTATATAGAAAATGGTACTCACCATTTGGACTATACTTTGTATTATATCGTTTCTGAGCAAGAGAAAACCATTTGGGTTGGACACATGCTCGCGAAAATTCGATTAGTGGGTCATTTTGGGTCTTAATGAGCTAGGGTCATTCTAATTATATATAACAACGACTCAATCAATTTTACCTAAATTTTGAAACAAAACGTTTTTTGTCACGAGAAGAATATTGGGCTGAGTCGCATGTTAAACAAAATTGTATTAGTGGGTCATTTCGCTTCATTGCTGAATGCTGCCAAGCTAATTTTACCTAAAAAAATGGCTTAAACGATTTTGATTCAATTTTATATTCTACTGTTTTTGATTACCTGAAGACGATTGAGCTATGTCACATGCTTGATCAAATTTGATTAGTGGCTCATTTTGGGTAATACGGGTCAGGGTCACGAGAATATGGCAAAAGCCAATAACTTGGTGATATTTGACAAAATATTGGCGACATATGGCCAAAAAGTCGACTATAAAAATTACGAAAACCAAAAGACGTATTTTGAGCCAAATGAAAGAGTGCCTCCAAATTTGGCTATATTTAGCAAAAAATATTGTCTTTCAGAATGTAAAGAATTTTTTTTATACATTCTTAAGAGGATTCGAGATGCATGATTAAACCAATCAGAGTCGAGCTAAAAAAGTGATTTAGATCGATGTCCTTTCGTTGTAAATTTTAAAATAAAGTAAAATTTATAAACATGCGCATAAAAACATAGTTTTCTTATTGCTTGTTTTTCTAAATAATACTATTATAAACATGTTTTACAGTAATAATACAGAGTTAATGATACAGTGAAATACTATATCGAGTTGAACACAAAGTTAATTTTGACCGAGCTAAGCTCGGTCTCCCCTGCTAGTCTTATATTATAATGCGAGCAAAAATTGTGTGTGTGTGTGTCTGTGTGTGTAAATTTTATCTCAAAAACGGCTCTAACAATTTTTGCAAAAATTTGACCATTTTCGGGCACAAGAAGACCATTGGGCTAGGTCACATGTTCGAGAAAATTCGATTATTGGGTCATTTTGGGTCATAATGGGTCAGGATCAAGCTATTTATATCTAGAGAACGGCTGGATCGATTTTAAAGAAATTTTGTATCCAATTGTTTTTTGGCATGAGAAAACAATTGAGCTGGGTCACATGTTTGAAAAATTTTGATTAGTGGGTCATTTTTGGGTCATTGTGGGTCAAGCCATTTTTATTTAAAAAACGACTCTAACGATTTTGACCAAATTTTATATTGTATCATTTTGGATTACAAGAAGACCATTGGGTTAGGTAACATGTTCGAGAAAATTCGGTTAGTGGGTCATTTTTGGAGTCATTGTGGGTCATGCTATTTTTATCTAGAGATTTTCTGATGCAATTTTGACTAAAAATTGCATTCTATGGTTTTCGGGCACGAGAAAACCATTGGGCTAGGTTACATGTTCGAGAAAAAATTTTAATGTGTCATATTGGGTCATTAGGGGTCTAGGTCAAGCTATTTATATTTAAAGAACAGCGTGATGGATTATAATGAAACTTTGTTTGTAACAGTGTTTTGACATGAGAAAACTAATGGGCTAAATCACATGTTTGAGAGATTTTGACTATGAGGGTCATTTGTGGGTCATGATGGGTCATAATGGGTCATGGTCAAGCTATATCTAAAGAACAGGTGGATCGATTTTAACCAAATTTTATATGCAATGTTTTTTTGGCATGATAAAATCATTGGACTATGTTACATGTTCGAAAAATTTCAATTAATGGGTCATTTTGGGTCATTAAGAGTCTGGGTCAAGCTATTTATATTTAAAGAACGGCGTGATGGATTATAACGAAATTTTGTATGTAACAGTTTTTTGATATGAGAAAACTAATGGGCTAAATCACATGTTTGAGAGATTTCGACTATGAGGGTCATTTGTGGGTCATGATGGGTCATGGTCAAGCTATATCTAAAGAACAGGTGGATCGATTTTAATGAAATTTTGTATGCAACATTTTTTGGCACGATAAAATCATTGGACTAGGTTCAGAGTTGGGCAAAATACTTCAATAAATCATTTTCGATACAAAATACAAAATACATTAGTTTTAGAACTTAAAATACAAAATACAAAATACTTTCCTATTCAAAAAAATTCAAAATACAAAATACATGTATTTTGAAAATACATTTAAAATACAAAATACATTTGAAAATTTTAAAAGTTTGTGTATAACATTGGGGTTTTCACAGACCGTGTCCGGCACGGTCAGCAGTCCGGTTTCGGACATTTTTTTATCCACAACACTCTGGCCGGGCCGGCCTGGACTTGCTCTTCAGTCGTTCCCTGCTGGTCCGGGCCAGATATCCGGTTTATATTTTCCTGAAGGATAGTCTCAAATGGACCTGTTCATTACTCTTTCGGGTCCCGGGCTTTACTTTTTTCTCTGCAAATTCGAGCCGGGCCTGATTTATTCTGTCGAGACCGGACCCGGACTAGACTTCATCCTTCCTAGAGGTCTGAAGTAGTCAAAAATTGTAGAATTTTTCCGAACCCAGCCCGTAAGTTGGGTATCCCGTCCCAGCCTGAATTATCCAAAAATCAGTACATTCTGGCCCGACCCAACAGTTTTTTTCAAATAATGTATGTATTTTTAAACTGCTATAATTTTACAGTTAAAAGTTTTAATTTTATCATTTTTAAAGAATGGTAAATATATTTCTGGACAATAAAATTAAAGCACAATAAAAGGAACTCTGAAAATTAATCTGTCAAGGAATCCTGTCTTAAGGCTGTTCTTAAATACAAATGGCTAACTTTATGAAATAAGTTTTGATTTATTTCTTGTTCAAAATGGATGAATGTAGCAAGTGTTGTTATTCAAAAGTAATGGAATCACACTCATTTTCTCGTGTTTTTACAAACACAATAAGTGTTTCAGAAAATATTGTCAAAGTGGGCGTTTTGAACTGCAATTGTGCGCGTAAGAAGATTGACCACTCAAACAGAAACAAGAAACGTGTTTGTCGCATGAACAAAATCGCTTATGTATTCAATAAGTAATTTATTGATCAAAAAATCGAAAACATAGTTCGATTTTATATCGCTTCCATAGTCGGTTCTTTCAATTTATATCTTTCCGTTAAAAAATGAGTTTGTAAATCTGTCAAAATGTTTTACGCTTGTTAAGCAGAGTAGATGAGAACAGCCTTAAATGGCAAATGTGTTAATTCATGCAAAATGGATTTAATAATAAGCAAAAAGAATATAATAAATTTAGAGAAAACTGTGTATCAGGTGATAGGAAATCTGTTACAGGATTTTTTTCCTTTTAGATTTTTAGAGCCAGGTATGCGTGAGAAAAAAACTGCGCCCGGGGCAACGTTTCAATTTGGCGCCCCCCCCCCCCCCAACTTTTTTCTTGTGACAGGCTAAAAAATGACGTTGGTAGTATAAATTTGGCGAACCTTAAATTTCCGCGCTCGGGGAGACCGCTTTCTTCGCTCCCCAGCCTCCAACCTTTTTTTTTTTTTTTTTTTTCACGGCGGAACAAGCACAAGATGGACACTTTCTAAAAGCAATCAAATGATATTCAGGATTTTCTAAATCAAATAAATCCATCAAAAACCTGAAGTAGATTTTTTCGCGAATCCAATACTTTTTTATTGTAAAGAAGAGGAAAGTAAAAGGAGCGAGATATTGAAAATTAAAAGGTCAGTTCAGTAGTTATTCTTACACGCATACATAAACACACACATATAAAAGAATTGTATAATCTCTTCCGTTGGAAGTTTTTTAAAAAGTATATATAATTCGATAGAGCTTCGATCACTACAACGCAGATATATTTCCCATGAATAATAAATAAGATAAAATTTTCTAAGAAATATTAAATAAACAACATGTTAAACATTTTCATTTAAATCCTAGCAATATCATAACATATAACAATATGACGTTCGGAATATCATGACACCAAATAATTTTTTGTTGTTTTTTAAGTGATGGTGTTTAGTGTTTAATAGATAATTAGTGATTCCATTTGTGCATCGTTCTTCTTCATGGTCTGTTTCAACATTTTAAGGGACAAGCAATTGTGTCTCTGTAATGTTAAATTCACCCCGGAATAATCGAAAAATTTTAGTTTAAAAATTAAAAAAAGCAATTTTGAAGCATTTATGAAGGAAAAGTTAAGTATATAAAATTTAGTTAAAAGTTTATAGCGCGAATCTTGATTAAAATTAAGTGGGATATAATCAGCGTTGAATTCAGACACTTTTCTCTGGGAGGGAATTCAGTGGCTCCGGAGTGGGAGATTATAGAGTTCCAGGGGGGGGGGGGGGGGTATTGTATTTTTTAACTATTGAAAACGCAAAATTTCAAATTTTCCGGGAGGCATTTTATTGCTCCGGGGGGGGGGGGGGGGAATCCCCCCGGGCCATCGGCCATCCCTTGACTTCAACACTGGGTATAATATATTTCACTGCCCCTCAAGAAATTAAAGACCCTACAACCTTGAACTGGTCATAGCATTAAAATTACTTTAAATACTCATAACGTTTTTTCCATCATTCATATTGGAAAACTACATTTAAAACTCATGCATACTATATTTGTTATAATGATTGCAAATTAAAAATTGCTTTTGATTAATTTGCAAACCATTTTTTTATTAATTTGCAAACCAAATGTTAAACATTTTGGTACTCTGTACAATGAAGATCAATCCCGCTTGATACATAAATAATCCCAGAATACACGGGATACATAAATAATTCTACAATTAATAATGTATACTTTTTTGTACCTATAAATCGGTACAAAATAATGTTAATTATTATTATTTTTTATTTTATTCTAAAAAAAAATAATGCACATACCCAGAGCCGTGCAAAAGGGGGAGCAAAGGGGGTGGTCGCCCTGGGCGCGGAAATTTAGGGGACGTCAGATTTATACTACCAATGTCATTTTTAGCTTGTCACAAGAAAAAATTGGCGCAAGGTGGCACGAAATTGAGTCTTTGCCCCGGGCGCGGTTTTCTCTTCACATGCCCCTACACATGTCTGCACATTTAAAACCATAAAAATGTATCAAAATCATAAATGTATAGTAAATCTGCTGTAGGGGAATAATTTTGTAATGTACTTGATTAATATTTTCATCAATAATAAAATTTTCATCTGAGAAATTTTCGTTTGAAAATTTCGTTTCGAAGTTTTATTACTTATAAATTAAAAAAAGGAATAAAACTTAGGTTTCGGACAGCAACTTTCGTTTCGGTCGGATATCATTTTATATTTTATATCTTCACTAAAAAGCACTATGAAATAAAACATAAAATGAGCCCCCCCCCCCAAAAAAAAATGAATTCACACTATATAAACATGTATCTCCATTAACGACAGGTCTATAGCCAAAACTCCGGTATTTAACATACTTAATCGTAAATACAATTATTAAAAATCTGCTCTCTATATCAATAAATAGAACTATTTACATAATAAGATTATCTCCCAATTAAATGAATATCAGGGGTGGGTTAAAATATGCCTGAACTTTGATAAAAAGGATACAAAGAAACTTGATAAAATATTGCAATCAAGGTATAACGGTATAAAACTAAAAATTTTACCTTTAAATTTGTTTTAAAATGCGTTTGTGTCGAAGGTTCCACTTATAACGGTAGACTTTGTTGTACACATTTGGCATGCTGCTTTAACTTTGCTGTTACTATCAACGGAAATTATTTTAAAAAATATCCCATCTAATATCGCGCAACGTGCAGTATCGCAATTCATTGATATATTATTATCCGGAGCTAAGGCGATATCAACCATTCTTTCACGAGATTTAAACATACATTACATTTCTTTCTGCTACTACATTAGCTTTCTTTCTATGGTTCTTAAAAAGTACTATACACAGCAAAACGCTGAATGATTCTTCCTGTTTATCACACAATAGCTTTTGTCGTTCTCACAGCAACGTTATAATTATAAAAACTAGAACGTTAGAATTGTACATGTACAGTTCAGCAAAAATGCTTAAGTAAAACAGAAGCATTCATTCTAATCCTTATCATAGCCATAGTTGAAAAAGTATGTTTACATTAACTTCTAGAAACGAATCCTGTCAGACAAAACAAAATAGAAAAGCACCTGTTTTGCTTTTGTGAATCTTACATCTGCGGTGGTTTAAACGAAGCGACTTGAAATCTACAGAAATGTATTTTGAGTATGAAATGTATTTTCAAAATACAAAATACTTGGGAAAAGTGTTTGAAAATACATTACTAAAATACTTTCGTTTCATTGGGATAAAATACAAAATACAAAATACAAATGTATTTTGAAAATGTATTTCAAATACATGTATTTTCGATACTGCCCATCTCTGACTAGGTTACATGTTCGAAAAATTTCGATTATTGGATCATTTTGGATCATAAAGGGTCTGGGTCAAGCTATATATAATTAAAGAACAGCAGGATCAATTTTAACGAAATTCTGTATGTAACAATTTTTAGAAATGAGAAAACTAATGGACTAAGTCAGATATTCGAGAGCTTTCGATTATAAGGGTCATTTGTGGGTACTTAATGGGTCATGGTCAAGCTATAGCTAAAGAATGGGTGGGTCGATTTTAACGAAATTTTGTATACAACATATTTTTGGCATGAGAAAATCATTGGGGTAGGTCACATGTTCGAGAAATTTCGATTAGTGGGCCACTTTTGGGTCATTCTAATTTTATCTAGACAACGTTTCGCGCAATTTTGACTAAATTTTGTATTTTATTGTTTTCCGGCACAAGAAAATCATTGGGTTATGACAGATTTTTGAGAAAATTCGATCAATGGGTCATTTTGGATCATAAGGGGTCAGGGTCAAACTAACTATATCTAAAAAACGGCTCAATCGATTTTATCTAAATTTTGTATCTAATGTTTTTCGGCATGCTAAAACTAATGAGCTAGGCCACACGTTCAAGAGATTTCGATTATAAGGGTCATTTGTTGGTCATGATGGGTCATGCTAATTTTATATAGAAAATGGTACTCACCATTTTGACTATACTTTGTATTATATCGTTTTTGAGCAAGAGAAAACCATTTGGGTCATGCTAATTTTATATAGAAAATGGTACTCACCATTTTGACTATACTTTGTATTATATCGTTTTTGAGCAAGAGAAAACCATTTGGCTTGGACACATGCTCGCGAAAATTCGATTAGTGGGTCATTTTGGGTCTTAATGAGCTAGGGTCATTCTAATTATATATAACAACGACTCAATCAATTTTAACTAAATTTTGAAACAAAACGTTTTTTGTCACGAGAAAACTATTGGGCTGAGTCGCATGTTAAACAAAATTATATTAGTGGATTATTTCGCTTCATTGCTGAATGCTGCCAAGCTAATTTTACCTAAAAAATGGCTTAAAGGATTTTGATTCAATTTTATATTCTACTGCTTTTGATTACCTGAAGACCATTGAGTTATGTCACATGCTTGATCAAATTTGATTAGTGACTCATTTTGGGTAATACGGGTCAGGGTCACGAGAATATGGTAACAGCCAATAACTTGGTGATATTTGACAAAATATTGGGGACATATCGCCAAAAAATGGACTATAAAAATTACGATAACCAAAACATGTATTTGGAGCCAAATGAAAGAATGCCTCCAAATTTGGCTATATCTTAGCAGAAAATATAGTCTTTCAGAATGTAAAGAATTTTTTTTATACATTCTTAAGAGGATTCTAGATGCATGGTTAAACCAATCAGAGTCGAGCTAAAAAAGTGATTTAGATCAATGTCCTTTCGTTGTAAATTTTAAAATAAAGTAAAATTTATAAACATGCACATAAAAACATAGTTTTCTTATTGATTGTTTTTCTAAATAATACTATTATAAACATGTTTTACAGTAATAATACAGAGTTAATGATACAGTGAAAATACTATATCGAGTTGAACAAAGTTAATTTTGACCGAGCTAAGCTCGGTCTCCCCTGCTAGTATAAATTAAGGGGGGAAGGGCATGAGCCCCCCGTTCCCGCTCTTATACATATTGAATGAACTCTAAAAACTAATCAGGGAAGCGCCTTATCAGGATATACCTATATACAAAATTTTAAGTGGATGGGATATTTTTATCATGAGTTATCGTGTTACGTACATACAAACGTATGCACATACATACAGAATGGGCGGGCACATAAGCACTCAGGCTATGATAGCCTGTGAGCTAAAAATAAATACCGCTCGTAGTTGACTCGTAGGTTTAGCATTGTGTTCGCTGTACAATGAAAACACATAAAACTGTGTGCAGGAAAACACAATGCTAAGCTTACCACGAGTGGTATTTACTTTTGGCTCATGCACCCCTTCACTATCGGCAGATTATCCCTTTATGACTTCTCTTCCACAAAATAAAGGATTTTTTCTTGTGCTCCATGACATAGGGTTTTGTGCGATCGGCTCTTGGACTATTAGGAGCACATATAAACATTTTTGATTGCCTTTCTTAGAGTTCCTTCAAAATTACCTTGAGTTCCTGCAAGCTGAGGGGTGGAATGAACAAATTAGCAATTGTGAAGCTTTTCAATGTTCTCCAAGAGGTTTGGCATGGCTAGAGCAGCAGAAAGACTGTGATACAGGTGAAATAATATAATATTTAAAAAAAAACCACTGCGACAGAACTTCAATTGACATACAAAACTTTGTTTCAAACTTTAGTGAAACATATAAAAGGTACTTCATTTCAAAATGAAATTCAGGTAATTTATTCTTGTTTCTATGGCTTTATTTTTACTAAACCCTTGTTACCATAATAACCCTCTCAGACCTGAGACAAATTTTATGTAGCACTACAAAAGCCAATTTAAACTTATTAAAAATTATCTCCAAAAATGTATCAGTCTTTATATCAATGCTTCTAATATTTACACATTAAAAAAGTCTAGATGTAATTTTATCAATTTTAGAAGCATTTAAATTAAAAGATGTTTCTTAGTGTCGCGCCTCCAGGCGACATCAGGAAATTAAGAAACAGTGTCTATATTTCTCTTTAATTTCAAAATTGAAGCATTCTGGATTATCTGAAACTTTTAATTTTCTGAAAAAGGATCAGGCTCTATTACTTCGGATAATTGAGGTTATGCTGTACATAAATAGGGAGCACCTATAGTCTGTCTGTCTGCATAGAATAGTGCAAAAACGGCCCAATCCAATTAGTTGAAATATGATCTGCAGAATCATTTCACATTTTATGAACATCAAATCAAAACTCAATAATGTTCCATTACATAGCCTCTTCTACAGAATTTATTCAATGATATCCCAAGACAGGTTGCCATTTTCAGATTAATTTTCAAGAATCACTTGTTTTCACTGAATTGTTGTCAATGTTGAATCTAGTAATCAGGAGGGGAGGAGAAGATATTCCTCCATGATACAGTGAGATGTCCCCCCTCCCCCCCCACTCAGAAGATTCGAGATTTTGTGATTGTAACTGTCAAAAAGTGCAATTTCCTCTGACTCTACCCAGAACTCTATAAATGCCCTCCCCACCCAGAGCCACAGGAATCCCTCCTGCAGAAACTACAATTACTTCACCCAGTGTTGTTGTAATTATCAGACAAATGGAACAACTGCCCAGAGCACCATGCAGTATCCAAATTTTGTTAGGGCAATGAATGTCTTTCTACAATCTAACATAACATTAGACTGTGTAAAATAACAGTACTATTGCTTTAAATGTGTTTTTAATTTTTATTTTTTTTAATTTTTTTTTTTTTTACAAAAAAAAAAAAAAATTGGAATAGTTGGGGTTAGATATATTCCGGATAACTGGTTGGGCATTAAAGCAGCATCCATTTGTTAAGTTTTATGGAATAGATGTGGTTGTGGCATTACATATCTGACTTTAAATTATTAGATTACTTGAACTAAGAATTAGATGCATGTATGATCAAATGTTAGAACATGAAAGAAGATAATTTATGGGAATCTTTTGGGAACAAAAATTCTTCTGTGCAAATGTTAAAAATAATATAACTATATATGCTTCCATTTCAAATACTAGATGCTATTATCAAACTATACAATTGTTTCAAGCAATGTATATGTCAAACTGGCGGTTATGGTACTTTTTTTTACAAAGATTCTAATATCAATCTGTTGGAAATATCATTCTGGATAACTGGTTCCATACTGTATAGCTTTTGTTTCTTACAGCCAAAGTAGATATCATTGTTGGAGAATGTGTCAATGTGAGGATGCTGAAGGTAAAAAATAAATATTTAAAATATTCTAAACAATAGGAAAGTTTTTTTTTAGCAATAAAAAATAATTATACACATTATTGTTCATATAATTTATACAGTAAACTTCCTCAAATCCGTAACTCTCTAAAATCTGCACATAATTTACTGATGTAAACAAACAATAAAACTTTCAATTCAGATATAAAGACAAAATTTGATTTTTTTATTTTTTATGTTCATATACATTTTAATTTGTAACTTTCTTTAATATTTACTGAATTTTTCATGAAGGAAGATCAAATTTATTTCTTTGTGAAAAAAAATCAAGATATTGTTCATATCACTGGTCATCACAGTTTTATGTCTTAATCAAGCTTTTTTTTTTAATTATTAGGTCTGGCCAAACTTGAAATAAACCTTTCTTATTTTATGACTTTGATGTGAATGAATAATGACCATTTATGGGATTACCTTTAAGTTTCATTGAATAGTTTAGGAAAAATGCATCTTATCTTTATAATTAATATTTTATTATACATTACTGATTATTTACTTCATCTTTGCTTTTAAAATTTCACCGTATTTTCTGGAAGAAACGCCGCATCGCAAAAAATCACTCAAAAAAATTTAGAAAATGGTCGTAAACGCCGCAGGTGAAATTTCCGCGGTAATTGCGGTTGACGTGTTAAACAGAAACACATTAATAAGCTGTATTAAGAAATCATAAAAATGAAATTATTAATCAGAAATTAATAAATAAATACAAAATGAATAATATTATTTAAATACCGTATTTTCGGGAATAAGCACCACGACACATACCAGTTTAAAAGTAAAAATATGCTTAGTGCGGCACAGTGGATACGGTGATTTTTTTTTCCCTAACAGTACCGTAAAAACCGTTAATCTGCCCCCCCCCCCCCCCCCCCAAATGTGACAAAAAATCGTAAAATAATTAGAGGGGGCGCTTACACGGGATTTTTCCACGATCATTTCACAAAATTTGCAGGAATGAATCATGAATTTTTGAATGAATCATAAATTTTAATAATTGAAGCAATACTTGAAAAAAAAAATTGGGTTTTTAAAAACAAATGTAAACTCTGTCGGAAAACGCAGAAAAAAGAAGAAATTTGTAAAAAAAAGCCAAAAAAGCATGAAATCAATTAAAAAAATCTCGAAAAAAAGCACATTTCATCAAAGATTCATGATTCATTCATTTCATCATGATTTATCCCTGAATCTTTGGAACGGGGAAAAAATCGGATTCAGAACAAATTTTCTGAAAGTTATAAAAGAAGGAAAGGGGGAGATAAGAGGGAAATTCAGGAAATTCATTCGAAAATGCAATTTTTGTTTATTCGTAATCTAATGCGAAATTTGCGCAACTTTTTGCGGTCTTTTAACGAAAATTGCCATTTTTTCACGATATTTTGACGAAATCGAAATTAATTTGTTTTTGCGACCATTTATCGGAATTCGCAATACATTTTATGTCTGAAATTTTAGAGTTATGATCGACTTTTTTTTTTAATTTTCGGAAAAATTCAGAAAAATATCACGCTTGTTTGAAAAAAAAAATGCATGTAAACGCCGCATCGCTTGAAATTTCAGTTTAAAACACGTAAACGCCACGGCATTTCTTCCGGAAATTACAGTATATTATTTAATTTTTTATTATTTTAGTTTATTACCTTACTTAACTACTTTAATATTTTTACTATGTTGTAAGCATTTATTATAATTTCGATTGTATTATTAATTGTATTCAAATTACAGTTTAAAAAAATGTAAACAAACCCATGACCAGAAATCCACATAACCTCTGGTCCTCCCAAGCTGCGCAAATTTGAGGGCGTCTACTGTATTCTAAATTAAGAGCCCAACACTACTGAATGAAAAAGACCCCGATGATAATGTTAAGTCTATGGGAATGTTCTTTTCAAATATCTCGCTCAAATTTTAATATTTTTACATGAATTTTTTTTTTTCTTTTTTTTTTTTTTTTTTTTTTTTCTTGCATAGGACAGCTGGGGACGATCTACAACTAGCCTAGTTTGTACTTTCTTGATTTTGGTTTTCATATTAGGATAGTTTTAATTTCAGAACTGGATCAAATCAGTTTCAAAAGTTAAAGTATTAAAAAAAAAAAAAAATCTGAAACTAAATTGAAAAAGTATAAACTAGGCCAGTTGTAGATCATCCCCAGCTGTCCTATGCAAAAAAAAATCATGTAAAAGGGTCATTTTCAAAATAAGTACAATTTTGTGTCTTACTATTCTGAAATTTATAATATTAAAAGTAGGTAAAAATTTCAAACCCACACTTGTTCTTCATTTCTTTTTTTAATAATCAGAGTATAAAACTAAGTAATTTATATAAAAATAAATATAAACTATTGACTTTTCAATGGGAATCATTTTTGTCTCAAATCCAAACTTTGATTTTCAACATGTTATAATTTCTAATAAATAATCGCTATTTTTGTTGATTTGGGCAATTTTATTTTGAGAACAATATAAATTTTGTGTACTTATTGCAATTCTGTCAAAAAATTGATTTTAATATGGATTAATTAAATTAAATAAGACTGCCTTTGTGTTTTGTATCACTGGTCTAACAACTAATATTTTTCAATTTTAAATATTATTCTGATGATAAAAATTGATTGAACTGGCTTTTTCAAGTTAGAAACACTGTTTGTAAACAAAATAGTGGAAAAACTAGCAGTCTTCATATGATCTACTGCTTAAAAAAAGAAAAAACATTCCTAAGTGAGCCAAGTTCTTTTATTATGTGTCACTGGTCTAACAAGTATTCTATTAAACTGATAACAGTAAAATCAATTTAATAAAAAGATTATAATAATACAGCAAATAAAGTTGTATTTAACATCCTACACCACACTATTACAATCATTAAATAAGAAATAAGAATTTATTTTTAAAGAAATGTCACTGGTCTAACAGTCACTGGCCTAACAATACATTTGTTAGACTAGTGACAAATCCTATTATGCCAGTGACACGATGTTAAGCAATAAAATAATTTCATGTAGAAAATTGTTTTTTAAAAGTTATAGTAATGGTATGATTATTCACAACTTTAACAGAGAATGTCTTCAGATAATACAAAAATGTTAGCAATCTAATGCAAAATGTCACTGGCCTAACACATGTCATTGGTCTAACTAATGCTTACTTTTAAGTAACTACTGTATTTGTGTTAATGAGTAAATTAAGCTCAGCCATTGCATTATTTGAGTTACATTTACCATTTTATTAAATTTAGTAAAATAATTTGTGAAAAAATTTATACTTTAAAATTTCAAGAATAAATTGCTGAAAATGTACCTTATTTTGAAAATGACCCAAAAATATTAAAATGTTGAGCAAGATATTTGAAAAGAACAACCCCATACTTAACATTATCCTCCGGGTCTTTCTCACTCAGTAGTGTGGGCTCTTAATACAGTTTTCCAAAATGATTTTTATGGGTCTCCTATTGTAATGGGCCTTGCTCGGTGATTTGCTAGGCACTGTGTCGGTAGTTTCATTTTGCCTACCAAGAGAGGAAGGTATGAATAACGGAACCTCATACGTACGACACCTTATGAAATTCCACTCTTCGGAAGACAGACTGAAAACGACGGACGTAGTCGTGGAACTCTTCGTCCAGCGCCAGTTCACCTTCATCTAAATTGTCGCCCAGAAAAATCACCAGATCAGGTGACACGTAGTGGTGAGCTCGATTAAACGTTCTGGAGACATATCTGGAATTAGAAAGTTTTTTAAAAAAATAAGTAAGTTTTTAATCATGTACTTTTGAAAATATAGGGTCTTTATAAAATATCACATTCTTAGGTAAGACAAACATCCAAAATTAACAAAATTAAAAATTTTCCTTTTCAAGATATGGCAATGGGAAGGGGAAAAAAACATCCTTATACCACTGCACACTTCACATGATTGCAGTAAAAAAACATTATAGTTGAGTCACACATTAAAAAAAATTCATGCCTAAAATTTACTTAAACTAAGGTATAGGTGAAAATTGACAGTCGTCACTCGTCACTTGGCGATTAAAAAATTGACCATCGATTGCTATCCTACTCGGTACCACACACTAAATGGCGATTTAAAAAATCTTATCAATCAGCAAGTGAAATACAGCTTTTTCCATGGGAATATGCATTTCTACTTTGATTACATCTAACTAGCAAACTGGTTAATTCATTTTGATACCAGATGCAAGCAGATGTCAACAACTTATCTGTATTTTCAATATTTGGCTTCTTTTCAGTTGGATTATTTTTTTCAAGAAATATGGTTTTGTTCTACAAAATATATTCATCAGGATTCCACATGCATTTCAAGTGCAGTAGACTCCCTCAAATCCGCACAGCTTGGGACCAAAGGTTGTGCAGATTTTAGAATTTTTCAGATTTCTGAGCATTACTTTGTTTACATTTTTTAAACAGTCATTTGAATGTAATTAATAATACAATCAAAACTATAATAAAAGCTTACAATATAATAAAATATTAAAATAAGTAATGAACTAAAATAATAAAGGTACTACTCTGTTATCCCATCGACCAAAAAAATTATCACCAAATTCTAAGATTAAATGCTAATAATGGATGACCATGATTGTCACGTTCAATGACAATTAATACGATAAAGGTATTTAAAACATCATGGTGTGATTTTATTTCGACTCTTTATTTGTATTTTTATTAATATTCTAATAATTATTTGGGTTTTTTTTTGTTATTTAAAATAAAAATTATGTCAATAAGTATAATTTGGCGAAATTGGTCGACAGGATAACAGAGTAGTACCATAATAAAAATTTAGATAATTTTTAAAATGATTAAAATATTAAAAGCAAAGGTCAAGTTAATAATCAATAATTCATTATAAAAATGAAATGTATTTAAAATATTCAATGGAACTTGCTATATAAATGTACATTACTAATTTACATCAAAATCATGAAATAAGGAAGTTTTATTTAAGGTTTAGCCAGACTTAATAACCAAAAAAACTTGATTAATACATAAATATTTCATAAGAGCATTGTGATTACCAATGATATCAGTAATACAGTAGACTCCCTCAAATCCGCACAGCTTGAACCAGAGGTTGTGCGGATTTTAGAATTTTGCGGATTTCAGGTAATTTTTTTGTTTTGATGTTTTACATTCTTTAATCAGTGATTTGAGTGCAATAGATAGTGTAATCGGAACTATAATGAATGCTTACAATATAGTACAATATTAAAATAAGTAATAAACTAATAAAAATTTAGATAATTTTTTTAATGATTAAAATATTAATAGCAAAGGTCAAGTTAATAATCAATAGTGAATGATTAAATATAAATATTCATTATAGAGATTAAATGTATTTTTCCAAAATTATTCAACAAAACTTGCTTCATAAAAGTACATAACTAATTCACATCAAAATCATAAAATACAGATTTTTTTTTTAAATTTAGCCTGGCTTAATAACCAAAAAATCTTGATTAATGCATAAATATATTTGGTAAGAAGATTCTTATTACCAGTAATATCAGCAATATCTTGAATTTTTCAAAAAAAAAAAAAATTATTCTTCCTTCATGAAAAAAACAGAGTATTATCTAGAAAATTACAAATAAAAAAATATATAGAATTGATACAAAACAACAAAAAAAAAAAAAAAAAAAAAAAAAAAAAATCAAATTTTGTCCCTATATCTGAACTGAAAGTTTCATTGTTTACATCCATAAATTAGAGAGTTGCGGATTTGAAAGAGTCTACTGTATATTGATTTTTTTTCAGAAATAAAATTATTGTTCTTTTGTGAAGAAATATGAATTCAGTAATATTAACAAAAATTACAAATTGAAAAATATATATGGAATTGATGCAAAATTAAAGAAGTCAAATTTTGTCCCTATATCTGAACTGAATGTTTCATTGTTTACATCTGTAAATTATGTGCGGATTTTAGACAATCTACTGTATTTAGTCTCCTGTCACATACTCAGCAGTTAATTATTTTTCATCATGGATTTATTCATGACACTGTTTAATCCTCAAAATAGACTCACTACCTAAGATTTCAACTGTATGTAATGTATATAGTGTATTATAACATATTTACCTAATAAATCAAATCTAAATAACATTTTATTGGGTTTTTTTTCGTTGTATAGATAAATATGTATTTGTAGAACAATTATAGTTTATCTAAATGTCAAATTTTGAAACATTATAGTGGCCACTAATTTTTAAAAAGTGACCACTAATAAAATTGAGTTTACTGGCCACTGGAACTCAATGTTGAAATTTTCATCTATAAACTACGGTAACCTGGAGGTTAATTTCTGATCAAAAATATTTAGATACTGACTATTATTAAACACTATGTTATATGACTATTATTATATTATTATAACAATGCTATTTAACTCTTAAGAGATAGAATGTTCACTAGAATTAGATTAAATCAAAATGAAATTTAATTTAATAAAAATACTGCACACTTTGGCATTAAAAAAATATGACATGAATGAAATAGACATATATTTATCCATATGTTTAGTAAGTGTGCAATGGTTACATGTGGAAGATATATATATATTATTTTTAAGGTTTTAAACATTTTATTAGTTTTGGACAGTAAAATGCACATGTCCTGTCCAAAACTAGTTTTGGGCATCTAAAATCTGAACCTTGTCTGATTCTAAATTTGTTTTATGTTACATATAAAATGAGTAATACAGTACACTCTCTCAAATCTGCAATCGTAAAATCTGTACATAATTTACGGATGTAAACAATAAAAAAATCAGTTCAGATATAGGAACAAAATTTGACTTTTTTAGTTTTATATCAATTCCATGCATGTTTTAATTTGTAATTTTTATCAATATGACTGAATTCATGTTTTTTCATGAAGGACGAATAAATTTGTTTCTGAAAAGAAAATCAAGATATTGCAGATATCACTAGTAATTACAAAATCTTCTTATGAAATATATTTATGAATATCAAGGTTGTTTGATTATTAAGTCTGGCTAAACATGAAATAAAACTTCCTTATTTTATGAATTGGATGTGAATTAGTAATGCATCTTTATGAGGCAAGTTTCATTGAATAATTTAGGAAAATAAATTTTATCTTTATGCTAAATATGTAATCAGGCCCATAGTTAAGGGGGCGCTATGGGTGACTCAGCCCCCCCCCCCTAAAATATTTTGAGCCCTCCCTGGAAAAGATTCCAAAGTCACTCAATGAATTTCTGTTCCTAAAATTCAAACGAAATTTTGTTCAAAAATTTAATTTAGTTTTAAGACTTTTTCACAGTTTTGCAGAGTTACTCAATTGTATTTAAAATAAGTGTTTTAATACTCCCTCATCTTAAATGTACATAGGAAGCTAATATGATGTTTAATTTTGCACCAGTTATACACTCAAAATTTTCATGATCCTATACTTTTCTAAGCATAAAATGAAGTTATTACAACAGTTTAATAAGAATCACAGTAACTACATAATGAATATGCATTAATTTATCTTTCTGCATCAGAGAGAGAGAGAGAAAAACTATGCCCCCTCCTACATTCTCTTGAGCCCCCCCCCCCACCCCCTGTGGTTCACTTCTAGTTATGGCCCTGTATGTAATCATACATCATTGATTATTGACTTTTGTTTTTGATATTTTAATCATTTTTAAAATTATGCAAATTTTTATTACTTTAATTATTACTTAGTTTAATATTTTATTATATTGTAAGCATTCGTTATAGTTCCAATTTCATTATTAACAACATTTAAACTACTGTTAAAGAGATATTTAAACAAAGCAACGACCAGAAATCTGCACAACCTCTGGTACCAAGCTGTGCAGATTTGAGGGAGTATACAGTAATAAAACTTCAATGGGAAATGGTTTAAATGAAAAAAGGTGTCACCTGTCTGCATCCCATCGGATGAGGGAACCTAAAAGTCCTGGTGGCGATAAGTTGTATCCGAGAAGCTGGGGATCGCTGACAATCAACATCTTGAGGGAGTCAGGATTAGCAAGCCTGGGAAATGTGGGCCAGAGCAAGGGCAAGAGGGAATACTCCAGCCATTCGGTCAGCACAACAACCAGAACAAAGCAGCACAGTGGGAAAAAGAATGAGCCTCTGTCAAATAAAAAAAAATAGGTACTACTAAAAGATTGAATAATATAAATTAAGACAATGTTGGTGTTTCGGCACAGATGTCATATATGCACAGGGTTGCAAAAAAGCCAGCTAAAATTAAAAAAAGCCAGGCCGGTTGGCTTTTATTGATTTTAGCCGGCTTTTTTTGGCCAAAATTGGCCTTTTTTGGCCATAATTGGCTTTTATACAGTGAAGCCTTTTATTATAAGCAACACATTTTTAAGTGTCTTTTAACTAATTTCAATGCTGTTTAATTTACTTTGAGTTTAATAAATTTATTTATTAATATGAAAAATTGGGATTTTAATTATGATTCATTATGAGAAATTGGGTTATAGCCCAAATTTTCAATAATGAAGACATTAATACTAGAATAACACATTGATGAAGTTGCTAGTGGTTTATAGTCAGAATTGCAAATATGTCAGCTAAATTATAAAATGGCCATACCAAGTGCTTTTTCTGATTTACATTGACCTTTAATCCTACCTTTGTTTTTCTATTTTTACTGCTTTATAAAATTAAAGGTTACTTAGTTACATGTTTTATTACTTAACTAATTTTAAGAGTTCTTAAAATGTCATGTTTTATTCGCTATAAACATTTAAAATCATACATATAAAAAAACACCATTTCTCACTATTGAAAA
Source organism: Maratus speculifer (assembly GCA_964019185.1). Taxonomy (NCBI): domain Eukaryota; kingdom Metazoa; phylum Arthropoda; class Arachnida; order Araneae; family Salticidae; genus Maratus; species Maratus speculifer. The sequence continues at coordinate 348,129,359 of OZ025296.1, forward strand.
TAGTATTTCGAATTATGCAGATTTCATAATATATTATATTTCACAATTTATTTCAGTATTCTCAATTAGCATATGCATGAATATATTCATTCACGCAAGTGGGCATATATGCACTTTTAAATAACAAAGAGCTATTCAAAATTTTAATTCAACAAATTTTATTTGAACATTTTTTGTTGTTTAATTTTATGTAATTATGTATTAAACTTTCCTCAAATATTCAATCCTTCGTAATTTCTCTTTCAACATTGTTCATTTTATGACTTAATCTTTACATATTGACCTGTAACAATGTTTCCATGAATGCTTTGATGTGTTTCATTTTGTTAGTGTTCATTCTAGGCCATTTTTGAAGGGTGCCGCACCCTGCCCTTTTTAAAAGTAGTAAAATGTACCTCTGATTTTACCCAGGGATTTTTGATAAATATTTTTTTTATTCCGTAGTATTTCTAAATTTGTGTGCCCAAAAATGATAGAATTTTTTCATTTCTTTAAGAAAAAGAACATGAAACTATTCCATCATGTTTTAATTTAATTGTATTTCTAATTTTTATATCATAAAATCATTCGAAGTTAATGTTACTTGATTTATCATATTTAAAAATTATGTATTTTGCTGCTTTCTTTTTTCCCCTTTCTAAAGGCAATAACATTTTTTTTTCTTGCAAAAGTGCCCTTTTATGATGCAGTAGTGCCCTTTTTAGTGAATAGCACCATGCCCTTTTTATATCTATAGGTAACACTAATTTTGTCATAATTCCATTAAATATAATTCTTAAGAATGTGTAATATATGTAGAACTATGAAATGTAGAAGTTTAAAACACATTTTTTAAGTATATTTTCTTTTTTCCAAGATTTATATTTTTCAGACATAATGCCTTCACAGTTGAGTCCTAGCAATTATAAGGACTTATTTATTTGAAAAATTAAATAGAAATTTATAACTTTTTTAGTAGTAAATTATTAAAAATGTATTAAAAATAAATCAATCCAAATTTAATATGGATTCAATACAAATTAACACTTTAAAAATAAAAGCTGGCTTTTTTCAAGTGGATAAAACCAAAAAAAGCCGGCAACCCTGTATATGCACCACATTTGCGCATGCTTTTTTCCCCGCCAATTTGGCAAAAATTTTTCTTTTGAATATATGTTACAAAGTGTATGCAATATCAGCATGTGATTTTTTATTGCAATATAAAAATTTAAATAACGTGAAAAAATGGAAGTGATTCTAGTATTTTAAAAAAGGAAATAAAAATAAGTAAATGATAGTTTGATATAAATAATTATTGATATAGTATATAATAAAAATATTTTATAAAATTAAAATGAAAAATAACAGTAAATAAACATGAATTCAATAAAAAAGGAAACAATAAATAAACAGGTACAAATAAAAAAACTTAAGTAATAAAACAGTAAATATAATTTTCTCAATGAATTATTAATATTAATATGTAAGCCATATTGAATGCATGCTTTTGCTTTACTTAAACAACACATTTCACTGAAATCTTTAATTTTTCATTTCATTTCCGTAACAATTGTTATAAACCTATTAACCCTTTAACGATCAAAGCATTTTCATTGCTAAGATGCCGAAATAAATGAATGACACCGGTAATTAAGAACAAATATATTTCTAAATAAGAAAACGTGATTTTTCACATACATAATAAAAGGGATATTTTTAGATAAAAATACCGGTGTCAGTGTTGCATAATCGGAATTAAAATTTTGTGGTTTCGTGGCGAAACCAATGAACGTTAAAGGGTTAAATGGATCTTCACCATGGCATAGATGTGCAATGCCAAATTGGTGGGGGGGAAAACATGTACAAATGTGGTGCGTATATGACATCTGTGCCGGTGTTTCTTTTAAATCAAATTAATAAAGTTACTTCTTTCTTTAATAAGAATAAATTTCAATACAATAGGTCTAAATTACCCAATGTTGTCTATGTTTTTCCCTGTGGAGATAGTGATAGTGCATGCATTGGTGAAACAGGCAAATCCTTCGAAATTCGCCTGCAGTAACATGCCAGTGCTCTAAAAAGCAGTAATTTAAATTCAAAAATTGTCCAACAATGCGCTCAAACAAAACACATCCCGCAGTTTGCGAAGGCCAGTATCTGAAAATCAGGGTTGGCAAGTTTTTGACAGTGTGCGGTTTTATCCGGTTAAAACCGCGGTTTAAACCGTCATGGCTAAAACCTCTTGTCAAAAACCTACACTCATCTGTAAAATTTCACATTAAAAATCTGTCACACATATACAACATTAGATGTAACATTAAAAATTCACTTTTACTGTATTGTATATTATCATTTCCGGAAAAAAAATCCCTCATAAATCTGAAAATTTAGCCTGCCTCCAAATTTGTTCAACTAGCAATAGCAATGCATCTGCTATCAAGCCCTGTTAGCACAGCACCAATTGAGAGAGTATTTTGTAACTTTGGCTTCATACTAAACTCATTGGCTTCACTCTAAACTCAGAAACCATTTGGATGTAAATAAATGTGCTAAATTGATTATGTGCTTAGGATACTGTGGGGTAAAATTGATCCAGATTAGTAATTGTACAAAATCATTCTCTTCTGTTTGAACATTCTAAAAAAACAATGTTTTATTGCAATTAAAGTAATTTAATTTTTTTGTAATTATTAAATTACAGTATAATTAATTTTAAATAAAAAATTATTTAAATCATTAAGTCTTATTCAATGTTTCTGTCTTGTTCTTAAAATGTATAAAGTGAATTACACATTTTTGACGGTTTAAGCCAGTTTTTGACGGTTTAAACCAGTTTTTGACGGTTGTCATGCTAAAAACCAGTTTCTGATGTCAGAAACCCAACCCTGCTGAAAATCAGGTTGTAGCAATTATCACGGCAGAATTTCCTCGAAGGTTGGTTCAATTGTTTACGATCACCAACTCTCAATGAGGCTTGTGCTGTCTCAAATGAATATTATCTTTTTTTAAATAATAATAATCAACTGTAACTGTCTTGGGAACTGATGTCATATACGCACCACATTTGCACGTGATTTTCTCTCTCGCCAATGTGGCAAAGATTTTGCTGTTGATTGTAAGCTACAAATTGCAAGCAATAACAACACAGGATTTTTTATTGCCAATATAAAAATAAAATAACATGAAAAAATGAAAGAGATTCCAGTATTTGAAGAAAGGAAATAATAAAAGTAAATAAATGATAATTTTATATAAATAATTATTGACGGTAGGTACTACTAGGTTATCCCATCGACCAAAAAATTATCGCCAATCTAGAAGATTAAATGCCAATAATGGAGGATCGTAAATGTCACATTCAATGACACATGCTTAAAATGCGATTCACGTGTTTAAAATGTCATTAAAGTGATTTTTATTTTGACTTTTTATTAATATTTTATTAATATTCTACTAATTATTTGTTTTTTCGTTATTTAAAATAAAAATTATGTCAACATGTATCATTTGGCTATTAGTTTGGCAATTTGGCAAAATTGGTCAACGGGATAACCTAAAAGTAGCTTATTGACATAAGTATATAACAAAAATAATTTAAAGAATAATTAAAATAAAAAATAACAGTAAATAAATATGAACTTAATCAAAAAGGAAATAATAAATAAACAGTTATCTATATAATGAAAGTCATGTGACTGTCATCAACACTTCCGGGCTTACCCACTTCACTCTTTATATGCTAAACGGCTATTTTGGTTCTTTTACGTTAGGTCCTTAGCGAGAAAAAAAATAGCATTGTATCTTCCGGAGATTTGTATCTTATTTCATATACATAAGCAATTTTTTCCATACATATAAAATTTATTTAATTTAAAGAGGTCATTAATCCATGTTTATATAGGAAAAAAAAAATTTAGATATAAACAAATACATATGTTGTGTATGTTTATATGCATACAAATACAGTAGACTCCCTCAAATCCGCAAAGCTTGGGACCAGGGGTTGTGTGGATTTTAGAATTTTGCAGATTTCTGGTCATTGATTTGTTTACATTTTAAAAACATTAATTTCATTGGTAGGTAAGCGTAATAATGAATGCATATAATAAATTAAAACATTAAAATAATTAAGTAAAAAAAAATTGGTTGCCTGTAAAGTCGGTATACGGGCAAAAGTTTTACGTGACAACGACTTTGAGTTGTAAAATAATTTTAATGTGAATATTCATTCGTATAGTAGGAAGAAGGATGAAATAATAGTAACAATTTAAAACATTTATTTATACAAAGAATTATATTTAAAACATTAATTTATACAAAGAATCTCGCACTGAATTTCATATTAACAATATTTTATTTTTACCTTTACACATACATACGTATTTATATACAAATATACATACAATAACTTGCAATACACTGTGTTTGTTAAACACATTTTACTTCATGTTTATTGATGTCAAATGTTGAATTTTGTAAACAGCATATTAAAGAATTTTTCAATGAGCAGAATATAACTAAAGTAAAATGGCTTTCACTAATCACATATCATTAGTTTTCCATAATATACCACCGAATTACGAAATAAACTACACTTATTTTCTTTGTACTTTATACTAATAACTAATACATAACGTATTTCGTCTTAGTTTGATACTATCTAAAATTCCTATTAAGCACCGCCCCTTCCTTGCAGCGAATTCACATTCACGTTGAGAAAATGGTCCCACAAGTGACCGGAAAAAGTTAAGAGAAAAGTGAGCGCGTATCGTGAGCGGAGCGTAACGTAGCGTAACGCAGTTTCTTGAAGTGTCTCCCGGCAAACCAATTTACAAGACGTTGTCACGTCAATATTGAAATAAATAAATAGTTTAAAAGCAAGTAATTATTACAAAAAAAGTTAAATAAAATAGTTTAAAAGCAAGTAATTATTACAAAAAAAGTTAAATAAAATAAAATTATAGAAAATTATTAAAATAAAGTAGATAATTAAGATACAAAACTATATATAAATAATGATGAGAAAAAATCAATCTTTTTTTATAAAGAAAAATTTTTGCCTTTTGTTAATAAACAAAAAAAGCTTGATTTTTTTTTAAATATTCATTTTGGATATAGAGCAAAAATTATCCTGCCCCTCGAATTACAAACACTACCAAATGGTTATTGAAAGTTACATTACACTGGGACTATGAAATGAAAATGATTACAGTCGAGCCTCTATATAACGAAATCCATCGTTCCAGTAAAAAAAAATTTATATAGAGAAATTCGATGTATAGAGTATGATGTTAAAAATAGTATTTAATGTGTAAATTTTGAACAAATATTATTTTTGATCTTTTTAATTAAGAATTTGAAATGTTTAAAAGTATATATTAACCTAACATTTTATTTCTTACTTATTTAAGCAGTTTCAAAAAAGAGAAAAGACATTTATTTGAAAGCTTAATGAAAATCAAATAAGGAAGACTTACATAAATTTCAGAGGAAGAAATCTGTAATTTTTTGTTGTTTTGATTTTAAAATTACAATTGTTACGCTCTCAAAAAAAAAATTCTCAAATTTTAGCAAGGAATGAAAAATTGTAGTTGATATTTTCCTCCATTTGAAGGTCTCTCTTATGTGCTCTCATAGATTCCTCTCTTATATGTGTAACAATTCAATTGACTGTGTTTTTGAGAAGGATGTTGAAAGGTGTGTGGGAGGTGGGATGAACTTGTTAGATTTAAAGAATAAGGAGAGAAGTAATATTTATAAAAAAAAAAAAAAAAAAAACCTCTCCACTGAACGATAAATCAAAAATAAGTGATGGAAAATTGATTCCATATGATTTCGAAGCTTTTTTAAAACTGTACAGATTAAGACCAATTTATGAAAAAATTCGTTATATGGAGATAGATATTTCGCTATATAGAGTCTGTTTTTAATGTAATCATGCGAAAAGGGGACCGTTCTTACTAAAAATTCGTTATATGGAGAAATTCGATATATGGAGTTTCGTTATATAGAGGTTCGACTGTATTTCAATTAAATATTGATCATCCTAATAAGTAAACCGGATGTAGATCCCAAATTCGTTTCGTAACTAGCTGGGATAAGAAGATGGTAATAGAATAATAATTTTATATTGCAAAAATTATATTGCCACGTGAATTGCAAACACTACCAAACGAATATTGAAGTTATATTATGCTGCAACTACGATACGATAATGATTATTTTAATTAAATATCACTCATCTAAGAAACATGTTATTTCACACTGCAGAATTTAAATTGGAAGACATTAATAAAAAATGAAGAAGTTGAAAATGATTTTAAAATATATATTGTTATAGAATTATTTGTATTACGTTAGCCTCTGACTTCACAGGCATATTTAATTTCATTGTTTACATCTGAAAAAATGTGCAGATTTCTGGCGTTCATGGATTTAAAGGAGTCTACAGTACATAAAAACGAAACAAAAATCAAACCAGGTTTGTTTTAATAGCTATTCACATATTTTGGCAATTATTTCATTTTTTGAAGCCCAAATTACACAAAGCTTTAAAAAATGCCATGGCAACTGTAGTGGAATAAAACATAAATAAATAATTAATTGTAATAATAATAACATAAACTAAAATATTAGGCAAAGATATCATTGGCGTTTTTTTGCCTGACATACTGATCTGGCTATTGTTTATTTACTGAGAAATTTTTTTTTCTTTTTTAAAATGATAAAAATTGTTTTGTTATATATAGTCATTGTATAAAATATTGTTAATTTATTGTTATTTCTTTTTCAAATAATAGACAATAATAATTAAATATGTGTGTAACTGGTATTCGAAAATGAAGTTTTCACCAAATTGTTGTAAAAAACATCGTGCCAAACCAACACCAATAGTGTAATAGCATCAGTGTTGGCCAAACCCCAAAGGATTTACTATGTAAACATAAGAATGGAAATAACGTAATGCACTCCTTAGCATATATTTAATGAAGACCAAATTGGTCTCCAGAGGCGTCTAGTAAATAATAAAATTAGTAGGCAACAAAAGAGCAAATATAATTTTCACAATAAATCGTAAATATTAATATCTATTGCCATGTTGAATGCACTTGCATCCTTTAATCATCACATTTCACTGAAATCTTTAATTTTACCCCATTTCCTTTCCCTAACAATTGTTATAAACTTATTGAACAGATCTTCTCCTTGGCACAGATGTGTAATGCCAAATTGGCGGGAGGAAAGTCACGTGCAAATGTGGTGCGTATATGACATCTGGTCTTGATTTGTTCCAATGTTTGTTTTACAATGATTTATTATTTGTACTGACAAGGCCTTGCATGTAGCTTGGCGAAACGTTTACTCTTATATTTTTAAATGTGTTTTAATTTTTTGTAATAAATTTTATTTATTTTTAAAAAATGTATTCAAGTCTGTCTTAATTTATATTATTCAATCTTTTAATGTTTTTTTTAAATTCAGACTTTAAATGTATGTTTATTGCACATTCAGTACAACTTGCTTATCCCATCAACCAAACAAATATCGCCAAACTATAAGATTACATGCCAATATGATTGTAAATGTCTCATTCACTTGACATTAACTACGATACATGTGTTTGTTTTGTCATCAAGTGATTTTTAATTCAACTTTTTATTGGTAATTTTGATTATGTTTTACTAATTTATTTGTTCTTCTGTTATTTAAAATAAAAATTATGTCCAGAGTTTCCCCCCAGAGGGTTTCAAGGGGGCACTCCACACCTCCTGCCCTTTAATTTTAAAACTAGCGTCCCTCTTGTTGCCCATTCAAAAAAAAATAGCACCCTTCTCACACCATATTTGAAAAAATGCAGTCCTTCAGCAATGATGCAGACACGCAATAGCACGTAAATTATTTAAAAAAATCGGCAACGGAACACAAAAAATAGCTTTTACGCACCCCACAAAATGCATAATTTTCAGGGTTGGCAAGTTTCTGCCGGGGTGGTTAAAACCAGCGGTAGAAACCGGTTAAAACCGGCATGGCAGAAACTGGTTTCTGCCAGTAAGTGGCAAAAACTGGCAGAAACTAAGAAACAGTACTAAATAAGAACTTTACTCAGCAATGATTCATAATTCACACTTACATTTGATATGTAAACCATTGAGCTAAAAATTAAAACATAAGATTATGAATGTTATTCAAAGTATCAAAGTTCTGAATGTAAGAAAAGTTTGAAAAAATTCTTTTAAGGCCAGCATTACTTGCTGGCAATGTCATGATTAAGGATGCAAAAGTTGCAAAATTTGCAAAATCTTCATTTGTTTTGTAAGTGCGATTAACACACACAAAAAAAAAGGTCATATTTATTCTTTTGAATATTGTATTTAAATGAAATCTTTTCAAAATCCAAAGAATTACTAGATCCACATATCACTATAACAATTCTATGAGAGAGTTTTTTTTATTACTTATTTATTGTGTTATTATTAAATCATATTAGATTACAGAAAAATATTTTAAGTAAATATATATTTTTTTTTTCTTTTCAGTGCTTTATTTAAAATAAGCATTGCATATAGTTTTCTATTTTGGTTTTTAAACTGAGATTTTAAAATAATTGTTTAAACATAAATTACATATGCATATGTAACAAAAAAAAATATCTGTTACATTACTCAATTTTTCAAAAATCAAATTTTTTTTTTAATTAAAACTATCCACAATATTTTATTTGTGTGCATATATTTATTCTGAATTATTTAAGTACTAATTATTTAAGGATGAACTACTTAATAAATTTAATATTACTAAAAAAAAATTCAGAGATTATGTCACAGAATGTCTTTATGCCAGTTTCTGCCGGTTATAACCACTTTCTGCCACTGGCACGGCAGAAACTACTTTCTGCCGGCAAAAACCCAACCCTGATAATTTTGTCAAAAAATCACAAAAAAACACCAACTTTCTTTAAAAAAACACAAAATAATGACTGATTTCTGGCAAGATTTGCAAAAAAAAAAAAAAAAATGGCTAATTTCGTCACAAAATCCCAAAAAAGCAGCAGATTTTCTCAAAAGATCTTGAAAAAGGATTTTTTAACAAAAATTGCTATTTTTTGAAATCTTTTTTTCAATTTTTTTATGAAATTTCTGTATTTCCACAATTTTTTGAACTTCTAGTTTCAACTCTATAAAAGTGTCCTGAAGAATGTAAAAAATGCACTTTTCAGAATAGCCCTGCCCCTTTTTAAACCTGGGGGAAACTCTGTATGTCAATTTATATAATTTGGCAAACAGTTTGGCGATTTGTATAATTTGGTGAAATGGGTCGATGGGGGTAACCAAGTAGTACCTATAAAATTATCAAATCTCATTATTCACTAAAAAGGTACTACTTGGTTATCCCATCAAACAATTTTGCCAAATTATATACACTGACATAATTTTTAATAATACATAACCAAAAAAAAAACAGATATTTAGTAAAATATTAATAAAAATACAAATAAAAGTCAAAATAAAAATCACTTAATGATGTTTTAAACACATGTATCGTATTTAGTGTCATTGAACGTGACATTCACGGTCATTCATTTTTGGCATTTAAACTTATAGTTTGGCGATAGTTTTTTGGTCAACGGGTTAAACAATTAGTTCCCAAAAATTCACTTATTCTCAGTTAAATGTTATCAAATCACATTATTCACTGAAATAATAATTTAAAAAAAAAAGAATTCTAAAAAACGAACTTAAACACTTTATTTGTCGGAATCTGGACACTACACCCACAGTGGTGCAGATAATTCAACTCATACAACTGATACAGTTAAAAATAATTGAAAAGTTGTAAATAATAAAGGGAAACATACAAACCTCCATCTCTTTTTGAGGCAATCAAAAAACATTATAAGCTCTTAATCGCATAATTACCTCATTAAAAAGTATTAAAATATTGAGTATCAAGATTTTATTGTAAAATAAAAAATTAACATGCTATAAATAAATGATTTAATGTTTATTTAAAATCAAGAAATTGTAAAAAACTTTTTAAAACAGACGAATTGCGATAATGTAAATATTGACATTTGAAGAATCTCCGGTTATAGACAAGAACAGATTATTTTAAATATGCAAAGAAACTTCCATGATTATTGAAACTGTGGCGAAAAAAATATTTATATGATTCTGATTTTTGTACATGTATTTTATATTTTTTGAAGAATTTCAACAAATCTCATTTTGTTGAGTAAAATGCCGTGAAGTGAACTGCAGATTAAATATATGGAGTGGGTTAAACGCATATTTGTTTTTTTAATAACAATTTTAATTTTTCTTAAGAAAAGTGTTATAGTAAAAATAAAATACATTGACATGTTTCGGAACCGTCAAATAAGTTCTATAGTCATAATATAAATAAAACAAAATTTCAAAATATTTCTCGGACAACATGTCAATGTATTTTATTTTTACTATAACACATTCCTTAAGAAAAATTAAAATTGTTATTAAAATGTTTATATAAAAGGTGAATATTTTAAAATCTGATGATTTAAAAAATCAATTGGATTTAATTAACTTTTTAGGATTTTTTTTTTTTTTTTTTTTTTTAACCAGGTTTTGCCCACTTCTTCCTATATTCTTATTTATATTCCTTCTTCCATGGTTTTGCCATTCAACTTGTATCTCGCAATCTGATTGGTCTGAGTGGCGTGAATCGTGCTTAGCGAAAACGAAGTGGCAGCCTATTGCACATGCGCAGTCGAGGACTGTCGTTACGACTGCCGGAGGCGTAATTTTTTTCTCGAAGCACAAGCTCGCACTCTGATTGGTTTTTGCTCTCGGCACTGTTTTCATGTAACTTGGCGATAATCATACTTGGCGTAGCGATAGATGCTTCCGTCGAGGAGTTTGATTTCCTTCCGAACCGAGTACAAAATAACTTTTCCCGTTTATTAATTAGTAAAGCATTAGCCATTTTATAAAATAACACAAGATAATAATACACAAGAGCACAAAATGAAGGAAGAATAAGAATGAGTAGGTTAGGTTTTAGGTTTACTCGTTCACTGACGAGCGAAATATTTTTCGCCAAGTACGGTTATCGTCACAGATTAACTATTTACACTATTATATGTGTAAATACTTAATCTGTGGTTATCGTCAAGTTACGTGAAAACAGTGCCGAGCGCCACAACCAATCAGAGTGCTAGTTTGGGCTTGGAACGACGAAGGTGCTTGGGAAAAAAAATTTGCCTGCCGGAGATTCACAAGCGTCTAGGGATAGCACCATCACATCACAAAACGCACAAAGCACAAATTTCTGCTTCGATTGCTCGCCCGACCGGTTTTCGACAGTTGGCTTTTTATTGCGCATGCGTTTGGACTTATTCGTTTTATTGCTATGCGTATTCCGGGCAAATATTTTTTGCAGTCTATGCTACAATGGGCGTGTTCAAATGACACCATTTTGCGCGCGCGCGCTCAGAAGATTCTGCATGGAGTAGATACTATCGATTAAGGGAATTTTAACGTTATACAATTATTGAATTATTTTTATGGTTCAAAATTGGTAAATGCGAATACTATATTCCTTTCCCATACGGTACAAACTCGTCCTGCGGACATACGATAAGCGTCTTATTCAGTATATAGCCTCGTCCGGAGGACATCCTATAATATCTGATAGTTAACCGGCGGACGTCCGGAGGAGAGCAAAAAGCGACACCAACTCACGTCCTCCGGACGTCATTTTTCGAGGTTTTTAGGATGGCGGTAGGACGCTCATAGGACGAGATAAAATGAATAGAATTATGCATCCTCTACTTCTCCGGCATAAAATGATGCAAAACATTGAAAGAGATTAGTAATTTTCTAGTATTCATTTTGAATGCTTACTTTAAATAAATGAATATCTTTATTGTGATTTATTCATTAGGAGTTATGTTTGCTAAAAACAACAGCAAATATAATCATTAAGAAAGGAATATAATAATAAAATAATAAATAAATTAAGAAAAATAAATGAGGAAGATGCAAATTGCTCCACGCTTCATTTCTACATGATTTTCTGATTTTTATTTATTTTATCTTGCACAGGAGGGAGGGTATAATGCAACATTTTAATTAAAAAATATTGGTAGCCTGGATAATACCCAGAATGTTTTTTTGTTTTTTTTTTTAATAGAAATGTTTATGTAACCAATGTGCAAGATAAAATTAATAAAAATAGGAGCACCATTTGGAAAGAACAGATGGGGCAACAGCACTTCCCCTCTAATTATAAATAATTTTTCTTATTTTTTTTATTGAAACGTTTTTTATTAGATTTCTTTTTATATAATTGTTTGCTGTTGCTTTTCACAAACATATAATAATTCTTTATGAATAAATTACAATAAAAATATTAATTTTAAAATAAGCATTAAAAATGAACTCTAGAAAAATACTAATCTATTTCAAGTGAAATATATTTCTGTTCTCAAACATCTTTTAATAAAATCTAATAAGAAGTATATAATGAATGAGATATAACTGGGTAGGATTCTTTGTTGATTATCTGATATAACTTATTGGATTTACTTTATACTTTTCGGTTAATATCATACACATTTCAGATTTCAACATTCTTTTTTTCTATATAAATATATAATATGTACAATGTGAAAACTTTCGTATTTCATTTCAAAAATGAAATTGTGAATATGCAAGAAGTTTTTACTTAAAAAGAAAAAAATGAGTATGCACTAAATCAAATATTAACAAAATTCTAAAATTAATTATTGGTTTTTTTTTTTTTTTTTTTTTTTTTTTTTTTTACTTATTTTCTATAATTTTATTAATTCTCTCTCTCTCTCTTTTCTTGATTAGACATGTTATAAAAATGAAGGAGATTAAAAAAAGTAATTTCTTACTATATGCCTAAAAAAATGAAAACTCAGAAAGAAAATAATTCATTCACAAATAACAAATATCCTTTTTATTTTTTTTAACTTAGTTACACTTCGATAAATTGAAATTCTGAGAAATACATTTAAAATATATAGTATATGTAGGTAACCATTTTGCTGAATATTTGCCACTAAAAATTTCTGTCAATCAATTATTTATGTTATTTACCTTAAACTAAAATCTTTAACTTAATATTTTAAGAAACTTATGATGATCAATTGCCACTAAGATAGCATAAATTTTGGAATTTTTTAATATATATGATTGGAAAATAAAAAACTTTCATGATATCATTTCTTAAATACAAAAGCAATTACACAATCAATTATTATTAAACAAACTTGTATTTTTAGATAGATTTAATTACATTTTTCCTTCTCTTAAAACTTTAAAAGCTTTAATTATAAAAACACAGGATCATAAGAATTTGATAATACTTACTCTATCAGATTTCATGATATTTAACACTTCTTACCTGACAACTTGTTTTGTTCTTCATAGTTGTATTTTAGATTGCAATAAGTTTTTGTTTCAATTAAGTTATATATTTATTCAATTTAGTTTTTCTATGTATGCGATTTCATTGAATTCTTTAATTTTTATAGTAAATGTATGAAAAGTTTGATATTAAGCACATGAAACATATAGTAAAATCCTTTTTTAATATGCCTTTTTTTTTTTTTTTTTTTTTTTTTTTTTTTTTTTTTTAGTAAACCCATAACAAAACTGCAACTAAATCTATTTACATCTTTTATTCCAATATGGATGTAATATTTCTAAATAATAACACAAATACTTTACTCGTTGCTATAAAATGCATCAATTTAAAGTTTTAAAAAATTCAATTTCTAAAACATGTGCATTTAGAACCAATGTTAAGGGGGGAAAACATCAAAATAAAGTAACAACAATAAATACATTTAATATTTGATAAACTTTAATTTACATTTTCTGTTTTTTTTTTTTTTTTTTTTTTCTTTAACATAACATTTGCATTTTTTTACATGGCATAATTAGCATAATTATTATGTCTTTAATGCGTCTTCAATATGCTCCTATGAAAAAAAAATTTTTCTTGACAGCACCTGAAAATAATAATAAATAAATAAATAAAAAATAAATAAACCTAATTAAAATTCAGAGTAAAATATCATTATGACTGCAAAAGTTTAAAAAAAAATTGTATCTGTAGCCATTCACAGTGTTCTCGCTGACATTTGACCAACGTTAATAATTTGGCTAATTAGAAATAAAAAAACATTCGCCAAATGAAAAAAGTATTAGCAAAATAGATTCACCGTGTAGCGCTAAAAAAAATTATTTTTAATCCTTTAATGTATTCCCTTTTTTCAATACGTTCTAAAATAACCTAAGTTTTTATAACTGTGACAATGATTGCTATTAATCTAATTTCAAGTATTCGATACAAATATATTAAAAATATTTGTTTATGCATGTGTATGAAAAATGAAAAAGAAAAGAAAGAAAAAGCAAAAACTGAGTTCTACGAATTTGGCGAATCTAAGCGCTTGTTTACTCACCAAATGAAGAATTTAGTTGCAATTTGGCATAATGGCGAACGATAGCGAGAACCATGGCCATTCACGTATTTTTTATAAAATACTAAACACTTACATTCTTTTACATAAATACTGATATGTGAAAAATAAAAAAGAATGCTGCGAGCAAGATTTGCACATGGCTAGAATAAAAGTAACTAATCTTACTACATAAATCAAAATAAATATATGCAAAAATATTTAAAAGTGAATATATATAGGTAAATTCAAACAGCAGCATTGATATATATCCCACAATCAAATTTCTTGTGCTTCACTTAGTCTCCCAGAGGACGTATATTTTCTTTTCTTTTTTTCTTTTTTTTTTTTTTTTTTTTCAATCTTGATTGAAAATAGTTTATTTGTGTGCTTGTCATCGCAATAACCAGGCTTTGAATTTTTATTCATTATGTATTTTATACTTTTATACTGTTGCAACAAATTTCGTTATGACAGTCATATGACATACATTATATGACATAATAAATAGTACAGACATAATAGTTTTGGCACAGTAAAGTTAAAAGGACTGTTTTGTACTATCCTTTGGTTTTAATTTTGATTTTTACCTTCAATAATTTTTTATACTGTTTTAAATTATAATTTGTTTAAAATTAAAGATTTGTAGTTAAATAAAATTGTATTTTACAAACAAATTAATAATGTCTAAAGTGAAAATTTAACAATGTTTTGTTTCCAGTGAACCTGTGTCCCTATTGAACATCAGGTGCAATATGTTATTGGACAATAACATAATTTCATTGGCAAATTATTAAAGAATGATAATAAATCTTAAAGGACTATTTTATGACAAAAATTTTAATTTATTTTTGCTCGGAAAGGCATGAAGCTAGCAGGTGTTGTTGTCCAGAAACTATCTAATTGCACTTGTATTCCCCCTTGCAAATACAATAGATGTTTCAAGAAATACTATCAAAGTTGGTATTTTGAATTGAATTTTCCGACGAAAGCAGAAAAATTCCATGTCACACGATCAAAATTGCTTATAAACCAAAAAATAATTTATTGATCAAAAAATAGAAAACACATTTCAATTCTAAATCGCTTCCATAATAAGGTATTTAAATTTTATATGTTTCCGATGAAAAATGTATTTGTTAATGTGCACAAAATTTTGTTCTTGTTGAGCAGAGCAGTTGAGAACAAACAATCTTAAGTACCAACAAACATGGGCGTAATCTGGCGGGGGCGAGGGGGGGCATTTGCCCCCCTAGTTTTTCAAGAGCAGGGGCAAGACTCACGTTTTGCCCCTCCAGTTTTTTGAATTATTCTGTGGTTAAGAACCAATTTTATATTTTGATTTCTCTTATTTTATAGTGAATAGATTTTTTCTTCTTTTTTATTTAACCAGATATGTGAAGGTATGTATTGAGTACAAACTAGAATAAATGCTAGATAATTCCAAAAAATCCCAGCAATAACATCTTTACGTTCATATCAGTAACTTCCGACATGTATCTTTTTGATGGCACATTCTATGTTCAATAAAAAATATTTCTTCTGCTCTTTTTTCCCATCCAGAATTGCTAAATCTCTTTCATTTTAGAGTTGTTTGTATGGGGTGGATCTCTTGTCTATCATTATTGTCATTTTCTAACCTCATGATTATATGAATATACCTGGTTATATAGTCTTCTATTTCAAGGTATCAGTCACACACTAGTAATACACAGTGACCATAGAAATACGCTGCGCGTCACTGGGGATAGTCATTAGAAACAGAAATATAAAGAACATGTTCCATTCATAAAACTAATCCCTTTTAATAACTTTTTATGTGTTGAACGGAAAATTAGAATTAAGTAGCCATATAGTTAGTTTAAAGAAAATAGAAAAATCTGCTATCATATTCAGTTTTTCAATGTTCGTTTCAATTTGTGTCATTTTAAAAATCATAAATCTAAAAACATATCTATAATAATAAAATAAATTTCCGCTATGTGTGCGGCGGGGTGGCTAGAAAAATTTATCGCATGTACAAGTCTGAAAATTTAAATGAGGATAGTCCAAAGCTTCTCCTGATGTACCTAAGAATCAGAATTTTATATTTCTGATATGTAGTTGAGAGGTTGTTAATTAAAAATCAGAAAAAACTTTCATCAAAATCTCATTTTTTGCCTTACCACCACTTGTGTACGCACAATTGTGAATGCACAAAAACCGATTTCGAAATAAAAAATATTCATTCTCAAGGAATAAAATGTGCTTGAAATTTTCCAAAAATGTAATAGTCCTTTAAGTTTAAATTAGCTAGCTTTATCAATCGGATACAACAACAAACCACAAATTTCCATGTGATTTGTTCTGAATTTTCTGAAAATTAAAAGCACTCAGTGCCGAAATTTAAAAAAAAAATGGCCATCAGACTGAAACTTAGACATAAAAAAAGTTCATGGTAATCTTAAATTTCGACAAATGGTCGCCAAAAAAATATTAATTTTGTTAATCATTCGAATAAAAAATCGATAATTTCGGTAAAGTACAGCTGAAAAAACACGAATTTCGTCAAAAAATTGCGGAAAATGCAAATCTCAATAAAAAGTCTCAGAAAAAGCTCGTATTTCATCAAAGAATAGAAAAAGAACAAAATTTTTTTCAAAGGATCCGGAAAAAAAACGCGATTTTCATCGAAGAATCGTAAAAAACGAGAAATTTGTCAAAAAATCGCGAAAAAAAAAACGTGAATTTTTTCATAGGACTGCGAAAAAAAAAGTGGAAATTCGTGAAATGATTGCCCAAGGAAAGGCGAATTTCATTAAAGAATCGCAGAAATAAATGCGAATTTCGATAAAGCACATTGCAGAAGAAGCGCAGATTTCTGTGAAAGGATCGCGGCAAAAATGTGAATTTACCCAAGAAGCTTAGAAAAAACGCTAATTACATCAAAGGATCGAGAAAACAAAAACGAATTTCGTCACAGGGTTGCAAAAAAAAAAAAAAAAAAACGCAATTTATGAAAAAATTGCAAAAAAGTGAATTTTGAAAAAAAATCAACAGAAATGTGCAAATTTTGTCAAAATATCGTAAAAATTCGCAAATTTTGTCAAAAGATCGTGAGAACAACGCAAATTTTGTTGAATATCGCAACGCAATTAGAATCTTGACAAACTATAGTAGAAAAAACACGAATTTTGATAAAGGATTGTGGAAAATGGGAATTTGATCAAATAATTGTAAAATAACGGAAATTAGGTTGAATATTGTTAAATAATGCAAATCTTTTTTGTCAAAGAATTGCGAAAAAAACACTAGTTTCGTCAAAAAAAATCGAGAAAAAAACACAAACTTTGTCAAAATAATCTCAGTAAAACGTGAATTTTATCAAAGAAGCGCAAAAATTGTCAAAGAATAGCAAAAAATGCAAATTGTATTGCAGAATCGCGAAAAAACGCAAATTTAGTAACAGGACCTCGAAAAAAATGCAAATTTTTCTTAAATATCTCGAAACAACGTCAAATGATCGCAGGAAAAACACGTATTTTATCATAAAATCGCGATAAAAACGCAAATTTTTTCTATGAATCGCAGAAAAAATACACACATTGTTAAACAATCGCAGAAAAAATACACAGTTTGTTAAAAAATCGCAGAAAAAATCCAAATTTCTGACAAAAGATCACGCAAAAGCGCAAGTTTCTGTCAAAGGATAACTGTGAAAAAATACTAATTCTGATAAGAGATCACGAAAAAGCACTAATTTCGTCAAAGAATCGCGGAAAAAAGAACGAATTTCGTCAAAGTATGGCTTAAAAATACAAATTCTTTGGATGGTAGCGAAAAAAAATATCAATTTCGTCAAAAAGTCGCGGAAAAAAGGCACAATTAGCATCGGGAAAACAATTTTCTCTCTATCCTCTGTGCTGTAACCTTTGAGAATATTTGTTTTGAATTTCAGAATTTTTTGTTTTAATATTGAAAATCATACTTGCGAATGTCGTCAATTATACTTTGAAAAAATTGTGAATTTTTTTTCAATTTATCACGGGAAGACAATACTTTCCAGGGTTCTATGAATCAGGGAAATTTGGTAGATTAGACAAAAAAAAAAAAAAAAAAAAAAAAAAAACAGGGAAAAGTCAAGGAATTTTTGATGGACTACTTTCCATCAGAATATCCATTATCATAGTAGATGAGAAAGTCCGGTTCCAGCCCAGCCCTACTATGTAGAAAAAATGCAATGCTGATCTCAGTCCCACATGAGTCTGCTAAAAAAGAATTACCAATGTAACTGTCCGATGTCAATCTCTACACGGAACATGTTACATTTCTACATTGATGTTGTCAAATTAGCATCGGTTCGTGACTCACATTTATAATTATTCGCAGAAAAGTTATATTCATTGAAAATCGCTCATATTTTATCACCTTTGTTTAAAGTTTTATATTTAGCCAGTAAATCCGTCCAATTTTTTTCTGCCAACCTGGCCGGTTAAAAAAAATGGCCCTATTCTACAGGGCCAGGTCCGAACACTGATTAAAAAACGCATGATATTTTTCAAGGTTCATTCACAAAAACAGACTGTTATTGGCTCGGTTAACAGAAACCTTGATTAATCGAAGCTCGGTTAATGAATGTGTTGCAATAATCGTTATTGTTACTATTGTGTACTGTCCATCCTGCACTTAGTAATTTTAAAAAATACGGTCGATTTATCCCATAAATATGTGTGCGCAGTACTCTTTAAAAGAATCTTTATTTTATGTTAAGTAAAATCAATTTATTGTAGAAGTTGAGTCAGGCCAGATTGGGCCGGATCTGCCCTGTTTTCATTTATTTCTGTACGGGCCTTGCACGTGCGAACTTTTGCACGGAGCGAACTCTTGTGCGAATTTTTACACGGAGTCGGGCCAAAATAAATTTCGTTCGCGCCGTCCTGGTCCTGAATTCTGAATTTCCAGCCCGTGCAGATATCTACAAAGCTTTAATTTATTTATTTATTTATTATTATTATTATTATTATTATTTTGCTTGCACTTTTTTCCGGTTGAACAGTGCATCAAACATAAGAGTTGTGCATTCAATATTTTAAAATATGTTTTTAAAGACATGAAATGAGTAATTTCGGATTTTTCTTTATTTTTTCGCATATGTTTGAATTTTTTTTCAATTATCAAAATTTTTTTAAATTTAACTGTATGTGTGTGCGCGCGATGACTGGAAAAGGGGGGGGGGGGTATAGTTTTATAGGTAAAAATACTTCGAGACTTTTGCCCCCCTAGTCTTAGAGCCCAAGTTACGCCTATGCCAACAAATATCATAAAATATTTGGACGGAGCAAAGAAGTGATGTTACATCGATAGGCTTTCTGTTGTTCTAAAATTGGCATGATCGGACAGCCACTAATAGAAAATCTGGACTTTTTTTAATGTAGGGTAAACTTTTCTAAAAAATTATGCAAATTTAACAAAATGATGTAATTAAATAAGTATATTCATGGATACATATATTAAGATTTTTGTCTCATTTTTGAAAATGCATCTTTAATGTTTAAAATAAGTATAGTTAATTTTTTTTTTCAATTTGCTTTTTAAAATTTATTACTAGTAATTGATTTCTTTCTTAAATTTGTTGAGCTGTGAAACATAACTTTATATATATTTATTGTTATCATTTAAAAAAAAAAAGTTCTTTGTTATTCTAAGAGATGTTAAATAATACGAAATTTCTATTGAACGAGATTTTTAATATCTGAGGTATTGGCAATCATAAATAGCTCGGATAATCGAGGTGTCACTGCTCATAAATGATGCAATTTTAAGGGAACACATTATTATAAAATATTATTTTTAAATCTTTCATTTTATAAAAATTGGTGATAGTTTACATATTATCTTTTCTCTCCCTCCTCCATATAAAAGACGCTCTTAGTCTGATGTCAGTATTAATATTTCAGTTAGAAATCGACTTCAAACAACATTTGCTGCGTTTCATTTTTTCTTAAATATAAATCACAGAAAATGTTACCACCACATATAAAGTATTAAAATACTTAATTTTAAGATATAACTAACTATAATATACAAACGAAACTGAAAATACAACATATCAAATGTTTGTTCAGAATCAGTTTCTAACCAAAATGACACTACGACTGAAAGCATAATATGTATTTTTTTTTTCTTCCATATTTAGTTCTCGATGTAACTTTCAATTTAAAGCTGTATTACATTTTAAGTTTCAGATTCTCGATATATTACATGTAAATAAATAATAAATTTCTTAATATATATTTATTAATGAAAACTATAGAGCAGATGGATATTTACTTACTTATAAAAATTGTTTTCAACTTAATTTACTACAAAAAATTGTTTATATTTTCTCTGCAAAGTTTAATTTGCTTTCTTATTTAATAAATAAATGTACAGTTGAACTAAAAATAGTCAAATATTTCTGATGATTATCATTTGATTGCATTAAATTGTAGCAAAATCAATAATAATAAAAAAGATTCAAATACAGTAGACTTTCTCAAATCTATACATAATTTACAAATGTAAACAATGAAACAGTTAGTTCAAATATAGAGACAAAATTTGACCTTTTTATTTTTATATAAATTCGATATATATTTTAATTTATAATTTTTTCTAATATTACTGAACTCATGTTTTTTCATGGAGGAAGAATAAATTTATTTATGAAAAAATTCAAGATTTGCTGATATCACTGGTAATAACAATCTTCTTACCAAATATAATTTATATATTAATCAAGCTTTTTTGATTGTTAAGTCTGGATAAACCTGTAATAATATTTCTTTCTTTTATGATTTTGATGTGAATTAGTAATGTACCTTTATGAGGCAAGTTTCATTGAATAATTTAGGAAAAATACATTTAATCTTTATAATGAATATTTAATCATACATAACTGATTATTAATTTAGCTTTTGCTTTTAATATTTAAATCATTTGAAAATTATGTGAATTTTTATTGTTTTACTTTATTACTTATCATCATTTACTTTATTACTTATCATCATAATATTTAATTATACTGTAATCATTCATTATAGTTTCCAGAATAGTTGACCAGAAATCTGCAATTGCTAAAATCCGCACAATCTCTGGTCCCAAGCTGTGCAGATTTGAGGAAGTCTACTGTATTATATAAAATTTTCAACGTTATCATTTCTAGTAATTGTCATTATTGTAATAATTTTGCACATGTATTTTCATTTTTAAAACAAGAAGTTCCATTTATTTCTATGACAGAAAACTCATGGACTTGCCTTTAATTATCTTTACTTGGATACTTTAAAGAATGTATTAATTAATATAAATTAAGTATAATTAAACAATATATATAAAAGGAAGATACACATATGCATAGCTTTGATAAGGATTTTTTATTTTATTATGATATCTTATTTAGAAATATTTAAAGAAAACTTACCAATTTCAAAATTTTATTTAGAACTGAGCTTTGACTGCTGGATATTTGCAGGATTTATCCATATATACTTTCATTTATCCATGCTGGGACTTTACGGATTCTACAATTTGTGCCTAAAAAATAATAAATAAAATAATTGAAGCAACATAAATCAATTAAATAAAATTTAATATAAGAAGAAGAGCTTCCATTATTTTTACATTTGACCTAAGTAAATTCAAAGAAATTAAGGTACCTTCTCCATTATTCCACAGGGTTTGTTGATTTAAATCAACATAATTGGTTTTAATCATGATTAAAATCAATGGATTTTTTAAGTTATTGATTTAAATCAGGTTTTTAAAATTATTTTTAAATAAATTGAAAATATAAACACACATATTAAAGTTTTTAAATATATTTAGCTTTATGTAACATAGATAAGCAATTACTTTTTAGAAAAACAAAATTTAATCTTTATTAAGCAATGTACAAAGTTAGAAAAAAATGGCTTTAAATTTCATTAAAGTCAAATTTGCAAGAGTAAGGAATTTCTGTTTAAGTATGAATATACTAAATATAGGAATATTTACTTGCCTTATACTTAGTATTTAAAGAAATTCTTGCAAGTTTCTAAATAAAATAATCACACTAAAAATGCCATGTGTTTGAAACATTGTATTATTTATTTTTAGTGTTAAGATCATGCAGTGCCGAAACTAGGGAAGTAAAGGGGGACATGTGCCCGGAAGCAGTGTTCTCACAGACATTTCACCAACGTTAGTAATTTGGATAATAAAAAATAAAAAATATTTGCCATATGAAAAAAGTACTAGCAAAATAGATTCACCGTGTAGAAAAAAAAAAAAAAAAAATCTTTAATCCTTTAATATACCCTTTTTTTTTCAATATCTTCTAAAATAACCTAAGTTCTTATAACTGTGACAACGATTGTTATTAATCTAATTTCAACTATTTGCTACAAATATTAAAAATATATTACATAAATATATTAAAAAAATTCAAAATATTAAACTTTTACACGCCAAAATAAATAAATAAATAAATAAAAGGAAAGAAAGAAAAAGCAAAAACTAAGTACTAGTAATCTGGCGAATCTAATCGCTTGTTTACTCGCCAAATGAAGAATTTGGTTGAAATTTGGCGCAATGGCGAGTGACAGCGAGAACACTGCTTGGAAGCCAGAGTGAAAGGCAAAGGGAGACACCAATACCAAACGAAGGTTTTGTCTTTTCATGCAAAAATGTGTGCATATATGTATAAACGTACATATACCAAGTACTAAAGAAACCCACAAGCTAATGTTAAAACTTGGGGATTGTTCTTTTCAAATTTGTGAAAATAGAAGTGACTTTATTAAAAAATAAATCTACAACCAAAATTTGAAAAAGAAAATACTAACCTGGTTGGAATTCAATCTGAACTATTCTAAAGCATAAAAAATAAATAAATAAAAATAAAATAAAATAATCCAGTTTCTTTGCATGACTAATGAAGACTCTTAACGCTCACACGCTAATCTTAATACTTTGTGAGCATTGTTTACATATTTCCTGCTAGCATTTTAATTATCATTAATTGTTTTTTTAAGATTTATTTTTTTTAATAATGTACCTACGATCGATAACTTTTATTGCGTCTGAGGGGCAGAGTGTCGAAATTAATGTTTGCTCCAGGCTGAAACTAGCAAAAAAGGTTAGTTTTGACCCAGAGATCACGTAGATTTGCAGAACAAAATAATTGGGATGGAGCAAAAATTAGAAGAAATTCTTTTACCAAGCATCATGTTTACTGCAGACAGAAAATGAATACAGGAAAGAATACTTCAAATAAATTAAACAAACAAATAAAGCAACATTAATACATTATTCAAAAACATACTGCAGACAGAAAATGAATACAGGAAAGAATACTTCAAATAAATTAAACAAACAAATAAAGCAACATTAATACATTATTCAAAAACATTTATTTGTACTTTTTAGGCCAAGTGCCAAGAGTTATATTTATACACATATACGTATATACATATAAGTGTAACACTGATGCCTGGCTTAACAGAAAAGTATCCATTTATTATTAAACAGATGCAAATATTTGGCTTCAACTTTAGACATAGATTTTCCTATATTTTATTAAAAAATTATTTTTTTCAAGAGAAGCTTCACTAACACACTTAGCAGCGATTGTAAAAAAATTGATTTTTACAGATAGTAAATAAAGAAAGATAAATATTAAAGCTTTGTGAATATTTTTACTTGCTTGTCCTTCGCAAAATGAATACTTAATATATTTTCATATCTAACACAGCAATTTCCAAACAATCAATCGTAAACAATATAATGTTTTGGTGAATCACAAAATGACCTATCTTTAAAAATAACACTATTGCTTTTAATTTATGTAAAACATAATGAACAAAGGTTTGTTTTATGATTATAACACATTTTATCTTACGAATATTTACATGAAAAATGCCTATAACTTTTTGTGTGTTTTCTATGAATGTTGCCCGCCTCACGGTATTAGATTTTTAAAAAATCTTTATATTTTAGTACAAATCTCAAGAATTCATTCTAAAAGATTAATATTTGAAAATTTACTTACCTTTAGTATAGATCCCTTAGAGTAAAATTTTAATTGAAATTCCATCCAAAAATCCATTAATAAACATCGCGACAGTTGACATTTCTGGCGCATGCGCACTGGTAATTTCGCCGTTCCGAAAATACGTAACAATCAAATCCTGTTAACGGCAGATTAAGACGTCCGGAGGACACCAGAATCCGGGTGAACCATCCACGATGAGCAGTGTGGATGGTTCATCCGGATTCTGGTGTCCTCCGGACGTCTTAATCTGACGTTTACAAGATTTGATGGTTATAGGATCTCCCGGATCTGTGTAGGACCGCATAGGACGTCCGGAGGATGGTTTTGGCCGTATGGGTTATCTTTCCAAAACATGATTCTCGTAACAGAAATACATACCTGCGGTCACTCAAATAAAATCTAAAATATTCCCAAAATGTATCACGTGACCTATTTTATCTAATTAAGCCCGATCAGCATTTAAAATATGACCACCAACCTTGGCGCGCGCAACTCAAAAAAAAAAAATATGTGAGTGATTTGATCACGTGATTGTGCATTTCGTGCTTCTGTTTTATTGGTTGTACTTTTGTTGGTAGGTTGATTGATACAATTTAACAATTTAATTAGGGATCTAAAGATTTTAACTTTTTAACATTTTTTTTTATTATTTATTTAAAAATGATTTATCAGTCGCTTTATATTTTTCGCGATAATTAAAATGCTGTTATCAAACAAGATTGTGATATCAACATATTATAAGGTTTATTTTTAATCTATTATACTGGATGTATTTCAATGGAATTTGCACTGTTAGTTTGACAATTTTTCAGAAAAGGATTGATAGGAAGAGGTCAGATTGAAAGGTCAGATAAGATCTGACAATTTTTCAGAAAAGTATATATATATATTTCTTATTTAATAATTGCAAGTATTCTGTAATAATTCTAATTATTACAGAATATTAAATTGTTATAATAAAACTTTGATCACTAGTTGTCTAATGATGTAGCTTGTTTTTTGCATAAATCGATACTTCATCCAATGGATACTGGAAGCAAAGAGGGGAAGGAGGACCGCACTATCTTTTTAACTGTTTGAAAATACATGAATTTTGGTTATTTTGGCTGATTCTAATCATTTGGCACCTTTTAATAAAAATCCTGATTAGTTTCAGGGGGGGGGGAGTCCGGGGCAGTTGCCCTGCTTGCCCTTGCATAAGTCATTAAAAATAATAATATTCTAAAAAAAATAAAGCTAGTTATTTTCTAATAACTATAGTTATTAGAAAAAAACTAGCTTTATTTATTTATTTATTTATTTGCTATAACAAATTGTGTTGGTAATACCGTGCGGATAACACCATGTGGATAACAGACTAAAATGCGTCATAAGATAGGAGAAACAAATGGCATTCAAAGTCATGTTAATATAACTCGTAATATAAGCAATGTACTTATATAATATTTTCAGGAGAAATTTATAAACATTCTAATTATACTTTATTCCTTACAAAACTAATATTTTTTAAAGAGATATCTCTTTAAAAAATATAGGTGCATATATTTTTAGTTTAAAAAATGTACATCTATTACATTTTGATTTTTATAATATTTTTATTGTGTATTTTAACACTATAAAATATAATTTTTGAAAGGGGTACCATTGTTAAAGACTGCTATGCAAAAAAAACATTTTTTCGACGATGATTTCGTGGAAATAAACCAATCAGGAATGTAGTGGGGGGAGGGGGTATAAGGGGATATGCGCCGTATACCTTCTGCATTTTAGAAAGGAACACGGTACACCCTCTGTTTCTCAAGAAAGGTTTAGTAAACGCACTCTAAGGTATACCCTTTGCTTATTAGAGCGTTATCCTCTGTGATTTTTTTACTACATCATTGAAACGAGTTTCTAGACCTCCACGACATAACACCGCTAGATTCTTTTTTCTTTGGTCCTCTGTCTATGACCGGTTGTATGCAGCAAATGTCCATGTATAGACTTCACTCATATGACGTCAAAGTAGATATTTAAAAGGAAAACACAAGTGAGCATGGAGACTATTTTGACACTCATTCTATTTCTTGTAGAGTACGATTTTCTTCGTTTACGAATTCTTTTTTATTTATGATTTATTCATTATGACATATGAAATTGAGAAATACTGACCAATCAGAATATGAGATGATAAATCTTGATTGAAAAATATATATATATATATATATACTTCCCGGTCACATAAAACTCATTTAGATTATTAAAAATTTGAAACTTTTGCTACATCGTCTTTCTACCGCTTTTATAGTAAACGTCTATTTTACAGCATCATGGCATTCTCTTTGGTCGAAATAGAGGTATTCTATAATAAATGTGTTTGTAATAGCCAAGCGTCAATAAATTGTTAATTAATATATATATATATATATATATATATATATATATATATATATACTAGTAAATCTGCAGATCAGGAGCCTCAACGTCAGCTTTGCACATCATTTTTTTTAAACACACTTTGGGTAATATTCAACTTCCTGCAAACTCTAATTTAAAATTTTCAAATTACGTAATTATTTATAAGAATAAAATAAGAATAAGAAGTTTTCAGCCATCAAAAGCGTCAAATTAAAGATTTAGTTATGTTAGGATATTCTGAGATTTTCATGATCTATTATTTTTGTTTTTTATTATAACATTGTAGATTTCTTCAGGGGGGCTCCGCCCCCCTGAACCCCCCGTAATCTCATTAAACTTAAATTTGTAACTTTCTATCAATTTGCTAATGTTTATCGTATATCTTGTATTTCTTTATACATTTTTATTTATAAGGATAAGTAACAGTTTTAATAAGCATTTTTCATTATACTCATACTTCTACATACCTGCCCACCACAAACACTTAATCTGATGTATCAGGAACTTTTGAAAGTGTAAACTCAGTAATCTAGGATTTTACAATTTTGTTTCCGAAAAAAATATGTTTTGATTGCATTTTGTCGCAGTTATCGCGGTCAGACAGACTGACAGGCGGAAAACAATAAATTTTGTGTCGCCAAAATAAACCTTCACTGAAGTTTTGGCAATGACGTCATTATTCATGAGTTATTGATATCCATGTTTCTAATATTTTTTACGACTACTATAAAATACCTGTTTTATTTCAATTATGACGTCAAATTTTATCAGGTGAAATAATTGTTAAAAATATAATTATTATTTTTTTTTTAACTTCTAATAATGCCCCCATTTTTGTCAGAAAAATTCTTATTAACGAAACAAATTTCCGTGTTTAATATTTAACAAAATTCTACATTTATTTTTATTTTTATTTTGACGTCATATTTATTTTTTCTTAGTTTAATTTTTCGAATGGAAATTGCTCAATTGAAACTTATTGCCGTTAAAAAATTAATTCATATTTTTATTTTTATTTTATTTTATTTTTTTTTATTTTTTTTTATTTTTTTTGGCAACGATAAAGGAAATTGGTTAAATTTTATCTAAAAAATCGCTATTGATTCTGCATGAAAAAGAAGAAATTTTGAATTATTAAGGGAAATATGTTAATAAAATTAATAAAACATAGCCTATGTTCTTTTCTGGTCTATGTTATAGTTATACACAAAGATACAAACACATTAATTCATCAGTTTTGACGTTGACTTCATTCAAATTTATAACATTATAAAATTAAGGATTATGATGAATGGTTGCTTAGCAACCATTAAGAGAAAATAAAGAAAATGAAATAAATACATTTGAAATAAGTAAATCTCTAAAACAAATTAGTTTATATTATTGGAACACATATATAAAAAATTTCCAAAATTTACAGTAAAAATTCAAAAAATCTGACAATTTTGTAGACAAAATTTCAAAACAATACGAATAAATTAACCGGCAAATTTCAGTATCCATTTATCATTGAATTCCATTAATGAAATGTGACATTTTCTCTCAAGAAAAAAGAAATTAAAAATCATTGGATTTGCCATAGAAAAGCATTATTGCGCAAAATAAAATATTCTATATTTTTCGAACGAATGTATCAAATCTTACAAAAAACTATACAGCTTAATCCCAGTGCCTCACTAACATACCCACTTAATTTCAAGCCAATCGGGTGTTTTTTGCGTTAGTTATCGCGGAACAGACAGACTGACAAACTGACAGACATCCAGACAGACAGAATCCAAAAAATTTCGTGTCTCCAAAGTAAGCCTTCACTGACGTTTCGGCAATAATTAAGCAAACACAACTATTTTGTTTATATAAGTAATGTGTACTAGAATACATATTTGGGTATATTTGGCTATACACTATTATTTCCCAAAATAACAAACTTTTGTAAAAGATTTCATGAAGTGTTTAAAGTGCTTCGTAATCTATGCTTAACGCATGATTTTTCTTACTTGTTGTGAATTCTGCCCACTTATGTATTATGTTTTTTGCCCGCTTTGACAAAATGTGTGCTCGTTTAGAGACTTTGTGACTTACTTGTTTAAATTTTTTAGCAGAGAATTGTAATCATAATACATTAAATGCATCTGCTAGTGCAATACAAATTGTTTAAAAAAAGAATTGAGCTATCAAAAATATAAAAATTACGTACTTTCTATTTCGAAAGAAATTTCCCTTTATATTAAACAAGTAAGAAAAATCATGCGTTAATCATAGATTATGAAGCACTTTCCAACACTTCATGAAATCTTTAACAATACTTCTTTAATTAGGGAAATAAGGGGTATATAGCCAAATATGTATTCCAATGTTTTTGAACAACCCTGTATTTGATCTGTCAGTTGATATACATATTATATAATGGGAAAATTTAGTTTAGCTAGAAAAAAGCTTAAAATTCTTTTTGAGCAATTTGCACTAATAAATGGAAAACATACTTGAAAACTTTTTTTCAGCCCTGTAGTTTACCTTGTACCTTTATTACACGTTAGTAAGAAGCTAAAATTAATTTTAAAATAAAACATTCTTAAAACAACTGAAATCACATTGTTATAAATTACCATTCATAGGTGCATACGATTTTCATAAAATTTGAAATGACTCGACATCTAATAATTATATATATTTTATGTTTCAAACTATTCGGTTGGGTAGTTTTTGAGTTGCTACATGCGAACAGAGGGACGGACGGACAGAGAGACGGATGCGCAACTCGGGAACCCGGGATTCTTTTCCCTTCAATTCAAAACAAAAGCGACTTTTCTAAGTATCCGGGATCGGAGGAGATAGCGTTACATACATACATGCATACGGTCGGATTTTAATAGTGTAGATTCTTGGTTGTAAATTTTAATTTGCTGACAGATGATTTTCGCTTCTGTTGAAAAAGTTCATTAATGAAACGTCAATGTTTGAAAATATATTTTTAGTTTTAGAAAATTTATTTTAATTTTTATACCATCTGCACAAATTGAAACTTAATTCTTTTTAACTTTAAAGAAAAAAATAGCTTCAAAAATACATTAATCAGTTTTATTTTCCCCTTTTTTCCGACAAAAAAAAGCCTTCCACTGCTAATTTTTAGTTTTTAATGAAGTTTTTTATCTGTATGTAACTTATAATTTAGTATTCGTAAAAAATATTTCTTATCCATTTTAAATATGACGTCATTATTTTTCTAACTCCATGAATTACTGCTATCCATGTCCCGTTTATTTTTAACGACTACTATAAAATACCTCTTTTATTTCAATTATGACGTCATAGTTTACCAAATAAATATTTTATTTAAAATATTTTTATTCCTTTTATTTTTAATTATGTCGCCATATTGACAAAAAAAATCATGTTAACGAAAAAAATATCAGTGTTTAATATTTAACAAAAAATAGTATATTTATTTTTATTGCAAATACGACGTCATATTTATTTTTTTCTTTTAAATTTTCCTTAGTTTCAGTTTTCGCATGGAAATTGCTCAATTGAAAATTTATCGTCGCTGAAAAATTAATATTCGAAATTTTGATTTTCTTGGCAACGGAAAGAAAATTGATTAAATTTTATCTAAAAAATGCCGATTGGTTATGCATGAAAAATAATGAAATTCAGAATTATTAACGAAAATATTCGAATAAAATAAATAATACATAACCTTTGTTCTTTTCTGGCTATAATTATCTATACGCAAAGATACAAAGTTGAAGTTATGCTATTGAAGCATTGAAGTTATGTTATTCAAACTTCCGTACACATTTTAAAATTTATAATATTATAAGAATAAGAATTAGGATAAATGGTTGCTTAGCGACTATTAAAAGAAATGAAGAAAACGAAATAAATACATTTGAAATAAGTAAATCTCTAAAACAAATTAGCTTATATTATTGGAACACATTTATAAAAAATGGCCAAGATTTACAGCAATAATTTAAAAAATCTGACATATGCATAGATAAAATTTCAAAACAATATGAATAATTTAAGCCCCGTACTGGCAAATTTCAGTATCCATTTATCGTTGAATTCCATTAATCAAATGAGTCATTTTCTCTCAACAAATAAAAATTTGAAAATCGTTGGATTTGCCATAGAAAAACATTATTGCGCAAAATAAAATATTCTATATTTTACGAACGAATTAATAAAATATAACAAAAAACTATACAGCTAAATCCGAGTGCCTTACCAATATACACACTTAATTTCAAGTCTTTCGGATGTTTTTTGCGGTAGTTATCGCGGAACAGACAGACTGACAAACTGACAGACAGACAGACAGAAACCAAAAAATTTCGTGTCTCCACAGTAAGCCTTCACTGACGTTTCGGCAATAAATATATACTATTTCTTTTCTTGCAACAACTTAACATATAACAACATAAAATATATTAATAATTTCTAAAGTATGTTAAAAAATATTCCTGGAAATATTGAAAAACTAAGTTTAAAACACTAGCGGCTTATTATTTTCTGTTTCTTGTAGAGTACGATTTTTTTCGTTCACAAATTCTTTTTAATTTATGATTTATTCATTATGACATATGAAATTGACGTATACTGATCAATCAGATTATAAGATGGTAAATCTTGATTGCGAAAGATATATAGATTCTTCCCGATCACAAAAACTCATTTACACTGTTAAGTATTTGCAACTTTTACTAAATCGTCACTTCACAACTTTTATAAACAAGTTGGAAATCGCACGTGAACGTAGCAAATGAGGTGCGTTCGTACGATAACGAAGTTTTAAAAATATTCAGATCTTGCTGATATAGTACAGCGTACTTCGGATACAGTATAGCAGTCGAAATCTTTGTGTTTTTGTAAATATGCAAGTAGTAAATTTTATTATACTTCATAACCGTATATCTTATTCATAAAATATGAAGTAGTTGAATATAATTAAAATACGCCCCAAACAATGTGTCCCCGTATACCATTATGTAGTGGAATACTTTTGTGTAGCCCTGAAATTTAATAATAAAAATTCTTTGCATCACAGATAGTACAGAATGCATATTTTAGTATATATTTCATAGATTCATTCCAATTCTATTATGCTCGAATATGTGTAACATCATTAAAATGCATTTGAAACTTTTTTCCCACATTGACCGTAATGTAGTGGAATACTTTTGATTGTCCCTGTACATGATCTATGCATCCGACTTTCATAACATTTGAAATGACTCGACAAAATTACGCAATAATTATATGTTTTAAATTTCAAACTATTAAAAAGCATTTGAAACTTTTTTCCCAATTGACCGTAATGTAACGGAATTCTTTTGATTGTCCCTGTAATTGATCTATGCATCCAATTTTCATAACATTTGATATGACTCGACAAAATTACACAATAATTATATTTTTTAAATGTCAAACGATTAAAATGCATTTGAAACTTTTTTCCCCATTGACCGTAATGTAACGGAATCCTTTTGATTGTCCCTGTAATTGATCTATCCATCCGATTTTCATAAAATTTGAAATGACTCGACAAAATTATGTTATAATTATATATTTTAAATTTCAAAAGATTCGGTTGGGTAGTTTTTGCGTTGTTATATGCGGACGGACAGACAGACAGACAGACAGACGGACAGACAGACAGACAGACGGACAGACAGACAGACGGACGGACTGAGCGACAACAATAGGTGCTACGTATTTACATAATTACGAACGCACCTAAAAACGATTATTTCATTTTATCATGGAGCATTTTAATTTTCCAAAATAGAGATATTCTATAAAAGCGGAGGAGTGACAACGCGGCAAAAGTTTCAAATTTTCAACAGCGTTTGTTACTTTTTACTTTCTTCTATCTTCAATAGAAGAAAGTATTGTAATCGAAATTTTTTTCGACTTCCAGTTTTCGACGTATTTACAAGTTTTAGCGGTCAGAGATTTCAAAAAACGTGTTTTTACAAAATGTCTGTGTGTCTGTCGCCATTCTACCATCAAAAAGTGTATGAAAATATGCATAGAATTGAACCAAATTTTTTGTGAATGTTTTTGGCTATGGCAAGCAGGTCCTCCTTCAATTTTGAAATATTCCACCGGAAGGGAGCGCTGCTATCGCGATTTTTGTGCCATTTTCAATATTGTACCGACCAAAAGTATATGAAGATATGCATAGAATTGAAGCAAATTTTTCGTGTAAGTGTATGGCTATGACTAGTTGGTCCTCCCTAAATTTGAAAAAAAATCCAGGGGAAGGGGGCGCTGCAATCGCGATTTTTGTGCCATTTTTAATATTGTACCGACCAAAGGTATATGAAGTTATGCATCGAATTGAAGCAAATTTTTCGTGTAAGCGTATGGCTATGACTAGTTGGTCCTCCCTAAATTTGAAAAAAAATCCACGGGAAGGGGGCGCTGCAATCGCGATTTTTGTGCCATTTTTAATATTGTACCGACCAAAGGTATATGAAGTTATGCATCGAAATGAAGCAAATTTTTTGTGTAAGTGTATGGCACCTTACACAAAAAATTTGCTATGATGCGCTATGGTGTTGTGTGGTAATAATAATTAGTTGGTCCTCCCTGAATTTGAAAAAAAAATCCGCTGAAAGGGGGATTTTTTTGCGGGAGCGAATTTTATGCCATTTTCAATATTGCACCACCTAAAAGTGTATAAAGTTAGTTCTAAAACTGAACTAAATCTTTTGTATATGATTATTTTTTGGTAAGGCAAGTAGGTCCTCCCTGAATTTGAAAAAAAAAATTGCCTATCATTCTATTGTCCATTGGCTCGTGCAGAGACGGAATTTCGTTTTTACTGGGATTAATTGACTGTAACAGAAATTTAAGATGAAAATCAAAGTTGGTATGGTATTGAATTAAAATTATTAAAGCGTTAAAATAACTATTTTTTAAAATATTAAAATGTACGTATGAGATAGAAGAAAGTTTTGGGATTGGCACATCCAACTAGTTATAGAATAGAAAGATACAATGCAGGTTTCGTACAGGTCGTGGAATTTCATGATCCTTAATTTCTTCGGTATCAATATTTTCTTATACAAAATCTTTTGAACTATTTTTATTTTTATTTAAAAAAATAAAATAAAATAAAAAATAAATAAAGGTCTCGTATTTTGCTTCGAAAATAACGATACGAAATGTTTAAAATAAGAAAGATAAACAAATATTTGGCATTTTATTTAATTAAGAAAGTTTTGGTTATAAATTTTGTTGTACATTTGAGTTAAAAATTTGCGCTTTATGTTACATAAAATATATTAATGAACATGTGAATTAGAATCGAGTATTTCCAGTTCCGTTAAAAATTCGAAAAATATTTAGCATTTTATTGTTTTCACGTGAATTTATTAACTAGCTTTAAAAGAAATCAATTCAAAGCAAAAAAAATATCTGAGTTTTTATTAAATAAAAGAAAAATGTCTGCGGTTGCGGTTTTTTTGTACTGACGCATTTACATAAGGGCATTGAATCCCAATGCTGGTGATTCGTGTCCGAATGAATAAGAGAGATTAAGGCGAATAAGAAGCAGAGGATTTCGTAAAACTTATTTAAATGGGAGAGAAAAGGAAATCTTCTAAAATCTCTCCATTGTGTTCATGTCAAAAAATAAAGAAACATCAAGCCCCTTCCAAGAAAATAATGAAATACAAAAAACATGGAAACACTTGCCGCGTAATTTTTTTTCCCAACCACCTTCGTCGTTCCAAGCCCAAGCTCGCACTCTGATTGGTTGTTGCTCTCGGCACTGTTCTCATGTAACTTGGCGATAATCATACTTGACGTAGCGATAGATGCTTCCGTCCGTCGAGGAGTTTGATTTCCTTCCGAACCGAGTACAAAGTAACTTTTCTCATGCAGCATTGGATTGGATGGAACGTGTCTTACTGAAAGCTGTACTCTTTAAAAGTTTTTACACACAAATTTTTACTTTGTACTCGGTTTACTTCGTACACGGTTCGGAAGGAAATCAAACTGGACGGAAGCGTCTATCGCTACGCCAAGTATGATTATCGCCAAGTTACGTGAAAACAGTGCCGAGAGCAACAACCAATCAGATTGCGGGCTTGGCCTTGGAACGACGAAGGTGGTTGGAAAAAAAAAAAAAAAATACGCACACTTGACACATTCGACCTCTACATAAACATAGAAAAATTACTTAAAAACAAAGTAATTTAACAAATTACAACGACTATTTGGAAAATAATATTTTCAAAGACTAACATTTTAAAGATTTTTGAATAAAAAATTTAAATTATTAATAGTAATAAACATCATTTTATAATGATCATAACGAGTCATATATTACGTACGGCATGCATTAGACATTAATATTCCTAGACCAATGATAAAAGAAACCAGCAGTTAACACTTTAAAATGTGCATTTTTAATTAAACTGACTTCTGAACTCCTCCTATTACGTACGACATGGATTCAACATTCATATTCTTGGACTCATCCTAAACAAATTTTAATTGAGATTTCAGTTTTACGATTTTCTGAACGGCAAATTTTTAAACTTCTAAACATCGCGAATTTTAGACCTTTACACATATGCGTTGAGAAAAAAATGCACTTTTAAATGAAATTGTTTTGAAATATTTATCGCAATTTGTTTTCAAATTATTATTATTTTAAAGCTTTTATTACTTTTTTTTTTTTTTTTTTTTTTTTTTTTTTGTCATTGGGGCAACAATAGTATTCCATTTTTGGACATTAAACATGCACCTATCACAAAACGAATAAAATAAAATAAGTTGTGGAATTAAACTAATAAAAAGATTCAGATATACTTCAGATTTCCCAGTTCTCTACCTAGGACAACAACTATTTTCCAATATAGTTAATAGATCAAATAAGCCCAAGAGTCAGAAGAGGCAAACATTTTCGAAGTAAATAAAATGAAGAACATTGTAGTGACAATGGCAACCAAACCCGCCCAGCATCAAAATTTTGGTCACGAGATGGGCGGAGCAATCGCTTCATAATTCCTTTATTGAATGAGAAAATTGTTTCTCCAGTTTAAAAAAAAAAAAAAAGAAAGAAAGAAAGAAAGAAAAAAACTTTATACACACCGCCACAATGCTCATTGTCTATCATTCACAACGTAGTTCTTTCATGTATGTTAATTAGAAATAAATTGAAATAGATTAATATTTGTATTATATTGTAACAACTTAAATCGCACAGTTTCACAAACAAAACACAGGAATTCCGTTTCCTGCTGCGTTGTACTCAAGTGAGTAATATATATTATATCCAAGTATACATACGCTGACAGAAAAAAATAAAAGCACGATTTGTGCTGTGACAAATCCTAAAAGAAACCGAAGTCTCTCGTAAATTCGCTAACAGTAAAATTAAATGTCCTTGAAGTAATCAAAATGATTTCGCAATCATGTGAAATCATTTTCTACTTAAGAATTGTATTAAAAACAATGATATTAATGTTTTCATCAATGTCACTTCTGATTTATGAATTAATTTATCGTTTATAAATATTATGGTTTTAAAATAAACGCTCTAAACATGCTCCCACCCTATCAGGGCCTTAGTCCTGATATATAGGGAGGAGGACAACTTTGGTTACTGGTCGTCTAAAAAGGGATCTTCTACGTTTAAGGGTGACAACACGGAGATGTCCGTCTTTTCCGGAATAGACCTCTGTTACCCGGCCCAAGGGCCACGAGTCTGGTGTTTAGACATCATCAAGGATCAGCGGAACTTGACCTGGTTGTAGATTAGGATGCTCGGCTCTCCACTTGCCTCTCTTTTGGAGAGAGCACAAGTATTCTTTCTTGAATTTTTGGAAGAATCCTTTTTTTAAATTTTGCAGCAGCTCCCAGCGATTCCTTGGACTTGACGTAATGGATGCGGACTCCTCTGGTATAGAACATATTACATCACCTGTAATAAAATGTGAAGGAGTGAGAACATTTATGCAGTCACTATCATTGTCATTTAAATGTATAAGAGGTCGCGAATTCAGTAATGACTCGATTTGGCTAAGTAGCGTTGCTAGTTCTTCAAATGTTAGGAGTGCCTCTCCTATAACTCTTTTTAGATGGTATTGTGTTGATTTGATAGCAGCCTCCCAAATTCCGCCAAAGGGAGAGGAAGAAGGAGGGATAAAGTGCCATTCAATGGACCTTTCATTTAAATATTGAGACATGATTTTATTTTTAGGAAATGACAACCATGCCCTCTGTATTTGATCTAGTTTTCTTGGTGTACCGACAAAGTTTTTCCCGTTGTCACTATAAAGGTGACGAGGGGTACCTCATCTTGCACTAAAACGTCGAAGAGCTGCTATAAATGCTTCAGTTGTTAGATCACTCACAGCTTCTATATGCACCGCTTTAGTAGCAAGACAAATGAATAAGGCAACCCTTAGTTGTTTTTGCACCCCTACCCTTGCTAAATTTAATGGACATAGGGCCTGCATAATCAACTCCGCTGGAAAGAAAAGGACGTTCAAGATTTACTCTAGGTTTAGGTAAATTCCCCATTAATTGAGGAGTTGCAATAGTTTTTTTTTTATATCTGTAACATTTTAAGCATCTATTAATGCATTTGTTGATGAGCTTTTTTCCACCAACTATCCAAAAGGATTGTTTTATGATGTGCGATAGTAGAGAAGGTCCAGCATGTAAAGTGGCAATATGTTGTTGTATTATCAAGAGTTCACTCATTTTATGTTGTGATGGAAGTATTACCGGATGCTTGTGATTAAATGCTAACTGTGAATTTTGCAGGCATCCTCCCACCCGTAAGATACCCTTAGCATCAATAAACGGATATAGAGAGTGTAATTTGCTTTTCTTAGCTAGAGGTTTTTGTTTTTTGATACATTTTAACCAGGCCCGGACTGGCTCCGTTGGGGGCCCTCGGCTAGAGACTGAAAGGGGGCCCCTTACTAAAAAACTTATTGTGAATAGTATGGTAGAAAATTAGGTTTAAATGCTTAACAAGTAAGAAAAATCATGCGTTAAGCATACATTATGAAACACTTTCCAACACTTCCTGAAATCTTTAGTAAAGCTTTGTTATTTAAGGAAATAAGATGCTAATAGTCCATAGCCAAATAAGTATTCCAATTCTTTTGAATAACCCTGAATTTGATCCGTCGGTTCATATATATATATATATATATATATATATATATATATATATATATATATATATATATATATATATATATATATATAACAGGAAAATTTAGTTTAGCAAGAAAATGTCTAACTGGATGAAAATTTTCTTTCAACATTTTATTTTAAAAAATGGCAAATACTTGAATATTTTTGTTCAGCCCTGTAATTTACCTAGTATCTTTATTACACGCCAGTATTTTGTTAAAATTTAGTTCAAGCATAAGCACTCGTAAAACTACTTAAATCA
Organism: Maratus speculifer; assembly: GCA_964019185.1. Taxonomy (NCBI): domain Eukaryota; kingdom Metazoa; phylum Arthropoda; class Arachnida; order Araneae; family Salticidae; genus Maratus; species Maratus speculifer. The sequence continues at coordinate 348,167,693 of OZ025296.1, forward strand.
CATTTCCAGAAATTAAAACTTATGGGTAACTATGTAGCTAATTCTTTGCGTGACCCAGTATATTATTTTATCTATATTCTACAATCATTTCTTTGTAAACTGAAAGCTGTTCAACGCAAAAATGCATAATTTATTTAAAAACCATCCTTAAGTTAATTACCCTCACATTCAGTAGCATTTATGAGCTTTTTTGTGTAACCCTGTATATCAACTATAACATTTATACACTACACACCACATAATTTTCAGACATTAAATAAAACTTAAAAACACATATCATTATTGAAAATGTACTTAATCCATCCATCAGCTGTCATTGATAATGTACAGTACTTCGGACAAAAATATAAAATTTTAAATATTTTGTGTATCCCTGTAAATGCTATGCACTTCATATTGAGCGTTAAATATTAAGTCTCAGCGGCATATATCAATTTTATGATACTTGAAATCGTTTACCATGATTAAAATATGTTTCAAACAATTTCCCCCTTTATTATTGTGTAATGGAATTCTTTTGAGTTGCCCTGTAAATAAATAGTAACTATTATTTTTACTGCATATTTTCATAATGCATATTTTAGTACACTTTATGCATCCATGAAAATTTGAATATGTTTGACGGGGTGTAACATCTTTAAAATTCATTTGAAACGATTTTTTCTCATAGTCCGTAATGTATCAGAAAACTTTTGACTACTCCTGTAAATAAACTAATCTTAGTAGAAACTTCATTTTCAATAGGGTTTGTGCTAGTGTAAACATCAATAACATATAAAAATTTCATAGAATCCGAGTATATTTGCGGGAGTTAGAGCGCGGACAGACGGCCAGACCGACAGACAAACCGAATGAATAAACACTTTTCTACTTTGTTGGAAAGTGTTACACCGTTTTCTGGTGTAGCTTTTTCTGATGTAGTCTGCTTTCTTTCACAATAAATATTAATACTATTTTATATACGGTACTCAACTAGTTCCAAGCTAGAAAAAAAATATACTGATTAATTACAAGTGGTGTATTACTTAAAAAGAGAGGGGTATATATTTTAGATTTAAGCATCAGAATTACTTCGTTAAAGCCATAATATCTTAAGTGCTACTGTAATACTTAAGCAGACATTAAAAAGGGACATAATAATAATAAAAACCAAGCATACCGAAAAAAGCAATACTAGCTTTAATTTTGATTTCATGGGTACATTATTTAAAATAGTTTTTATAAAATTTACAACAGTTAAAAAATGTTTTGTGAAATTATTGTGAATAGCTTTTGACTAACCTAACAGCTTTTTGGCTAGTTCTTCACTGGTTCTGGCTACTTCATCTATAATAACATCTTTAAATTATAAAATAAATCTCTTTCTACATTCATGAAAAGGAGATTAGTCATAAGATCTTGGCTTAAACGAGAGTCTATTCTTAACAATTTCAAGTTTAGAAAATACCCCCTTTCACAGGTGTCTTGTGTACAAGATATGATTAATATAAATTTGTAAGCTACATACAGGTTAGTAAACATTCCAGATTGTGAGAGTTCAAAAACAACAGAAAAGGCGCATGATAAACACCGAAGACATTTTTTCTTTTGTCAGAGCAATAACCATACAGATTTTCCTCGTCTTCAAATTCAGATTCTACATCGTCACACGTTTAATTATTTTGGGGAAAGGGGGGTATTTTACCCAAATTTGGAGGGGAAGGTTGCCTCGAGAAAATTTGGTGTGGTGTTGAAAGTTCCGATATAGCGACCTAAGAAACATAAAGAACAAGAACAAGGAACATAAATTATAGCTGCGATCCAAATCTGAGATTGCTTACGAACAAGACCTTCCTACATTTTTACCTGAAATTAAGAAAAAGAAACATTAAAATGATCAAATTGCTCGGTTTTACGATAACGTCGGATAATTTACATCTTTTTCTTCTAAATTTCTCGCATAAAAAAAATTATTAAATTAGTTTTACTACATTTACAACTATTATCTTTAATGATTTGCTCAAAAAAAAAAAAAAAAAAAAAAAAAAAAAACGGAAATAGTATTGATTTTTGCGCATCTTGAGGGAACTTAAAGGATGAGTATTAAGTTTACCATTAAATTGTCTGAAACAGGTCCGTATAAAACTACCACAGTATAAACAAACAGTTTTTAAGAACATTTATTTATGCTTTTATTCCTCTGTTTGCGACGTACTCATTCGATTGCTAAGTAATTATGAAACAGCGACTCCGCCCATCTCGAAACGCAAAATTAGGATGGGGGGGTGGGGCTGGTTGAAATTCCCTTTGATTGACGATAATGAACGGCGATATCGGCCATTATTGTGAGTGGACTTGGATCTGAGATCTGTTAATTTAAAAAATATTACTTAAAGAATACTTCAGCATTTAGCAACTTATTGACATACTAATTTCAAAAAACAAATGTTTTTATAATTTTAAATATTTTTTTTTAACATGCATGCATATTGTCCCATTCATCCCCATGGTGGGGATGAATGGGACAGGTACAAAAAATTATTCTAAACATATTTTATTTGAAAAGTGAGTGATACATTTTATTTTACTATATACTGAATAAAGCTAATATTAAATGACAACAGTCCTTTGGTTCTGGCAGTTTCCAGAGGTCTATAGGCTTTGGTAGTTTCATAACAATATCCCTCAGATCAACAAAATAAATTTCTGGTGGATTGGTATGATAAAAACTCGTTATAGGAATGCTAGAAACTGTCTCGGAACATTCGCATTTTAAATGTTTTGCTGCTTTCGATTAAAATGAAAACAAACCCATTTCCTAAAGACCTATCGTGTGCCATCATCAACAGACCCTCACACTTATTTTCCACAGAGACACGCAAAAGTATTCTGTTACAGCGCGAACAATATTGTATTTCACTCTATGAAAAATATAAAATTCTTAACATTATACACAATGAGTGCTGGAGAGTGTTTCATAATCTGTGCTTTTCGTTCTTGTTCTTATGTCTGTTATCCGAAAACAATCTGACAATAAAAGCTGATAGGAGAACGGTTTTTGGGGGGAAAGAGGGGGAAATGGATGAAATTCCAATATTATAACTTATTGATTAAATGGTAAATTATAATTTTTTAGTTAATTAATACTCAAAAAATTTTTAGATTGTTCTGAGAATAAAAGCTTCGCAAAATTTAAAATGAAAAAAAAATGTTTAAAAGTCGATCATTTTGTTATATTTTTGGCATTATTTATTTGATACTTAAACTGCATTTTTGTAATGAATATTGAAGGGACAATAGGGGATTAGTAAATAATTTTGTATCATTAAAAATCTTTTTTTATTTAACTTTTTTAAAAGTAAACAAAATATCTGCTATTAATTTGCTTAATGATATTCATGCCTTTCTCAATTAGAATTGACTTTTTTCAATTCCATTATTAAACTGGAAAGAAATTTAACTTTAGATCGTTTCAGAACTTTTCGTTTTCAATAGTTTTTAAAAAACTCAGCTCAAACCGGAAAAAATTCAAATTTGTTTTATATTGTAAAAAGAGATGGTTTGCTCGGTATTTGATGTAAACTGCAAACTGAGTTTAACTTCATTGAGTCCCATTACTAGTGATTCAATGTTTATGAAAAAGATAATGTCCTCATCCAACTAAAGATAAATGCTATGTACATGTAGTTAGGACAATTAAAAGAGCATCAAGCCTCTGCACTTTTGGTGACAATTTCAAAAAGTAGCTCGCATGTAAATGTAGTGGGATTTTCTCAAAGAGAAAAGAGTGTAATGCAATCATTTCATTGTATGATTTGGTATAATAGTTAAGTGTCTATCAAGTAAGCCCAAGTTTGTGAATTGAAATGTTATTTTAGAGTTTTTAGGATTTAAGCATTTTGTTTTTATTAATTTATTATCAGTACAAATATTTTTTAAAAATGGATTCGTGATAATGAATTTAATATTTATTTTATTTATTACTGTAATAATTTTTATTAATTTACTATCAGTTAAAAATATATTGTCATTCCTTAAATCAATCTTCTTAATGAAACTACGGTATAGACTCGTGTATAAATGGAAACATTTTGGATAAAGTTTGGTAGTTCGGAGTACTAAAAAAAAAAAAAAAAAAAAAAGACGTAATCTGCGAATACGCAATTCTTTTATGTAATTTTATGTGGGTCTAGGTTGAAGAGAGAGATAGAGCTGATCAGACAATGGCCATTTCCCTGTGATTGGCAAAAAAAAAGGCTGTCTTTTTTTTTTTTTTTTTTTTTCTTGTAATAGAATTTCTTTTAATAGAGGGTCATTTCCTTTCAAAATTTTAATCCTCTTTTTTAAAAAGTCTGAACTTGAGAATGCTTCTATATTTCTTTCCTAAGAAATTTCCTACAATGCAAAAAAGTACTACATTTTAGCAGTCTAAAAAGTTGCGTACCCTTGAGAATAATGCTTGAAAAAATATTCCAAAGGCCTTTTTTTCTTTTTATGTATCATTAAATTGATGTGAATAGGTCTCAAAATAGTCTAAAATTTCTTCAATTTTACAGAATCATACAGTTTTCATACGAAAAAAAAAAAAAAAAAAAAAAAATCACAATCATACAAAAAAAAAAAAAAATCATAATCATACAAAAAAAAAATCAAAATCATACAAAAAAAAAAAATCATAATCATACAAAAAAAAAAAAAAATCACAATCATACAAAAAAAAAAAAAAAAAAAAAAAAAAAAAAAAACTCTGGTTAGATGAAAACGTGCAAAAATTAGAATTAAGAAGGGTCATTCCATGGAAACTTACGTTACATTTAGAACAATTTATTGCAGTAATTTTAGTAATGTAACCCTAAAAAACAATCAAATGCAAAATTAGCATGTGTCATTAAAACCTATCTACGGCTCAATTTTGATGAAAGTTACCTAAAATATGATGATGAAAATCATAGTTTATATGATAACTTACATTCCTTTTTCAGAAATGGCAGGTACCGTAGTAAATATAACTACTAAAATTTAAGACATAACACTAAAATTAGGTCATTTCATCTAATTTGGGCTTTGAATAAGTTGCATTAGCTAACCTTGCCATATTTACATTTTGATTTTTTTTTTTGAGTGTATGCTTGTGTGTTATATTATTAAAATTACTGAAAATAGTTCAAAATGTAACGTAAAATAACATGGAATGATAAAAAAAAAAGAAATGTTTATTAATGTAATAAAAATTAAATTTTTTTATCCTTAATTGCAAATCATTTTTCAACATAAATTTAGAAACGTGCTTCGACTTGCACAAGAAAATTGAATTTTTTTCAAAATTTTGCGTACGAATTTAAGTATTGAATTAAACACACATGTAATAATGAAACAATTATAAATAGATTAAATATTAAAATTTAGTTTCATTAAACAAGAATATATTTAAGAAAAATTCAGAGTAACTGACAATAAATGTACAAACAAATAAATCTATATAAATCTATCTTATTTATATTAAATAAATAAAATTAAATATTAAAACTTAGTTTCGATAACAAAAATAGATTTAAAAATAATCAGAGTAACTGATTAATAAAGATAGAAAAAAAAAATCTTAAAAAATTTTAACCAACGACAGTTTAGCAAGCAAACTTACGCGTACTCTAATCATTAGGGAGGCCACACACCTGTGAAACATTGAGCGAAAAAACATGAGACATGCGACAATTTCACCCTGATAACAAAGAAAAAACCGGTTTCACTGCGACATGTTGCACGATTTTTGACGCATGTCTCGCTAGTGTGTGGCGTGCCTTACACCTCATCGTCTGCAATATTGCAATGAAACACTCATTTCTCTCACAGTACACTGGTAAAAATATCAAGAAAAATTACTTCTGACATTAAAAAGGTATCTCTTTTCTGACCAATAAGAATGCCTGGTCAGGAAATAAATAGCCTTTAAAAACAAGGATAATTTTTCACAATTTTTTTAACAATGTAGATCACAATCTGCATGCGCGCAGGACAATCTGTTTTTCGAAATCGTAAGTAAAGTACAGGAACTAGACGCTTGACCTTATGCACATAAGCTGAGTTCGAGGCTAAAATTCGTCTGCTGGCGGTATTTACTGGCGGTGTTTAGCATAGCAGTCTATGGAGTGTGAGTTTTTAATGCTTGTTTGTTAGAAATACTGGAAAAAAATTCTTTGTTGAAGCAGCATATGCTTAATATATTGTAATATAAATTCAAATTTGCTGTTCTGCTTGCAAGAGAATTCTCTAAATTTGTAAATTTTCCGTTAAAATGTATCCAAAACGGCTGAAGTCGTCTGCTAGCGATGTTTGCGCCTGCGCACTCAGGCATTCTGGCGGTGCAGTGACTAGAATAACAGGTTAGCATACCGCCAAGTCTGGCGTGTGACGTCACGTGCATAAGGTCCATTTGTGCATGCGCATCAGTAATCATTCAGCTTTTGCTTTTCGTCTGCCTGAAGACAGAGTACTTGTAGACGTTGTAATCGAGCATTTTAATAACAATTATTATGACTATGGAACTTATTTGACGGTTCTGAAACATGTCAATGTATTTTATTTTTACTATAACACCTTTCTTAAGAAAAATTAAAATTGTTATTAAAATGTTTATATAAAAGGTGAATATTTTAAAATCTGATGATTTAAAAAATCAATTAGATTTAATTAACTTTTTATCATAGTTGTAATCGAGTTACTGCAGGAGCGTTTCAGCATGAATTTCCAGGGTAGGGACAGGAAGTTCTTTTTTGTGTCATTATTAATTGCTACGCATAAAGTCTTCATTTCAGGCTCGGATTAACCCGCCGGCTCACCGGCCGAGAGGCCCCTCGATCAGGAAAAACTTCGTGCCCCTATGTCGTTCCTATGTTTTTTCCGTCGTTGTACTCATACATTCTAATTAGTATACTAATTTTTTGATAATTTGTATAGGGAAGATCATCAATTAATAGATATTATTTTTTATTATCACAAATAAATTTTAACCGTTTACACGCCGAAATAACATCGCAATATAATTATAATTGTTTTTTCCTATGTTACAGCTTCAAATGTTTTCGTTTATGCATACGAATTTTGAAAATAACAATATATATATATATTTCTGCAGTTTTTTTAGCCGTTTTCATTTCACTGTTCGCATTTTGGAACATGATTATTGATTGACAACCTATGCGAATATGATAAATTATTTTTCGCTATACACTATTGTATATTATTCTCGAGTACTTTCTCGATTTCCAAAAGCACTTAGCTTCCCGTAAGACATGGTGACATCACAGTGACATCGTTATGAAGTCACATTGTGACCAGGGCCTGACTAAGGCAGGGGCATGCAGGGCAATTGTCCCGCCCCCAAGGACAGACAATTTTTCGTTAAAGGAGCGTCAAATGATTAAAAATGGTCAAAAGGGACCAAAAAAAAAAATTTTTTTTTTAATTTCAAGGGTCTCTCTTCTCCTACCACTCTGTTCTGTACCTAATGCCTCCTTAAAGCCTCACATTCCTGTATTCTATAATTTCTTAAAGTTGTCTTTCTTCTGCTATTATGTATATGGATGTGAATAGTACTTGGTATAAAATTTATAGACACATACAATAGTTATAAATTTCAGTTTTAGTCACTTCAGTATAATTTACGACAAATTTTAAGATAGAAGGGGGGCCCCCTAATAATGTTTGCCCCAGGGCCCCCACCGTCTAAGTCGGGCCCTGATTGTGACTTTGTGACCGTCGATGTGAAGTCATAGTGACTAAAATGTGAAGTCGTTATGGCCGTTTTAGAGCTTGTTTGTATTTTGTGAAGTCACGGCGTGACAAATTTATGAAAAATGTGTCACTTGTGACTACTTTGGCATTAGCATTGTGACAAAAGTGACGATGCTTTCAAGTCACATTGTGACCAATTTTTGAAATACAGGGTGAGTCTAAAATCATAGGACAAACTTTGAGGGGTGATAGCGCCGCTCACTATAACATACAATTATTACATAGGAATATATGACCGGAAATAACGCGTTGTGGTACAAATACAGGGGATCAATTTGGCTCTTTAGTTTATTTCAAAATTTCGCATTCATACGAGAAAATTTCTATACTATTCTTTTCTTTATTTAAGACAGACATTTTTGATTGCATGAAGAAAAAAAATTCTCTGAAAATTTCCGTTGTGACATCGAAATTTTTAAATTTGAATAAACGTAATTTCATGCATTTCTCGTGTTTTACAGATTTGCCAGTTTTGCGTTATTTTTTAAATTTCATACCGGAAATTTTCAAAGAAAATTAAGCTCGGTCTCCCCTGCTCAAATATCTTAGCTCGGTCAAAATTAACTTTATGTTCAACTCGATGTAGTATTTTCACTGTATCATTAACTATGTATTATTACTGTAAAACATGTTTATAATAGTATTATTTAGAAAAACAATCAATAAGAAAACTATGTTTTTATGCGCATGTTTATAAGTTTTACTTTATTTTAAAATTTACAACGAAAGGACATCGATCTAAATCACTTTTTTAGCTCGACTCTGATTGGTTTAACCATGCATCTCGAATCCTCTTAAGAATGCAGAGCTGCCAAGTCTCCGGCTTTTTGCACACCAGTATTATTTTAGAGAAAATCACCTGTTTTTAAATCGTCTCAATGTTCCAATTACTTAAAACATCATTTTCTGTATAATAATACTGGTATCCAAAAAGCCGGAGACTTGGCAGCTCTGAGAATGTATAAAAAAATTCTTTACATTCTGAAAGACAATATTTTTTGCTAGATATAGCCAAATTTGGTGGCATTCTTTCATTTGGCTCCAAATACGTGTTTTGGTTTTCGTAATTTTTATAGTCGATTTTTTGGCCATATGTCGCCAATATTTTCTCAAATATCACCAAGATATTGGCTTTTGCTATATTCTCGTGACCCTGACCAGTATTACCCAAAATGAGCCACTAATCAAATTTGATCAAGCATGTGACATAGCTCAATCGTCTTCAGGTAATCAAAAACAGTAGAATATAAAATTGAATCAAAATCGTTTAAGCCATTTTTTAGGTAAAATTATCTTGGCAGCATTCAGCAATAAAGTGAAATGACCCACTAATATAATTTTGTTTAACATGCGACTCAGCTCAATAGTCTTCTCGTGACAAAAAAAGTTTTGTTTCAAAATTTAGGTAAAATTGATTGAGTCGTTGTTATATATAATTAGAATGACCCTAGCTCATTAAGACCCAAAATGACCCACAAATCGAATTTTCGCGAGCATGTGTCCAAGCCAAATGGTTTTCTCTTGCTCAAAAACGATATAATACAAAGTATAGTCAAAATGGTGAGTACTGTTTTCTATATAAAATTAGCATGACCCATCATGACCAAAAAATGACCCTTATAATCGAAATCTCTCGAACGTGTGGTCTAGCTCATTAGTTTTAGCATGCCGAAAAACATAAGATACAAAATTTAGATAAAATCGATTGAGCCGCTTTTTAGATATAGTTAGTTTGACCCTGACTCCTTATGATCCAAAATGACCCATTGATCGAATTTTCACAAAAATCTGTCATAACCCAATGATTTTCTTGTGCCCGAAAACGATAAAATACAAAATTTAGTCAAAATTGCGCGAAACGTTGTCTAGATAAAATTAGAATGACCCAATATGGCCCACTAATCGAAATTTCTCGAACATGTGACCTACCCCAATGATTTTCTCATGCCAAAAATATGTTGTATACAAAATTTCGTTAAAATCGACCCAACCATTCTTTAGATATAGCTTGACCTTGACCCATTAAGACCCACACATGACCCTTATAATCGAAAGCTCTCGAATGTGTGACTTAGTCCATTAGTTTTCTCGTTTCTAAAAATTGTTATGTACAGAATTTCGTTAAAATTGATCCTGCCGTTCTTTAATTATATATAGCTTGACCCAGACCCTTTATGATCCAAAATGACCCATTAATCGAAATTTTTCGAACATGTAACCTAGTCCAATGATTTTATCGTGCCAAAAAAATGTTGCATACAGAATTTCGTTAAAATCGATCCACCTGTTATTTAGATATAGCTTGACCATGACCCATTATGACTCATCATGACCCACAAATGACCCTCATAGTCGAAATCTCTCAAACATGTGATTTAGCCCATTAGTTTTCTCATGTCAAAAAACTGCTACATACAAAATTTCGTTATAATCCATCACGCCGTTCTTTAAATATAAATAGCTTGACCCAGATCCTTAATGACCCAATATGACCCATTAAATTTTTTTTTCGAGCATGTAACCTAGCCCAATGTTTTTCTCGTGCTCGAAAACGATAGAATGCAATTTTTAGTCAAAATTGCGTGAGAAAATCTCTAGATAAAAATAGCACGACCCACAATGACCCACTAACCGAATTTTCTCGAACATGTTACCTAATCCAATGGTCTTCTTGTAATCCAAAACGATAAAATATAAAATTTGGTCGAAATCGTTAGAGCCGTTTTTTAAATAAAAATGGCTTGACCCACAATGACCTAAAAATGACCCACTAATCAAAATTTTTCGAACATGTGACCCAGCTCAATTGTTTTCTCGTGCCAAAAAACTATTGGATACAAAATTTCCTTAAAATCGATCCAGCCGTTCTCTAGCTATAAATAGCTTGATCCTGACCCATTATGACCCAAAATGACCCAATAATCGAATTTTCTCGAACATGTGACCTAGCCCAATGGTCTTCTCGTACCCGAAAATGGTAAAATCCAAATTTTTGCGAAAATCGTTAGAGCCGTTTTTGAGATAAAATTTACCCACACACACACACACAATTTTTGCTCGCATTATAGTATAAGATGAAATGTGTTTCGTAAATAAAGGAAAGTACAGAATTTTTTTTATGTGAATGAGAAATTTTTGAATAAACTAAAGAGTCGAATTGTGTGTTCGATTGCGATTTCCTGATATTTGTATCTCAACGTGTCACTTCCGGGCATATATTACTATACAATTATTGTTCATTGTAGTGAGCTCTATCTTCCCTCACAGTTTGACCCATGATTTTAGACTTACCCTGTATATATAATTTGTAACGAAATTGTAATTATCACTGTGATGATTTAACTTTGCTTGACGATTCTCCAACAATTTGAAAGAAACAGGATCACCTGAAATTCTACTGCACTTAAAGTAACTGTATGATATGTTTCTGTTAGAATTGGTTCCGAGTCCTAAAATCATATGCTCACAGTTTATGAACTAATATTGCATAGTAAATATAAATAGTCACATACAGTATAAAGACTTTCTTCTAAATTAAAGTAAAAAATTTAATTTACCTGACATGCCTTACAGCTTGTGTCTCTCTTTTTCAATGTTTGAAGACTATGTACTTGCAAAAATCTTTATACATTTTCCTCCAAATGCTGAAAACTCCACAACTTCAATTGTATGACTGACACACAAGAACTATTATTTTCTTTTGCTGTTTTGAGCCAGGTGACTTTTTTTTATTTCTTTCATTTTGCAATATGCTATTGAAAATGCCTAGTGTTTTTGTACTCTCTTTAAAAGCTTTTACTTACTTTACAATCCAAAGGTTTCAGAATATATGTGAAACACTACAGCTTGCCCACATTTCTGACCAATAATGCTGATGTTTATAAATATTATTTTCAATTATCTTTCGTTGTGATTTTTAGTACCGAGTGGAAGCGTCAAGGTCAGGATTCGAACTAGGGACCTTTCGCGCAAGCTGCTAATGATATGTCGACTGAACTATCCTGCATAAATCCAAAACTGCATATATTTCAAGCGTTCCAACTTCTATGGAAGAGATGTCCGCAAGATTAAAGGCGTGGTGGGCAGGGTCAAGGCATATGCCATCTAGTGGCAGAGGTGCATAACTAGAAGATTATTAAGTAGATTGCAATTTCTTTTGTGTGAATGGCAACAAAACTTTTTTGTTTCTATAAAATGTTACTTTAAAATATTGCATAGAATAAGTTTTAGGTTTGAAATGTTGTAAATAAATATAGAACAAATAAGTGTAGTACGACTAAATATTAACATAAATATACTAAGATGAAATATCATTTAACTATGCGATACAAATATCGCTAATTAAAATATGTTCGATTATAATTATGTTTTTAATGTAATGAAAGATGACTCATATAATTTAGTAAGTAGATTATATAAATGCAGAATTTTGAGGTAGTGTCACATTTTACTAAATCTTGATGAGCTAAGTTATACAAAATTGTATACACCTTAGTATTTCCTATGATAATATAATGTTTAGCAATGTTTAGAAATGTATAGAATTTAATACTAAATAAAATATTTAACTTTAGCTCCATTTTTAATAATCAATTGCAGACGATAAAAATCCAATGTTTTCTTGGTCGTATCGACTTTTATTATTTAACTTGCAAACATTTCATTCTTTTAATTTAAAAACCTATTTCATTATATTCGGAATAATTTTAAATGTATGTATTAAATGTTGTTTTGTTAAACAAAGAAATATTGTTAATTTATTTGTTTAAATATTTAACGTTCTAGATCTAGACAATAATTTTCTTAAAATCGTAGATTACACACTCTCTCTTTCTCTTTAAACAGACAAAGCTATTTCGAGACTTCATATTAAAAATTCAATCACAAATTTCAAGCTATTCTCTCAATCATGACAGATTAATCAAGTCTACGAGATATATTGCAAAATATTTTTGTTAGTTTGTATCGATAAAATCATGAACATTTAAAAAAATAGTCACAATATCATCTTAATTTCAGGAGAAAAAGCACTAATTAGTACTCATAAGTACCATATAATGCTACGAAAAATATTGACTTTTACCCTAAAATTATATATACATATATTTTTAATAAAAAAAAAATCTGGGTATTTAAAAAAAAGTCGCATTGTCATTTTAATTTTAGGGTAAAAGTCAATATTTTTCGTAGCATTATATGGTACTTATGAATACTAATTAGTGCTTTTTCTCCCGAAATTAAGATGATATTGTGACTATTTTTTTAAATGTACATGATTTTATCGATACAAACTGTAACAAAAATATTTTGCAATATATCTCGTAGACTCGATTAATCTGTCATGATTGAGTGAAAATTCAGAAAATATGCGCAAGAGATGCGGAGGTAATAAACATCTGCGCATATATGACGTCAAACCCGCGCATTCATTTGCACCCCTGCCACCAGCTGGCGCAGCTTGTTAACTTACGACAGATTCCAGCATTAAGTTGGTACGCTCTAGCAGCTCTGGATAAATCAGAAGACACAATCCACCCAGTGAATATGAATCTATACTTACAAGGAAGGTCTCCATACTGGGCATACTCAGAATTTTATGAAAAAAAAAAAAAAAAAAAAAAAAAAAAATACTAATTAAACTACTTATGTAGGTAATAAAGGATCAGTCAAAATTAGCGGCAGAATCACATTAGAAAAAATGTAAAAAAATAAAATATTTTCGAATATTTGGCGTGAAAAGACGAAAGAGTCACTCGATTTGGCGAGCAGCCTTTTTCTTCGCCAAAAGCAAACGATTATCATGCAACTCAAAACTCTTGGATATTTAGAATGCGTATAAATGGTATTTAAACATAAACAATGAGAGATTTCAATATATTATATACATATTGTATTACATATATATATTACTTGTTGATTTAATTATTTAATTAATCACTGGAAAAAATATTTTTATAGATAAAAAATATATATATTGAGAAAAATTATCTTCATACAAAAATAAACAAGCGTATACAAAAATAAAAGCAAGATGTTTCCATAGCAACAAAATCTAATCTACTATTCTCAAAAGGACTTTGAGCTTGAAACAAATTTAATTAATTTAAATTATGAATTTTGTTTTAAATCTTAAATTTTGATGATTAAATTTAAATACATATAAATATCGATATAACAAAATTATACTTAAAACAAACTAAAGTTATTAACATTAAATTTCTCAAAACAAGTTCAACATTTTTTTTTCCCTGATGTGTATTTGACATAAAGTATTTTTGGAAATTACATTCCTTCGCCAACCGGCGATAAATTTGTCGACATTTTGTCATTTTTTTTTTACGGTTACTCAATGGAGTTTCCGCCAAAATTTTTTTTATAAACGTATATATCTACACGAGAACATTCTGTAATTTTTTCAAGATTTTTCGGGGTATGCCTGTATGGAGACCTTCCTTGTTAATATTATTTTGCATAAACCGATGTAATAATGCTTAAATTATTTTTCATACTACCTGTATGATAAACGCATTCTATTTATATAAATATATAACATTTCTCCGGGTGATTTGCGTGTGCCAAATTTGTCCGGGATAGCTCATTTAGCAGCATACATCAATAGTCTCTGGTTCGAATCCTAACCTAAACACTTTTTCACTCTTTTCGTAAAATTAAAACTTGTTTGATTAATTTACCTATTAAAATCATTCTCTTAAAGTTAATATAGAATTATCATTTGATAAGCTACATGAAATTTATACGAAATAACTGTAAAAACAGATATATTTCGAAAATCTTGAGTACAAATAAAGACGATTCAAATATTTCTGGTACTAAGTTTGGTACTTTCTTATTATTGTGGCCTGTGTGATTACATTAAGGTTTGAGTTCGTAATTAAACTCATATGTTTATATCTATTTATAGATATAATGTACAGATCTCATATACGTTTTATATGTCATATAGGGCAGATGTTCTGGTAAAGGGCATCCTTATGGAATTAAAAAAAAAAAAAAAACTAATTCCTTATTAAAAATTATTAGATTCCTTTTTTTTTTATATTATATGATTCTGTCAATAATATTTAAGTATTCCCACAGTCTCTCTTCCCAATATTAAACAAAATATTCTTGTAAATAATAGAAATATATCAAAACACCCAAAATTACAGTATTGGACACAACATAAAAAGCAGTACATACAATTGTTTTTATAATTATTTAAAACCAGAATTTAATGAACACATACTAAAGTAAAAAAATAATTATTTTCAAAACAATTTAACAGTTAGGATATTAAAAATATATAAAATATATGAGAGTATTGCTATTTAAAAAAAAAAAAATCAATTATTGTAATTATCACAAGATCAATATTTCGATTATTTTAGACACATGGTTTTAAATAATTAATGTCACGGAATTGCATTTATCATATTACTGAGACTGCGAGGGATTTAGAAAAGTAACAAAGAAAATCTAAAAAAAAGTATTTTTTGTAATATTAGCGCATAAATTAATATATTCTCTATCATTTACAACAGTTTAATACACGAAACTACTTGATATATTACTTATAATGTGAACTGTTGATTATATATATATGTATATATGAAAATAGGATTTTAGCCATATAGTTTAAAAAAAAGAAAACAAATGTAATTAAAATGCAATTTAAATGAATGATATTAACCATCTAATTAAAATAACTGACATACTGTTTTTTATTTCAACAAAATAAACATGACATTTATTGAATCTATTAAGTTTATTGAAAAAATGTAAAAACAACTGTATAGTTGTTTTATTTTTCATTGTTTTTTTTTTATTATTATTATACAAAATCAAATGCTCCAAATTGTAAAAAATATGTTAACAGTTGAAAAGTTGCAAGTATTATTATCTTTTAATTGTGGATACATTTAACAAAAAATGAATGGATTTTTTTCTATACTGCCCCTCTCCCCCCTCCTTTATATCAGCTTATGGAATAAGCCAATACTTGGTTTTCAAAAAAAAAAAAAAAAAAAAAAAAAAAAAAAAAAAAAAATCATTTAAGGTACTATGTGTTTTATATACAATGCAAAGTCTCAAATCCAGACATTCGTAGTTGTCGTTTTTATTTCAGCAAAACGTAAAATAAACCACAAATAATCACATACAACGAATTCCGAATAAACATTAAAAATAAGACAACATTTATCACATTAAAATGAAAAAGTAAAACTGAATTCCTTTTACTGATGGAGAAAAACTGAAAAATAAAAGAAAAAACCCAAAAACTTAAAATTTAAAAATTGCAAATAACAAAGTTTATTGTACATAAATTTACTGTCTAAAACTTTGCAACCAGCGTGTTTTTCTGAATTGGAAAATACCGTATTGAAAATTCTTAAAAAATTACTTATCACGGGGTATGAATTTTATTATATTAGACTAAAACTTTGAAATGTAATTCATTTTACGAATGTCAAAAAATAGTCGTAAAATGAGAAAAAATTCGAACATCTATGATTTCCAAGTAAACCTCGCTGTTAAGAAGCCATCATTTATTATACTGAATTAAAATGTAGCTATCAGATTCCTGTAGGTAATATAAAGAGAAAGAAATATGATTTTTTTTATCACAAAGTTCACAAAAATGTTTAAAATCACATATAAAAAATTAAATTTAAAAAGTTGTAATTGTGATAGTTTTTTTAACCTTTCTAAAAACATATTATCTTCCTATTAAAATATCTTGTTTAGCATTATTTTAATTTATTTTCCCTCAATTAATAATTGTTTCCATTTTACGATTAAAATGAATTACTGACATAAACAATTCGCCCATAAAGATGAATAAAGTTTCTTTTCTTTTTTTTTTTTAAATGATCTGAAATTTGGAAAAATCCAATCGACGGGTTCCGGATGATTCCGAATTGTTGACTTTATTAATATGCTAAAATAATAATTGCATACGTTATAAGTATTTTTTAATGTTTTTTATTACTTAAAAATATTTTAAAACTTATTAGTTTTTATAAATATAATTCTAAAAAGTTATTTTGTTTTTCTAATTTGTAGAAATTCCATATTAAAGCATATTTTAATTAAATGAGTTCAAACTACTATTTTACTAAATTAATATGTATAAAAAGTAGAAATAGACCACTGATAAGTAAAAAATAACACATCATAATAACAAAATAAGAGAGAGAGAATAAGAATTATAATGCAGCTATAAAAGTTTTTCCTCTTATTTTCAAAAATATTTTAATTTTATCCCTGCGTCACTATAAAAATTTTAAAACTAATTAATTTTCTTTTAAGTAGTTTTAAAACTAAGGTCTGTCACTTCTTTACACGAGTAAAAAAAAGCATTGACATTTATTTATTTTCCCTTAAAATTGCATAGAATTCAACTGTTTATAACGTATTAGCATGGGATGAAGTCCGACTGCAGATTCTTGTGACGTAGATGAGCAGAAGCCCTCTGATTGGAGGGAAAGTTACTGGCCAACCTATCTATTCTAAAAACCTTGGTATAGGGTATACTTGAGCCACCCCTATTATTTCTACTGTTCGTTAATTTTTCTTTCTAAGACTGGCAATATGGTAACATATTTATAGTTCTGAACATGTAAAAAAGAAATCGCATACCTTGGTACCATTTTGAAAGTATGGTGATTAATAGTTGTTTTTCCCTATCTTAAGTAAATATTTAGGTGCATGTTTTTTTTTTAATTTATTTTTATTTATTTATTTATTTATTTTTTTGTTATCAAAGCTTTGTTTAAAGTTGCAACAATATATATAAATTTAATAAGTATAATATCAATTGTATTTTGAATCTAAAATAGCTCAAATAGCATGCTTTACTTAGTAAAACTCTGATAAACAAAAATAGTGGTAATGGGGATACTTGAGCTATGGCTCAACCATCCCCACTAGGAAATTAGACATGGGTAAAATAAACAAAAAATAAAATTATGTCCTTATATTCACTAACAGATTTTTTTCTGGCTAAAAGGGAGTATAATTTTTTATTTTATTTTCTCTTAAAAAAATAATGACTTGGAAAAAAAATGTTTAAAAATGTATTTTTTTTTAATGAAAATATCCATTATATTTTTCATTTTGACTAACAAAATAGCCTGTCTAGATAAATGTAAAATAATCTCTAATACTTTAATTAATTAGGCCCAACATATTAAATATTTATTTTTTAATATAATGTATTATTAATATTTTATATTGAAAATGTAACCTCTGTTACTGTAACTTTTTTTTTTTTTTTAATCAAAGAAATGACTTCTATTGTCCCTAACAGAGGGCACTACTGATTTACCATGTAGGCAAAAGAAAAAAGATGTGTGGTTTTACAACCATTCTGAATTTGTTCTTCATATATGTTGCCAAAGAGCTGAAACATCTTAATTATAATCTCAATTGGTTTTGAAGGACTTTATGCATCATAATTTATCATTCTATAAAATATTTGTGCAAAAATAAAGCGAAAAAAATTACTTTTGTAGGTATTTTTCCGTACTGGCTCAAGTATCTCCTCCATGGGGATACTTGAGCCACGATGTAAAAAAAAAAAAGTAAACATTAATTAGACATAGAAAAATAGTTCAAAATTAATTGAAAGTGGTTTTCAGTTGAAGAAAAATTATCAAATTTTCATTTTCAATATTTTATTTTGTTCTAAGAAATTATAAAAAATTAAAAAAAAATTAAAAAGTGGCTTAAGTATCCCCATCTTCCCCTACTTCAATGTAATTCTTCTCTCAAATATTTTTTTCATGCGAACTCTATAAAAGTATAACTTTACATAGCTTTATCTGGTAAAAATTGATTAAAACTGGCCGCTTGCCCTACGAAAAACAAAGTGGTCATCACGAAAACTGGCGAAAATTGTTAGCAATAATTTGATGACTTACCTGCGCTGGCTAACATGAAATTGGCTGCATAGCATATAACGAGTGAAGTGGGTAAGCCCGGAAGTGTTGATGACAGTCACATGACTTAGGCTTTTATTATACAGATAATCATTAAGAACCTACATAATTACATGAAGAAAATCTCAAGCTAATATTAATCCGACAGGAACATTGTTTACAGATTTTTCACTCGCATTTCATTATTTTTAAACTTTTTTTTTTTTTTCTGCACAAGACACCCGAAGTTGACATCTTTGATGTTGCATTAGTAATTTTTTAATTTCATTACTTTTTTTTTTTTTTTTTTAATATTTCCATACTTTTACTATCTCTACGTAAAATAACTTTAACCATAATGCAAAAAATACAATAAAAGAGGTGTTCATGCCAAAAAAAAAGTTTTTAAATATTATCTGCAAGCAAGAAATCTGTAAACAACATTCCCATAGGATCGTTCATTCAAATATCTCTGTGCGAGTTGTGTAGGTCAGGGGTGATTCTGGATGGAAATTTTTTTTCAGAAATTCGCATCGCATTTTCGGAAATCGGCAGGGGGAGGGGGGTCGTGAGTTCCCTCCCCCTCTATCGATCTTCGGACAACATCAGCGTTTTTTTCGACGATCTTTAGACAAAATTTGCTTTTTTACGTGATTTTTCTCGAAAACGGCGTTTTATTCCCGCGATCTTTTGACGAAATCGGCGTTTTTTCTGTGGTCTTTGGATGAAATCTGTGTATTTTTTCTAATAATCTTTTGACAAAATACTTTTAAGCGATCTTTTCGATTGAAAACGGCGTTTTTTCCCACAATCTTTTAACGAAATCGGCGTTATATCCACAATCTTTAGACGAAATCGCCGTTTTTCCACCGTCTTCAGAAAAAATCAGCATTTTATCTGCGATATTTGGTGAAATTGTCGTTTTCTCCGCGATCCGCACAGGCAATTTGCGTTTTTCATCGATCTTTTGACAAAGTTCGTTTACAAAAACATTGACGAAATCGGCGTTTTTCCACGAAATATTGACGAAATGTATGCTATTTCGGCGATTTTATCACGAAATTTGCATTTCTACGCAATTGTTTTTTCTGCACGCAAAACCGTACATGCGGAACTGATAACCCAATTTCAAATTTTCGGACAAGAATCACCCCTGGTGTAGGTTCTTACAGAAAAAGGCTGTTTAAGTGAATCAGCAATGCTGATGCTCCGGCACCAATTAAATATTTTCATCTTCGATGACAGCTTAGCAACCAAATTTCTTGAGAATTCAGAATTAATGAGAAAAAGTGCAATAAATAAATTAACTTTGAAAAAATCATTTGTACTCCTTCCACATCAAAGAAATTTTGTGGTACTTTAGTCAAACTTTCCATTGTGCTCTATATGTTAACTGCACTGCACTACAATCAATTTTCTCTGCAGGGAGCACTACATGACTGTGATACTTAATACAGGAACTAGGCTTTTGGTATTATGTGGCCTACCCTCACATTCAAGTTTAATCAAACTGTGTCTTTACTGGCTACGTCTTTTACACTTAACATTTTTATAGTAATTGTGACTGATTTGTTTTCATGCAAGGAGCGCAAATAGGATTTTTTTTCAAAGTTGGCATTGAGTGGCATTGAGTTGGCATTGAGTCGGCAAGTGAGTTGCAGTCAAGAAGAGACACCTTATCCTCCCTCATGCTCAATTAGTGCATAAAAACACTTGTTAAACGCTTCTTCAATCATATTAACCTTTTTTGGAGCTGTATTAACCTTTTTTAAACCTTCAGAGCATTTTTTTAATATTAATCATTTAAATTTTTTGATAAAAAAAGATCTTGAAAAGCCAAAAAAATTTGCTGCTGTCAAAATTTTATTGTTGTATTAGAATAAGAAAGTCGTTGCATTAACAGATAAAATGCATAATATCTGAAAAAATAAACCAAGGAGTCAAACGAAAGAACTACAGTGCGTTTGTTCACAGAACTGAAACTGAAAGCTTTGAAATGAAAACAAATGTTTTTCATGTGATTTATTTAATTTGAATGAATTATATTACATACATAATCCATTTTTATCTTTATTTAAACTTGGTGGCAATGAATTTAAAAACTACAACAGCAACAATGTTCAAACTAAGTTTTAAGATACAAATTCGATTTTTTGAGCGACAGTCAAACATACAAAGAGGGGGGGGGGGGGGGGGAATCTAGTTTTATCATAAAGATAAAAATAAGAAAGAAATGAAGTTAATCCATCCATGGGATCGTTAGCTACAGTTTGATGAAATTTTTTTTTTTTTTCATTTCTTCATTAAAAGTTGAATAAACTTCAATAAACTAAGATAACTTTTTGAATGCTATCATTTTATTCGTCTCATTTTGTTCAATCTTTTAACAAAAAAAAACCACTGACGTAAGTCAACTGGTTTGGCAGAAATTTCAAAAATACGTTTGCATTTTCCATGTCTTAAACATTATATACCAAACACTACTACGTTCGTTATGATGAAGTGCAGAAGATAATATTATAAAAATTATCAAATGCAGTTTTTTCAGTTATTACACTATTCATTTTTTTCATGAGTGCACATCTAATGTATATGTGTAGTAGATGTATAAGTGTAGACATCTAATGACTGGAGCTGTAGAAATAGGTGAAAAAAATATAAGCTAATAAAGTGGGGTTTTTGATTATTTTTAATGAATTAGTCGCTTCAGTACAGTAAATGAAAAAAAAAAAAAAAAAAAAAAATGAATACATAAATATTCTATATACACCCAATGTCAATATATATATAATATCAACATATAAAGTTGATGGAAAAAAAGAAAATGCAAATATGACCCGAATCACTAAGAGTTCGGGTATCACAGTGAAACATCCAATATGCTTTTTAGTAGATCGAAAAACTGCTATTGTTGTTGAAGTGGCCATCTTTGATCCTTCCGGGAGTAGAAAATAAAAAACAGAAAAGTGGCGGGAGAAAATGAATAAATAATAATAAAAAACAGTTATTTTGAATGAAGTTCTTGCACACACCACATGTGAGAGTTGAAGCGGAATACTGAAGCCATTGGAAAAAAAAAAAAAAAAAAAGTTTTCATACATAGAACTTGTGAGATGAACCTAAAAAAAAAAATAAAAAATAAAAAGTAAAATAAAATTTTAATAAATAAATCAAGCAATGAACAATATATAGAACACTACAAATGGATATTCATCTTGGACAATAGGGTGGGCCGAAATTTTTTTTTTTTCGATTTTCGATAATGACGGGTGCGGAAAAGTGGCCACTGGTGGCACTCTGTTCACACAAAAAATTTGAGATTTTTTGGACAATTCCTTACCCTGCCGCAAATGGCTTGAAGTTTAGGAAAAATGCTGATTTTTGAACTTTTTTAGCAAAAAATTTAAAAATGTTAAATTAAGTTTATTTTGGTTGTATTTACTTGGAAAGGCATATTTCACGTATCAAATGTTTAAATAAGTTCTGATAATGCATTATTTAATTGCTATGTGTATTTTAAATTAGCTGATTTTTATAGGCGAGTAAAACTCGGTGTGCAGCTCACATCCATGCGAGGCGTTCTCGGTTGTTTCGTGTTTGTACGGAAAGCAAAACAAGTAAAAATCTGTGCATTTTTAAAGAACATAGCACTAAACTAATGCATAATTAGAGGTTCAGGGATGCCGCGGACGCGCTATAGCGCGTAAAATACGCAAAAAATCGGCGACGGGACGCAAAAAAATGGAGCTTACGCGTCCCGCGGGACGCGTAATTTTCGTCAAAAATTGGCAAAAAAGGCAAATTTCATTAAAAAATCGCGAAAAAACGAATAATTTCCGGCAAATTTCGTCAAAAATTTTGCGAAAAAAATGACTAATTTTGTTACAAAATCCCGAAAAAAGGCAGATTTTCTCAAAAAATCGCGAAAAAACGACATATTTCGTCCAAAAATCATGATAAAACGGCAAATTTTGTCTAAAGATTCGCGAAAAACGGCAATTTTCATGAAAAAATCGTGATAAAATGGCACATTTCGTCTGAAGATCGTAAAAAATCGGCACATTTTATCAAAAGATCACGAAAAAACGGCACATTTCATCAAAAAATCGCAAAAAAGACAAATTTCATTAAAAAAATCGCGAAATAACGAATAATTTTCGGCGAATTTCGTCAAAAGATTCGCAAAAAATGACTAATTTTATTATAAAATCTCGAACAAAAAGCAGATTTCCTCAAAAAAATCGCGAAAAAACGACAAATTTCATCCAAAAATCGTGATAAAACGACAAATTTTGTCAAAAATTCGCGAAAACAGCAATTTACATCAAAAAATCATGATAAAATAGCACATTTTGTCAAAAGATCGTGAAAAACCGGCTTATTTCGATAAAAGATCGCGAAAAAACGGCAAATTTCGTCAAAATATCGCGAAAAAAAAGGCAATTTTCGTCAAAAGATCGCAAAAAAACGGCAAATTTCGTGAAAAAAAAAAAGCTTTATAATGTAATTTTCGTGAAAAAATTGCTTTAAAATGTAATTTTCGTCAAAGAGTACGAAAAAAAGTTAATGACAGAATAGAATTTTTCTTTTCCAAAAACTAATTTCCCTGCTTTTTTTTTTTTTTTTTTTTTTTTTTTGCTGCTCCAAAAACAGATTTTTCTGCTTCACAATCTGTTTTTGATTGTTCTGATTATTTTGAAAAGTATTCTTTTTTTAGAAAAAATGTCTTTTTCAATAAATCAGTTTTACCCCTTTTTAATAGAAATGTGAACAATAGTGATACTTGTTATCTTCTAAACTCAAATAAGTATTATTTTATAATTTATATCTTGCGCATTTATTTTTTTTAAAAAAAGTAAAGTAAATATCTCTTAATAGTTTTAAAAAATAATATTGGCTTTAATTATTTATACATTAATTAAAACAATAATTATTGCATTTAACTTTTCTTTTTGCAAATGAACAAGTTCAATTTTTGCGTCTAAAAATATGACTTATTAGTGGGGACCCGCTTTTTTGAAAAAGGGACCCAGAATTTTAGAAGTCCTGGGTCCCTAGGACCCAGGATTTTTCAAGTCCAGCGGCATCACTGGAGGTTATTTAAACATTTGGCACATTAAATACATCTTTCCAACTAAATACAACCCCAAAAAAATTTAATTTAATATTTAAATTTTTTTTGCAAAAAAAATTAAAAAATCAGCATTTTGGCAAAACTTTAAGCCATTTGCGGCAGGTAAAGAATTGTCCAAAAAATCTCAAATTTTTTGTGTGAACTAAGTGCCACCATTGGTAACTTTTCCGCACCTGCCATCATCGAAAATCGAAAAAAGTTTTTTTCGGCCCACTCTATTGGACAATTGGATATCAATCCTGATTAATAACATATTTTAGCAAAAGATCATTTTTTAAATCATGGACAGCAGCACATCAAATCCATTGTCCATAAAAAGGGAGAGCTAATAATTTCCAATTCTTCCTGTTTTCCTTCATTTCTTTCTCTTTATGATTTATTCTCTTGTTTTTTTTTTTTTTTTTTTTTTAGAATTTAAAGAAAGGATTATCCCTTTTTATCACGGATTTTGAAAAGACTTTCATTATTGAGTATTTCCAGAAATTGTTATGGCATTATCACAATCATCACGAGTACGGGAGACGATAGCAGTCCAATTTGTTGCCGCTTTAAGGGTGTTCTTAAATCAAAAAGGGCAGCTTTGTGACATAAGTTTCATTTCATTTTTGTTCAGAAATGCATGAGACTAGCAAGTTTTACTATTCAGAAACTATCGAATCGTACTCATTTTTCTGTTTTTGTGCAAACGCAATAGATATTTCAGAAAAGGCCATCAAAAAGATGTTTTGAAGCTCACATTTTCCGACGAAAGCAGAAAAACCAGTCAACGAAAGGTAGAAAACGGTGTTATCACATGATCAAAATAGTTTATATCTCAGTAAGTAATTGAATGATCATAAAATGCAAAACTGAATTCGATTTGAAAACCCTTCGATATCCAGGCCTTCCCAATTGTATACATTTCCGTTCAAAAATGAATTTGTAAATGTGTCAAAACATTTTGCACTTGTTGAACAGACCAGTTGAGAACAACCTTAAGCCCAAAATCATAGGATAGCAGAACATCAAAAGAAATATGAAAACGAGCAATAAAAACACCAATATTCAATTAAATACAATAAAACTTTTAGAAATCAAAAGTTTCATCTACCATTATGTACAATGTTATTTGTCATAATTTCTGTAAAGAAAAGTTCTTTATATATATATATATTAAAAATGCTGCAAATAAGCAAAAACAGACTGCTTTTATTAAAAAAAAAAAAAAAAAACCTTAATTTCTCTAGGTTTATACACAGGGCTCCCAACACATTTTAGTCCTCAAAAAGGGGGAAAGGGGACCATTTTTATTTAAAAAGGGGACTTTGGGGGACCATTTCTGCTTAAAAAGGGGACTTAGGGAGACCAATTTTATTAAAAAAAGAAACAAAACAAAGGACCATATGTGTGTAAAATTATAGCACAAATTTTCCTAAATAAGAAGGTAAATTTTTAAAATTAGAAAATATGTTAGATGGTTATCTTTATAAGATTTCATTACACAGTGTACACAGTTTTATTTAAGTATACTTAAATATCCTGCTGAAAAAGTATTTAAAGCATTCAATATTTTGGCATTCACCTTGATAATTCTCGTTACAGGTAAAAAATAATAGTGATTAGTTAATAAAAACAAGTAAGTGGGTAAGCATGATCACAGATCACTCAGAGGGTTTTATTTAATATTCCTTTCAAAACATTCTGACTTTTAATTAATAAACCAAAATTGTTAATTATATGTTAAAAATTATAATTGTTTTTAATGATTAAATCCTTATATAGATGGGGATGATATAAGGCAGTGAGAATGGGGGTAAAGAGAGTGGAGAAAAACATTATTCATAACCTGGCCTTTCATTTAAAATATTACATGACATATTGTAGATTAATTTTGAGAATTTTTTTTAAATAGCTTCCCCTGGTGACAAAAAGGGATGGAAAGATGCTAATTGTTAAGATAGGTTGAGGAGATTTTTTTTTCTTAATTTTTTAGAAAATTTATGGAATGTTAATGAACGCAATTGGACATTAAAACATCTGCTAGTGGTGAAAAAATGAGTTAAGACGGTGGGAAATGAGTGCTTAGGCCAAGAGTTTCAAAAGGATGTGTGAAAAAAATCAATTTTCTGATTCTCCAACCCACACACACATGAAGAACGAAGAAATGCCGCTAATTGCCTGGGGTCAAAATAGACCCTAGCAAGATGTTGGGCTCGATGAGATACCTCCTTCAGTCAACCCTTCAAATGAGATTGTATCTTGCTGTAGTTTAATTACGGGTTGAGTAAGAAAAACTTAATCCCTTCTGCCCACATACACACTTCTTAAAATTTTTCATATGTTATAAAAAATATCTGAGATTTAAAAATCGATGACTTGATTACTTTTCTTAATTTCGTTCTTTTTTTTTTTTTTTGGCTGAAATTAACTTTTGTATTAGTGCTAACTACTACCACTCATAAATAAAAGGGACCAATAAGTTCATTTTATATAGCCTACAATAACAAATCAGACATAAAATAATGATAATTAGTGGAGAAATGCTTAGATTTAAATAACATGTCACACAAAAGCATTTCTTTTTCTTTTTAAAAAGCGATATTTGAATAAAATAAAATCTTAATCAATTTTTATGAAAATTACACATTCAGAATTAGTGTAAAAAATAGGCATATATGCAGAAATTTAAAACATATAAATGCAGTACATGTAAAAATACTGTATCCCCCAAGGACAATCCTTGTCAAACTAATCGGATGTGGCAATCCTGAAACTTTCTTCTACCTTATATATGTTAATACTTCAAAATTCGCTATCACAGTCCCAAAATTAAATTGCAATCTATGCCCATCATGAGAATTCTAAAAGATATGAAATTTTGTGCATTAGTTCTTCAAATATGACTATCGCTAAACTTGTGCAAATCCCAATAAATGCAGCTTAGGAACACCATCTATTGAAAATTTAACATCAAAACCTAATCAGTAACAATCAGTAACTTGTGTCAACATCTAACTGAATCCTAAGTTAGACAAAAATTCATGCATTAAATCAGATAGATATACTGCAGAAATCCTTTTAAAAAAATGCATCATAGCAGCGCTACCTGTTAATGAATTTACATCAAAATGTAAAAAATGTCAATTCATCTTAAGGACTAACTGAATCTAAAATTTGATGAAATTCCGTGCATTAATTCTGGATATAGTAACTATTGTGGAAATTGCAAAAAATTAATGATTAACAGTGCCATTTCTTGAGCGATTTATCCAAAATATAAAAAATGTCAATTCATGTCAAGGGCTAACCGAATCTGAAGTTTGATAATAATCTGTGCATTGGTTTTGGAGATTGACCGATTGCAGAAATTGTGAAAAATGCAGCATAGAACAGCCACATGTCCAGCGATTTACACCAAAAACTAATCAACACCAATTTATAGCGGCGGTCAAAAGTTTCTGGCCAGCATAAAATTTTTCGTTATTTTGAAAGTATATCCATATAAAGAGGAATCTCAAAGTGATACTCATACATTTTATTGACATAATAGTTGGGAATTTATTTATGGAATAACAAATGGATATCAATAAATACAACTGAAAAAATCAATTGTAAAGAAAAACACATACGTTCAAAAGTTATCGGCCATCTTGGAAAGTTTGGAAAAAAATTGTGTTATAATAGAAAATCACTGTGATCAACTAGATTGTCTATTAGTATGTTGTTGTCATACCTCTAGCAAAATGTACCGAGGCGCAGCAACTTGGCATAGATTCAATGAAAAGTGTTGCAAATTGTCTGTGGTACGTTTTTCCACTCATCTTGAAATTTTTGGGAAAAATTCCAGCCATGCTGAATTAGAGTTTTAATAATTTCAAACATGTTTTTAAAGTTCATTCCAAAGATTTTCTATAGTATTCAGATTGGGTGCTTGGGCTGGCCATTTCAAAAGCAACATTTTTGTGCGAAAGCCACTGCTTGACAAGCTTTCATGTATACTTTGGTTTCTTATCATACTGAAACTAATAGATGTGACCAAAATTTTGCCTCCCATCGAAAACTGGAAGTCGAAATTATTTCATGAATTCAATATTTTCTTCTTATAAAGACAGAAAAAAGTAAAAATATGTGAAAAGACATTTTACTCCGACCATTTTCTTTAATATGATTCAGATTTGTGAACTTTAAATTCATTTTTTTTAAATTTTAATCGTCTGTTTCCCCACAATATAATGATTCTTTCCATTCAAAAAGCTTCATTTTTTTAGGGGAGGGGGGGGGGGGGGAGTGAAGCATGTCAAGGCCCGTTATTGAAGACTGGTCAAGCAGTAGCTTAGTATAGTAACTTTCATAATCTGCAATTTATTATTATTTTTTTTAATTTTAATGAGATTCTTTAAATTTGCCTATATTCTGCAGTGATTTTTTTACATTTAGATTCATGAAAAAATTTCAATTACAACGCTTTTTTATAACCATTATAATGCTTTTTTATGCCCACTTTATAAATTTTGTCCTCTTGGATTTTTAAGGTTTTAGTAATTTTCAGTTTTTTTTTTTTTTTTTTTTGTGGTGATTTTTTCAGACACAGAAAAGGGGACTTGGGGGACCAAAATACAAAAAAGTGGACTAATGGGGACCTTTTTCTAAAAAGGGGACTTTTGTGGGAAAAAGGGGACCATTTGGGAGCCCTGTATACATGATATCCTCAGAAAAATGAACAGTTTAAGCCACGTGATCATAATTTGCATTTGCATAGATGCCAACATTGTAAAAATTGCATCAGGAGTAAAATAGTTAAATTTCAGGAGTTTTGGATGTGCATCAGGAGTAAAATTAGCGAATTTCAGGAGTCGTTTCAGGAGTCATATGATTTTAAATTTTGTTTTTTTTTCAAATAGTTAATTACAAATATTCTATAAATCCATACCTTTAACAATATTTCTACCTATTCATGCAAAGATAATTAAAATGAAGGTTTCATAATTTACTTTTATCTTCAAAATATACATAATTTTTTGTTACGAATTTATGAAAGATGATTTTAAAAATAAATTATAAAGCAATGATATGTATAAAAGTGTGCATAAGATAAAAGATTGTTTTAAAATTATGTAAAATATTTTCATATGCAAAAAGTAATTATACATAAATTATCATGAAAAATAATCTTCTTGATATCAGATTAACTAATCCTATTCCATCAGACTAAGCTGAATCTAAATCAGTATTACAAATGATTAAATGATTGGAAAAAACTGAAAATAATGTTCATTAAATCATATCTGTCAAACATTATAAAAAAATTACGAACTCATTTAAAACCTACCTTTTAAGTATAATTAAATGATTGAAGAAAACTGAAAATAATGTTCATTAAATCATAATAGCATATCTGTCAAAAATAATTTTTAAAAAATTACACTCATTTAAAATCTACCTTTTAAGTATTATTGCATAACTTTAAAAGAGAAATGGACAGAAAAAAAGAAGTCATGAAGAAATAACAATGTTTATAACAAGAATTTTTTTTTTATTTATAAATGATAAAAGTACACAAATTTACATTGAAATGAAAAATAAAATTATTCAAAATGAATAAGAAAAACTGAAAACAATGTGCAGTAATTACCTAAATGACCATTTTTTTCTAACATTGTTAAATATAATTAAATGATATTCAGATAAATTATTCTTGCATTTAATAATTATATAAATCAATATATATTTTTTTAAATGTCAAATTGACAAAGTCTTCCCACCCGACTTCAACTTATTCCGAATAATACATAAAATTGCTTATATTAAACTTACAGTTTGATAACTAGCAGACACTACTCAAAAGTACAAGACATGAAAAAAAAAAAAAAAAAAAAAAAAAAAAACTAAAAATATTGGCACCAAGCACCCTGATACCAGATGATTCATTATGAAAGTAGAAAATTTACTTTTAAAAATTAGAAATTCACTTAATATTATCTTACCCATTTTATATTAGCCAACTGATTATGCATAAAAATTTTTACAAATTTTGATTTTACAAAAGAAAAAAATACTGCCACTATCTAAAAGCATGCTGCCTCTAAGCAGATTCATTTTACAAATTTTAATTTTAAAAATTACAAATTCACTTAATATGAAATCATTATATTCAGATTAAATTTCATTTGAAATAAATTATCCATCAGAAAAGAGCAAATTTTAATATTACACAGAACAAAAAAACTGAAATCATTGCCAACTAACTAGCATACTAGCAGATTCATTTTAGAAAATAAACAACTTACTTTTTACTTTCACTAGAAAATTTTCTGAAAAATTTTAGCTATTTTAATGTTATTAAATAACTTTGTATTAAAATTATTTTTTAGATAATTTAATGTTATGATTTAAGAACTGAAGACAAAAAATTTCAAATAAACATACAAATACAATAGCTCATTAAAATTGTACTCTGAAAATGTGCAAATTTAGAAATTTTTTAAACCTATCATTTCAAGGAATTGTATGTTGCAGATTTCAATTTGATCAGCAAATCCTTTGAAAATTTTGAGTCATAACACTTTTCATTTTTTGACAAGGTGTTCATTTTTTCAACAATAATGTCAGATAACATGCTACTCGACAAATTTGGACGATATTCATTTAAATTCTTCCTAACAATGCTGAATATTCTCTCATCGTCAGCATTGCTGTGTGGTATGACTAAAATCATTTTCATGCATTTTGAAAGAATATCATACTTTAATTCCCCACTGGCATTTTTCATCTGTGATATTTTATGCCAGGCTAAATCAATACGATTGCAATTAGTTATTTCATCACTGAAATTTTCAGTTTGATACCTGAAAAATTGCAATTCAATAGCATCAATTTCAGCTTCATCAAACACTTGGCTAAATTTTGATAAAAAAAAAGTTATATGTGAAAAAGGAACAGATTGTCTTATTTCTATATCAGCAACTTCTGCACACTCTAACACAGGATTTTTCAAGTCAAATTTTGCAACAATGTAGTCTGATGATGCAATGTAGAACTCTTTGACCTTTTTGAAAAAGTGTTTGACATCATCTGTATTCAATATTTTTTCAGACTTTAAAAAATTCAAATAGGACTTAGCTTCATGACCTATCACTATGGTATCCATATCTCTGTGGTTGTTTTTCAGTTTCGTGTCTACTGACAAGATATCATGGGCACTGGAAATAGCGTTAGATTTGAGAAACCTTGCATAAATTTCAGACAAAAGATCAAGTAATATTCTCTTGAGCTTATGGATTAGTGGAGCATTTGACATTAAACACTCATTTTTTCTTGTAAAAATAGGCAAAACGTTTTTTAAAAACAAACAATAAAGTTTGAATTTAGGATCACGGAGAGAATTATAAACTCTCTCCAAATGGTTTTGAGGCTCATTCTTTTTTTCTACAGTCTTCGGCATCTTACTGCAGTCTCCAGAGGGTGAAGGTTTAATTAAATTTTGCTTCAGACCTTTCTGTTCTAGATTATCAGATGAGGTGGCGCCTTTCACATTTTCTGAAGTTTTAGGTTCTATCTTTTTCCCTTCAGTCTTCTGCTTCTTGCTGCATTCTTTTGAGGATGAAGGTTCATTCAAACTGCGCTTTAGACCTTTCTGTTTAAGATTATCATTAGAATCAATGGATTTCACATTTTTCAAAGTTTTATGCACATTGTTTTCAAAATTTACCTTTTTTTGCAAGGGATTTCTTTCACGGGTAAAAAATTCTGTCAGTGGCTGCCACTGTTCCAAGAGTCTTGAAACACATTTCTCCAGCGACAACCAACGAGTCACTGCATGTTTGATCATTTTCCGTGATTCGACACCACAAAGTGCTTGAAATTGCTTTAAAGCTTGCTGCCGTTTAGTACTTTTATTTAGATAAAAGTAAATATCTATCAACAATTCATCTATACAATAGGGCAGTTTAGCAGCAGCCTTTTGAGCAGCTAGATGAATCAGGTGACAGTAACATCCCATAATGAATGCATTAGCATTTTTGTCTTGGATGTATTTCCTTACACCTTTGTATTTTCCTGTCATTACAGATGCATTGTCACATCCAAAGGCAATACAAGTTTTCCAGGATATGGAACGTTTTTCCAGTTCTTGTTCCATCAACGAATATATATTGTTTCCCGTGGATGAATCTGTGTTGCTGGAAATGCATAATAAAGTATTACTTGACCTGTACTCTCGTCAAAATACCTTATTACGATTGGGAACAATGTTTCCGAACCTCCATCATTGCTCCCATCAGTTGATAAAGAAAAGGCCGAATCCTGAAGACAAGAAGAGAGCGATTTTGATGTTTCATCAGCCATACATGAAATCATGGCTGCTGTTTTAGTCCTTCCGGCACTATATTTTGAAGCAATCTTGGAATCCGGAAACATATTCCTAAAAAGAGGTCCAGCATGATCAGCAGCGGCGAGTGGGATGTTATGCGATATTAAAAATTTTGCAAAAAGGGCTTCTGCCTTTGTAACGTTGGAAGAATCTTGTATCTGAAAATAGCTTCCCAGAGATTTCACATTTTCGGAAGCTAATGCCTTTTTTTGATGCACGGGGCCAAGAACATGCCTCCGACAGTCATCTGCTCCGCCATGTGCAATGTTGAACTCGCAGTTGCACACGGTACAATGTGCCGAACTCTCTGCTTCTCCATTTCGTAAACACGGCCACTTTTGAGAATACTTAGGGAGAAACTTCTGATTGCGAGTAATTTTTGCTTTTCGCTTACTGCTATCCTTAACATCAGGATTAATATTCTCCTCCATCGTAACGAACGCCAACGAAATAAATGCTCACTAGAAAATAATACTCAAACTACCACTCGTGACTCGTGTAACTAACAATGCAACTCACGCGGTCGATACCTGTGAAAAAACAGCGTGTTCTTTGCAGTTAAAGTTACAGTCTTAAAATCGATTATCATGGGAGAAAGAAATATCTCTATACCAAGGAGAAAAGAATCGATGCGCTTACTCTGAAGGGCGGGGTCACTTATTTTACGTCATCGCTGCAACTTACTACTACGTTTTCATTTGCTGATAAGCACTTGCGTTGCTAGGAAAGCGTGTGCTCTGATTCGATAACAGTTGCTTACGTATTGAGAACAAAACGGAGATGCAGAGACACTGAGTAAAGCATGCTTTGTTTACAAGACGAAACACTGTTTGGGAATATTGCGGCTTTTAAGGGCGTAGATGCACATTTCCGTATTTTTAACTTTATTTCCGTACTCCCGTATTTTAGTACGCATTTCCGGAGAAACTCCGGAATTTCCGGAGTTGTTGGCATCTATGCATTTGGACACTTTTATTACATTATTTTTGACAGGGTTATGCAAAAGATCTTCTTTCTTTTGCAATTTGTTGACAGTCCTCCTGCAAAATTTCGATAAAAAATCCTCATGGAAATATAGGACCTGTGCTATTCTGTTTAAACACTTGGAGTTTTAGAATAATTAATTCTGCACATATTCTTCCAGATATTTAACAAAACATCTAAAATTGCAAATGGCCACTCACCTTTGGTCATATAATATAGAAACCATACATTACAAAAAATGTCATTTCTGTAATAATTTAAAAATATTTTTTTTAATACATTTAATTTCTTACATGTTTATCCTATCAAGTAACCTTGTACTACAATCACATTATTATTAAAATTTTTGATTTATATATATATATGTTTTTACAAATATGAAATTTAAGAACAAATCAAAAAAAATATTTTTACAAGAAACAAACATTAAATAAACTTTTATCATAAAAATATTTTTTTTTCAAAATATAAAACATAAATACACAGATTTTTTTTATAAGAAAAAAGAATGCAGAGAAATAAAACCTGTAAATACTTCATTACTCGAAAACTTTAAAATCAAACACTTTTCTTTTAAATATTATGAAACTATCATCTTATAAAACAAAATTTACAGCATTCACACTATAATTTTGGCATTCTTTGATTTATGCTTAAAAATATTTCTTCCAATCTGTTTGGTTTTAATGAAGAAGGTCTTAAAGGTCAAAACTAACCTTTTTTTTTTTTTTTTCAGCCACCCCCCCCCCCCTCCCTCCTCCAAAAAATATATTTACAAAGAGAATTTTACTAATTTTCTAATGACTGACATATTTTTAAAATTTTAAATAAATTTTAAAAATATTATTATTTAAAAAATAAAATATTATTTAATCTAAAATATTATTATTGCCCCCCCCCCCCCTAGGGTTGAATAGGGGGGGGGTCTTTGAGATAATGAATAACCTGATTTAGAAAAATCTTTCAGATAGTACTAATTACACCACTGACAAAGCTTCTAGTAATCCTATTTTCCACTGTGCAGGGGTCACATTCATCGAGAAAGATTTAAGGCAGTCAAAAGTGGATTTTGGAGCATGAAAATTCGTTTTTGGGAGCAGCAAAAAAACATTTTTAAAACAGAAAAATCCACCCAGGACTTTTTTTTTTTTTTTCAAACATCACTTGGAATAGTTAAACTTGGGATATGTGAGCAAAGTTGCAGAGTGTTTGCTAGTACCTTATAAAATGTGAAATTTTAAAGACAAACAACTTGTTCCTGCATTTTATGCATTTCTTTATTCATACTAACTAAACGAACATTTTTATCATCATATTGTACTACTTCTTACTGATGTTTCCTTTGTAGTAAAATACTGAATGTTTTGATTATGCATATTTTAGATTATTAATGAGGTTTCAATTCAATGTAACATTTTCATAACCTTCCTACCACCTCAAACTGATCACTATGTGTTGTATGTGTAAGTTTACCTTAAAAACTACGGCTGCAACCATTTCAACAAAATTTTGTATTTTGACATTTTTGGGATACGGGAAGACCATTGGGCTTAGGTTGTATTTGAGAAAACTCGATTAGTGGGTCATTTTGGGTTAGGATTAAATGATTAAATGTTGGATTGATTTTAACAAAATTTTGTATATAATCGTTTCTTTGCACGAAAAAACTATTGGTCACATATTTGAGAAATTTAGATTAGTGGCTCAAACCTATTTTATGCAAAAGATAGCTTTATTGATTTTGAACAAATTTTGTAATCTATAGGGATGCAACGGATATTGATTTTGCCGGATATCGGATATCCGATTTGCATGCCGGATTCGGATATCCGGTACTAAATATGTTTTTAGTTATAGTGAATGTTCGTTTATTTCTTTATACAATGCCATCTCATATAATAAATTGCAAACATGTTTCACACACCATTACAACATTTTAAACATATTGCAATATATTTTACAGAAACTGTATATCTTTGACTATCAGGGCTTGAAATTCAGGTTTTCCCAGGAGGAGAGAGTTTCCCTCATAACATTTGTAAATGCAGGGGAGTTAAACTATATGAGAGGGGGGGGGGGAAATATTTTTTAAACCCTATTACTTTTTACATGCCACTTAAATATTTACAAATTATACCGACAGGACAAAATTCCACTGAAATAAATTAAATCAACAACTCAAGATAATTATCCAAAATGTTTATTTTAATTAAAACAAAGGAAAAGAATCAAACCTTATATATATTATATCATTTTTCAATTTTCACTCAATGTTATGGGCAATTAACTGAGTTGCTAAATGAATTTTTCAATTCGTTATTCGATTTTGTGTGGCTTAGAATCTTTTATAGGTTACACTTTTGACAAATAGAACAGAGCAACTTTTCTAACACATTAAATTATCGAAAATACTTGGTTATGCTTTTTTCATCTTATTATTTTTTCTTAATTCTTTTTCTTAATTTTCTTAATCTGATTGGCATTCATTTTTAATTTACTTTCAAGAATAATGCATGTAGGTGATTGTATTGTCAATATCCTTCGGTGATTGTATATCACTTAGTGGAATTATCGTCAATACTGTAATGTGTAATCCCTGACATTTTAGCTAATTGAATTATGTTCTACTATTTATTAGAATTAAAACCCATATGAAATTCTGAAAAGGACATAGTCAATAGGTTTCTTCTATTACATAAGAAATGGATTATTTAAAAAAGTCATGTCCTAATTTCTGTGAACTATGCACATCAAGTATTTATTGTTTCTAAATGTGTTTCCTTAAAATTCATCTTTTTTTTTTTTTTTTTTTTTTAAATCATTTGGAAAACGGCTGTTGTTTTCGGTTGAGAATGGGCCTTGTGATGTCTGCATTTTATTTTGTTTATGATTCGTCCAGGAATATTAACGTTTAATCCATGATATACATAATATGACTTATTATATAAATCATGTTTTGAACATCATAAAAATGTTTTTACTGATTTTCAATAACTCAACGGGAAACATTTAAACATCTTGCTTTGGGCAATGGATGTCCACATTTTATTTATTTATTTTATGAAATTCTTTAAATTTAGAAGAATTTTTATTTGAATAGGAAATCAAAATGTCAATGTTAATAAAGAAGAGAGTAGAAAAGTTACAAAATGGGAAGGTGCAAATTATCAGATATGGAAAAAAATGAATAAGAACAGAAACGTTGTATGAAAGATCGTCTTTTAAATAAAAAAAGGAGGTATGATTATTGAGCCCATTGATGACAAAATGTGCGGTGACTTTGAAAAATGAAAAAATCTAATGTTGATCCACTGATTGTAAACAAAAAATGTTTATTTATTTATTATTTTTTTCAAATGTGCAACACAGGATTTAATCTCTTTTTGTTCAGAGCTAATTCCAGACTCATGTGATAGAGCTCAGACTCTAGTGACCATTACTGCCCTATTAGTTATTTCTTGTTTTGGCACAGGAAAAAAATTCGTAAAATATATAAATCTGTCATAGAAAAAATGTAGCTGATTTCGTCCATCATGGCAAAAATAAATTTTCAAAAATTGTCGACCTGCCTGACAAAATTTTAACTTTGAGAGAACTTGGGTAGTGGGAAAATATATCGAAATTCGTCAATCAATTACAATAAAATATAGTAAAATTTTTAAAGCTGTCACAAGGAAATATCATGAAATTTGTCAACCAATAACAAAGGACAAAACGCAAATTTTTCAGCTGGACACAGGAAAATAATTGTTAATTTCATCAGAATGTCACAAAAACAAAAAGGGAAATTTGCCAATCAGTCGCAGAATAAAATAGCTAAATTTGTCAATTAGTTGAGAGAAATAAATTATGAATTTTGCCTGTTGGTCTCCAGAAAGAAAAAGTTGTAAAATTTTGTAAGACCAGCAAACGGGAAATTTTGTGAGAAAAATTACAAAACATTTCAGTCAAACGCAGAAAAACAATCATGAATTTTGTATAATTGTCGTAAGAGCAAACTGTGAGATTTGTCAATCGATAGAGGAAAATATCAAGAAAATAGTCAGTCGGTCCTGAGACTTGACCCTCACTTCACAAAGAAAAAAATTTCAAAAAGTGATTTTTTTGGGAAACAGGAATAACACAAGATTCTTTAGTGCATGAATCCTGCCATCCCGTCCCGAAATTCAAACCCTGTATGTGTATAATAATAATAATATTGAATAAAAAATGCAATTCTAATATTTAAATACTCTGCTTATTTGTCATTGAACCGCTGAAAATTGCTTATAATATGTACAATGATAATTTTTAGAACAAATTTTACATGTTTATTAATATGTCTATAATTGTAAAGAATTTTCACAAAGAAATACATAGCATCCTTTTATAATGTAAACATAAAAGTCTTACTAATATACCAATGGTTGAAGAGTTATATCCAAATACAGGTTTAATTGATGATTTTTTTTTCATGTTTTAATTATTCAAAAATGTCTTACCTTAAGCTATATTTAATTTTATTTTAAGGTAAATCACTTTGAAATTTATGAAAAGAAAAAATTACTTTTAATTTTAAATATTTATAATGAAGTCACAAAAATAACTAGTTGGATGCACCAATCCTAAGACTCTCTTCTATTTCATAGATCTCAATTTTCAAAAAATATTTACAAATATTAACACTACATCAATATTGTTAGTTCAATATCATACCAACTTTGATTTTCATCTAGAATTTTTGCTGCAGTCAATTAGATTAAGAATGAGTTAATCTCGATCATGTTATTTATTAAAATTAATATTTTTTTGTTATTTCGCTATACATCAGCTGTTTGCGAATAGCCAGTTTTAGCAAGATGCAAAATTCCCATTGCTGCATGAACTGCCAATTCAAAAACATTCGAAAAAAAAAATTAAGGGAGGAAATAGCTCCCCCCCCCATTTCCCCTTTTTATACTTAATCATTGAATCCCCTAAACTAACCAAGGATATGCTTTATCACATAAAAAAACCTATATCCAAAATTCATAGCAAATTGAATAATTCTTCATAAAAACCCATTTATATAATTTAAGAAGAGTTATCCCCGTTCTTTATACTTAAACATTAAACTTCCAAAACTACTCAGAGATTCGCCTTATCAAAAAGAATGTACATCCAAAATTTAAAGCAAATAGGATACTTCTGCATAAAAACTTATTTATCAAATTTAAGGGGGTTTGAGGTAATCTCCGGTATCCCTTTTATGCTTAACAAAAGGACCCCACAGCTAATTAGGGAAGCATCTTATCACTATAAACCTTTATCCAAATATTAAAACAAATTGGTTAATTCTGCAAGAAAAATCATTTACCTAAATTAAAAGGGGTAGTCCCACCGATCCCCCATTTATACTTATGCAATGAACTCTCAAAACAAATCAGGGAAGTGCCTTATCCAAATGAACCTATATCCAAATTTTGAAGCAAATCGGTAAATTTTATGTGAAAAACCCATTAAACTAAATTCAAGATGGGGGAGTTACCTCCCATCCCCCTCCTCTTAGACTTATCCAATGAACTCGCAAAACTAATCACGGAGGTGTCCTCATCAGAATGATCCTATGTCTAAAACTACAGCCAAAAACATGTACAAAATGTTTGGTTCATTCTATGTATAACTTTATACAATTTTTGATGATATGATGGTGTCACTGGGACAGACAGGTTTTGAATAAACATGTTTTTAGGGATATTGGATCCCTAAAACATATAAATTTGTCGAAGAAAAATGATTACATTACTTTCTACTATCAACGATAGAAGAAAGTAAAAAATGTTTGTTTGGTTGTTTAACTTATAAACCAATTAACCCATTATTTAAACTAAGCGAAAGAAAGAAAATTAATAAAATCATAGTTTATTAAGCAATTTCAAATTTTATAAAGACTAAAGACAGAAACCAATATTTAGAAATGCATAAATAATGCATGTAAGGTAGCAAAAAGCCATTTAGAATCTACTATCATTCGCTCCTGTAATCTATATATATAAAAGAAAGTCTGGATTTCGTATTAATCACAGAACAAAAAAATCTACCGAACCAAAATCTTGAAAATTGGGACAAAAATACTTCCCATAATACTGAGTGCCACTAAGAAGAGATTTTTAAAAATTCCACCCCTAAGGGGGGGTGAAAAAAAGAACAAGTTAAAAAAAATTCCTTAAAAATCGGCTTTAGCAGTTATTTTTCGATAACATATTTTAGTGTATTTTTTCATGCTGAATCGAATGGCACCAAGCAAAATCTTTTAAATCCAGTAGTTCGTGAGATACTTCACATTTTTCTAATTTGGCGATGTCTTCGGCGCAAAAACCTGACATTTTCAATCCTTATCTATATATATAAAAGAAAGTCTGGATTTCGTATTATTCACAGCACAAAAAAAATCTGCCGAACCAAAAATCTTGAAAATTGGGATAAAAACACTTCTCATAATACTGAGTGCCGCTAAGAAGAAATTTTCGAGAATTTCACCACCAAGGGAGGTGAAAAAAAGAATGAATTAAAAAAAAAATCCTTAAAAATCTGCTTTTGTAGTTATTTTTCAATTGATAACATATTTTAGTGTATTTTTTTATGCTGAATCGAATGGTACCAAGCAAAATCTTTTAAATCCAGTAGTTCGTGAAATACTTTGCATTTTCGTAATTTGGCGATGCCTTCTGCGCAAAAACTTGAAATTTTCAATCTATCTATATAAAAGGAAGTCTGAATTTTTTATTAATCACTGTACAAAAAAAATCTGTTGTATCTACAATTTTGAAAGAGAGTTCTATAATCAGGTTAACATGATTATGTAAGATATATTTAATTATATCAATATATATAAAACGCAAAGTGAAATTTCATTCCGGCCGCTTATAACTTAAGTTCTACTAGATAGATTTTAATGGAACTTACATTGTTACTTGGATAATTTTTCTGAAATTTTGTAGCAAATGAAATATAGCATTCTACGTTGCTTAATTGAATACTTATGGAGAGATGTTTTAAATCAGATGAACCCAATTACAAAAGGTTGGCTTTATTTTAAAGGCTCTGCTGAATGAATTTTTATGTGATTAAAACTGTTAACACGTTGAGCGCTACGTCATTCATTGGTGACTAACATTGAACTTTCCGTTTAGATGATGGACTTTTCACCGATGACAGACAGTCTAAAGTATGATATAAAACTAAAAATTACTATGATATAAAAATTTCATTTGATTCAAAGTTTCTTTAAAAAACACTGACTAGCGTAGCGGGTGAAGGCTGCTAGATGGTATATAAGCCTGCGCTTCTCTGTCGCTTTGCTCAGCTTAGCTTTTTCTACATGCTGAGTCTTGTACTGATGAAGAATCTCGACAATAGATTCGAAACAGCTGTTTGCAACCTTTTCTTTCATTATTTGAGCATTTCTTAATGTTGGTTTTCTATCTTTATACACTTTTACAAAAAGGCTTTATTTGCTATTTTGACTTCAAATTTTGTTTTACAATCCGAAAGTAAAGATACAATTTTCTAAAAAGATATAAATGTAAAATCTTGAATTTATTACAGAATTTTAATATAAATAGTAAGGAAAGCTGGCAATTTTTTAAGCTTTTAAGAATTATCTTTTACTCATATTGATAATGAACTTATTATTTCATCTTTTGCATTATAAACAAAAGTTTTTCAGTATTATTTGGGATCAAAGGATTACTGTTATTCATCTATATTTGCTTTGCTGCATTCTCCGGATATCCGATCGGATATCCGACAGAGAAGTCGGATATCCGGTGATTGTGATCCGGATATCCGACGATATTTCGGATATTGGAAAGTCAGCCGGATATCGGATATTGGCCGGATATCTGTTGCATCCCTAGTAATCTACCTTTTTGAATTACAAGAAGACCCAGCAAGAGATGTTTATATATATTAAGCAAAGAGAGATTTTTATCTAAAATGAAAAGGAAGAAAAAAAAAAATCACCTTTTCAACTCCACGAGTTTCCGCTGTTTCTTCCTTTGTAATCATTGTTTCTGTTGTTTCCCCAACTGCTCCCACTGCTCTTGTTCTCGTAACTCTTGTTCTCGTAACTATTATTATTCCCGTTTCCATAGTTGTTTCCATAGCTACGACCACCGCTTTTGCCGCCGTATCCGTTGCCCTTGCTCTGGTCATCCTGGTCCCTCCTCTTGTAGGGATGGTGCCTGCTGTTATCGAAATGACCACCCCGTCTGCCGCTATTGTTGTTCTTCCCTCCCCACTTACGACCTGAAACAAGAAAAATCATGTGATAAGCATAGATTATGAAGCACTTTCCAACATTTCATGAAATCTTCAACAAAACTTCAGTTATCAAGAGAAATAACGTATTATTGTCCATATCCAAATATGTATTCCTATACTTTTGAAAGAGCCTTGTATTTTATCTGTCTGTTAATATATAGACTACATAATGGTAAAATTTAGTTCAGCAAGAAAATGCCTAACTGGTTGAAATTTCCCTTTCAACAGTTAATACTAATAGATGGAAGCATAATTGAATACTTTTGTTCAGCCCTGTAAAATACATAGTACCTTTAATGACACGAAAGTAGTTTGCAAAAAGAAAAACAACAACTGTCACATACTAACTTGAATCTGGACAATGATTTCATAAATTAATGGGCCAAGGATGCAAGAAGTCCATCCAAGTCGAGACAAATCTTTTCTGAGCATTGGAAATAATTAAATGGAAAAAAGGAGTAGAAGATTTCAAAGTCTTGCATTATGGCTAAAAACTTGATCTCTTACAATAAAAGAGAGTGATTAAATGTTCTTCATAACAAAACTACTATTATTTAAGCATATAAAGTAGAATTTTGAATTAATCAAAAATATCTTCAAGACTGAGGGTCTTGCACACATGGTCAGCATCATTTTATAAATTCAAGGCAGAATCTCTTAAGAGCCTACACTACTGACTGCTATCTTCATGATATTATGATGATTTTTGTTTATTATTTCACATCTTCAATCTAAAATAAATTTACTAAAGATTTTAATTCTACCCTCAACCTTATTAAATTATAAGTAGAATTTTGGAAGCCTTTTTAAAAACTAATATTATTAGGATTATTTTCATTGCACTCTGAAATACTATAAATTAATATTTAGTACTCTTTGGCAATAGTAGATGGCGATACCAGACATTTGCTACAAGAAATTTGTTGGAAAAAGTACTGACAATAAAATTTTTGCTCCCTTGTTTATTTTTAAACCATTATTCATAAATAGATTATTTAAAACTAGTAAATCTGCAGATCAGGAGCCTCAACGTTAGCTCTTCAAATGACTACTTTTTTACCACACTTTGCTTAATATTTAACTTTACACAAACAGCAATTGAAGGTTTTCAAATAAAAAACTTATATGTGAATAAAAAAGTCAGAACAAACCTATCAAATGGAGGTGCATTCTTATAATAACAAAGTTTTAAATATATTCAAATTTAGGTGTAAGAGCTGCTGCATGAATACAAAATTTATAATCATTTAATATTTTAAACTCAGTAATACATAAATAATATGATTACATCTTACATGGGGCATAATCACCATGGCAATCTAGAATCAATACCCCCCCTTATGTCCAAATTTTCAGATTGATTTCAGACTTTTGGAGCCAAATCATCCCTGCTGTTCAATTAAACCTAATCCCATTTGAATATTTTTAAAATTCGCTTTCATTTTAGTGAAAGCAAACAAAAGTTAACACGATTTCAATTTTGACAATTGGCTAAATAGCTATTTTGAGATTCATTTCCACACATGGAACTGAAAAAGTTGTCATGATACTTAAAAATCACGATAATCTACGATTTTCATTTTTAAAACCATTCACAGATAGCAGCATTCATCAATAGATATTCCTATTCATTGTCCTTCAGTAAGGAACAGTAAATGACTTTGAACTCAACACTTTTGATGACT
The DNA here is from genome assembly GCA_964019185.1 of Maratus speculifer. NCBI lineage: Eukaryota > Metazoa > Arthropoda > Arachnida > Araneae > Salticidae > Maratus > Maratus speculifer. Next base: position 348,210,815 of record OZ025296.1, read on the forward strand.
CAATATTTTTTCTTTCTTTCTTTTCTTTTTTTTTCTGGAATACTGTATTGTTGCAGTTGAGCGACAAAGGTGGATGGATGCAAAACATGATCACCATTCATGAATTTTCAATTTATTATTCATTTAATTAATCTTCAACAAATCTTTAGCAATGTGTGTGATTATTTCCTTATTATGTGATATTAAAGAAACTTTAATTAAACAAGAACATCCTCATCATTTGAGAAACATTTCATAACATACACTCATATAGATTTTCTAACCAAATATTCTTGTTACGAGGCATAAGGTATGAATGAGAAACCTTTATTTGAAATTATGCATATTGCTACCGAAGCCATGATACGGTAAAATCCTGATTGTTAATTCATTTTATTTGAAAAAGAAAATTTATTTAATATGATTACGGGCCAGAAAGTATGCAGGGTTCATACAGAGTTGGGAAGAAAAAATCCAAGGAGTCCAAAAAATCTTAAGGACTTGCCACTTTTGTTATTTATGTGGCATGTACTTGCATACCCCAATTTTAAAAGAACATTTTAAACAATTTTTTCTCTAATAGAATCTAATTATTGGTGCTGAAATTGCACATAATTCACAACCTTGGTGATTTCCTATGCAGAGACCAATGGTCATATACAAAAATATCAGTTAAACTCGAAATACTTATGTATACCGCATACATCTTTTTTTTTTTTTTTTTTTTTTTGTACCTTTTGAAAAAAATTTTAAAGAAGAAAAAAAAAAGCTAATTTAACATACACAAAAAAAAAAAAAATAAAAAAAAAAAAATAAAAATAATTTTCTTACAATCGCAATTTTCTTTTCTCTTCCGGGAGCATGCAAAACCGCAATACAATTTAAGGCATTTCTAAGGAGTATTTTGTTTATCTAAGCAGGGGTGCAGAAAATGTTTTTACTCTCCACATTTCCCTCAATCCTTATGAAAATTTCCCCAAAATTTTATGTTTTAGAATTCTTACATGCGTTTAGATATAGACTTTTTTTTCTAAAAATTTCTCAACTTATACACAAGTATATACACAATACGTATTATTCCTAGATTGATTTTGTGAAAGTCGCTAAGCAGATAGATCTATTTATTTGTCAGGAAAAAAAAATCTCAGAGAAATATGTAATTCTTTATTAAAATTGAAATCGATTGTATGTTTTTCAGCAAAATTTCCCCAGATGGCTAAAATTTCCCCCGATCCTAGATCGCCGGATCGGACATATTCTGCACCCCTGTATCTAAGTAGTTCTAAGTGCCACTTGGGAACATTTTCATTTCTAATTAGTTTCCAAGGAGTCTGTACAAACCCTGGTATGATAGTTACTGAATTGTAAAAAAGTTACCTCTTCCAAAACTGAACGATCTGGACATCTCCACCAGGTCCATTAACTTTGGATTCACGGTTTGATTGGCTTCTTGCAGAACATCCACCAGGTCTTTGGCTTGCTTCATGTTCTCGAAAGTGAAGAATGTATACGCTGTTCCCGTGTTGTTGCAACGGGCCGTTCGACCGATACGATGGATGTAATCTTCGGAGCAATTTGGAAAGTCTACGTTGATCACGTACTTAACATCGTCGACATCTAAAGAAAAAGGGGAGAAGACACACTATCAATAAAGTAGAATGAATGAGAACGAACCCTGTGGATAACACAGTTCAAGATATTATCAGCATGGTTCTGGTTAGTTTATACTGAACAAACAATTTAATCTGTGTAATAACTATTGACAAAAAAGGTAGGCTCGAGGAGGGGGGGAGTAGTATACTGTTGAATAGTGTTGTTAATACAGTCAAACCTTGTTAACATGAATTAATTTTAAAATGAATTGTTTTCACAGTTCCCTATAAAGACAAATACGAAGATTTGATACGAGTAACATGAATTACTGTTAACATGAACAAAATTTTGATTCCCCTTAAGGTTCATGTTAATGAGGTTCGACTGTAAACGAAACCATGATCTAAGGCAACTTTAATTACTTACCCATCATACGTAATATAGGGTAAGTCTTGCAATCACTTTGAAAATCGGAAAAAAATTTTTGACGGATTTACACGTTTTAGACACTGGAGATTCCGAAAAACATAATTTTAGAAATATTTTTTTTGCCGTCCGTTTGTCTGTAACTGCTCTATCTCCCGAACAAATTGAGATAGAGACTTGAAATTTTGTATGTACTCAGTATGTAAGAATGGGACGAAGCCTATTTAATATCAGTAACCTCGATTATCCGGAACTATTTTTTTCGGACTCTCGAAAAATTCATTCTGATGAAAGGTATATAAAAATTTTTGAAATATTTTATTTTAAGAAATGGACGTAAAAGGCAATAAAATAACACAAATTTTACATAAAAAGTGAAGTCGATCGGATTATGAGTTGCCGAGATATGTGTAATCCTGTTTTTCACCTGTATTTATTCAAATTTCAATTCACAGATATATTTTAATTGGAAATGAGACGCTTAATCCAATGCAGTAAATTTTTAAATTATATGATCATTATTTTTTGAGTTATAAGGATGTTTCTTTTACACAATCCGGTACTACTTGAGTATTTTGGCGTTTTATATAATTTGTCGAAATTGGATCATCAGCAATTCATTAATGGAGCATTATTATGTATGTTAAAATTATTTTTTATTTATGCGTTTAAATTTCATTTTGGAATTGCCATACATAGTTTACAGGTGTTTTATTTTTATATTTTATATTATGATGGGTAAGTATTACGGTGGCCCCCAACGACTAGTTTTAATAACAATTTGTTCAAATAGCCAACTTAACAATGAATTTGATTTGATTAAAAAAGTTGCCTTAGATCAGGGATGGCAAACCTTTTCACATCCACGTTTCCCCAAAAATATACTTTACGCTAATGTATCCTTTTCCTTTTTGACAGTCTCATAAATTGAAACATTTTTGAACCACTATTGAGCCAGATTGCTGTTACCATTGTAGTTTCTTTTCAATCAGCATTACAACAGCCACTAATAGAACTAATTGAATTCAGACAAATCTAGCTCGTCAAAATGTATACATTTCACAGGGGTGATTCTGGATGAAATTTTTTTTTTTTCGGAAATTCGTATCGCATTTTCGGAAATCGGCGGGGGGTCGTGTCAGTGATCTTCGCACAAAATCGGCGTTTTCCCGCTATTCAGATGAAATCAGCAATATTTTAGCAAAATCGGCGATTTATTGCCATCTTGCCAAAATCAGCGTTTTTTCCACGATTTTTGACGAAATCAGCGTTTTCCTATTTTTTTAAAAGTGAAATCGGCGTTTTTTCGACGATCTTTAGACAAAATTTGCTTTTTTACACGATTTTTTCTTGAAAGCGACGTTTTATTCCCGCGATCTTTTGACGAAATTGGCGTTTTTTCCGTGATCTTTTGATGAAATCGGCGTATTTTTTCAAATGTTCTTTTGACAAAATATTTTTAAGCAATCTTTTATTGAAAACGGCGTTCTTTCCCGCGATTTTTTAACGAAATCGGCGTTATACCTGCAATCTTTTTACGAAATCGGCGTTTTCCTGCCGTCTTCAGAAGAAATCAGCGTTTTTTTTTTTGTGTGTTATATGGTGAAATTGGCGTTTTCCCGCGATCCGCACAGGAAATTCGTGTTTTTCATCGATCTTTTGATAAAGTTCGTTTACAAAAACATTGAGGAAATCGTTGTTTTTCCACGAAATGTATGCTATTTCGGCGATCCTATCACGAAATTTGCATTTTTATGCAATTGTTTTTCCCGCGTGCAAAACCGTACAAGTTGGCAACTATGCGGAACTGATAACCCAATTTCAAATTTTCGGACGAGAATCACCCTTGACTCACACTCAACTTAACATTATTTTATTCCTAATATTTTAATATCTTTTGAGAAATTAAATCTGTCGGTGCCGAAAGTAATTGACTGTGTGCCATAGACTCTGCCTTAGATCATGGTTTTAAGGATTCGCATAGTAACAACATTATTCGACAGTATAATACTCCCCCTTCTTCAGCCCAGCGTTTTGTTAATAGTTTACTTATTAAACACAGAAGTACACATTATGTTCCCATTAGGTATGAAAAATTAAAACAGGTTCTTCAAGAATTCTATATAAAATTAATAGTTATACATTCTCCATATTTAACAGCTTTTTTGTAACAATATTGATAAAATTCATAATCATCAAACAGCAAGAGTTTATGAAATTCCAGTTATCCTCGCAAATAACGAAAGATTATTATACATTGGTGAAACTAAACGAAAATTTTCAGAGATTTAAAGTGCACAAAAGATATATAGCACAGTCAAGACTGAGTATGGCGCCCACAAGATTATATTTTTCAAAAGAGGGGAGTAAATTTAATTTTGATGAAGCTAAAAATCATAATTCCATGCAAGAATCCACATTGTAATTAAAATTTTAGAGTCCATTACAATCATTAAGTGCTTGTAATGATCATTTGTCATACACCATTCACAAAATCTGACAATGTTATAATTAAAAAACAGGTTTATGCACTCTCAACTCAAGAATGTTCGTGGACGAGGCATATGTTTCTATTAACAGCATTCATTTAACAGCATCCTATTTTATCCTGACGATGTTTGCAGAAGTGATACGACACATTGAGAGTTTTTAAGCGTATTTTAAAACATTGTTTTTAAGCGTACTACTTAGCAATATGTGTTTATGTTATTACATATTTTTAGTACAATTTATGGTGCAATCCGCATATCCAATTTGCAATAAAAAAAAAATTCCATTTTCAGATCAGGTGTAATGGTTGAAAAATATTCATTGCGGAAAAACATACAGAATCAAAATATTTTCCCCCTTTTTTTTTCTTAAAAAAAAAAAAACTTAGAAACACTTCTTAAATTTTTGTTATGGAAAGTACTTTAACACAAATAGCAAAAAAACTAACATTTTTTAAGATTATATCTCAGATATTATAATCAAATTATTTTAATCTACTTTATTTCTTAAAGAAAAAAAAATCATATGTAATGTAGTTCAGGAGGAAAAAGAATCTCTTCATACTTTGTATGCTGATTAAAATGCCTGTTTAATTTTAATTTGATTAACAGACACATGATGATGGATCCGAAACTGTGGTGGAGCAAGTCCCTTTAAAGAAAGCTCGTGAAATCTGTTCCTACACTGAGCAAAATATCAGTTTTCACATGGCATCTGTAGACAGGCTTTGTTCGCTGTAAACAGATCTTCTATGACAGAACCCGTCTCAGTGGTGGGTACAAAACATGGGATTCAGAAAGTTAAAAACTTCAAATATAATTTAAAATAAAGGTTTTTAAAATCATTAAAAAATTAAACCATTTTTAAAAGCCTATTTGCATGGATTCCAGATCTATACATTGTGAAGAGATAGACATTTTTGACAGAAAGAACCATGCTGATAAGATTTAAAAAAGGGAGTAAAAGTAAGAAGGTAAGGTACTACTCGGTCATACCGTCGACCAAAAACCTACTGCCAAAGTACGAGATTAAATTTCGATAATGAATGATCATAAAAGTAAACATTTGACATTATGTACAATACACATGTTTGTTGCGCCATCAAGTGATTTTAAATTAGACTTATTTCTATTTTTATTAATTTATTTCTTTTTTTCATTGTTTAAATGAAAAGATTATGTTAATTTGTATCATTTGGCTAATAATTTGGTGATTTGTACAATTTGGCTATATTGGTCGACAGGATAACCAAGTAGTACCGAAAATAAGTGTAATTAATGTTATGAAGTAAAAAAGGAATACTCCAACCTGTGCGAGTGCATTCCACTACCATCTCTAGATTACAGGCAAGAAACTGGAACGATGACCACACAACAACACACAGAGGATGGTGAGACAAACAACAACCTCTGCATGTCTCAGTGCTTTCGAGTACCTTGCCTCTCACTAGGGAATCTGGATGACTCTCAATACAACATAACCACAACACTTTTTTCTGGAGCAGCAGCACAACTCTTCTAACACCAAAGCCAAGTCCACTACAGCATCACTTCAAATTCAGAAATAAAAAGAATTTCAAGGACCCTCTATCAATCTTTTTTCAATTTTAGGCACCTGTCTACTGTATTAAGAAAAATTTACACGAGTACATCCTACAGAGGAGCAAATATCTGCTTCCACAAACTTCTTTCACAGACAACGGTAGACATAAATGCAAGGTTCTCGCTGGCTTTTGAGCAACATTAGTGATTTGGTGAATAAGAAATAAAAAACAGTAGCCAAATGAAAAAAAAAATTGCTAACAAAAAAGATTTAGTTTGAAACATAAATTTACTTTTATTCCTTTATTATGCTTTTTTTTTTTTTACCAATGTGTTTTAAAATTTTTTTGTCAATGTTTAGAAAATAGAAATTTTACTATACACTACACAAACTATTAAAAATAAGTAAATTCTAGATGTCTAAATGTTTCGAATCTTCTTTTAGCAGTAAATTGGTGAAATTTTGACAATAGCCGATAGAAAAAGTTGATGATTGGTCAACAATTCTTTATAATACGGTACACATGGCAAATGCAACGCCACTTTATGCAAAACTTGTCTCAATTTGATGATTGATGCGAGTAATTTTGGTTGTAGTTTTACTGCCACATGATAGTGATAAACTGACAACAAAGAAATACTTATTGTGTTTCTTTCTACGTCTTTAGTTGTTGCTAAACTGAATTTGTAATGTTTATCTCTTTAAATAATAATGCAAATGGCACAGTACGATTGAAGATGAAAAGCAGCATTAATCGTACAGTAATGTGGAAAATACTCTCAACTGCAACCACACACAAAAACAAGAGCAGAAATTGAGCATTTGCAATTTGCCGAGTCTGAATGTTCATTTACTCGTCAAATGAAGCCTTTGTTCGCAATTTGGTGCAATGGCAGTGAGAACCCTGGTCTGCATTAATATATCCCACAGAGGAGCAAATATCTGCTTCTACAAACTTCTTTCACAGACAACGGAAGACAAATGCGAGTAATACAAGTCTAAAGTTTCACCCAGAATATTTCAATTTAAAAAGACAATTATTTGAACCCATCTGGTAGCAAGGATGTACTAACACCTTTCATAAAAGTTTAGGTATCGATTATTTTCTTTTCTTAAAGTTGTATTTTTCGCTCCCCAAACTCCAAGAAAAAAGAAAAGAGTAGCAGACTTGGCTTTGAAGAAATGTGCCGTAGCAAGAGCCAAGAATCATTCTTGACATCTTTAAGTTTTCCAGAAAGTAAACAACTCAAATGCATAACAGAGGCACTTTTATTATTTATTATCCATGTGCCTCTGAAAAGAAAAAAAAAATACAAATCAATTAAGATACCAATAACAGTCATAATTTAGAAAAGAAGGAAAAAAAAAAAAAAGACAAATTCAGAATTAAGAAAGTTCTGGGATACATTTTCCTAAATATGAACTACTATTCGTATCAGTTCACTCAGATTAAAGACAAAATATATATTTTCAGAATTATGTACTTTTAAAAGCACTGGATTTCATAGTTTTTTTTTTTTAAATTTATAGAAAAAATTAAATTTCTAAAATTTTATTTTTTTAAACTATTTTTTTAAAGTTCATAATGGATAGCAGAACTATCAAAATCAGTCATTCTGCAACAAAAAGTTTTTTTCTGCGATCCTTTCACAAAATTGCCATTTTTAACGATTCTTTGGCAAAATTGCAATTTTTACCTGCTATTCTTTAACACAGTTCATGTTTATTATCCGCACTTTTGGCGAGTTTAATTCTTTAACTTTTGATTAGAATGATTTTTTCTCCAACTTTTTGGATTAATGATTTTTTTTTTTTTTTTTTTTTTTAAATTTTGGAACGAATTAAAGACAAGAATCGGCAAAAGATCGTAAAAAAGCAGAAAATGACAAAACCACGGCAGAATCTTATGCCCGATAATAATAGATTTACTACTGAAAACTGTACTACAAGGTCAAACAAGAATACATACGTATTTTTGTAATTATTGTAGATTTAATAATTCCGTTTCATTTTTTAGAAAATAATTTATACACCTTTGAAAATGCTAGTTTGATTATCTAACAAAGTAAAACAGTGTGATTAGACCTCAGACTCAAATAAGTCAAGCAGCATCAACACATATAATCTGATTCCTCTTTCCCTTGTATCCCAGAACTTTCTATATCTAATAATTCTTTAAAAAAAGAAAATAAATAAATAAAATTAATCGCAGATTACTGCTAAATAATTTTTAATAACAGAAAATTATACCCAGTCCTCTGGCAGCAACATCAGTGGCTACTAAAATCGGTGAACGTCCATTTCTGAATTCTAAAAGTAAAATACATATTACAATCTTATTCTAAAAGGAACAAAAATCAGAAAGCATTCAATCAAACCATATCAAATCGTCTAACAATACTGGAAAAAATAGTTTAAAAAAATAGCGCCCTTCTTGCCCCACATTTGAGAAAAAGCAGCTTTTCATCGATGATGCGGACGTGCTATAGCACGTAAATTACGCAAAGAATCTGCAATTGAATACAAAAAATAACTTTCACATGTCCGATGGGATGCGTAATTTCGTCAAAGAATCGCGAAAAAACAGCAAATTTCATTAAAAAATCACAAAATAACGACTAATTTTCGGCAGAAATTGCAAAAAATGGCTAAATTCATCACAAAATCTCGAAAAAGCAGCAGATTTCCCCAAAAGATCGTGAAAAAGACAAATTTCTTCCAAAAATCGCGATAAAACAGAAAATTTTGTCAAACAATTCGCGAAAAACAGATAATTTTGCCAAAAAATCGCGATAAAACAACAAATTTCGTCAAAAAATTTGTAAAAAAAAAAAAAAAAAACCCCTCACACTTTGCCAAAAATTCGTGAAAAAACACAAAATTCTTCAAAATATCCTGAAAAAACGGAAGATTTCGCCAAAAGATAGCAAAATAATGCAAATTTTGTTAAAGGGGCACAAAAAAAAAAAGTTAATACCGGAAGTGAATTTTTCTGTTCTAAAAACTAATTTTCCTGCTTTAAAATTGTGATTTCATTGTTCCAAAAGCGGAATTTCCCTATTCACAATCATTTTCGTGCAAAGAAAAAACTGCACCTGGGCATAATTAGAATTAGACACCCCCCCCCCCCCCAAATTTTTCTTGTGACAGCTCAAAAATGAGGTTTGTAATATAAATTTGGTGCCCCCTAAATTTCTGTGCCTGGGGCAACCACCCCCCTTCCCCTCACGGTTCTGTTCACAATCCATTTTTGTATGTCCAAATCATTCTAAATGTTGACTCCTGAAAGCATCCATTCATTAAACAAAAAGAACTCTTTATTGAACAAAAGTATCCTTTTTTTATGTCTTTTTCAATCAATTTATCGCGTTTTTTTTTTTTTTTTGACAAAATTTGATGTTTTTTTCTCAATTTTTTCACGAAAGTTGTCGTTTTTTCACGATTTTTTAACATTATATTCCGTTTTATAGCGATCTTTTAACAAAATTTACCCTTTTTTTTTCTTTTTTTCAATTTTTTGACAAAATTTCTGCAATTCCACGATTTTTTGAACTGCTAGATTCAACTCTATAAAAGTGCCCTTAAAAATCAAAAAAATGCCTTGAAGAATGTAAAAAAGTGCCCTTTTCAGAGCAGTAGCACCCTGCCCCTTTTTAAACCTGGGGGATACTCTGTCATTGGACCACGTAAGAGACAGTGTTGGGTTTCTGACGTCAGAAACTGGTTTTTGACATGACAAGTATCAAAAACTGGTTTAAACCGTCAAAAACGTGTAATGCACTTTAAACATTTTAAGAACAAGAGAGAAACATTGAGTAATTTTTTATTTAAAATTAATTGTACTGCAATTTAATAATTACAAAAAAATTAAATTGCTTTAATTGCAATAAAAGATTGTTTTTTAGAATGTTCAAACAGAAGAGAATGATTTTGTACAGTTAATAATCTGGATCAATTTTACCCCACAGCATTCTATAGCACTTAATCAATTTAGCACATTTATTTATACCCAAATGGTTTATGAATTTAGAGTGAATGAAGCCATAGTTACAAAATAGTCTTTCTCAATTGGGGTTGAGCTAACAGGGCTTGATAGCAGAAGCATTGTTAGTTGAGCAAGTTTGGAGGCAAGCCAAATTTTCAGATTTATGACAATTTTTTTTTCTTTTCTTTCAAGAAATGATATTATACAATACAGTAAAAGTGAATTTTTAATATTACATCTAATATTGTATATTTGTTACAGATGTTTAATGTGAAATTTTACAGATCAGTGTAGTATTTGAGGTTTCTAATGTGGTTTTAGCCATGACGGTTTAAACCACGGTTTTAACTGGATAAAACCACACACTGTCAAAAACTTGCCAACCCTGGTAAGAGACTACATGACGCAAACCCTGCCCAAATTAGCAATGGGTAAGCTGTTTTCTGTTCGGTACACATGGCTCGGCACATGGTCATTGTTTTGATTCAGGGTTTGCACAATGGGTCAGAATAATTTGGGCAAGGTATCAGAGTCGTCTTGATACATTAATCTCAAATAGATAGGCCTATACATCTAGAGGGCCATGACAATAGTAACTTTGTTCGTTTTACTTAAAACATCATTACAAAAAATAATACCAAAATGAAACTGAATATTTGGTTATTCAGTTATTGGGTCAAACCATTATTCATTGCATCACTCATTTTTAACAGATCTTCAATTCTCACTTTTTAAAAAATAAATACAGGCAAAATTTACTCAAAACGAAGTCTTTTACACACAATGAAAATTAAAAATTCTATATTTTTTAATAATGAAACAAGCTCATTTTTTAACTATATCTAAATATACCTGCTTAAGTATTTATAATTAAAAACAGAAAATAATTCATAATTTAAAAAGCAAAATTGTGTTTGAAAAAAAAAAAATGCAAAAATGTGTAAAAGAGTAAAAAACAGCCCAAATGTGTCAATTTTACACCTAATGTGTAAAACTTCGCAAGAATGGTTACAGTGATCATACTGGGCAAATTCATGGAAGAACTATGGTGTTTTTACGTATGTGCCAGATGTAGTGCACAGGGCAGTGAAGGTTTAAGGCCAAATCAGCAGCTATCAAAAATACAATGACTGTTTTCACCATCGATTCTTTGAATGTTGGAGTGTTAAATTGTCTTTCAATATGGATAGACATGTATAGGCTGATGCACTCACTCAGGAGCTAAAAGAATGCCTCAAAAATTCCCTGATTATACACAGAAATCTTTAGTAGGTGCTACTGTACCGCAACTTTATATCAATTAAAATTATTTTTGAAATGACAATTGTTAAACAGATGAATAATAATAAAAAATAAGCTCACCATTCAACACCCAATCTCTCTCCTGCTGAGACTTATTACCGTGGATTCCCATGGCAGGATAGCTAGAGAAGGGAGAGAAAGAAAAAAAAAAGCCATAAGCAACACACACACCTGCAATTACACAGACATTATTAACCTCTTCAGACATGAGCAAAAAAATAACTCTACAAATATATATTTATTGCTTTTGCATAATCAAAATGCAGGGTTCCCAGCAAAACATGAAGGGCAAATTCCTTGATTTTCCACGACCAAATCTCAAAAAAGAAAAAAAAAAAAAAAAAAAAAAAAGTCTTTAACCAAATGGGAATACAATGAAATTTTAATTTAACAATCCTTTGTCAAAACTAATGTTTTTTCTGCAATTATTCTTTCAGTTTCAAGTTCTCCCCCCCCCCCCCCTGCAATTATTTGATGAATTTTGTGATTTTTTTTCTGCAAGACTATTTGATGACTTTTGCATCATTTTAAATTTTTTCTCCAAGACTTTTTAGAAAATATTTTAAAACTCCTGACTTTTCCTATACCTTTTGAAATTTCCACGACTTTCCTTGACTACTTTTAAATTCCATGACTTTCCAGATTTTCCCTGACTTTCGATGACGCTGGGAACCCTGAAATAGGACATGACAGAAAGTAGATTTTAGTAGACCCCATAGATGACTGAAAATGTCATTTTTATGAAATCAGTACTTTAGGGGACTGGTCATTTAGGTTTACAAATGGATATAAAGTATTAATCCCCCTTAAAACATCACTTTAACTATCAGTAACAAATTTGCACAATAATAAAATTAAGGTCTTTAAACAAGTAAATGATCAGCAAATCTTCAAATTTTTTTTTTTTTTTATAAAACATTTAAGTTAACCCTTAGCACTCCATACGTTTTTGTACTTTATGACTGACGGCTACATAGTGGAGCCAATGGAGTGCTAAAGGTTATACAATCTTGAATATTTCTTACTTTCTTGGCCACAATGTCTTGAAGGTATTTTTCGAAACTCGGATGAAATTAATATTTATTTTATGAGGTAATATTCATCTGTGCTGACATTTATTGGTTTTGTAAACATTCAGTTGTATAGAAGTAAAGTAAAAAATGAAAAAAAAAGTGAACAGTTTAGTTTTTATGGAGGAAAAGAATGGAGGTCTGAAGAGGTTAAGAAGACTCAAGAAAGACTTTTGCTTTACCCTTGTCTCCTCATGTAACGTGTCAGCTCATCCACCCTCTTCTTGGTCTCAGCAAACACAATAGTCTGAAATTAGAAAAGTGACACATTATTTTAGCAAGTCTTCATTTATCCTCCAAGCATATTTTAAGTTGCACACTTTTTGGATATGTCTGTGTTTCGAAAATTTAGACGTGCAGACTTATCCACTCAATCCCCCCCCCCTCCCCCCAAACCCTTAGTTTTGACACACTAATCAACGATCATGAGATGCCTAAATCAGGTATGAAAGTGGGAAATGAGGAAAAAAGGTGGAAAATTCTTTCCATCTGCACAGCGATAACAAACTATTATAATTTAAGTGTCATTTTAACGGATACCTACACAATAAAATTAAATCTAAATCTTCATTTATGATTGTTAATTCTTTCAAAATTAAAGGTGGAAATCCAAATATAACTGATCAACTTATGTATAGTCACCGATTTTCCGAAACAAATATTATCCTGAATGGTTTAGATGTTAAATCCCCCCCCCCCTCCTTTTTTTTTTTTTTTTTTTTTTTCAATAAAAACAATCTCTCGGCTAAATTGATCTTTGTTTCAGATATACACCTTGAAAAAGGTATTACAGAAGTTATCCAAAAGTGTTGTATAAATAGTACAAAATATTCTAATCTAAAAAAGAAATTTTCTGTCACTTTGAATCTTTAAAGTATTAAAAAAATTGCATTCTTGAAAGACACTTTGAATAACTTCATTACATGATTTTCAGATTGTTACATGATACAAGAACAAGCTCACGTTTCATTTTATGTCTCTTTTGCACATTAATTCTAGGACAATTTCCAAGGGTTTGAATAGATAAGATGTCATATTACTAAATTTTCCAGGCAACCCGACTGCAATTTTGGATCAATCCAGAGAATGTTCAATATTGCTTTAAAAAAGGTGAATTCCTCCTTTCATGCCTGTTAAATGTAAACCTGTGATTTTCTGAAAAATCAGAGAATGAAAATGTTTTTCTTGGTCTGATTAACATTTTTTGTGACAACCCTTGTATAACAAACCTACAAATAGATTTCCGGTCATTCCCACTGCATTGAGAGATTTTAAGGTATAACTGGCTGCTGTTGAGACATTTAATGTCTGTTTTTGCAAATAATTAAAATTGTGATTAAATAGCATTTGAAAATCAGCTTATAAAAAGATATTGGCTTTTTGAATTTTTTTTTTTTTTTTTTTTTAATTTTAAGAAAATTGACTTAAAATACTCATTTTAAATGTAATGCTTAGTTCATTTTAAATGTAATGTTAATGTTAAGCAAAAAATTTATGTTGTAAGAAAGGAATTATTATTACTTGTACTGTTAGAATTGGCAATATTTATTAAAAGGATCACCGAAAATATGAAATAAGTATCTTGTGTAAAAATATTTTTAAATTTAAACAGTTTGGCAATATTATTACTTGGGCATTTCAAATGTGATGCAATTTCTCTTATCTACTGTTTTTAGCTTTAACACATATTAATGTTACTGTATATAACATATAAACCGACCTCCAACCCCCCCCCCCCCCTCCCCCAAATCTTAAGGAAAATTTTGAAAAAGATTGTAGAGAAATAATTTATAATCGAAGATAAAAATATCAATACATTTTCATTTTATTAGAAAACTTTTTATTCATTTATTTATTTACTTTTTACTTTTCTAATCGGACTTTAATTCGAAGTTTCAATTATTTTGCAATCTAGAATATACAGCAAAAGAGAATAACAAAATATAAATTGACCTCTGAAAAGGAAAATAACATACATTTGAAACTAAAAATCAGTTGATATTTAATAAATTAAAAACAATTAAATAAAACAAAACCCACTAAATTAAAATTCAGATGGATTCAAAGTAACTTTTTAGTCAAACAACTAAACATATTAAAAACATTAAACATTCAAAAAAAAAAAATTTTTTTTAAACAGTTCTGCTAATCATTTTTTTTTTTTTTTTTTTTTTTTTTTTTTTTTTGAACATTTAAAATTTTTATAAATGGGTTTATTCTGATAAGGTGCTTTACAAATTATTAGCTTTCGTTGTTCATTGGTAAAGTGTAAAGGGGAAACAGAAGTGGGGGCTAACCTCCATCTTATATTAGATAAATGGGTTTTTATGCAAAATAATCAGATGTTTCAAATTTGTTAAACAGGTTCATTCTGATAAAAGGCTAATCTAAGAATCTGAGTAGAAAAGAAATGGAATCAGATGACCTGTAAAGCTCATAAAATAACCCAAATTTTTGTTAGCTGAAAATGTGGACTGAGCTTTACTGGTGCCTTACATTCAGAATTATACTACTATCCACTCAAAATGTTTACTGAAGAAAGTAGTTAATAGAATGTATTGTTATATTGTCTCAAATCAGTTAGGCTATACAACGCTAAACGAATACAAACCATGAAGTAATAATTGAAGTGTAACATTAATATAATTAGGTTGTTGAGGAATTGATGTACAGTACAGAACCATTTATCCGGAATGGTTGGGGTCAAATGCATTCCGAATAACTGGTTTTTCCGGTTAACTGGTTGGGCATTAAAGCAGCATCCATTTGATAAGTTTTATGGAATATATGTGGTTGTGGTATTACTTCTAATCTTAAATTAATTATTAGATTACTTGAATTAAAAATAAGATTCAAGTAAGATTAAAAAATAAAATTTGATAGAATGTAATTTATGGGAATGCTTTAGAAACAAAAATTCTTGTTTCCTCTGGATGAAAATAGAAAACATCTAAAGTATAACTAAATACATTTCCATCTCAAATACTAGATGCAATCATCAAATTATACAATTGTTTCAAGCAATATTTATGTAAAATTAGATGTGTATGACACTTTTTTCTGCAAAGATTCCATCATCATAGATTAGAAATATCATTCCGGATAACTGGTTTTCCGGTTAACTGGTTTCCGGACAGGGTTGGCATTTTTGCCGGCAAAAAGGTATTTTTGCCAGGACAGTGGAAAAAACTGGAAAAAACCAGGGAAAAAATGGAAAAAACCGGCAAAAATGGAAAAAACCTATATGTCTTTAAAGTGTAATAAAATCTGCACGCTAATAAGGATAGTAATGGTATAAACAATTAAATTTAACAGTGTATTATTTAATATTTTAATTTCATTTGCTAATTAATATTAAATATTTTAAATCTTTAAAAAATAGGTGTGATTCAGTCTTACTTAGGAATTTAACAACAAAATAAAAAATTACATATCTAACTTTTTTTACTTTAAGTCAGGGATATGTTTAGGAAAATTTTAGGTCCTTTAAAGGACCCTTCACAAAATTCTTTAACCTCAAACAGGATTCTTCATAAAATTATTTGTCTCTCAAATCGACATTTCACCTTTAAACTGAACTTTTCACAAATTTAATCATTTTAAAATAAAATCTGGCCTGTTAATAAAAATTTGAACTCACCAAAAAATATATTACTTAGCTTCTCTATATGTGAAGGGTAGAACCTGAAAACCTGATAATTTAAAATTCACAAAACTGTCTAGAATTTTCACAAAGATGAGAAAAGTCTAGACAGACCCCTGTAAGTAAAGTATTTTATCAGTCATTAACATACATATTTTTTTAATTATCAAAAGATTTTCACTTTCAAATATGTCCAGCAAGCAGTGCTGCTATTAAAAGATTTTTTTAAAATTTTTCATTTGTGCAAACTGAGATTCGAAATACTTCAACAGATACTCTTTCAAAATTTGTTTACTGTTATGCCATGCTAAAGCAGCAAAATTTAGGTTGTGAGGAAGATATTGCTGAAATATTTGAGATTTAATAGTTTTCTGCTTTAAATATAATTTTATATTAAATTTAGGTTACTATAAGTGTTTCTTCGAATTTCTAACATATATAAACTATAAATATAAATGTTTTACTCAGTATCAACAGTTCTATTATGTGAATTAATAATTGTAATCATGAATAAATGAAGTTACTATTTATTTATATTAAAATTGGTATTTTTTTCATTTATAATCTTGTTATAAAAGTTAGTATTCTTTCATAAAGTGCATAATTATACTTATTTAACTTAAAAGTTAAAATAAATTTAGAATAATATTGATTTTTTAATTAAGTATGCAGTTTATTTTTTCTTTTGTGAAATATTTTTTTCTTTCTGGGGGGAAAAAATTTAAATGGACAGCCTATTTTTGCCACTTCTTTGGCAAAAACCTATTTTTGCCGGGGCGGTTTTTACCAGGTTTTTTCCGTGGTTTTTTCCACCTTCGGCAAAAACTCGCCAACCCTGTTTCCGGATAAATGGTTCCATACTGTATATAAATATGTCTTTAGACAAATATTTAGTATATGGCTGAATCTTATCTGTTCAAGGTTTTTAGTTTACCTGGAGTATTGTTCTTCCTCTTATCAGAACCGCTGGAATGGAATTGTGTCCACACTTTGTACTAAACGAACTGTTCTCAAACTTCATTACATTAGCCTGCAACATAGTTACGAACCTTTTTAAACTGGTTCTTTCGAATTTTTAAACTGGTTATGGATGACTGAAATATGGAGGGAGTTGAAAATTACTCTTTTTCCTCGATTGATTTTAAGGCACTGGTAAAGCTCAGTCCACATTTTCAGCTAACAAAAATTTGGCTTATTTCATGATCTTTACAGATCATCTAATTCCATTTCTTTTCTACGCACATTTTTTAGATTGAAAATATTTCCTAATTTTTACTGTAACAGTTTTTTAGATCGAGCTCTACTTTTCTCTCTGGTTCCACCAGTTATACGACAAAAGTGGGAACGGGAACTAATCTCTCCACTAAAATTAGATAAATCTGTTTTAGACAAAAAATTATTCAATTTGCTTCCAATTTTGTAAAAAGGTTCTTTCTGATAAAATGTTTCTCTCATTAGTTTTGTGCAGGGGTGATTCTGGACGAAAATTTTTTTTTGGAAATTCGCATTGCATTTTTGGAAATTGGTGGCGGGAGAGTCCCCTCCCTCCAGCGATCTTCGGACAAAATTGGCGTTTTCCCGCTATCTTCAGAGGAAATCAGCAATATTTTAGCAAAATATGCGATCTTTGCCGAAATCAGCAATTTTCCTGGGATCTTTTGACGAAATCGGCGTTTTCCCATGATTTTTTAAGTGAAATCATCGTTTTTTCGACGATCTTTAGACAAAATTAACATTTTTACACAATTTTTTACGGTGAGTCCCCTCCCTCCAGCGATCTTTGGACAAAATTGCCGTTTTCCCGCTATC
Organism: Maratus speculifer; assembly: GCA_964019185.1. Taxonomy (NCBI): domain Eukaryota; kingdom Metazoa; phylum Arthropoda; class Arachnida; order Araneae; family Salticidae; genus Maratus; species Maratus speculifer. The sequence continues at coordinate 348,228,654 of OZ025296.1, forward strand.
TTCAGACGAAATCAGCAATATTTTAGCAAAATATGTGATCTTTGCCGAAATCGGCAATTTTCCCGGGATCTTTTGACAAAATTGGCGTTTTCTCATAATTTTTTAAGTGAAATCGCCGTTTTTTCGACGATCTTTAGACAAAATTAGCATTTTTACGCAATTTTTTCTCGAAAACGGCATTTTATTTCCGCGATCTTTTGACGAAATCGGTGTTTTTTACGTGATCTTTTGATGAGATCGGCATATTTTTTCAAATATTCTTTTGACAAAATATTTTTAAGCGATCTTTTATTGAAAACGACGTTTTTTCTCGCGATCTTTTAAAGAAATCAGCATTATATCTGAAGTTTTCGTTCAAAATTCAGATATAGGATCATTCTGATGAGGCGATTCCGTGACTGTTATTAGGTTTCATTGAATAAGTAGAAACAGGGAGAACGAGGGTTCTAATGCCCCTCCACTTAATTGATATAAATGGGTTTTTCAAGCAGAATTGTCAGATTTCGTTCAAATCTCTGAATAGTTTTGGAAGTTTAATGGTTAAGTATAAAAGAGGGGGATAACTCCTTTTAAGTTATATAAATGCTAATTGTGTTTTTATTAATTATCCGATTTGCTCGGAATTTTGGATATAGATTTTTTATATGATAAAGCATGTCCTTGATAGTTTAGGAGGTTCAATGACTAAGTATAAAAAAGAGAAAAGAAGAGAGTTGTTTCCCCTTCTTAATTTTTTTTTTCGAACGGAATTAACTCTTGAAAATATAAGGCTGTAATGTTCAATTAGTATGCATAGCCTGTGAGCTCAATGCCATCAGTTTAACTGGGCAATCTTTTTTTTTTTTTTTTTTTCTATTCAATCCTTATAAATGTTTATGTATTAGTAAGATCGACATTTACTGTTCAACATCTTTTATCATTGCTCGATATTTATTTTTTCTTTTTTAACAAGCTTTATTTAGAAATAATTATTTAATGGTATAAATTGAGAAAATACTGAAGACACGGATAATTGAAATATATGCTTAAAAATGCTTAATTTTACTTAATGTAGATATTTTAAAATGAAAAAATTCGTGGCGGAATTTAAGATGAAAATATTTATTATCTGTTGTGCTGTTATTTGTAATGAGTTTATATTATCATTATTATTTATAATGAGTTTATTGTTATTATTAGTAAAGCTTAGTAAACATGCTTATGGCTGTACTGTGTCAGTTTTGTTGGGGGGCACTGCCATGTCCCCAGATATTTAAAAACAAAGGGGGCCAAAATAATGAGATCATATATTAAAAGCTTTTCTATGAAAAAAATGTAATTGAAATGAACTATGAAATAATGTTCTTGAGAAGGAAGTTTAAAAAATCTTTTTCCATTTGCATTTGACATGACGATGTAAAATGAATAACAAAATAAAAAGATCATCAAGATATCCTTCTTACCTTATTTTCTTTTTCATTCATTATTTCGCCTATCAGTTTATTTAACCTAGAATTAAAAAAATGTTCCACATTAATAAAAACGCCAACAAAGTGTAAATAAATAAATAAATAAATATACTCTTTGCAAAATTATTTTTTTTCCTTTTATTGATTTGTTTTGACTCTCTAAAAAAGTATCAGAACTCAAAAATTACACTTAATGGTGTTAGGGCTGCAGGGGCTTGCAAAAAGAAAATTGTGCCTGAGGCAAAGTTGAAATTTGGCGCCTCCTTTTCCTAACTTTTTCTTGTGACAGGCCAAAAATGACGTTGGTAGTTTAAGTTTGGCACCCCTTAAATTGACTGTTCCCCTTTTCGCATGGCACTGATTATACATGGTTTACATTCCCCTAAAGTAGAAGAGAGTTCAATCTGCAGCAGCAGTTGTGTTTGCAAATTGGCCATTGGAGACAAACCTCAGTCTGTTTTTGCATCTCCTGAAAAAATGAATTTTCTGGAGTTATGATACTTTGGTAGTAAGGGTGCTATATATGTTACGGCCAAAACACTAAGCCTAGCCAATTCTAGAACTGGCCAAAACCAGGGTTGGGGGGGGGGGGGGGGGGAAGAAAAAGTTTTTTTTGTTGTTTAAACCAGGTTTTTTTTTGGTTTAAACCGGGTTTTTTTTAAACATCCTTTTTTAGTACATATACATGCATATTTATTAAAAATAGACATTGTTGGATTATAAGTAGTATAAATTCATTTGAAAATAATTTAAATCGAATAATTACAGTGAATTATGCAGAAAATGGGGGGAAAAATCATATTTTAATTTAAACAGTTATTAGTAAACAATCTTATGTCCAAACAATAAACTACTCTACACAGTGAAACATTGATGTTTTGAAAATCTATATAAACAAACTTTTGATTAGTTTGATGAAATAGAAATATTTTCCACAAATTAAAAAAATTAATTTGAGATACTTCTTGGGAGTTTTGTTTTTTGAGAGACAATAAATCAACATTTATGGTCATTAGATTTAACAGATAACAAAGGGGGAAAAATTAGTTTGTTATTGTTAAAACACTATAACTAGCACCTAATTTTTGAATACTCTCTTATACAACTTAATATTTTGATTTTAATTTTTAAAGGTTATCTCTCCAATCAAAACAAATTTCTTTTATAGTTTTACCAAAATCTTAAAAAAGCATCAAGTTATGTACCCCATGGGTGCAAGTTTGAAATTTTGCCAGGACTGAAAATTTTTGAATTCCCCCCCCCCCCCCAACCACGTGAACAAATATACACGTGCATGATTTACGTTTTTTCATGACTGTTTGACGAAATTCACTTTTTCCCACGATCTTTTGACAGAAATCTCGTCTCTTTAGCAATCCCTTGTCAGAAATCGCGTCTCTATCGCGATCCTTTGACCAAAAATTGCGTTTTTTGCGATCCTTTGACAAAAATTTGTGACTTTTTTGCGATCCTTTGACAAAAATTCGCGACTTTTTCGTGATCCTTTGACAAAAATTCGCGACTTTTACGCGATCCCTTGACAAAAATTCGTGATCTTTTGAAGAAAATTTGCGATTCTTTGACAAAAAATCGTGTTTTTCTGCAATTCTTAAAAAATAGCGTTTTTCCTGCTATCATTTGACGAAAATCGCATCTTTTTCGCGATTCTTTGAAAGAGACTGTGTCATTACCGCAATCCTTTGACAGGAATCGCGTTTTTTTTTTTTTTTTTTTGCTATTCTTTAATAAAAAAACGTGTCTTTTTTGTTAGCCATTACAAAAGTAATGGCCAACATTAAAACTAAATAGCAGAGCAAGCCTAAACAGCGGTAAGCGTTTATTGCTGATTCACGACATAACCTAACTCGATGTTAAACAATAACTTTAAAGTAATTAAATAGTTATTGTAAAGATTGATTCAAAGTAATTCAATTAGTAATAAACAAATGTTTTTGGTAAAGACAAAAAATTAAAGATAACCTTTTATAACTAAAAACATTTATTAAAAAAAATTAAAGACATAATAAACATAACAATCTATATATTACTTAATTTCTTAATAAAAATATATCACATCAAAAATAAATAAATATCTAATGAGGCTAAATGTAGATATTCCCAGGACTTACTTGGCAAGACTCTTAAACAAATCTAGGCATCATAAAAATGAACTACGTTGAATAAAAAATAATGATTAAAGTTCCCATCATGAAAAACCTCTAAATCTACACGTAACAAAGTTGTCGATGATTGAAAACTTCTTTAAACAGAATTAACTTATCGTAGACCAAAACTTCACTAACATTCTTTAAAATACCGTCGAAGATTCACTTTGCAAAAAAATGTCAATCTCCCTGACGATCAATGAAATATTAAAAGTCCACGAACACAATCAAAGAAAACCAGCAGCTTCGTTTTAATATTGAATTCCAGCGACATTCTCCACTATAAGCACTGCCGAAACTAAAGACTTCTAAAACGACGTTCACATATATGACAGGTGAACAACCACGAGGAGAAAACTGATACCTTTATATACGCCCACGAAAGGCACACATGCTGACACACCCTCTCACTCCAGAACGTTCGATTAAACACGATTCGCTAAAGCTGATTACGTCCGCTAATGTATTCAAGGGTTATGTCATTACAATGCTATCGCCTCCTGGCGAAAAGATAGCGAATCGTGTCTTTGAGAAACGAAAGTTAGTGACAGATGTTTAACTAAAGAACCGGGAAATGTAAATAAAGAAAAAAGTATAAGTCTAAAAGAAATTTAACTAGACTATAAATTAAAATAAACGATTATCAATAAAACATTATCTAATAGGATTAATTTAAGCAAGAGGTAAGTTTATTTTTAAAAATAATATGTATAAAATAAAGTTATATTGAATGTATGGAGACCGATAGAATTAAATATTTTTATATGTTAATTTAACTGGAAAAATATATTAAATGGGGCATTGAGAATATGGAAAGCTTGTTAAATCCTAACATTTTTTGCGATCTTTTGTCAGAAAAAGTGCTTTTTTACGCGATCTTTTGACAAAAATCATGTATTGTCAGCAATCTTTTGAAGAAAATAGCGTCTTTTTTCATGATCTTTTCGACGAAAAACAGATTTTACTCGATCTTTTGACAAAAATCGCAGTTTCTCTGCAATTCTGACAGAAATAGCGTTTTTTCCACGATCATTTAAGGAAAATCGCGTCTTTTCTGTGATTCCTTGACAGATTCTTTGACGGAAATAACGTTTTCCTTGAGATCCGTCAACATTAATCACATTTATTCCGCAATTTGACAAAATACGCTTCCTTTTGAAATATTTAGAATGAAATAGCGCTTTTATCTGCGATCTTTTGATAGAAATAGCGCCCTTTTCCGAGATCATTTGACAAAAATCACGTTATATTCATAATGTTTTGACGAAAAAGCGTGTCTTTTTTTAGCAATCTCTTGGCAAAAAACGCGTCATTTTCGCGATCGTTTTCAATCGTCGAAGATTTTTCCGTCCCGCTTCCATCCTCGGGAATTTTTAAAAGATGGAAATCCGTCCTGTAGACGGAAAACTTGCACCCATGATGTACCCCCATATTCAAAAGCTTGTGCATGTTATGATAGATTGCTTTAAATAATCTGCATTTTTTTTTAAATGAAAATATTTTATACTATTATTGAATATTTTTAATCTATTTTACTTTTAATCAATTGATGTATTCTAAGATTTTTTTTTTTTTTTTTTTTTTTTTTTTTTACAGCAATGGATTATGTTTACCAATGCATAGTGATTTTCATCCTATACATAAAAAAACAACCTAGGCCCACTATATCTAATACTTATTATTGAAAAAAAGTGTTAAAAGTAGAAAATATTTATATACAACAACTTGTAAGTCTTAAATTATAAAGAAAAATAAGAAAATATCATTAAATTTAAAAAAAAAAAAAAAAAAAAAAAAAAAAAAAAAACAATTGGTTTCTTTGAGAAAAAAATAGTTGGTTTAAACCGTGCCAACCCTGGCCAAAACCCAAAATACATGAAATGAATAGCGTATTTTGGGTTTTCGCCGGCTAATCCACATTTATAGTTTTCCCGCTTTCATTAAATTTTTTCTTGCACCCCTTGAAAAATGATGGATCGAGGTTATACTGTATTAATAGGAACAAAATTTTTTAAAAATGTGACAATTTCTTCAAAGCATCATTGAAGAAATTCAAATTTCTGAAATAGCAACAGTACGGAGGAGACAAAAAACAAAAAGGTATTCATATAATGTGTACAGATTTTAAAGAAAGAACTCTTACTTTTCGTCTTTTTCGGCCTCCTCCACAACATCCACAATTTGCATTATGTTGTGGTTGGCAGACAACTCGAGGGCTCCGATGTTTATTTGGATGTAGTCGTGCAGGAAGTCTTCCGCCATTTTCTTCACTTCTTTTGGCCAGGTGGCACTGAACATCAGAGTCTGACGATCCGGCTGAAACAACATATGCAAAAGAAGTTTTTCAGAGACAGTTTACAGAAGTAAATCACAAATTTCAAAACAATTTTTGAAAGTTGACGCAATTTTAGTTATGCCAATTCGTTGATAGGTTTCTTTGGCTGCAGCGAGCAGCAACTTTTTTTTGATTAAGCCTGAAGTAAACCTTCCTTATTTTATGATTCTGATGTGAATTAGTAATGTACCTTTATAAGAAAAGTTTCATTGGACAATTTAAGAAAAATGCATCTCATCTTTATAAAGAACACTCAATTATAGATTACCGATTATTAGTACTGGGCGAAGTAGAGATTTCTTAAATCAAATTATTATCCATCTAACATTGAAATTTAAAAATTATTTTACCCTTTATAATATGAAACCTATCTTTTAATTTTTAGCAACAAAATATGGCTTTATGCTCCCTCCCCTCCTGTATTAATTTTTCAAGTAATTAAAAAAAAAAAAGGTATATTTTAGACTCACGCTCAAATAGCATTTCATTGCTAACATCATGCATACACTTATATACGAGTATATACAGTAAATATGTAATGCAGTATCATTTTAATTTATAAAATACATTATAAAACAATTTTAAATGACATGAAAAATAAATAATGAAAATGGAAGAAATACTTTAATTCATGACTTAACAAAAAGTTTTCTGCAAGGGTATATCATCTTGTTTGAAAGAATTAAATTCCAATAATTAAAAATATGCAAAAAATTTATTTCCTTTCAAATGATTCACAATAAGAATTTTTTTTTTTTTTTTTTTTTTTTTTACATTTAATTTTTTGTCGTCTTTTAATTCAATGCTTCTCTCCATTTAAAATGTTCTACCCTTTTTTTAATTAATTATTTTTTTTATTATTTTTATTTTTATTTTTTTTTGGGGGGGGGGGGGAGTTAGTCTTGGAAGACTGGACAAACAGTAGCCAAATTCTTTGATTTTTATGATCAACATTTTTTGTAATTTTTGGAAATTTTAATGAGACTTCTTATTGAGTTTCTTAAAATTTGTCACTATTCTGAAGGATTTTTTTTTTTAATTCATAAAAGAATTCTAGTTACAATGCTTTAGATCAGAGCAACAAATTTTGTCCTCTAAAATTTTTAGGTCCCCCCCCCCCCCTCCAAACAATTTTTTTAGCCACTGAAGAGACTTTAGACTAAGGGGACCAAAACATGTAAAAAAAAAAAAGGTTAAAGGAAGTCTTTATGAAAAAGGGGACCATTTGGAATAATATAAAGTCTATGCACTTAATTCCCAATACACTTCTTTTTTTCAGTGACTAGTGTTGAGTCTTCTTAAACAAATCTCAAATTGAACATTATCTTGTGCACTTGCCACCCACCGGAGAAAATTCAAATGTATAAAACAATATGTAAATGACATCTTTAATGAATTTTTTATAAAATAGCACATGAATTTAGTACATCAATAATAACTTTGTTCGTTTTACTTAAAACATTATCCTAAAAAATATTAAAATGAAACTGAATATTTGGTTCTTCAGTTATTGGGGTCAAACCATTATTCATTGCATCACTCATTTTTAACAAACCTTCAATTCTCAAATTTCAATAGAAAATACAGGCAAAGTTTACTTAAAATGAAGTTACATACAATGGAAATTAAAAATTCTATATTTTTTAATAATGAAACAAGCTCATTTTAAAACTGTACTTAAATACATTCCCAAGTATTTACAATTAAAAGCAGTTAGAAAATAATTCATCATTAAGGGGGGAAATCTTGCGTGCAAATTTGAAATTTTGTCAAGACTGAAAATATTTTAATTCTACCCCCCCCCCCTCCCAATCCTCCATTTCATTGAGTAAGCACATACGCATGCACTTAACTTGCATTGTTTTATGACCTTGTTTTTTTCTCAGATATTAAGCCAAAATGAGAGACTTCAGCGATTATTTGCCGAAATTTTTTATTTTTCGTCGAAATCCACTTTTTTTATACGATCTTTTGAGAAAATTCGCGAACCTTTAACAGAAATAGTGTCTTCTCTGCGCTCATTTGATGGAAATTGCGCCTTATTCCCGATCTTTTGACAGAAATTGCACCTGTTTCGCGATTTTTGACAGAAATCGTGTTTGTTTCGTGATCTTTAGGCTGAAATCGCATCTGTTTCGCGATCTGTTGACAAAAATGCGTTTCTCTGAAATCATTAGATGAAAATTGTGGGGGTTTTGCAATCATTTGATGGAAGTCGCTTTTTTTTCGTGTTCCTCTGACAAGAATCTTTTTTTTTTTTTTTTTTTTTTTTTTTTTGTAAGCTTTTTAGAGAAAACGTCTTTTTAGCGATCCTTTGACGGAATTAATGTGTTTTTCCCAATTTTTTCTCGGAAATGCCATGTTTTTTGCGATCTTTCGTAGGAAATACCGTGATTTTTGTGATCTTTCGACAGAAATAGCTGGATTTTTGCAATTTTTCGACAGAAATAGCAGGATTTTTGCGATCTTTCGACAGGAATCTCGTTAATTTTGCAGGCTTTTGATGGAAATTCGTGCCTTATTTGGCAATCTTTTGCAGAAGTAACATTTTTTGCGCAATCATTTCACGAAAGTCACGTTTTTCCGCAATCCTTTGACGAAAGTAGTGGGTTTTTTCCGCGATCCGAATTCATCCTCTGGAATTTTTCCGTCTCGTTTCCGTCCTCGAGAATTTTTAAAAGACAGATTCCCGTCTGTGGACGGAAAACTTTCACCCATGTGGGAAATGGAGCTTGCAAAAATTTTTTTGTGTAAAAAAAAAGTATCAAGTGTAAAAGTGCCAAAAACTGTCCAAATGTGTAATTTTTAAACATAATATGTAAAACTTGGCAAGTATGACTCGCCCTTATCTGTTTGATGATCTTCCTGTAATGGAATTTTTTTTTATGGTTATTCTATATGCTTTTGGTGAAATGTATATATGCACAAAATTTCACACTGCTATGATAAAAATTAAAAAAATAAATAAATAAAAAATAACGTCAACCACTATAGGGCAAAATTGGGAAATTTCATCAGTGGCCACTGGTCAGTAAGACTAGTTTTTCAAGTGGCCACTTTGTTTAAACTAGCAGCCACTTTTTTATTTAAAAATGCTAAATAGTTAACATTTCTATAAGTATTAATTTAAGACAGAATGGTCCAAGTAAATATGCTAATAAAATGTATTGGAACCTAAAAAAGTAGAATCTTTAATGAAATGTAAGTAAATTTTATTCTCATTGTATTCTGTCCTTGTACAAAAGTGGCCACTGATAGTCAATTTTTCACTGGCCACTTATTCTCGTATACTGGCCCTGTGACCAGTGGCTAGTGCTAATTTTGCCCTTTATCAACCACCCCCTTAAAAAAAATCTCAAATTGAACCTGACACTCACCCTTATCTGCTCGATGATCTTCCTGATCTGTGGCTCGAAGCCCATGTCCAGCATTCGGTCGGCTTCGTCGAGCACAACGAAAGTGCAGCGCCTCAGCGAAATCTTGTTGCACTGGATAAAGTCGATCAGTCGGCCCGGAGTGGCAATACAAATGTGGGATCCTGAAACAGAGAGAAAACAAGCATGAACAGGGGTGGGGAATTTTTCAAAAATCTTACCAGCCATGAATTTATTTCACCAGCCTGCAAGATACAGCATGCATGCAGTTGAAAATAGTTTTGACAAAATCGCACATGAAATTATTATTACTACAATACATTTTCGTAATTCTTTTTTCCCTATAAAATTAAGAAATATATGCAACAGAGGTAAGCTTAATATAAGATAGAACTTTAGTATCATATTTACACTGAAATAATTTGGAAAGTTAAAATATCTAGATTGAAAAAGTGTCTCTGATAATGTTTCTATTGCCTACAGTTTCTTCAAAAATTAAAAATTCACTCGCCTTGCCAGAAAATCCACTCGCCACTGGCGAGCAAAATGATGTATTTCCCCATCCCTGCGCATGAAAGCAGGAAACAAGAAAAAAGGTGGAATTTTTTTTTCTCATCTATACAGCAGCATAACTCTTGGCATTTAAGTGTCCTATTAACAGACACTTAGGCAATAAAATTAAATGTAACTGCAGATATGATTGTTATTTTTTTTTTCTTACCTTAGAAAGTATTAACAATGCCAAAGGTGCAAATCCAAATATATTTGATCAACTTATAAAGTAAAGCCATTAATTTTCCAAAACAAATATCACTTTAGAAGTTTTGCATGTTAACCTCCCCCCCCCCCCAAAAAAAAAGCAATTTCCCTGCAAAATGACCTTTGCTTAAGAAATGCATCTCGAAAAGAGTATCACAGAAATTACTCAAAAGTGTTGTAGAAGTGATACAAAATATTTTACTCTATAAAGAAATTTCTTTTCACTTTCAATCTTTAAAGTCTGAAAAAATTAATTTTGAATAACTTCATTTACATGACTTTCACAAGCATATATGATATAAGCTCACTTTTAATTTAATGTCTCTTTTACACAACAATTCAAGAGCATGCTCCAAGGGTTCGAGTAGACAAAATGTTTGAAATCTAAATTTTTCAGTCCCCCCTCCCCAAAATTTTTCTGTGCATTTTTGCATAAATCTACGGGATGTTCAAGACTGCTTTAAAAAAGGTAGAATTCCTCCTTTAGATGGAACTCTTTCATGCCAAGATGAAACATTCCTCATAGAAATGCGACTCAACAGGTTACTTATAATCTTACTTTTGAAATGCATACAGAGCAGGATACGCAATTTTTTTTTTATTTAAAAAAATTTCACACAATATTGTTTTACATTTTTTTTTTCATTTAACTTATAAAATATAAATTACACATACTCGCACATGCATGTTATAAACATTAGTAATATATATTAATCAGGGATGCCACAGACACACCATAGCGCGTAAAATATGCAAAAAATCGGCGACAGGATGCAGAAAATAGCTCTTAAGTGTACCGTGGGATGCATAATTTCATCGAAAGATCGCAAAAAATGACGACTTGTTAAAATATTGTGAATAACGATTATTTTCCAGTAAATTTCGTCAAAATATTGTGAAAAAAAGGTCAAATTTTGTCTAAAATCACGATAAAACGGCAAATTTTTTCAAAGAAATAAAAAAAGCAACAACTTTTGTCATAAAATCATGATAAAACGTGAAATTTCATCAAAAAATTTGCAACAAACCGGCAAATTTTCTCAAAAAATTGTGAAAAAACAAATTTTGTCACAAAATCTTAAAAGAAAAAAAAAAAAAAAAAAAAAAAAAATGATTTCCTCAAATAAAGGGGGGGGGGGAGGGGGACAAATTTTGTCGCAAAATTCGCAAAAAGGATTTAAAAAAAAATCTCAAGAAAACAACAGATCGTCAAATGAAGCAAATTTTGGGGGGTGAGAGGGGGGAAGATATTAATGTCAGGAGTGAATTTTCCTGTTCCATTTTTCTTGCTTCAAAATTGTTTTTTTGCTGCTCCAAAAACTGATTTCTCCTGCTTCACAATCTGTTTTGACTGCTCCAAGTCTGAGTAAATGTAACTCCTGAAAGCACCCATTCATTATATTAAAAATACTCCTTTACTCAACAATTTTTTCCTTTAGAAAAAAAGTTTTAATAAGTCAGTCTTGCCCTTTTTAAAAGAAATACTAACAATAGTGATTTTTGTTATCTTCTACACACAAATAAGCATTATTTTACAATTAAATTTGTATCTTGCAAATTTATTTTTTAAAAAGTAAAGAAAATTTCTCTTAATATTAAAAAATTAATATTGGTTTTAATTATTTATTTATTATTATTAAAATAATAATTATTGCATTTCATTTTTCTTTTGCAAGTGAACAAGTTCAATTTTTGCATCAAAAAATATGACTTACAAGGAAGGTCTCCAATTAGGGGCATACTCAGAATTTTTTGAAAAAAAATACGAATTAAACTACTCATGTAGGTAATAAAGGATCAGTGAAAGTTAGCGGCGGAATTACATTATTAGATATGTAAAAAAAAATAAAATAGTTTGGAATAATTGGCGTGAAAAGCTGAAAGCGACCCGGGATTTGGCGAGCAGTGCATTTCCTCGCCAAAAGCAGACAATTTAAACGAATCTGAAAATTGATTTTAATTGACTTCACTGTTAAAAATCTGCAGCATTTATTGCAACGTCACTCCACTACTTTCATAGAATATCTCTCTCTTCGGACCAATGAGAATGCTCCATAGCACGGTGAATTGATCGTGTCATACACTGTTAAAAATCTGCTGCATTTTGTTGCAACGCACTCCACCGCTTGTATATAATATCTCTATTCCAACCAATGAGAAAGCTCCATTTCACGGCCAAATAACCGTTTTCTATACAAGCAAGGGGTGCGTTGAAACAAAATGCAGCAGATTTTTAACAGTGTATTTTTAAATTTGGAACAATTTTAATCAATTTAAATTGTGTTTTAAATGATAAAATATATTAATTTCATTTTGTTATAAGTACATATAAACGTATATGACAAAATTACACTAAAAGTAAAGTAAAAATGCAAAACTAAAATTACTTAAACTAAACTTATTTAAATAAATTGAACATAGGAAGTTTTTTCTTTAAAAAGTATTCGAAGCGTAAAAGCGTATTTTTCAAAATTTCGTTTATTCGCCAACCGGAGATAAATCGCCAAATAAACGAAATTTTTATTATTTTTTTACGGACATTATAAGGAGGTTCCGCCGAAATTTTTTTTATAAACATATATAACTATATGAGAAGAACATTCTGTAATTTTTTCAGATTTTTCTGAGTATGCCCGTATGGAGACCTTCCTTGTTAGTAGTGGGGACGTCCCGCTTTTGTAAAAAAAGGACCCAAAATTTTAGAATTCCTGGATCCCAGGGACCCAGGATTTTTCAAGTCCACTGTTAATAATATTACACAATTTAATAAAGGATTCAAAGGTAAAATTTTAGACTATGGAAGAATCTTTATCCACAAAATGCATGAAAAAGTACAAATCAGATGTCAAAAATTAATTTGGCCTTCAGTATTTTGATTAAAATTTTAAACAAATTTGGAATCAAACTCAGTTGTTAACTTGTACTGGTTCAGAAAAATGAGTTAAGCAGCTTGTCATCCAATTTGTAATTTCTGAATGTGCCAAACCAAAGGCAGAAAACATTTGTTCTGCGATTGAAGCAGATGAAGCTATTGCAGTAAAAAGAAAGTTGATCATGAATGCTGCGAGATTTTTAGTATCAGCCTTTTTGATAACTGTAACAAATACCTTCCAACCATGGGTGCAAGTTTAAAATTTTGCCGGGACTGAAAATATTTTGAGTTTCTTCCCCCCCCTCCGAGTGAACAAATACACACGTGCATGATTTACGTTTTTTCTATGACCGTTTGATGAAATTCGCTTTTTCCCATGATCTTTTGACAGAAATCTTAGACCAAAAATCGCATTTTTTGCGATCCTTTAACAAAAAAGTGCGAGTTTTTCACTATCCTTTGACAAATATTCGTGACTTTTTCGTGATCATGTGTCAAAAATTCACGATACTTTTATGAAATTCGCGTCTTTTCCACGATCTTTTTACAAAAGACTCGTCTTTTCCTCGCTCAAATAGAAAAATAGCGTTTTTTCCGCTATCATTTGACCAAAATCTTTCGCAATTCTTTGAAAGAGACAGTCATTTTCTTGATCCTTAAACAGGAATCACTTTTAGTTTGCTTTTTTTTTTTTCTTTTTCTTTACGAAAAACACGTCTTTTTTTGCGATCTTTTGTCAGAAATAGTGCTTTTTTTCCCGTGACCTTTTCACAAAAACCATGTATTATCAGCAATCTTTTGAAAAAAATCATGTCTTTTTTCACGCTCTTTTGACGAAAAACGCCTTTTCCTCAATCTTTTAACAAAAATTGCATTTTTTCTGCAATTCTGACAGAAATAGTGTTTTTGCCACGATCATTTGAGGAAAATGGTGCCATTTCTGCGATTCCTTGGCAGAGACCGAGTCATTTTCCCAATTCTTCGACATAAATAACGTTTTTCTTGAGATGCGTCCACAGGAATCATGTTTATTTTGCACTTTTTGACAAAAATAATGCTTTTTTCCGCAATCATCTGACAAAAATCACGTTTTATTCATAATCTTTTGATGAAAACTTATGTCTTTTTTGCGATCTTTTGACAAAAAAAGTGTTATTTTCGCGATCATTTTTCATCATCGGAGATTTTTCCGTCCCGCTTCTATCCTCGGGAACTTTTAAAAGACGGATTTCCGTCCTTAGACGGATTTCCGTCCTTAGACGGAAAACTTGCACCCAGGCTTCCAACATTTTACAGGTTTGAAATTCATTGTATTAAAGTCAAACAAAAATTCATTGAATGGTTCAGATTTTTCTCAAACTTTAATTAGTGTTCATTCTACATTTTTGAAGGGTGCAGCACCCTGCCCTTTTTAAAAGTAGTAAAATGCACCATTGGTTTCACCCAGAGATTTTTAACCCTTTAAACATTTGTCCCGGCTTTTTCCGTTTCTAGAAATTTTGTTTAAATCGCTGCAGACAAAAAATTTCTAAATTTGTATGCCCAAAAATGATAGCATTTTTTCATTTCTTTAAGAAAAGGAACATGAAACTATTCAATCATGTTTTAATTAACTTGTATTTTTAATTTTTATATCATAAAATCAATCAAAATTAATGGCTCTTGATTTATCATACTTTAAAAATATGTATTTTCCAGCTTTCTTTTTTTCCCCTTTTAAAAGCAATAACAATTTTTTTTTCTAGCAAAAGTGCCCTTTTCTGCTGCAGTAGTGCCCTTTTTATTGAATAGCATCATGCCCTTTTTATTTATACAGTGAACACAACTTTAATATAATATACATCATGAAAGTAGAGCACACAATATCATACAATTTTATTTTACTTCAATTTGCAAACTATTTTCTAAATACTAATGAGTACATGTTTAAATATTTAATATATGCCTGCTTAGATTTCTTTGCTGTTGCAAGATTATTTTATAATTTCATTCAAACAAAATTTGGCATTTTTTTTTAAAGCTGTTTATCTGCATTAAATAAAAAAAATATATATCAAAGTAAATCTTTTTTTTTTTAACATTTTAAATTTATTTAATAAATTGCTTAAAAGAAAAACTGCTTTAAATCAACAAACCCTGATACAGGGGATGCCACTCAGAAAATAACAAAAAAGAAGTAAATATGATATTTTTTCATTCTTCGCAAACTACATTGTAAAAATATTGTATTTTCATTTTTCAATTCTGAATGAAATGGTTATTGTCCAGTTTGTACAATTCTTTTTTACCACATAAACCCATTTTTTTAATACTAATTTTAGAGTTTGATTTCTATGTATTCTAATCATAAGCTAACGATGTAAGAATAGTTAATCATACTTTTCATATGAACAGAAAATTGTATTTGATTAGATTCATTAGTAAGATTTTTTTTCTCTTTTTTTTTTTTAATTGTCTTATTAACAAATAGCAGCATTTACATTAAGTAGATGATAAAATGTCAGTGGTTTTTAGCCATGGTTCGATGGCAAATTTCATGACCAATTTGAAAAAATCTGCTAATGATTTCCAAAAATTTATTTTTTTTTCCCTTGGGACTGTTTACAAAATTTGTTAATCTTTCCTTGATTGATTAACATTTTTTTTTCTTGCTGAAGAGTTGTTAAAGAAAAGAAAAGAGAGAAGACTTGCCTCTTTCAACATCTCTTAACTGCGGTCCTTTGGGAGCTCCACCAAACACACAGCAATTTCTGATGCTCATCTGGCGTCCAAAATCATAACAGACTGCCTGAATTTGCTGGGCTAACTCTCGGGTCGGAGCTAGTACAAGTGCCTAAAACAAAAGAAACATAATAACTCATAATAAATATATATATATATGTGTGTGTGTTACCAGCAAAACCTGATTTTAGGCCAAACTAGTTTATACTGATGCCCATAGGATAAACTAGTTTCTGCTATTCTAAGCTAGGCTATCCTAATGCCCATAGAACATACTCATTTTTTCCTTGGTCAAATTAGTTTGGCCTAACCTCGTCTGCCAGCTTTTTATTGGTCTGAACTAGTTTATCATAGGCAAATTCAATTTGGCATAATTTAACTGAATCCAAAGACGGCCTCGGCACAAAATTTCTAGCATATCCTAGGCCAATGTAATTTGACGTGGCTTTTTACTCACAGCAGCGTTAGAATTCCTTAAAAAAAGTCACTGGTCCCAAGGACCAGTAAGCATGAGAATTTACTGGTCCGCACACATCATCACTGGTCCGCTACATAAAATTCTACTAAATAATTTTAACACTTGGAGTAAATTTTCTGTACTTTTTAAAGAATAAATGTGCAAGATACAAATTTAACTACTAGCAAAAGCCATGCTTTGTTTGGATTCGCGAAGCATTATTTTATAAAACAGATATTTGAAAGTAACAATATTTTTTTATTATTATTATTTTTGCATCTTTATTAAACAAAAACGTTGTTTTATGTTTTGGCGCATTTTAATTTTTTATTTATGATGTAAAACTGGCATAATAAGATATTTTCGAAGCAAACTTTTACAATTTTTTTTTAAATTTTCAACTAAAAGCTCTTTTAAAGATGTTTTTACAATTTCAAGTAGCCACTGGTGTTTTCTAATAGTTTGAAATATGCATGTTTCCAATCTTTGTAATCAGCATCCGATAATCTTTGATAGCTATTTTAGAATAATATATTTGAAGAAAGCTTGAAGAAAGTTACTTCTTCAAAATCCTATTTTCTGGAAAAAACATTTGAAATCTGCTTTCGTTGATACTATGAATTTTTAACTGTAAAATATTTTATTTTAATTTCTTCGTTTTTATACATGTTAGCGTATGAGAATTGCTGTAATTCTCTCCGCGTGGGAGAACTTTTTACTTTCTGTGAATGGCAACTCAATTAATGGAATTACTTTTTAACAAAGCGCTCTCTCATTCTCGCAGTGACGTTTTCACGAATAATTATTATTGTGTTTGCGAACTTATTAAAGTCTTATTTTTCTATAAAATCCTTCTGATTAATGAGTCGATGTTATTTAGCCACAATACGACCTTCGCAAAAATATTTATAAAGAGCTTGAACCAACAACTTCACGCAGATCTTTTAATTTTTCATTTATATAACAAATTTAAGAATTAATTTTATTTGTTTACAATTATTTTGTTGCCAGTTTGCAAAAAAAAAAAAAAAAAAAAAAAAAAACCATAATACAATTTTTTTAAAATGTTTAAGTGTCATCTGTGCAAACGATTTTGCGGGATAATGAAAGCATGTTTTATTTAATAAATTAATCATGATTCTATCTATAATTATTTACTCCATGATTTAAACTTTTTTTTTCTGAAAATATACGCGTTTCATTTTTTATTTATTTGCTAAAATGTGTCCATATTGGAAATGCATGTAAAATAAATTAATTAAAATAATTTTTTTAACGTTTTACTGTAAAAAAAAAATATATTCTGCAAATCTACAGATCATAATTTATTTTTGTGTTTAATTTGAAGTTAAAATATTGAATAGTTTTTTTGTAAAGCGTACGACAAATTGTAATTTGAGTGGACTAGTAGAGGATTCGCTTCGCTCATCCTAATAAAATAATGCTTATTTAAGTGTAGAAGATAAGAGGTATCCTATTGTTTGCATTTCTTTTAAAATGGGGTAAGAAATGTTTATTGAAAAAAACATTTTTGCTGAAAAAAGGAATATTTTTGTTGAGTAAATGGGTACTTATTTGCTTAATGAAATGGTGCTTTCAGGAGTCACATTGACTCAGAAAGATTTGGAGCAATAAAAAACCGATTGGGAAGCATGAAAATCAGTTTTTGGAGCAGCAACAACAATTTTGAAGCAAGAAAATTAGTTTTTAAATCAGAAAAATTCTCTCCCGGCATTCACTTATTTATTTATTTTTTTCGTGCTTTTTTGACGAAATTTCCGTTTTTTCGCGTTATTTTGACGAAATCTTTTATTTTTATTGACGAAATATACCGTTTTTCGAGATATTTTTTGAAAAAATTTGCCGTTTTGTCGCGATTTTGGGGGAAATTTGCCGTTTTTTCGCGATCTTTTGAAGAAATCTGCCGTTTTTTCACGTTTTAGTATAAAATTAGCCATTTTTTCGCGAATTTTTTGACGATATTTGCCAGAAATTAGTCATTTAGCGCTTTTTTAACAAAATTTGTGGGTTTTTTTCGCAATCTTTTGAGGAAATTTGTCGTTTTTTGCGATTTTTTTTTACAAATTTCGCGTTTTATCGGGATTTTTGGATAAAATTTGTCTTTTTTCGCGATTTTTTGAAATCTGCCGTTTTTGTTGCAATTTTTTGAAGAAATCTAAAATTTTTCCACAATTTTTGGAAAAAAATCTGCCATTTTTCGCGATTTTTTTGGGCGAAATTTGCCGTTTTTTCACGATCTTTCGAAGAAATCTGCCTTTTGTTTCGGGTTTTGGAATGAAATTAGCCATTTTTTCGAGAATTGTTTGACAAATTTGCCTTAAATTAGTCGTTATTTCGCGATTTTTGTAACGAAATTTGTCGTTTTTTCGCGATCCTTTAACGAAATTACGCGTTACGTAGGACGCGTAAGAGCTATTTTTTTGCGTCCCATTGCCGATTTTTTGAGCAATTTACGCGCTATAGCACGTCTGCGGCATCGCTGATAATAATAATAAAAAAAATCTTATGTGCGAACTGTTGCAGTTTTCTCAGGGCCTGAAAAAAGGCACTGGTCCTGCGGACCACTAAATTTTTCAAATTAGTGGTCCGATTGAATTATCGGTGGTCTCGGACCAGCGGACCACCAAGGATTTCGAACGCTGCACAGGCTATCAAAGGCTGAGAGCTAATATGACTGTACACTCCGTATGTACATAAGCGATAACTCTTGTTAGCTATATCTGATTTGCTTCAAATTTTGAATATGTTTATTCTGACAAGATGCTTTCCTGATTAGTTTTGAGAATTCACTGGATAAGAATCAGGGAGGGGCTAATCCACCCCCCACCCTTTAATTTAGATAAATGGGTTTTTCATGCAGAATTATCAGGTTTCATTCAAAATTTTAGATACAAGATCATTCTGGTAAGGCACCTCCATGATTAATTGTGGATGTTCATAGTTTAAGTATAAAGGGAGGGGGAATGGTTATAATTCCTCATTTAGGTAAATGAGTTTTTGACACAGAATTCACAGATTTGCTTCAAATTTTATATATAGATTCATCTGATAAGATAGATGACTTTCTGAATAGTTTTGGGGGTTTGATGGTTAAGTACAGAAAAAAAAATACACCCTGGCCAGAAAAAACTAGCTTGTCCAATGGGTGTTATGCCTAAAATAGTGTTTGACTGATAACAAATATGTCTTTCACATGAATAAGTATAGATGTGTGTCAGGAGCTGATGCTTGTAATATTAATGCAGAAATGGAACATGCCCACCATAGAGATCGGCAGCTAAAGGCCAAAATTAGTACTAGCCACATGGCTTTTAAACAAGAAAAGTGGCCAGTAAAAAATTGCCTATCTTAAAAATTGCCATATATATATATAATACCATTAAAAGTAGACAAAATTCACCAATAAATTTTATCAATAAAACATATATATATATATATATATTTTTTTTTTTCACAAGGAGAGAATACAATTTACTTTCTACTTTTTTAGGTCCTAATATATTAACATATTTATTTCGACTATTCAGTTTTAGATTAATACTCCTAAAATTTTTAACTGATTAGTATTTTTAAATAAAAAAGTGGCCATTAATAATCCTTTAACGGAAATTGCATCTTTTTTGCAATTCTTGGCAGGGTCATAAAGTGGATTTATTTTAAGCCTGATTTTTTAAACATTTTGTGCAAATCCTGAGAAATCTAATACAGATTCCCGCCCCCCCCCCATCTTTTTTTCCTCCTCGGAGATTTTTCTGTCTCGTTTCTGTCTTTGGAAATTTGAAAATTTGTACCCAAGTTGAATATATAAATAAAACAGTTTTACTTACTATAGGACCATCGCCCCTTTTAAGACAACTTTGATTGTAGATGTGGACAATAGCAGGTAAAACATACTGCAGAAAAGAACAAAGAATTAGCACACTCAAAAAGATAACATCCACAATGCAGAAAAAAACAAACAAACAAACTTGCCAAGTTTTAAAAGGCAAAAATCAGGAGATTTTTGTTGAAAACTTATTGATTTTTAAATGTAAACATATTTAGTGCAAGTTTAATTTAATTTTAAGTTATTATTGAAGATTCAAAAGAAGTGTTGTACTCTTATTTAAGTAAGGAAAATATATATCCCTTAAAAGTTGAATTAATTTTAGCTTATATTTAGGATGTTTTGTTCCATATAAACTTAAAAAAATATCTTAAATAAGTCCTAATCGAGACAAACTGCTAAAATAATCCAAAACATGCATATAGTTAACAATGAAAAGATTAAAGATTTATCAATTATGAATCTGAATATAATGTATCACATGAAATACTACCTATAAATTGTACTAAAGAACAACTGTACTGGAGTTTTCATGTCAATCGCAATATATTTGATTATAACATGGTAGAAATGGTTGCAAGAAGTCCATCCAAGCTAAAACTTAAAACTTTTTAGACAGGAAAAACTTAATTGTAATGGGTTAGTAGATTTCTATGCCTCACATTACAGTTAAAAATTGATAACTTACAATAAAAGAAAGTAATTGAAAGTTCTTGATTGTAAAATTGCTAATATTTAAGCATATAATGTAGAATTTACTATCAATCAAAAATCTCCCCAAGACTGAAATTAGGCCTTGCACCCATGATGGTAAAACATTTAAAAATATGTGAAAAATCATGAGAAATAAATGAAAAATCAAGAGTATGAAAAAACATGTGCAGATCAGGAGACTTGGCAAGTCTTATTTTAAAACAGAGCCTACTCACAGCTAGAGTTTTTCCGGAGCCTGTCTGTGCGATGCCCACCAAATCTCTTCCACTCAGAGCAACGGGCCAGACTTGAGACTGAATGGCGGTCGGTTTCTCAAACTTCTGCTCCATAATGGCTCGCGTGATGTAATCTAGAGAGAGAGGAAACAATTCCTTTTTTAAAAATAAATACATACATGATATACAATTCAAACAGACACTAGCAATAATCAGGCTGCCAAAAAAAGTTACAAAAAAAAAAAATTGTTTCCTTCCTAAAATTTTCTGCACACAGTGCACATCTATATTTTACAGCTCTGCTTTCCATCACTCTCCATTAAAAAATCCATCACCCAACGACCATGGGTGCAAGTTTGAAATTTTGCCAAGACTGAAAATATTTTGACACCCCCCCCCCCCCCCCGACTGAGTGAGAACATAAGCATGTAACTCGTGTTTTTTCCACGACCATATGACGAAATTAGTTTTTTCCCTGATGTTTCGACAAAATTTGCGGCTTTTCTACGATATTTTGCCAAAATTTGTGTTTTTTTCTAAGATTTTAAACCGAAACTTGCGATTTTCAACTATTTTTCACCGAAATTTGCGATTTTTCTACGGCTTTTAGTCAAAATTTGCGTTTTATCTACAGTTTTCAGCAGAAATCTGCAATTTTTCGATGAAATCCAAGTATTGTATAGGATCTTTTGATGAAATTCGCGTCTTTTTCGCGATCCTTTGCAGAAATCGCGTCTTTTTCGCAATCCTTTGACAGAAATCGCGTTTTCTCTGCTATCATTTGATGAAAATCATGGGGGTTTTTGCAATCATTTCACGGAAATCGCGTTTTTTTCTCGATCTTCTGACAAAATTCGCGTCTTTTCTACGATTCTTCGATTAAATTCACATCTTTATTGCGATCCTTTGACAAAAATGGTACCTATTTTGTATTCTTTGACTAGAAATAGCGTCTTTTTCGCAATTATTCGACGGAAATAGCGTCTTTTTCGCGATCTTTTAACAGAAATCGCGTCTTTTCATGATGTTTTGGCAAAATTCGCGTTTTTCCTGCAATCATTTGATGAAAATTGTTGAATTGTTTTCGATTATTTGACGGAGATCGCGTCTTTTTCTTTATCCTTTGGCAAATTTTGCGTCTTTTCTGCGATACTTTGACAAAATTCACGTCTTTTCCACGATCCTTCGATTAAATTCATGTCTTTTTTGCTATCCTTTGACAAAAATTGCATCTATTTAGTATTCCTTGACCGGAAATAGCATCTTTTCCGCGATTCTTCGATGAAAATAGTGTCTTTTTTTGCGATTCTCCAACGGAAACAGCGTCTTTTTGCGATTCTCCGACAGGAATTTTGTTTTTTCTGTAACCTTTTGACAGAAAACTCATCTTTTTTGGGATCCTTTGACAGAGACCGTGTCTATTTCGCATTCTCTGACCGAGATGATGTCTTTTCTGCGTTCTTTTAATAGGAATCTCGTTTTCTTCCCAAGCTTTTGACAAAAATCGCTGCTTTTTTTGCAATTCTTTGATGATATTGGAGTGTTTTTCATGATCTTTCGACAGAAATAACGTGTTTTTTGCGATCCTTCGTCAGGAATCGCGTTTTTTTCCGAAAGCTCTTGACTGCAAACGCGTCTTTTTTTGCAATTCTTTGACAGAAATAGCACTTTTTTCCCGCGATCCTTTGACGATAAGCGCGTGTTTTTCGCGATCTGCTTCCGTCCTCGGAGATTTTTCCGTCTCGGTTCCGTCCCCGGGAATTTTTAAAAGACGGAATTCCGTCTCAGGACGGAAGAACTTGCACCCATGCCAACGACTAGCCAAATTGTCAATACCCATGTGCAAAAAGGGGGGGGGGGATTTTTTTTTTTTTAAATCTTACCAGCCAAAGATTTCTTTTACCAACATGCAAGATGCAGTTGAAAATAGTTATGATAAAATCGCACACAAACAAAATTGCTATTACTACAATGCATTTTTCTAGTTCAGTTCTTTTATTCTATAATATTAAGAAGTATATGCAACAGAGGTACGCTTTAATATAAGATAGAACTCAGTCTGTAATAATTTAAAAAGTTAAAAAAGTGTCTCTGATAATGTCACTATTGCCTACAGTTTTCACTGGTGAGCATTTCCAGGGCCCAACTTAGACAGTTAGGGGGCCCAATTCTATCTTAATTTTTTTTGTAAATTATACTAACTGAAGTGACTAAAACTAAAATTCATACCTATTGTTATGCGTATATAAATTCCGTACCAAGTACTACTGACATCTATACACAGGGGTGGGGAATTTTTCAAAAATCTTACCAGCCAAGGATTTATTTCACTAGCCAGCAAGATGCAACACGCATGCAATTGAAAATAGTTATGACAAAATCGCATACAAAATTACAATACATTTTCGAAATTCTTTTTTGTTCCTATAAAATTAAGAAATATATATACCAGAGGTAAGCTTACAGGGTTGCCACTCTATTCTTGAAAAAAAATTCCCTGTATTTTCCCTGTACTGCAATGCATTTATTCCATGTTGAGTGTGAAAAAATATATGCGTGTATGAAGGCTAATTAGAAATGTTATAATTTGCCATTACCAAATTCCCTGTCTTTTCCAGATTTTTTAGGATTTTTAAAGAAATTCCCTGGATTTTCCCTGTTTTGGGAGGAGAATTAAAATTTCCTGCGTTTTCTCGGTTTTCCAGGTTCTATTTAACTAGAATAGAACCAGGTTAACTAGGTTAGAACCAGTTCTAACTAACAAAAAGGCACATTTCGTTAAAAAAAAATCACACAATGATGAATAATTTCCGTCAAAAGATTTGCAAAAAAATGGCCGATTTTGTTACAAAATCCCAATAAAAAGGCAATTTCCTCAAAATATCGCGAAAAAACGACAAATTTCGTCCAAAAATTACGATAAAGCGGCAATTTTCATAAAAAAAATCGTGATAAAGCAGTAACTTTTGTCAAAAGATCAGGAAAAACTAGCATATTTCATCAAAAAAATCACAAAAAAGGCAAATTTCGTTAACAAATAATTTCAGGCAAATTTCGTCAAAAGATTCGCGAAAATGGTTAATTTTGTTATAAAATCCCCCCAAAAAAAGGCAGATTTCCTGAAAAAATCTCGAAAAAACGACAAACTTCGTCCAAAAATCAATAAAAGAGGCAAATTTTGTCAAAAAAATCGCGAAAAAACGACAATTTTCATAAAAAATCATGATAAAACGGTAATTTTTGTCAAAAAATCACGGAAAATGACAAATTTTACCAAAAAAAATCGCGAAAAACGGCAAATTTTGTCAAAAAATCGCTTAAAAAAAGAAATTTCGTCAAAAAATCGCTTTAAAAAGCAATTTTCGCCAAAAGGGCACACACGCACAAAAAAAAGTTAATGCCAGGATACAATTTTTCTGTTCCAAAAGTTAAATTTCCTGTTTTTTTTTTTTTTTTTTTTTGCTGCTTTAAAAACAGATTTTCTTGCTTCACAATCTGTTTTTGATTGTTCCAAATCTTTCTGAGTGAATGTAACTTCTGAAAACACCCCTTCATTAAACAAAAAGTACCCTTTTACTCAAAAGTACTTTTTTTTTTTTTTTTTTTCCCAGGAAAAATGTCTTTTTCAATAAATCAGTTTTGCTCCTTTTTAAAAGAAATGCGAACAATAGTGATACTTGTTATCTTCTACAATCAAATAAGCATTATTTTATAATTCAATTTGTATCTTGCACATTTATTTTTTTTTTTTTAAGTAAAGAAAATTTCAAAGTAAAGAAAAAAAAATAAAAACAACTAATATTGGCTTTAATTATCTGTACATTATTATTAAAACAATAATTATTGCATTTAATTTTTCTTTTGCAAATGAACAAGTTCAATTTTTGCATCTAAAATTATTACTTATTATTAGTGGGGACCTGCTTTTGTAAAAAGGGACCCAGGATTTTTCAAGTCCACCGACATCACTGCATGCTACATAATCGTCTAATGGTGAAATAATCTAAAATTCGATTAAATGATTATGATCCTGATGCAGCAATAAAACTTTGGTGGGAAGACTCTGTTAGGTTACGGAGACCTAATGTGAATGATAAACACTAGTGTCAAAAATAACTTTTAATTTCCTTGTTTCTTTTATACATTGTATTAAGTACGTCTAAATATCATCAAATACATGCTTGACTTTTATTTTGACTGCAGTAATTTGTTATGTTTTTCTATTAGATGTAATGCCAGTTTTTATTTAATCGAATGACAAGTAAAAGATATTAATAAATTACAATGTTGATAGTTAAAAAAACATAATTTTGTATGAAATGTTATGAATTTTTTACTGGCCAGTGATTAAAAAAAACTGGCCAGTGAAAAAAAACTGTACTGGCCAGTGGCCACTGGGTAAAAACGTTAATTTTGACCTATAATATTTATGTAACATAAAACCTTATCAAACATTTAGATGTATGATATTTCTGGTAATAAAAGAAATATCAACATTATCTTGTGTTTTCTGTTATTGTGAAAATCAGTAAAATTGAATTTATTTTTTTCAAATAAAAACATGTGAACTGCCCATTAAAATTTTTTTACCAGTCATCAAAACACACTTTGAGTTGCCTATTTATGCAATTACCGTATTTTCCTGCGTATAATCCGTGGCCATAAATTTTAGACTTTTTTAAAAAAATTCAGCAGATAATCCGCACTGGCTATCCGTGGATTATACGATGATCATTGTTTTCAATACTAATAAATAAAGTTTCTATTGATTTAGTTGTCCTATTTAAATGATTAATTGTAAATAAAATAAATAATGATAGGATTACTGCAAGTTAAAATAATTATCATTATTAGTAATATTTGACAATAGTTTAATCATTTTTTCCTTGTTCTCCAGCTATAATGGAAATTCGATTATGGTGATCGATTATATTCGATCTGTTATCAATAATATTTGACAATTGTTTAATAATAGCAGGTAATAATATTATTTAATAATTATAATTTTTAATATTTAATAATAAGTAAGAGACTCTTATTCCGTGAATAATAATTATCTCCTTTTTCTTTTGCCCTAATCGAACATTCTCGATTATGGCAATCGATTATATTCGATCGTAACTTAAGCATTTTCTTTTTCCACCTGACAAATAAAAAAAGGTTCAGCTAACAAATGATTAGATTGCAATTTTTGATTGATATGACCTGAGAAACTCTGTATTCTTCATAGAGGCATGTTGCTAAACGACTAGACAAATATTCTTTAAAAATCGGAGGCCACTTCCACTAGAACAGACACGTCATATTTGAACCAATCACAAGCAGCTCCACGAGCGGTTTCCCAAACAGAAAATCATTTGATATATTTACATTTTATAATTGCCGGGGAAAAAATGGGAAATCAGTTCGGCTTGAAAAAAATTCATCAGATTATCCGCAGCGGCAGATAATCCGCTTTTGAAAATTTCGAAGTTTTTTAACAGATAATCCGTGGATTATACGCCGGAAAATACGGTAGAGGAAAATTGAAAGGGGTACATTGGGGGAAATCGGCCATTGAAGTTGTACCTTTTCTTACTTAAAAAAATGACAAAAAGTCATTTTCTGATAGCATTTTTATGGAATGAGGTTTACAAAAATCTGTTTAAAAGGAAGTTTACTTTATTCTGAAGAAAATAAAATTTGAAAGCTCTAGCTTAAACGTAAAAAAAGTTATGGATTTTTTGTTGTCATATGGGTTATTCTCTGCAATAGTGCAAAAAGTGTTTCCTAGCCACATAAATGCTCCAAATTTCATTTTATTTATTTATACTTTTATTAGAAGGTCTAAAGTAGTTTGTTTATTGGGGGCAGGGCGTAAAATTTAAAAATAAACAAATTTAATATTTAAAAATGTAAGATATATCATGCAAATATCA
The DNA here is from genome assembly GCA_964019185.1 of Maratus speculifer. NCBI lineage: Eukaryota > Metazoa > Arthropoda > Arachnida > Araneae > Salticidae > Maratus > Maratus speculifer. The sequence continues at coordinate 348,255,479 of OZ025296.1, forward strand.
TTCCCTCACCTCTCCCCTACCCATACTACCATACTTTACTGCCTGATTTTTTCCATTCAGAAATAAAAATAATTAAAAACACCCTAAGCAAAATAAAGTTCTTAATTGGTACCTTATAAAAAATAATAAAAATATTTTTTACTATAATTATGTAGTCTACTCAATCAATTACATGTCTCCCCATGTTAGACCATCATTCCCTCACACCTTGCTATTATCGCAAATATCCTATCACTAAAGATGAGCAGCCTTCTTCACAGAGAGGAAGCTAATTTGAGTACTTGTCAGTCCAGCAACATAAATTGGTGGTGTAAGTTTTTGTTAATTTTCTAGAAATTTTTTTCAATCAGAAAATTAGGGAGTATTTTTATTAGCTTCACACAGAATGCTAAATTTTTAGCAATTTTCAAAATTTTTAATTTTATCATACTCTATATATTATATGTTCTTCTTTAAGGAATCAGTTCAGTTTTTTCCATAATTTTGCATTTTTCATGACAATTAGTAAAAACATCTTAATTTCATCATTCCCTCACATTTGTTGTTATGAGTTAATGATAAAGTGAATGGGGAATATGTATTTTTGTTTAAAATTTTATAACGATTTCTGCTGCTATTAAAATCTTCAACAATTGACCAATTACTAGCAATTCATCCAATTTTTATGAAAATTTACCTATGTAACATTCAAGTCAGACTGCTTGGTCAAATTTGCAGTATTGTAGAGAATAACCCATATGTGCTATTTAAAATGGTGGCAAATTGGCCATCTTGGGAGCTATTTAAAAGCTCATAACTCACAAACCGTTGGATCAATTTCAATATAATTGATATTTTTGGAATCAGCATTAGAAATTCTACAAATCCACTGAATTTTATCGAAATTGGTGGGTGTCATTTTTGGAAAAATCTGGGTTATTTGACATGGAATGACCCCTCTACCTTTTTATTTCCTTTTAAATAGGGACAAAATAATGAGGGTTTTTTTTTTTTTTTTTTTTTTTTTTTTTTAAGAAAAAACACGCAAATACACCATTAGAAAAAGAAGAGAAGCAATAAATGGATACCTGGAAAATTTCCTTCGTGAAAATTCTTGATAGGTCTTGGAACGTCTCTGCCATAGACAGTTATTTCAGCAGCATCTCGCACTGCTTGAATTTGAGTCTGCAACACAATACACAAATTACGACGACTATCTCGAAAAGGGTGTTTATTAGATAAATTCTATAGTTAAATAAAATAATAATAAACATCATTTTAATAGATAATCATAACAACTGCTATATTCTCACCTCACTCATATTGCTTATAGTAGGGTGTTCCATGTAAGAATTTTTTGAAATGGGCTCCATATCATCCATGTTGTACTGGGCTTTGCGCAGATTCTCGCCGGGTTGTTTCCCTTTCAGGCTGTTGCCACCACTGTTGCCACCTCGGCCTCCACGATTATTAGAAAAGCGACCTCCAAAATTACCACGTCCCCTGAAGTCTCTGAAATACAACAGGATTAAGAATATAGAGATGGTAAAAACACAAGTTTCGAAAGCAAAAGTAGTTGAAATCGAGATTTAAAAAAAAAAAATTCGTACTTCTCTGTTATCCCGTCGACTGTTTTCGCCAAATTATACAAATCGCCAAACTAATAGCCAAATGATACATATTGCCATAATTTTTATTTTAAATAACGAAAAAACAAATAATTAGTAGAATATTAATAAAAATACAAAGTCTAAATAAAAATCACTTAATGATATTATAAACACATGAATCGTATTGAATGTGACATTCACGATCCTCCATTATTGGCATTTAATCTTATAGTTTGGCAATATTTTTTTGGTTGACGGGATAACCTAGTAGTACCAAATTATTTTATGTCATTCTTATCATTTGTTAAGTAAATAAATATAGGCATAAGAATCCTCCACATATCAGCGATGCGCAAATTACACAAAAATCAGCGACAGGACATAAAAAATGCTCTTATGCATCCGCGGGATGCATAATTTCGTCAAGAAATTGCGAAAAAACAGTACATTTCGTTAAAAAATTGCAAAATAAACAATTTCCGCTTGAGTTCATCAAAAGATTTATGAAAAAAAATGGCTAATTTCATCATGAAATCCTGAAAAAACGACAGGTTTCCTTAAGAGATAGCCAAAACAACAAAAAAAGCTAAAACAAATCGTCGAAAAAAAAAAAACTGCAAATTTCACCGAAAAATTTACAAAAAACACAAAAATTGTCAAAAAATTGCAAAAAAACCCTTCAGATTACATTAAAAGATCGCAAAAAAATGCAAATTTCTTTAAAGGGGCGCGAAAAAACATTTAATGCAGGGGTAAATTTTTCTGTTCGAAAATCAATTTTCCTGCTCCAAAAACAGATTTTCCTGCTTCACAATCAGTTTTTGACTGCTCCAAATCTTTCTGAAAGAGTGTGACTCCTGAAAGCACCCATTCATAAAACAAAAAGTATACCTTTACATAACTAAAAGTATTCCTTTTTTTTCAGCAAAAATGTCTTTCAGTAAATTAGTCTTGCCTTAAAAAAAAAAAAAAAAAAAAAAAAAAAAAAGAAAAGAAAGAAATGCGATCAATAGTGCTACTACACTCAATCTACACACAAAATACTATCTTCTACATTCAAATCGGCATTATTTCATAATTATGTATCTTGCACATTTATTTTTAAACAAGCAAAGAAAATTTCTCAGTTTTAATCATTTATCAATTATTAAAACAATAATTATTGCATTTGATTTTTCTTTTGGAAATAAACAAGTTAAATTTTTGTGTTTAAAAATATGAATTGACTCAAAATTTTAGAAGTCCTGGGGACCCAGAATTTTTCAAGTCCAACATCTGTAGCAAAATATGTCTCTTTACCCTAACAATGAACCTCTAAGCAAAATTTAAAAAACTTTTCTTTTTTAAATGAGTTTATTTGTTATTTTACTGCAACAATATGTCAATCATCTAAGCTTCTAAAAATCTTTCATCATAAAAGGAACCAATGCTGTATCTTGTTTCCCTATTATTTCTCACAAATTATTTTGTAATTACTTTTTGAGGTAACATAAAATAAATATTTTGAAACAGATGCAGTATCTTCGCGTGAGCTGCCATTTTGTTTCTCTATTATTTCACTCAAATTATTATTAATATTTTGCAAGATGGAAAAATCCCTCTTTGTGTGTATCTATATATTTTGTTTTTCTGATGATGATTGAGAAAATTCAATCAAAACATGCCAAATTACTAAGATCTTTTAATGTATTAGTATTTGATGCCCTTTTTAGCAATTAAATATTTGATACTACTAGGTTATCCCATCGACCAAAAAATTATCGCCAAACTATAAGATTAAATGCCAAAAATGGATGATCGTGAATGTAACATTCAATACGATTCATGTGTTTATAACATCATTAAGTGATTTTTATTTAGACTTTGTATTTTTATTAATATTCCACTAATTATTTGTTTTTTCATTATTTAAAATAAAAATTATGTCAACATGTATAATTTGGCGAAATTGGTCGACGGAATAACAGTATTACCAAATATTTTAATACATATTTTTGAAAAAAATTCATTTTACCAAAAAAAAAAAAAAAAAAATTCTTCACCTTTAAGAAATGGACTAGATTGAACACTGTTCTAAGATATAAAGTAAAATTAAGGCCATTCAAAATGTACTGTCAGCACTACAAGATAACTAAATTTTGGAATACCTCGTCCTACCTTTATTGGAAATTTATAGAATGAGCACCACTTTTTAAAATAATGTTGAATCTCAAGTAATAGGTCTGAGTACTAGGCTTGTGCTCTTTATGATGGCCAATTATCTGTCTGGGGGAAAAAAAAAAGCAATGCCTTCTGCATGGCCTGATTAATGTACGCCTACGGGGCCTTGGCCCTGGGCCCTCCAATTTCAGGAGCCCACAAATATGGCTGATTTTTTTCCTTTAATCAAGTACTTTTCAAATAATATTGTTTTATAATTATGAAACATAAAATTTAAATATTATGAATGACTCAATAAAATTTTTAGAAGCTTTTAACCTAGGTACTTTACTGTAAAAGTCGTTTTTCAGCTTAATAGCATGATTAGACCTATAATTTTTAAAATTTTAAGAAAATTAAATTTGGGAAAAATGCCAAAAACTGCAAACTGTGTCTATAGGATTCAATAGAAACGAGGATTTTATAGTGTCACAAAATTATAGTTTAAAATGATTACTAGACTATTAGAAAAAATACAATATTTATGATTTAGGATAAAACAAGTTTTGAAAACGTCGTCCTCATTTTTTCTGCTACATACACTGTGGATCATAAATGAATCATTATACAAACACAAACAAATGCTTATTTGAGAAAGTGGATGGTAATTAATTTTCTTGATTATTCTTGCAAGTTAAATTTTTTCGTAAACTTGAAACTTTCACACAAACAACTTTGTAGAGTCATCAAATAAACCAACTTTTTTTTCTGAAAGTGTCACCAGGAATGGGGAGGTAGGGGGCCCAACTTTTAAACAGGCTCTGGGCTCAAATTCAGCTTGATCAGGCTCTGGCCTTTAGTGAGGGTCTTTTTAAAATAGTCCAAAAAACAATAAGAGGAAAAAAAAAAAAAAAAACTTTATTTTATGGAAGAATAGTAATTGAATACCACTATCGAGGTTTAAAATTATGTTTGCCATACAATCAAAGGTATGAAAACACAATGATATACCAACGAGTGAGCTACTAGTGGTATTCATTTTTGGCTTATGCATCACTGCGCTACCGGCAGATATGGATCATTCGTCTCCCCTATGACTACTCTTCCAGAAAATAAAGTTTTTTTTTTTTTTTTCTTGTGCTTGATGACATAGGTTTTTGTGCTGTCAACTCTTGGACTAAAACCCTAACCTATATATTTACGTAAGGAAGTCTAAAGTTCGATGAAAACCTCTGAAAATTCAGAACCAAATTCAGGCCAACAAGCAACTAAGTATACTAGGAATTAAAAGTCAAAAATCAATTGAAAAAGTGGATTTTATAGATTGTCAGAATGGTATTTCTTACATTCCGCCCCCGTTTAAAGATGATTATTTTTACGAAGGGCCCTATTTAAAGACTTAAATATTTGAGAGGGTCATTTAAAGAACCCAGATTTTTTTTTAAACAGATCACTGATAATGTAAGAAAATTGATCAAATAAAATAAATAACAGAAGATCCTTAAATTACCTACAAATAAACAGTAGAAACTGTTAAAATTAAGTAAGAGTCTTTAAAATTTAATAAGAAAAAAGTAGGCTTAGATAATGCAAACAAAAAAGAGGAAAATAAAGCCTGAGTTAAAGACTAAATTAAAGAAATAATAATTTACACTTTACCTTCCACGGCTAAATGATCGTCCACGATCCATTGTATGTGTGAGAATTAATTGATGATAATATTTAAAAAATAAAAGTTGTAAGATACTTGATTTCCGATCAAGATGGCTGACTCAACATACGTAAAAGAAAGACTGCAAAATGTGTTTAGCGCACATGGACTTAGCGCATGAAGTTGAGCGCATACCACGGAGTAAAAGTCAGGAGGGGATATTTTATTTCCCAACCAGGTTTTGCCATCGTATCTGTATCTCGCAATCTCATTGGTCTGAGCCTTCGGCATGTTTGCCACGCTTCTTGGTGCAGAATCGTGCTTGATTTTCTGTGAGACTTTTTTTTCTTTAGAAATTCTATGTTTTCAAATGAGGAGTGGATACAAATGAAACGTTTCCCGTAACAACTTGTGACACAGTCACAAATCCTACAAAACGGGATACAAATGAAACGCCAACCGGCTCCTGCCGTCACAAAGTTGTGATTGTTGTCATAAAAATTTGTTACAGCGTGAGACGCGTAGCAAGCTGTCTCAAGCCGGTAACAACTCCGGAAAACATAAACAAAATATGTCGGCATATCACGTAATGCGGCGATTTTTGATCAAATATCAACAAATATTGGAAAAATAATCTTATTTAAATAGCGAAAATTATAAATGTTGTGAATATTAAGTTTTCTATTTTTTTTTTTTTTTTTTTTTTTTTTTTTTAAGAACGTTAAAATTGGATCGATTTTATTTCTTAAAAATTTAATCCAAACACATAGTTTTTTTTAATTTTGAAAGCAAATTTCGCCATATATTTTTAATTTTTTGGTATGTAAATTTAAATAACATTTAACAACTTGTGTTTTTTTTTTTATTATTATAATTTATTTACTAATGAAAGTTTGTTTGCTAAACTACAAACAGACAGACAGGGGGAAAAATGTATAAATTTCTATTGCTTATAACTGAATGATAATTATTATTGATTTGAAATCTTAATAGCTATAAATAATGGCTTGAATTTTAAACCGAAGGTAAGATACGAGATTAGTTTAATAATTTGTTATGTTAAAAAAAAGAATTGAATACAAATATTTATAATTTTTAAATGATGATTAATAATAATAAATACTGTAAAAAGGAAAATATTTTTTTAAATAAAATTACGTCTGTTTTGTAATAATTAGAACAAATCATAATCACACAACCTTGATATTTAAAAAGTATAAATCTCATATTTATTTATAATTGTATAAATTGTAATTCTACTTTTTTTATGACAACAAAGGGTAAAGTGGGGAGGACAGATGTATTTGAGAAGCCATAAAATATATTTTGAAATACCTAACATATAACCATACAATACAACATATCCAATATAGCCTGCATTTTTTTTTTTTTTTTTTCCTTGAAGAATATAAATAGGATATTAATTTAGATTTTGTTTTACTTTAATCAGAACCTTACATGTAAGATTATTTTTAAACAAATTAACATAAAATAATACCAAAATGTAACAAAATAAAACATATTAAAGCTCTCAAAACAATTTGGAATAGTTTATTATTTTTGTCATCAAGAAGTGATCATGGTTTTTCACTGTACTATAATATAGTATTTTTTTCAATAGTTTAGCATATGATTTTATTAATCTGAAAAAGTAATGAATTTCTAATTAAATTGTTTTTTATATATAAATTATTTCAGAGATATATTTAATCAAACTTTTAAAATTGTTTTGAATGATAAAAAATATACTTTAAAGATTTAATTTATCAAAATAATAATTAAAATGTTATCATTAAATTCTTACTTAATGATACTCACAATAAGGGGGAAAAAAACTATCTAGTTTTTATTTATAGCCTGAAGAAAAATATATAAATAAAATTATATGGTGGATAAATGAAATATTTTCACATTCAAATCATTCAGAATGTATTGAAATAATAGATCATGTCTAAAAAAAAAAAAAAAAAAAAAAAAAAAAAACCAAGCAATGGACAAGGTTTTGGAACAGATGTACTGTCTGCTATCAAAATGTCCAAAAAATACCATTCAATGCATCCAGTGCATATTATTGTTATTATTATTTTGGGGGAGGGGGGTTCAAATATAAATAACCTAATCTAGGATATTTTTTTTCTTTTAATCACAATTTCATGTACAAGACAATTTTTAAATATATCAATAAAAATAAATAAAATAAAATTCTTCAAAATTTATCAAAAATATCATATTAAGATCCAAAAAATGAGCTTCTATCATATATGTTTACTGAAAAATTGAAACAGTTTATTGTTCTTTTCTTCGGGTTTCTTTTTCCTTCTGTTTAAGATAATTTTTAACACATGAATATAAAAAACAAATATAACTAAAAATTATCTTCAATGAGTGCTTCAATTCTATTTTTTGTGATGTTTAATTTAAACAAATTGTGAAAAATTAATTTTAAGGGTTTTTTTTTTGTTTTGTTTTTCCAAACTCATTCAGGAACTATTAATTGAATTTTAAAATCTCTCAACAACAATAGATTTTTTGTCTTGTGGGAAATCAAAATGAAATGATTAAATGTAAATTCATATAAATTAGAAATGACTAAAGGGTGTTCCACTGCACTAGAATAATAATATAGCCTATGATTTTTTTTTAATTACAAATCTAGAATGGAAAAGTATGTTTCAAATTAAGTTTTTATCTAAAATTTCTTCCATTTTTTTTAATTTTATGAAACTTAAGATTTGTTTGCTTTTATATTTATAAAAAACATTTCTTTCAATTATTAAAATCTTTAAAACATCATATACAAATTTCATAATATATGATTTTTTTTTTTCACTTAAGAAAATTTCATAAAAGGCAAAGGTAAAAAACTGTGATAATAAATTATCCTGCATGAAATACTACCATTATACTCAAAGGTGGATCCAAGATGTGAAAATACAACCCCCCCCCACCCCTCTATACACACATAAACTAAATCAATAAAAATAGCTAGAAAAGTATTCTTTTTGTATGCACAATCCCTTCCACCTTCACCCAATTATTTTACTAATAATTATATTTATTTTTTTAAATAAAAATTCACTATCATAGTCAGATTTTATTATTTTAGCTTTGATATTTATTAACAAAATAGCAAAAAAAATATTGTTTTTTCAAGTAACTGTAACAAATTTATTTTGTACCTTGTAGAATTCACTAGAATGCAACCTCCATTTATTTAAACTCATTGCAAACCAGGGTTGTTTGGTTTAAACAATTTTTTTTAACTATTCCAAAATGTTTTGATTTATTTTACACATTGTTGATAAATGCAAAATCCAAGTTACACAGAAGCTACAAGCAAAGTTTTAGAAAAATGATAAATTAATAAATTTCTAAAATGACAAACATTTTTAATCAATCTAACTTTTTGTACAATCTATAAATCTACAGGGCAGAATAATTAATTTTTAGCAGACTTATCTCATCAGTCATCATAAGACATAGTGAGTCTAGTCTGGGTTCTGTTAGTATGCATGTAGAATGCAAATTTCATGCGTTGATGAACATAACTGAAGTTCTAAATAAAACACATTAATTATGTAAATTTAGCAAAGATAAAGATTAAAAATATGCAATGTTTACAAAAAAAAAAAACTGTTTTCCTTTGAAAAACACAGATTTACAGTTAATAGCATAAAGTTACATTTAATATTTCAGTCAAGCTTTGAAAGAAAATTTTCTTGATTGGAGTATAAATTGGTTAAGTGTAAAAATAGTTAAAAAAAAAATAAATAATTATGATATTGAAGTCGAATAAGAAGATATTGAAAAAATTGGTGCTATTGAAGCACCTTTTACATTTAACGATTTAACTTAAATCTTCTATTGCATAACTGAACCCACTACTTATGCAAAAGAAAAAAAAATAGGGAGGGGGGGGGAGGAAAAAACAGTTAGGCATGCTATGCGGGTATACTGTGCTTTATTATATAGAGATGTAAACTATGCCTAGAAGCAGCATTTTTGTTTATACAAGAAGTTAGGGTGGGGGGGGGAAAGGCCTAAACTATATGAGCCATTTTTATAAATATATAAGCTTTCAATAGCTTTTTTCAGGAAGGGGGGATTTTATTTACAAATTTAAATACATTCAAAGAGATACCTTTGGGGAAAAAAAAAAAGTAAAAAGTTCATTTTTAGTTTCTCTTAATGAAATACTACTCAGAATGTAACACATTCTACCACCATGTAAATATTTTGATTCTTTAAATATATTACTCATCTTGATAAATTCATAATTAAATAATAGTATTTCTTTCTACTCTTTAAGCAAGATTTTTGTGATTTTTTTAAAATTCAAAATTTAAGTTTAAAAGTACAATTTTAAATCAAAATATCCTTCATTAAATCATTAAAGTTAATAATTAGAAAAACTTATTTAAATTTATCTTAAAAAAAAAAAAAAAAAAAAAAAAAAAAAAAAAAAATCATTCACTTGGTTAATCTGAACTGTTTTAAGCATATAAAAATATTGTTATACAGTAAAACAAAATAAACAGAAATCTAATTTAAAAATGTGAATTTACTTTTACTTTTGAAAATATTAAATAAATAAATGTCTAGTATTGTATGAGCATTCTCTTTACTAATAATAGCTACAATTTTACAAGTATCCTATCTATTTATTACCTTAACTTACACATTCTCTACTTATGATTTCATTTTAAAATGTTATGTTCAGGAGTAGGGAAATACATAATTTTATTCGCCACTGGCGAGTGAATTCTCTGATAGATCAAGTACATTTTTATGTAATCTGCGAAAATTCCAAACTACAGAGATATGCCAAAAAGTTTTTTTTTTTTTTTTTTTCTCTTCCAGTTAGCTTATCTTTCTCAACTTTCTAAATTACACGATACAAAGTTTTATTCTATATTAAACTTTTCTTTCTTATATATATATTTCTTAATTTTATGTATTAAAAAAACGAAAATGCATTGTAGTAATAGAAATTTGCTATTTTTACAGTGACATAACTTTTTTCATAACATTTTTCAACTATAAGTTGCATTTTGTTGGGTGGTAAGATTTTCTGAAAATTCTCCACTTATGGTTATGCTTGATTTTAATAACTTAAAAAAGCATTTCCTACTTTTAACAGTTACAATGTATTTTTGAACAAACATATTACAAGATATCTTGATAAAGATTTAAAATAGTTTTTTTTTTTTTCTTAAAGTTAACTTAAATCATTTATTAATAGGAACATTTGAATTATGATTAAAATCAACAAATCCTGTCCCCCAAGTAAAATATTTATTTTAACACTAAATATAATGAATGAATAAATATAAACTTTTTTCTTTACCCTGTCAAAAAAAAAAAAAAAAAAAATCACCAACTTAATCGGAGCATTTCCTCAATTCAATTATGCAGAAATTCCTGTTTTAAAAAACAAATGATAAAATATTAAAAATTCTGTAAAAGAAGCTCATCCTGAAGGAGTTAAATGGAACAAAAAAGCATTTGTTTACATATATAATGTTAGGTTGGTAGTAAGGGATGAGTATTGATGTAGTGGAATATTGAATTAGGGACTGAAAGCTTTCTAGAAATCTAACTTGCAAGCATTTTATTTCTTGCAAATGTATTCAGTACTTTATTTCTTAACTTTTCACAGAAATCATAATAATACCTCTCCCACTTTTAAAGTTTAAAATGTATTTTTGGACAAACATAATACCTTTTACAAAATATCTTACATTGATTTAAAAAAAAATTTTTTTGCAAAATCAACTTAAATATATTTTTTTAATTAATTGATTTAAATAAGCTAATCCTGCCACTTATTATAATGAATTAATAAAAAATATAAACTTTTTTCCTTACTCCATCAAAAAATCACTTCATCATTGCTGAGTAAATCGATTGAATTCCTCACCCCCAAGCAAACACATTTTGGTTATTTAGTTTCACTTTCAGAAGCCTACAAACTTCAGCATCAAGACAAGAAAACCTTCAATTTGTTTTTGTAAGCAATTTTTATTACATTGCACAATACTTAATCAACAATAAATTACTTTCTGGCTTTCTCTCAATCAAAACTGCATTTTTCTGTATACAATACATAAATAAAAGTTGCATAATTTATTCTTATAAAATGTACAAGTCACGGAAACTCAATGATCCTCAGTTATTCAAAGAAGCGATTTAAAAATACTTAATGCTTTCATTTTTTCCCCATGATTATACTTTCAAAAGAGAAAATAATATGTTGCGATTTATGAAAGCTCAATGCATATTGTTTTCAGATAACAATCTGCATTATATTAAATTATTATAAGCATTAAATAAATATTAATTTTAAAGTAATCTACAAATTAAAAACTGATAACTTAATCTACTAACAATGATCATTTGAATGTTTAAAATTCCCACATTGTATTTTATTTAATTCTTCTAAATTGCAAAATACACTGTTATTAAACAACGCTAAAGTAAAAAATTTCTCCTGCAACAGCAAGATTTTTCAAATGTGAAATAATAAAAATGCATATACCTTACTTCCTACCTATTTAACAAGTGCTTACTTGGCATATAACATATTCCATAATGGAATATAACAATATTAAAGACTTACTTCTGGTGCTGGAGGTTCATTTCTTTCATCTTCGATCAAAAATAGAAAAAACTGAATTTTTATTGCCAAAGTATGTGACATGTTTAAATCAACACATACATGAGGCAATATTTATTCAGGCAAAAGTTTGTTTAGCAAGAAAATACTCAGAACAATACACTTCAATAATCAGTATTCAGACACTCTGGAAGAATCTTTTCACAATAACTTCATTTAGATTGTAAAATTTAAATCATTTTATACAACAAAATAATCTTCGCAGTGTGATTTATTTATAAACAATCCAAAGGCTACTAGCCAATCAAAAGAGCCTATCGTTGAAAATAATCGATACACGGTAACAACTTTGTTACGCCGCTATCTTCATTTGTTACGGTCACAAGTGTTACTTTTGTATCGCCGTTTTCATGCCTGTTGCAAATTTCAGATTTGTTACCGTCACCTGTTACAGCGTGAAACCGTTTCATTTGTATCCACTCCTGAAATTAATGAAAAACGGGGCCCAATTTCTGAAAATAACAGTTCAGAAGGAAACTCGCTAAATTATATTTTTTACTTTCTTCTATCTTCAATAGAAGAAAGTGCTTGAATCCAGTGTTATTCTTGGAATGTGAACTACGCAGCCGAAGTTGTCGCCAGTAATTATTTTGGCCTTGATAATGTTATTACAAAGCTCCGTCACAATTAGACGTGTACCGTTGCACAGCCCTTCTGATAAATCGAGATTCCGCAGTAAAATATTATTGTATTAATTTTCAGCTTCAGTATATGTCATATGTGGCGGAAGATCCGCAATGTCTACGGTATTAAGAAATTCCGGAGTGAACTCTAGTACTCCCTCCGGTTGATCTTTTATTGAATCAAAGCTATAGTAAAGTATAGATTCTCCCGGAAGTCTTTCAATAATCTCCGAATTTATTCTATTGACGTCCGCATTCAAAGGCTCGAGAATGGCTCTGTTCTTTCATTGTTTCGTACTTTTGAGCAGCTATGCAATAAGGAAAGGGCATGTTTACAAACAAACACTTTCGTCAACCAATCTACCATTACATTTTTTTTCAAAGCAGGAATCGTCTTGGCAACGTCAGCCAATCGTATCATCGCCTACCGCAGAGCTGCCAAACGTAGACCAATCAAATTCCCGGAGCTCATCCGTACAGTATCAGTCTTTAAAGAACAGACAGGTTTTTCTCGCTTATCCACAGTAATGGACCTTATGCACGTGACGTCACACGCCAGATCTGGCGGTATGCTAACCTGTTATTCTAGACACTGCACCGCCAGATTGCCTGAATGCGCAGGCGCAAACATCGCTAGCAGACGATTTCAGCCTTTCTGGATACATTTTAACGGAAAATTTACAAATTTAGAGAATTTTCTTGCAAGCAGATCAACAATTTTGAATTTATATTATAATATATTAAGTATATGCTGCTTCAACAAAGAATTTTTTCCGGCATTTCTAACAAAGAAGCATTAATAATTTACACTTCATAGACTGCTATGCTAAACACCGCCAGTAAATACCGCCAGCAGACGAATTTTAGCCTCGACCTCAGCTTGTGTGCATAAAGTCCATTCGTTCACAGTGACGTCAGCTGCCCTTTTCTTATCTCCAAATACCTCTTGTATTAGGTTTCCTTTTGGAAGCATATCTTCGGGAAGTTCAATTTCGTCCATTGAATTTGTAGGAATTTCTCTGTTCCCTAGGTTCAAGAGATATTCCGCGAATTGTTGCTCTTCTGAGTCAACACGCATGTTCTTCGTAAGTGAAAATATTTTGAAATGCCGCCAAGCATTGCTTTTTGTGATGCACAGTCCCAAAAGCTCGCTCTTGTTTGCTCGAGTCTGGACAGGAAGACACTGTCGGAAATCTTCGCCGAGGACCATAATCTTTCTGCCAAAAGACAAATTCTTGTTTCCGATGGCACGTAACGGCTGATCCATATTATTCAATCATATTTAGGAAGCAACTCGTCAAATTTAGTGACAGCTAATGATTCCCATCATAAGCTGTCCATTTGAAAAGCATCAACCTTTGCGAGCTCGGTGGCTTTTACTGTTCCAGGTTTGATATTTGAAACTGCATCCGAAGACAGAGAAACTCGAAGACCAAAAGTTCTATGCAAAGTGCGGCCTTCCGGAAGCAGAATCGAAACGATCCCGGTGAAAGCCATACATTTTACCTTATGACGTCGACCTCGAAGTATGTGGTATAGTGTTTTGTAGACAAATGTCTTGCCAGTGCCACTGGGTCCATCGATAAAAAAACATTTCGTATCAGTGTTTAAATCCTCAGTTGCCCGAAGAATGGCGTCCACGATTTCTATTTGTTTTACTTTGAAGAAGACCGCACATATTTTGTCCAACAGCAGTCGACTCATCTGCGGTGAAATTTTCCTGAATTATTTCGCTGTGGTATCCGTCGATGTCATTCATTCCCAATTTCTTCACCCACCCAATAACGAAAGTTTCTGCCCTCTGTTGCTTCTTTATTTAATTTATGGGCGATTATTCTGTATGCTCAATCAATAGCATCTTCAACAGAGCCACCTGCTCTTCTCGCTTCTTGGATGAAATCTAGGGTCAAATCTTCTTGAAACATTTCCCAAAGACGTTTTGGGTTTTCCGGAGATCCCATTATTAGAATTTGGGTGAAAAGTGTTCTCATTGCTCCCAGCGTTCTGGAAATCGCTGATTCGCGTAATCCTTCCACTCACTGTAGGTCATCATAAATCAACCCTCGAGCTAGGCAAGCTTGCTTGTAGGTTGTGCAAGAAGGTTGTGCCTTCTACTTTCAAAAGGTCATCAAAAGACGTTGCACTTTTGACATGATAAAGAAGTAATCTCAGATGATACAATTCTGGCTGGGCAACGAAATTAACGATGTGAATGCGGCCGATTACACGCAGTTGCCTAACCCGCGGCAGCCACTCACTGGATTTTTCTACCCACTTAAAGTGCTCGGGCATTTGCCAATAATAGTGGTAAAGGATTTCTTCTTTAGAAGAAAACTGGCCGCTATTTTCTTTTTGCTCCAAGAGTTGGTTGTGTCGAAAATAAGCTTCTAGCGTCAAACCCTTTTGACCGATATCTGCGAGATGTTCATGCGTTCGGTCAATGCTTCCGACTCTGTACTGTCCTGGCAAATGAATGTCGAGACGTTGAACTACGTGGCTCTTCTTTTGAAGTTCGTTTCCGAAAAGTCTCCAGCAAGCTTCCGGAGGGGTGATACATCTTCCCTCGACGACCGCGTCCGCCTCGTTGCAAATTAGTTTTCTCTGATTTTCTACAATTTTGATCGACGCACAATCATGTCCCTTGTAAATATATTTGTATAAGTATTTGACGGCATAAATGCTTCCGACATACTCGACGTTGATGTGACAGTTGTCAACAAGTATGCATTATATGGAACAATGTGTCTGGTGTATCTTGTCACTCGTTTACCGTTGACCATCTTGAGAAAGATTGCGAGTTTGTCACAGAAATCTGGATTGCGCTCGTCTAGCATTGGATCATATCGCCGTCTGTACTTTGGATTTTCATCGTCTGCTATAGACGTATCCTCTTGGAAATCCTTCGGAAAATTGAAACGGCATTTGATTTTCCCGTTCTTGTTAACAGATGCAGGGTGATTCGGGATTCTGCTCTCCGCACGGATTATGAATCATCTATTTCATGACTAATTCTCTCAGTTCCGGATCTTCAGTGTCTTCTGGAATTTCTGCCGAAATAAAATCTCAAATTCTTCTGTGTTTCGAATTTTGTCTTCGGCTGACATAATTAAAAGCAGATGCATGTGTGGAAGTCCACGTTTTTGGAACTCGATGGCGTATACATAAGCAGCTACCTACCCGAATATCTGCTTATTTCCAAAGTCTTTTATGAGTTCTTCAAATTTAAGTTTGGCCGCTCTAGCGACGAGGTCCGGACGGTTTTGAGGCTGCTGTTGTCGAACAGTGCCATCAGCAAGGACGATTCAGCATGCTTTTCTCATTTCTTTGCATTCCGGATTGAAAGTCGCAGTGACGGACTGCGGCGGACCTTTTCTTCGAACAATTGCCATTGCATCTTCAAAACACTCTGTAAAATAGCGTGTTGATCCAGGAAAACGAAGAAGTTAGAATTATCTTCTCGCCAATAGAGGCGCTCTTTTTTTCGGAAAGTTCTTTTATGAAGCTGGTAACTGCGGTGTAAGAATCAGCTAATATTTTCTTTTGGTTGGCTTTTATCCATTGAATGCGGTCGTGTTCCACTCGAATGTAAGTATCGACGAGGTATTGTTGAAAGAGTCGACCACCAAAATGTAAGGCATTGAACATGATTATACGCAGATCGATATCAGTTGTAGTATTTTCATGAGGTAGGTGCCTCGTTAGCTTAGGTCTAAAAGCGATCCGGTACTGTGCCATTTCCAGTCTCGTAAGATGCTGACGGCTCTTATACGGTTTCCGCAGAGGCAATTTCAGGGACCATCCAGGTGTGCCTTTTGGGTAAAAAAGAGTATAAGTGAAAGGCTCTACACGTTCGTCGGTATTTTTCAGTGTGATGATCTCTTTACCACGCTGACGTACCACCATTTCGTTTTCAGGAAAGCTTTGGTCGGCATTGAGTGTGATTATGGCGCAAACATCGTTAATTGCAGGAATGTTAAATCTCTTGTAATCGGCACCTTCGCGCATTGAAAATAGCAGACCGACATGCGGAGACGCGATTCCTTTTGTAGATGCTTGCTGATTGACTTCTTCCCCCACTTCTCGCATCATCATGAAACCTTGTGCGAAACGATTGTCTGTGCGTATGATTCTCTCTAGCAATTCAGTTAAGGTTCTGCTGATACCATGGTTTAGAGGATGTTTAATTCTTTCTGTAACAGCATCAGTGGGGTCCAAAAAGTACATTTGGCCATACTGTGGTCGTTCAAATTCACCTTCATCATTCTGAGTTGGATGTACAGCCATGTTCATTTTATGATATACTTGGCCAGCAGCTACAAAAGTATAAATTCCATGACTGTTTATAGTTTTGTCATTATCCATGTTAAAAGAAGCAAATGCAAAGCATGCTTTCAAATTCCGTATTTTTTTCTGAAATTCATCTGAGAGGATATGAATTCGCAAAAAGAGGCGTGCCAGTTCATTTGGAAATTCTGATTGATCTATTTGAATGCGGCCATGCAAGCAACACTCACTAAAGGAATTTCGTCCATTTCGGTTGGAAACTCGCTCTTCAGGAAAATGAAGGGCTTCACAATGACTACATGAGACATCAAACTTTCCCAAGCTTTGGTACGATACATCTGTATCAACTGCGCACTTGTACGTCGGTAAACGATTCTGTTATAATGCTTTCTTTCGTCTATCATTACGACGTCATTGCACTTCAAGACCTTTGTCGCGTCTCTCGATATATTCTGGTACTCTTTGATGGGATTCGCGCTGTCTCTTATCCTCCAGCTTATGTGATCTATGTTCTTCTGTTTCATTTGCACGACGTCGGACTTCTCAAATCCGTTTATCCTCCAGCCTCTGGGATCTGTGTTCTGTGTTCTTCTGTTTCATTTGCACGACGTCGGACTTCTCTATTCCGATTGTTCTCGAGCCTCTGGGATCTGTGTTCTTCTGTTTCATTTGCACGACGTCGGACTTCTCTATTCCGATTGTTCTCCAGCCTCTGGGATCTGTGTTCTTCTGTTTCATTTACACGACGTCGGGCTTCTCTATTCCGATTGTTCTCGAGCCTCTGGGATCTGTGTTCTTCTGTTTCATTTGCACGACGTCGGACTTCTCTATTCCGATTGTTCTCCAGCCTCTGGGATCTGTGTTCTTCTGTTTCATTTACACGACGTCGTACTTCTCTATTCCGATTGTTCTCCAGCCTCTGGGATCTGTGTTCTTCTGTTTCATTTGCACGACGTCGGACTTCTCGCTTTCGTTTATCTTCTAGTCGCTGTTGACGGTGTTCTTCAGTCTCATTGGCACGACATCGGACTTCCCGATTTCGTTTGTTATCCAAACGCTTGGCGTGATCTTCTGACGATTCCATAGCTCTTCTTTTTTTGACTGAACAGCGTATTTGTTATAGTTTTTCTTCAGTTTGATAATTATCAGGGCCTGATTAATGCACGGGCCTCCGGGGCCTTGGCCCTGGGGCCACTAATTTCAGGGGCCCATAAATTATGTGGCTGAATTTTTTTTCCCCTTAATCAAATACTTTTCAAATAATATTGTTTTACAAAATATGAGATGTAAAATTTAAATATTCCGAATGACTCAATGAAATTTTTAGAAGCTTTTAACCTAAGCACTTTTCACCCAAACAACTTTGTCAACTCGTCAAATAAACTTTCTTTTTTGTGAAAGTGTCGCCGAAAATGGGTAGGTAGGGCGCCCAATATTTTAACAGGCCCTGGGCCCAACTTAAACTTGATCGGGCTCTGATAATTATTCATACTAAACCAGACTTCTCAAAGTTTTTAAATTTTGCAAAAATGTGTACACCATTTAGCAAACTTGTTTCTTTCATTTTCACGTTTATTTGTAACGAGATTTGTAACAGCTTTAGCTATCTTTTCTATGCTTCTTAATCTGGTTTCTCGCATTGGTTTAAAGATGCTGGATATTCATCAAGATCATCTTCATGTTTTAGAGCTGATACTTCCTTTCTTCCTTGCTGTTGGAAGTTAAAATTTTTCCGTTTTGTGGGACGCCCAGTGGACATAATTATTGTAGTTCAAGTCCAGAGCAACCTTTAATAAGCAACAGGGGAAATGATTCTGGTAGTTGAGAACATAGACTCCACCATAGTAATCGGCTTAAACTTCAATTGTTTCGTAGATTTTTAAAGTCTTTTGCAGATCTCAAGATTGACTTTCCAAGTTCACAGGCTTCGGCCTAAGAGCATTGTTATATAGCTTAGGATTAATTGCGAGAAAGTTTTGTGTGCCCTGATTGGTTGAATTCTGTATTCGAGAAAATTCTATGGACTCTGATTGGTTAAATCATTTATCTAGACTCCTATTGGAAATTTCTAGAAAATTCTTTCAAACTCTGAGAGCCAAATTTTTTGCCAAATGTCGCCAAAAATGTATTTTTGCATTGGTAATCTTGCATTAGTCAAATTTCCAGCTCAAATTTCATAAATTTAACCATTATTTCGCTCAATATTGCGAACTGTTGAAAAATGTTGGTATATAGTATTAGTACAATGGTATTTAAGAGAAAATTTTATGAACTCTGATTAGTTGAATCGTGTATCTCAGCTCTTATTAGGAATTTTTAGAAAATTCTTTCAGATCTTAAAAGCCAAATTTTCCGCCAAATTTCTCTAAATATTGTCAAATTTCAATTCACGCCAATAACAACAAAGCCATGTTTTGACATTGCTAATATTGAAATTCAATTTTCCGGCACAAATTTTGCAAATGTCACCACTATTTCGCTAAATATTGCCAACTATTATGAAATGTTGCTACGTAGTCCGATTGATCGAATTTTGTTTTCGAGAGCATTCTATGTTCTTTGATGGATTGAACAATATTTCTTGGCTCCCATTAGGAATATCTAGAAAATTCTTTCAGAATTTGAAAACCAATATTTTTGACTAATTTGGTATCGACCAATAATCGAATGTTCTCGAACATGGGACCCAGCCCAATGATCTTCAAGAACCCGAAAAGGACAGAAAACAAAATTTAGCCAAAATTGTTCGAGTCACTTTTAAATAAAACTGGTTTCTGATCCTACCGTTTTTTAAATATAAATAGCTTGACCCAGACCCTTCATGACCCAAAATGACCCTGTAATCGAAATTTCTCTAACATGAGACCTAGCCCAATAGTTTTCTCGTGCCAAAAAAATGTTGTATGCAAAATTTCGTTAAAATCGATCCACCTGTTCTTTAGATATAGCTTGACCATGAACCATTATGACCCATCATGACCCACAAATGACTCTTATAATCGAAATCTCTCGATCGTGTGACTTATACCCTGTTCACACTATGGTTAGTTAAGATAGCTCAGGCCGGAACTCTCTCAGAGAGTTCCACAAACTCTCTCTGAGAGTTTCAACTCGATCGGGCTAGATACAGGAACAACCACTCCCTCTCATTAGCTATAAAGCTTCGCTCTTACTGATTGGCTGTTGTGACGTCTTTATTTCAAGCGCATGCGCATACTTTGCATTTGTTCAGTTCAGAGACACAGTGACATTCGCTTGTCTTGTGTCTTGTGTCTCTTGTATATGTCTTATTCATAATATGTATAATTAATATACAGGGTGTCCGAAAAGTCTGAAAACGGTCGAATAACTCGAGAAATACGTATGAGATTGAAAAACGTAAATATACGTGTTAAATATTTTTAAATAAGCTACTCAGTGATACCAACTTTGACCTTCGTAACCGACCCCCTGGGGGTCAGAGGGAGTCCAACTTTGAAATCTTAAATTATAACCCCCATTTTTTATTGCAGATTCGAATTCTACGGACAAAAATACGTAACTTTTGTATTTGATGTTTATTTCGAATCCTCGTTTATCACGGTATAATCGAGCATATTAAATCGATACATATTTCGGCTTTTCCAACGGGATTTTCCCTAATCGAAACTAATTGGGGAGAATTTATGACATCAAATTCCTCGTCTTTTGCAATAATAGCGTTTCCTGAAAATCATCCGTGCCAATTATTTCGGTAGTGCAACACAGTTAAAAATTTTATCCATTTGCTGTAGCGTCACTCGACAGCTTTTATAGAATATCTCTTTCATGACCAATGAGAATGTTCCATAACACAGTAAAATACACTGTAAAAAAATTGACCATTTTGCTGCATCGTCACTCCACCGCTTTTATAGAAAACGATTACTTTACTGTGTTATGGAGCATTCTCATTGGTCACAAAAGAGATATTCTATAATAGACGCTTTCAGTGTGACGTCAGTCATGACATTTTCCTTGGATACTGACTCCAAACAAACGGTTGCTATGCTTCATTTCTTATAAAATATAAATCGTAGAAAATGGTATCATTGCATATAAAGCATTAAACATGTGTCTGTTATATATAGCTGAAAATTGTCGCTGTAATATGCAAATAAAATAGAAAATACAGCATAGCAACCGTTTGTTTAGAGTCAGTATCCAAGCAAATCGTCATAACTGACGTCACGACTGAAAGCGTCTATAGCTGTGGAGTGACGCTGCAGCAAATGGGTCAAATTTTTAACAGTGTAGCACTATTGAAATAATCGCCACGGGTGATTTTCAGGAAACGCTATTCCTACAAAAGACGGGGAATTTGACGTCAAAAATTCTGCCCAATCAGTTTCGATTAGGGAAAATCCCGTTGAAAAAGCGGGAATATGTATCGATTTAATGTGCTCGATTACACCGTGATAAACGAAGATTTGAAATAAACATCAAATACAAAAGTTACGTATTTTTGTCCGTAGAATCCGAATATGCAATAAAAAATGGGGGTTATAATTTAAGATTTCAAAGTTGAACCCCCTCTGACCCCCAGGGGGTAGGTTTCAAAGGTCAAATTTGGTATCACTGAGTAGCTTATTTAAAAATATTTAACACGTATATTTACGATTTTCAATCTCATATGTATTTCTTGAGTTATTCGACCGTTTCCAGACTTTTCGGACACCCTGTATATATTAATATGTATAATTCATATGTCTCTTGTGTGTGAGCAATCATGACTTGTCTAAGTTTCTTGAGTTTAGTAAGTTCTTCATTTGGAAATTATGCGATGGTGAAAGTATTAGAAAGGAATTTTGTTAGTGTTTGTTTGAGGCCAAATATTATAAAGAGTAAAGTTTTTTTTTTTTCGTGCTAAAGATGACATCGAGTATCTCCTAGATGGATTGTATATATTTTGTTTCATGAACTGCAACTTCTGAAGATCCATAATAAAGATAGCTTCACATGGAAACTTCATGCCTATTTGTTGTGAGTACTACATTTCATTTTTTATATACTAAAAACATTCTATTGTACTTAGCATACTCTGCTAATTTATTTAAAAGCCAAATTGGCTGACATTAGAAAAGGTAGAATGTACATTTTCTCGTGCCAAAAAACCATTGGATACAAAATTTCCTTAAAATCGATCCAGCCGTTCTCTAGATATAAATAGCTTGATCCTGACCCATTATGACCCGATAATCGAATTTTCTCGAACACGTGACCCAGCCCAATGGCTAACGTTATTATTTTAGGGGTGAGGGGGGGGTGGTCTGGCACATGATATCCTAAGATATCTCTAGGCGGAGAGGGTTTGCCTTTTGATATCATTTTTGATCCAATCAAAATCGTCTTATTTTACTTGTAGAATGGTCGTTGGTTCAAAATAGGATATGATTTTTTTTAGTCTGTTATCTATGTTTATGAAAAAACAAAGTTTTTATTGAAATCACTAAACTATTATAAAATTATCTAATTCTAAAATATGACATACATATTTGACATTGCTATTCATCTTTATATGAGTATGCATACATAGTCACAGTTCCAAAAACATATGTAAAATACATTTGAAATAAAGCTTGTATTTACTAATAAATAAAAGAGAAATAATGTTGTCCATTTGTTTTGTTGATAAGAATTCCTATCTGCCCCCTATGAAAAGGGGCTAAAGGTAAACAGCATATAAACTGGCTTTATATTTTCTTGCTTACCTAATTGTGGATGTAGACTTTATTATGAAGAGAGGGGGGGAGGGGAGTTTGAGTGTAATAATACCCATTCCTATCAAAATCAGTTGGTTTTTTGGAGCGATTATAAGTCACAGATTTGTTTTCGCTTTGACACATTGAATTTGACAAGGTAATACATTGTTACTTTTGGTAATCTATTTTATTATTGTTTTTTCATTTTCTTTACTTGAAAATATAGTTTTATTTGCATCATTGATGATGAAAACCTAAATTTGAGCTCCATATGTTTTGTTTTGTAATGCTGAAAGTTTAAAAGAGACCTTTTTTTGTTCATATTTAAGCAGTAATAAAGTGTTATGTCATGATTTTTAATTGCAGTACTTGAAAATTAAAGTAAAGGTATGTAAAGTTTAAATATGATAGTACTTTTTCAATTTTCGTGCTTTTTTGAGTGGTAAAATTTGAAAAGTTAAGTGCTGATGCAGAGGTGTAGAAAGAGAAAACTGAACTCAGGATATTAAAGAATGGCTTTATTTTTGGAGCCAATTCGAAAAAATTCATGTTGATTCTAGTATTGAAGATTCAGATAAATTTCAATATTTGTTACAGTTTACAGTTGAAGGGTCTCGTGCTAGAGAAGTGATTGAAAGTTTTCCGCCAACTGGCGATAACTATCCAAAAGCAATTGACTGTTTGAAAACTCGTTTTGTTCGCCATGATTTACAAGTAGAAGTATATGTTAGAGAATTATTGAAATTACAGCCGAGTCTCTCTATAACGAAACTCCATACATCGAGTTTCTCTATATAACGAATTTTTAGTAGGAACGGTTCCTTTTCGCATGATTACATTAAAAACAGTCTCTATATAGCGAAATATTGATCTCCATATAACGAATTTTTTCATAAATTGGTCTTAATTTACTCAGTTTTAAAAGGCTTCGAAATCATATAGAATCAATTCCTTGCTAAAATTTGAGGAATTTTTTTTTTTTTTTTTTTTTTTTTTTTTTAGAGCGTAACAATTTTAAAATCAAAACAACAAAAAATCACAGATTTCTTCGTCTGAAATTAATGCAAGTCTTCCTTATTTTATTTTCATAGAGCTTTCAAAAAAATGTCTGTTCTCTTTTTTGAAACAGCTTAAATAATTAAGAAATAAAATTTTAGGTTAATATTTACTTTTAAACTTTTCAAATTATTAATTCAAAAGATTAAAAATAATATTTGTTCAAATTTTACACGTTAAATGCGATTTTTAACATCATTCTCTATACAACGAATTTCTCTATATAACGAATTTTTTACTGGAACGGTGGATTTCGTTATATAGAGACTCGACTGTAGTTCTAAAAACTGCCATTTCAAATTTTTCCTCGAATAATTTGTGTGCATTGTATGAGAATTTAGAGCAACAAATTCGTGCACTTGAAACGCTTGGTGTTACAACTGACGAATGTGCATGTTTACTTTATCCTTTAGTTGAGTCTTGCAGAGCTTTTCAGCGAGGTTTGAATTTTGATTCTGGCGATGATTCGAAAACGAGACTAGATGCTTCATTGAAATTTTTGAAAACTGAAGTTGAATCAGAAGAGCGGATTAATTTAGCTTTGACAGGTTTCGGTTTGACGGATGCAACGTCATATAAAAGTTGAAACAAATTAAAAAAAGACAAAATATTTATGTCGGCAAGTTTGTTGAGCTCTTCAGTTGTTGCAGAGAAGCTTTGCTTTTTCTGTAGAGGAAAACAAGAACCGACTAATTGCTTTAAGGCTAAAAAAAATGTCTTATAATGAAAAATTAAAGATTTTAAAAGATAAAGGTTATTGTTTCAAATGTTTAAAAGCCGGACATAGGGTAGGAAAATGTAGGTGGTTTGTGAAATGCATGATCTGCAATAAGATGCATTATGTAGTTATGTGCACCGAGTCAAATAAAAATGTAAATAAACCTACATCAAATAATGTGGAAAAAGAGGTTAAAAGAGCAGGATAAATCACTAAATTTGACGAGTATTTCGAACACGCCACAAGTTTTGCTGCACACTTTGAAAGTTAAAATAAAAGGTAAAAATTGTAATTTAATCGTAAGATTAAAGATTCAGGATATCAGAAGTCTTAAGGCCCCTGTCCTCGCTCGAGGAAACGCTTGCGAGCTAATGTTATTCCTATGGGGAAACATTTTTCTAATAACTCTTTCGCATTTTGACATTTTTGAATCATTTCTTTTGCATTGGATAGCTGAGGTGCATGCCGACAGCGCACTTTTTTTACTTTTTCGATTTTCGTTGCAGATATTTCTTACAAAGTTAGTTTCACTTTCAAAACCGGTTTTGAAATTGAAACTAACTTTGTAAAAAATATCTGCAACCAAAATCGAAAAAGTAAAAAAGGTGCGCTGTCGGCATGCACCTCAGCTATCCAATGCCAAAAAAATTATTCAAAAATGTCAAAATGCGAAAGAGATATTAGAAAAATGCTTCCCCATAGGAATAGCATTAGCTCGCGAACGTTTCCTCGAGCGAGGACAGGGGCCTTAAATTAGAAAAGAAATAGTATCCGCGTTAGGATTAGTACCTTTACGGCAGCAAAATTTGTCGCATGCACTTTTTGGAGGAGAAAGGATCAACGAGAAGTTTCATAATGTATACAAAATTGAACTAGGAAGCTTAGATGGAAGTTTTAATTGTAATTTTGACGTTGTTGATCAGGATATTATTTGCAATGATGTTTCTTTTGTTTCGTACGGACCGTGGATTGAAGAATTGCAATCTATGAATGTACAAATGTTTGACACAGAAAATAATTCGGGGCCAATTGATATTCTTGTTGGAGCAGATGTTGCAGGTAGACTGATTACTGGAAAGAGAAGAGTTCTATCCAGGGGATTAGTAGCCATGGAAACCTGTCTAGGATGGACTCTCGTGGGGAAAACTGAATTACGTTCTGAAAAAGAAGATACAGCTATGATGGTAATTTCGATGTTTGTACGAAAAGCTACTATATCCGATCTTTTTAGTTTAGAAGTTTTAGGGATAAATGACCCAGTTGAAATGAAATACAAAAGGAAAAGAGAAAATCTTACTAAATTGCATTTCGAAGAAACTGTTCGAATCAATACAGATGAGAGATACGAAGTTTCACTACCTTGGAAAGAGAATCATTTGCCTTTACCGAGTAATAAAGAGATTGCTATGAAACGATTAGAATCATCGACGAAAAAATTGCATCAAGAAAACTTGTTTACAGCTTATGATGGGAATCATAAAATCAAAAAATGGGAATCGTTAGGTATAATTGAAGATGATCCAGTTGACTCTTCATCTCTCCTGCAGGAACACTATTTGCCACACTGACCTGTTGTAAAACAACTAAAGCCCAGTTTTTGGTGCCTCTGCCAGATTAAGGGATTCTCCGTCGCTCAACCAGTGTTTAGAGTCCAGACCAAATTTATTGGAACTAATCCTTAATCTTCGTCTCAAATTTAGAGAGTATAAATATGGCATAGTTGCCGATATAGAGAAAGCTTTTTTACAAATAAGTGTGCAACCGGAAGATAGGAGTTTTCTTAAATTTTTTTGGTGGAATGGAAAAGAAAATGTAGTTCTAAAGGTAATGCGGCATACACGTGTGGTGTTTGGTGTGAAAAGCACCCCTTTTCTCTCAGAAGCTGTGCTTGAACATCATCTGAAAAAATATCTAAAGAATTTGAAATATAGTCAGAGAACAGTTGACATACTTCTGCGAAGTTTTTACGTAGGTGATTTAATTACAAGTTTAGACAACGAAGTAGAAATATTACCCTTCATCGAGGAGAGTCAGCATATCTTGGTTGAAGGAAAATTCAACTTGAGAGGATGAAAGTATACAGGAGATGATGACCCAGAACAAGTTACTTCAGTTCTAGGATTAATTTGGAATCGTAAAGAGAAGTTTTTCTCCTGTTATAAGTGATCGACATAAACTAAGCATTCATACATTTTGTGATGCCAGCAAATTTGCATACGCAGCAGCTGTTTTCGTTCGCGTAGAGTATTCTGGTGTTGTTCATATAAATCTTTTGGCTGCCAAATCGAGAGTTGCTCCAGTAAAATCCATCACTATTCCTCGTCTTGAGTTGCTGGCTGCAACGGTGGGAGCTCTACTGTGGAGATCTGTACTTAGTGCACTCCAGTGGGACAATGTGAAGCAACACTACTGGAGTGGTTCCACTACGGTATTAAGTTGGATTCAGCGAGAACTTTGGTCAGTATTTGTAAATAATAGAGTTCAAGAGATAAGAGAACTGACTGATTCAACTTCGTGGAAGCATCTTCCAGGAGTACATAACTCTGCTGACTTACCTTCAAGAGGGTGTTCTGCTCACCAATTTCCACGCAGTAGACGGTGGGAGGGGCCCAAATGGCTTCTACAAACTGTGGAAAACTGGCCAGTTACCAAACCTGTTTTTGACGAGCCATCTGTGTTTTGAAAGAAAAACGAAAAACAAATCCAACTTCTAAGAATCTTCCAGTTGTGTGTTCTTTAAATCAATGTGAAAATAAAAGTAGTAGTAAAAACAATAACGAAGATTCAGGTTGGTACTACTATTATTTTCCAAGCTATGATAGAATGCTACGAGTGACAGCTTGGATGAAACGATTCATTTTGAACTGTAGGAATTCTGCTTCTCGAATCACGGGTGAATTATTCCATGCGGAACTAAAACAAGCAGGAATAAAGACTGTAAAGATGGTACAAGAGGAATATTTTAGTCATGAAGTCAACAGAAAGAAAATTAATTCTTTAACAAGATACAAAGATGGAAAGGGACTACTTAGAGTGAAGACAATATAGGAAGGATTCAGAAGATTTCAAGAAACCCTATCATTTTGCCATCCCATCATCCAGTCTTTGAGAGACTGATAATAACTAAACACAAAAAAAGAACTCACATGCAGGATTACAAATGATCTTAAATACACTACGTGAACATTATTGGATTCTGAATGCGAGAAAAACTGTTCGAACAGTATTATCAAAGTTTGTTATCTGCTTAAGACCAAGGGCGGATCCAGCCCAACCTCCAGGGGGGGGGGTCACAACTTTTGACAGATGATTTAATGAAACAATTTTAAAATACAGTAAATCTTGTGAAAAGAGAATTACGATAAAAAGTAGCAAATTTCGCAAATCGGGCATGAAAAAAATGGCGAATTTTGTCGGTTAGGCACGGAAAAATCCCGAATTTTGTCGATCGGACGCGAAAATTTACAGATTTCGTTTATCGGCCAAGGAAAAAAAATCTAAATCTTTTTATAATACTTGAAAAAATTATAAATTTTGTTCATAGTTTGCGGAAAAGTCGCCTGTTTTCTTTATGGCGCGAAAAAAACGCGAATTTCGTTGACTGGGCGCAGAAAAATCGAAATTATCGTCAACTGGACATTGGAAAATCGCGAGTTTTTGTCTATCGGCCATCGAAAAATCTCTAATTTTGTCTGTATGTTTCAGAAAAATCGCAAATTTTGTCGATTGAGCACAAAAAAATCTTGTCGATCTGGAACGAAAAAATCGCGAATTTTGTCGATCTGGAACGAAAAAAATCGCGAATTTTGTCAATCTGAAACGAAAAAATCGCAAATTTCGTTAATAGGGCACGGAAAAACCCCAATTTTGTCGATCGCTTCGTAAAAAGCGCGAATTTATTCGATCGGGAACGGAAAAAACGCGAATTTTGTTGATTGGGAATTAAAAAAATCGCGAATTTCGAGTTGATATGGAACGCAAAAATTGCCAATTTCGTGAATCGGGAAAGAAATTATCCCGAATGTAGTCGATTGTCTTCGTAAAAAGGGCGATTCGGGCGATTGGGTACGAAAAACTCGCGAGTTTTGTCGATTCGGAACGAAAAAATGCTAATTTCGTTGATAGGGCAAGGAAAAATCGAAGATTTTGTCGATGATGCGCGGAAAAATCGAAAATCTTTTTGAGCGGCTGCAAAACTATAGCGAGTTTTACCAGTTTATCGCGAGAAAAAAAAAATCATAGATTTCATCAATTTACGGCGGGAAAAAAATGCAGATTTCATCAGCCAGTTAAGAATCGCGAATTTTGTTGTTCGGTGCTGAAAAATGCGTATTTCATGGACAAGAACGGAAAAAGGCGCGAATCTCGTCGATTGGGCCCGGAAAAATCCCGAATACGGTCGATCGCTTTCGTAAAAAGCGCGGATTTAGTCGGGAACGAAAAAAATCGCTTTTGGTAGGGTACTGAAAAATTGCGAATTTTGTCGATTGGGAACGAAAAGGTCGCAAATATGGTCGATCAGTTTCATAAAAAGTGAAACTACAGTCGATTGGGATTGAAAAAAAATCGCGAATTACGTTGATATGGCGAACAAAAATTGACAATTCCATCGAAAGAAATTATCGCGAATATAGTCGCTCGGCTTCGTAAAAAGCACAAATTCGGGCGATCGAGTACAAAAAACTCGCGAATTTTGTCGATTCGGAACGAAAAAAATCACTAATTTTATCGATTCGGAAAGAAAAATCGCTAATTTTGTTGATAGGGCGCGGAAAAACCGCAAATTTTGTCGATGATGCGCGGAAAAACCGCAAATTTTGTCGATGATGCGCGGAAAAATTAAAAAAATCTTTGAGCGACTACAGAACAATCGTGAGTTTCGTCAGTTTATCGCGAGAAAAAAATCACGGATTTCATTAATTTATGGCTGGAAAAAAATGCAGATTTCGTCAGTCAGTTTTCGTCAGTTTCATAGTTCGTGTGCGGAAAAATTCATATTGATCGCGCAAGAACGGAAAAAATGTGCTAATTTCGTGGATTGAACACGGAAAAATCGTGAATTTTTTTAATCAAGTGAAGAAAAATCGCAAATTTCGCAGACCATTCGTGGAAAAATCCCAAATTTCGGCGATCACACCCCAAAAAATCGTGAATTTCGTCGATTAGGCATGGAAAATTCGCGCATTAACATGAATTTCGTGAACCATTCGCAGACCATTCGTGGGAAAATCTCAAATTTCGTCGATCACACCCCAAAAATATAGTGAATTTCGTCGATTAGGCATGGAAAATTGTGAATTTCGTGGATCCGCTTCGCAAAAATCGCGAATTACACCGATCAGGTGCGGAAAAATTGTGAATTATGTATATCAGGCGCGGCAAATTCGCGAATTTTCTCGATCAGTTTCGAAAAAAGCGCAAATTCTTTCGATTAGATGTTATTTTGCGTTCCTGTTTTAGCACTTTTTACTTACACTTACATTCCTCTTTGAAGAGCTTCGGGGGGGGGGGGGGGTCATGACCCCCATGACCCCCCCCCCTTGGATCCGCCACTGCTTAAGACACGCCAAAAGAAATGTGACTACCCCCTCTGCATCACTTCTAGAAAACAGAATAAAAGATGCTGCAGTTTTCGAAATAATCGGTTTTGACTTAACTGGACCACTGTATTCAAAGGAGAGGAATAAAGCTTGGATTTGCATATTTATCTGTACAATTTTCAGAGCTGTGCATCTTGAACTTCATTAACTACTGAAGCTTTTCTTCAAAGTTTTCGTAGATTCATCTCAAGAAGGGGAAGGCCATCAGTTGTGTATTGTGATAATGGAAGCAATTTTGCCGGTGCATCAAATTATTTGAAAACAGTGAACTGGGCTGAGATTGCACAATTTAGTAGTATACGAAGAATACAATGGCTTTTCAATCCTCCCACTGCCTCCTGGTGGGGTGGTTTCTGGGAAAGATTAGTTGGAGTAATGAAACTGATCCCAAGGATGGGAGCGAACAGCACTAGTTTTTATTACACTAAAAGAGCAATCAATCAATCTTTGTTTTCGAACGGAACAAGGGTGAAATCTCTTTAAATGATTTTTGAGGGACTGACCCTACCGAATTGAAAAAGGAAGGAAAAGTTTATCTCGCCCCCATCTTCAGTCGTAAAGCTGTCAACTCATTTCGAGTTCGATTTCTCTCTTGATGTTCAGAAAAGTTCACTGAAAAAGCACTTTATACATCAAAGTGCCGACACGAAAGATCAAAAATAGCGACGCCTGACCGCAAGAAATTAGTGCTATGTGTCTGGTCCTTAAGGAGAGTTCTCGGAAAGGCTTTTTTTATCTTATGAAGAAATGGTCACCGTTTTATGTGATGCAGAGTCTGTTATAAATTCTCGACCGCTTAGTCATGTATCAGAAACTGATTCTGAACTGATACCTTTATCACCTAACTCATTTTTGCAACATTTCAGGCAAATTGGGATTCCGGATTTAGATCAAGTGGATGAAGGCTTTTTTTATCTTATGAAGAAATGGTCACCGTTTTATGTGATGCAGAGTCTGTTATAAATTCTCGACCGCTTAGTCATGTATCAGAAACTGATTCTGAACTGATACCTTTATCACCTAACTCATTTTTGCAACATTTCAGGCAAATTGGGATTCCGGATTTAGATCAAGTGGATGAAGTTGTTCTCAACAAAAGAATAAAATATCGTCATCAGTTGATAACTGATATTCGGAAAAGAATTAGATCAAAATATTTGGGACTTTTAATTCAAAGAAATGAAAACAAGGAACAGGAAAGAGATATTAAGCTAGGAGAAGTTGTGTTGATTGGAAGTGATAATGTAAAATGTAATGACTTTAGGTGTTGTTATTAAATTATTACCTGGAAAGGATGGTATTAACAGATTAGTGCGTTTGAGAACCGCAAGAGGAGTCCAAAGAATCTTCCCATTTGAAATTTCCAATGAAACTTTCAGAGATGATGTTTTAAAAACTAAAAGTGGGAGAACTGTTAAAAAACCACAAAAGCTAGACTTGTAAACAAATTTATTTTTTTACCTTAAATGTGACTTTCAGTAATATATATCTTATATATTTTTTTGTGTTAGTGAGTATATTAGAAATGTTTATTGTGTATGTGTTATTCTTTGAAATTTTAGTGCTACTAGGTTATCCCGTCGACCAAAAAATTATCGCCAAACTATAAGATTCAATGCCAATAATGGAGGATCGTGAATGTCACTTTCAATGACATTAAATACGATTCACGTGTTTAAAACGTCATTAAGTGATTTTTATTTCGACTTTTTATTAATATTTTTATTAATATTCTACTAATTATTTGTTTTTTCGTTATTTAAAATAAAAACTATCTTAATATGTATAATTTGGCCATTAGTTTGTCGATTTATATAATTTAGCGAAATGGGTCGACGGGATAACAGAGTAGTACCGAATTTTTTAAATGTTTGGTAAGTTAAGTTTGTGAGGGAGTGACCTTTGTCATAAAGGCACTTTAGTATTTCTGAGATCGTGACGTCAATAATTTAACATGTGTAAGCGTAAAAGCGACATCTATCCTCTCTTTTACTTTAACTTTCTAGAGTGTGTGTCTCTTTCGGATTCTACAGTTAGGGCTCGCGGTTAGTAGTAATATGTTAATTTGAAATATCTCAGTTTGCAGCATATAAAAGCTTGGAGTTTGAGTGTGTAGAGTGTGTCTCTGGCGATAGCCAGCAGAGCATTAGCCAGCTAGCAGTGGTGTTCGAGCGATATTAGTCAGCGAAGTGTGTTTCCCGCTGGTATCTAGCAGATTGCAAATAGCATCGAGCCTCCAGTGAGTTGTGAAGGA
The DNA here is from genome assembly GCA_964019185.1 of Maratus speculifer. NCBI lineage: Eukaryota > Metazoa > Arthropoda > Arachnida > Araneae > Salticidae > Maratus > Maratus speculifer. The sequence goes on from OZ025296.1 coordinate 348,287,789, forward strand.
GTTCTGGTATTCGACTAGAGAAGTGGGCCGGTGGTAAGAAATTTAATAGTAATTGTGTTGATTATCCAAAGTTGAATAAAGAGATATCTGCAGCCACGGGCTGTCTAATTAGATTTTGTTTAGCAGTTTAGCCGAAGATAGCTGAGAAGTAATCAAAGTTGCCCCGATTGAGCTAGTTTCCGGAGCTGTGAGTATGAGTTTACTCTTTTAGTAGTGTTCTCAATTGTGAAAAATTAGAGTTGCTCCACTTCCCTTGAGCCCTTGTAGTTTTTAATAAACTGTGTTTTTATCTTAATTCATGAGTATGTCTGCATTTAACTCCCAGCACGAGCACCCAACCGTTACAAGTTGTCTTTCAACAAGTTAAGGTGGGAGGATGTCATGTCTTCAGAGATTTTGTTTGATTATTTCATGGCATCTACACCTGGGCGCTGTAACTTAATTAACTTAATTAAGAAAAAATTTTGTCTTTGTATCTCGGCAATTTAGGTTTTTTTTTAGTTAATTTTTTTTTGCGGTTCTTGTTTCTCTGGAATAAATGTGTTTTGATTTTTTAAACGGCTGGATATGTTTTCGTTTGCAGACTCCAGAATTATTTTAATGTTATGATTTCTTAAATCTATTTTAGCCTTATTCAATTGCTGCTGTTCCATCCAGATACGCTGCTAGCGTAATAGAGTTATCGTTTGCATAAAGGATAACGTAATACCTAGGATCCGTTCTGGATTCTTCCGGGTAGTGGGCGCGAGCTCACGAGTCAGGGACATGGAGTGGGTCTTTATCGTGCTTAAAATAAACGTTCACGATCAGAAAAAGAGCAGACCATGGATTTGATTAATTACCCTGCTAATTACAAAAACAATTTCTTGCAAATAAAGGTGAGCTATATGACTGAATGAACAGAGCACTGAACTCAAGTCCAGGGGTTATATGTTCGATTATTATTATTATTGGGTGGGGGGGGGGGGGTGCTTTATATGAATATTTTCGACAAAGATAAATTTTTATAGTAATAATACAGAATAATTAAAAAAAATAGAAATTAATATCCAAAAAGTTATAATTTAATATTTAAAAAATGTATTCTGGAGTATTAGAAAAATATATCGCTCAAATCAAATAATGACATTCAGTGATAACAAAAAAATATATCGCTCAAATCAAATAATGACATTCAGTAACAACAAAAAAATATATCATTTAATGTCACAAACTGATATTCAGAAATGTTGGGAAATATTGTCCAACATTTTCAAAAATTAAAAAATTATATTCATGGAAAATCTTTTGAGGAGGGGAAGGGGTTCATTTTAACACTGGCCAATATTGCAATTTTATAATGGCCGATATCTTTGAGCTATCTGGGTTATTTTATTAGCTTAAAAAAAGTAATGATATCAATACAAAAACCCTGGGTTAAAAAATGGTGACGCCGCGCTTTATCTTATTGCTATAGGAATTTTAAGTGTGGAACTTAAAAATAATGATATCAAATTTTAAATGACGTTATGCTATGCAAATTAATAAGCATTTGTATCTATATTATTTATTTCATCATTTTATTTATTTATTTATTTTTAATTTAAAAGGATATAGCAGAATTTATTTATTGATGCTTTATCATTTACATTTCTCATAAATTCAAAATATGAGTTTTAAAAGGTATGATATCAAAATTTAAGTGACGCCTTGATGCAATTGATGATTACGCCAATGATTATTTTAAAAACTATTTTAAATTGTTTTATGGTTTGGCTAAATAATTAATTCATCTAATTAAAACTTTTAGTTTCCCAATACACTGTTAAATATAAGTTCTCTCACTGAACCTATACAATGCACTGGAATGCATTTATGAATAAATTAATTTGTTTTTTGTGGCATGCTATCCAAAAATAAAAGTAAAATTTATGTTAACAATTTCTTTGCGTCATTGTATCCAAACTAAGCGAAATGTAAGCAAACAGATAATATGACGCGAAGAAATTATTAAAAGAAAGAAAATACACACACAAGAGAAATGGAAGTTCAATTGCTTTTTATTAGCTTGAGACGTTCGCGATTTTTTTTATATCATTTTTTATTTTAAATACAGATAACAACACTCAGTTTAGGCAAACATACAAAAATGGCTTCTTTTTTTTAATCAGTGGACATAGCACATTATACATACATGAACAAACTGATTTTTTTTCTTCTTTTGATTCGACTAAAAAAAAAAGGAAAAAAAGACGAGATGACAATATGACTTTCTCAGCGGTTGTATTTATTACAATAATGATGAGCCTGTGAAATGTATACGTACATACAAAATGCAGAGGAATTCACATGAAAACATGATTTTCTTTTTTTCTACACTCTAATAGATATACTGGCAAAAAAGAAAGCAGAAGCACTCGAATTTCTAAACTCAACCTGAGCCATTTTTTTTCTTACTTAAACTTTTATTGAATATTCCAAAAAACACCATCAAAACCATAACACCACAAGATGGTCATCACTATAATGGAGATTCAAAAAAAAAAAAAAAAAAGCAATATATAATGGAATCTCCATTATAATCACTGTCTTAACCCTTTCGGCTCCGATTTTTTTTTTCAATTTTTGCAAAAAGTTACTTTTACATTATCCAATTAACTTTAGCTACCTAAATAGATTAATTAGCGTTTAATGAGCGTGAGAGATAAGGAATGTTGTTGCGTGCTATTCAATTAACGTTCATATGACTGAGGAAGAATTTTTGGCGATATTTAGAAAATATTGTATTGCAATAAGATTTAACTGATATGACAACTTTTTAAGATTTTTTGCTCATGATTCTTTCAGGAAAGTAACTTTAAATTTATAATTTGAAATGTATGTTTAAAATGGAAGAATCGCAAACGGCGCAAAGAGAATTAAGTAAATTATTATTATTATTATGATTACTAAATGCCTAAACAGAAATGAAGTCCTATAGTAAATGCATAGATACCAGGTGTCCGAAAAATGACTGATGGATTTTAAAATTCAATAACTTGCAAACGGTGACAGCTATTTAAAAAATTTTTGCAGGAGGGTTATGTATAATGTCAGGAGTTTTTTTTACAGTAATTTTTTATTTTAGTTCGCATATCAAACAATAGGTGGCGCTGACGACGATTGAAGGCCAGGTGATCAGTGCTGAGTAAAGCGTCGACCTGGCCTTCAATCGCCGTCAGCGCCACCTATTGTTTGAAATTAGAACTAAAATAAATTACGGTAAAAAAAAACTCCTGTCATTATACATAATCCTCTTGCAAAATATTTTTTAAATAGCTGTCACCGTTTGCAAGTTATTGAATTTTAAAATCCATCAGTCATTTTTCGGACACCCGGTATATATTAACATTACTACACGTAAATAATACCAAAACTATTTCTTAAAACAAAATAACATTCCATTAAAAGATATGTACAATTATTAGTACACCGGAACCGAAAGGGTTAAATTCGAAGCAAAAAATATTTATGGTTTTTTTCCCCTGTGTTTTAAAATTCTTTGTAGCGCAGGATTGCATATGATAAAAAAAAAAAGAAAACCACTCGTTTTGGATGCCTTCCGTTCCATGTGTCCTCTTTGGCGAGAGAGTGCGTGGTTTTTTCAAACGATACCACACTTGTTATGTGCAACGAAGTCTGTTTCACACGTCATAAATTCGGGTTCAAGAGAGGAGGAGAAGAATGGGTAAAAAACAAAGAAGTGGACGCAGATCCTTTTTTCTGACCATCTTAACCCCTTGGGGACGAGTGGCCGACTTATGGTGCTTAAAAAATAAGCTATTTTCCACCAGTTATTTTTGATTACCTTATTTAATCGGAGCATTTTCGCAATTCAACTGCAGATGATTTTTCTTTTATTTTTTAAAACCGTTGGTAAAAGATTACAAATGACAAGCAAAAGGCCATCTCGTCCCGAAGGGGTTAATGACTTCACTTGCTCCTACCACAGTTCTTGCACCTAAATGCTGCAGCAGCAGATGAGTCGAAAGGCATCCACCCCCCAAAAGATAAATGAAGAATTTTACAGATGAAATGTCACTCATTTTTAACTATTATTTGCGGTATTAAATTAGAGGCTTATATAGTGACTCACTATTAACTGGAAAATTTGTGAAATAACTTAAGGGTGTATTCCAATCAAAACCGCTTATTTTCCGATTAATTTTTAAAATTCATTTTGGCTCTCCAGTGCACCAAACTTTCAAAATCTCTTATTTTAGAAACTACATTATGGTGCCGTGTGGGTCAATTTTCGGGTAAATGTACAAAATATTGCAAAAAATACTGTCAAAGTTGCCGATTTGAAACAGAAATTTCCGAACCTGGAGATCTGGGACGAAAAAAGGATCGAACTGAGAAAATAATTGTTCATAAATCCAATTCTAATGAATAGAGCGAAAAATGACATCACACGACATCTTATACGTCTCTTCCAAAAACATCTCAGCAAGTTTCATGTTTCTACTTTTAAAAAATGAGTCTGAAAATGTATCGGAAATTTTCGAGCTGTTGAAGGTGGAACAGCATTTTTTCGAATACACCCTTAAGATACATTTTGTTACAAATGTATTGCCTTAATTTTTACGGTACTGATGATCGCATTTTAGTCTTTTTTTTACGCTTATACTCCATAAAGCAGTTAGTTGTGACTGCATTTCTGTCAATGCAGAAATGATGAAGTATAGTTTTATTATAAACACAAATTAAAAAGAAGTGTACAAATAGTTTAGATAATGTATAAATGAAGTGACAGATAATAATTTTTTTTCGGTTAAAAACTTTTGATACCATTCATCAAACAGTCAATTTAAAAGGATGATTTTTATTCTTTTGGTAGGTAGGCCTGTGCTTTCGAGTGCCCTCTGCTCATCACAAAATGGGAACAAAACAGTAATTTTTCAGACACACAAAGCAAGCAGATTCGATCATCTGCTCGATGGTCGGTCAAAATTGCATCCACGAAAGTACGTAACACAAAAGTCAATTCTTAATAACACAAAAGTCTTCACCGGATTTTGCTTTCATCCCTTTCACCGGGTTTTACTTTCATCTTTTCTACTTTTATTTACATTATTGTCAAGTATTATATTACATTTATATCAGTCGTAGCTTCAATAAATTCGTATCGAATCCGAAATTTTATTTTATAAGATGCAGCTTATTTCTTACTCCGATTTTTATTTGACTCTTCTAGCGATGATAAACCATTTTTTAACGACTTGACTTGAAATTTTACGCTGCTGATATTGATAAAATTGAAATTTCACCTTAAAACCAAAACCGGATCCATGACCAGCGATATGGAATGTATTTTTTTTTTATTAGAACAGGTTAATAAATATTTCGCGAATAGGCTTTTCACTTCACTTCAATGAAGAGCTAAAGTTTAAGCTTGTCGCTGTCGGAACGTAGCTTTAGGATCCATAGCTTGACATATTATATATCAAGTGTACATGATTTTTTTTTTTTCACTCTTTATCGTTTGTAGGCCAAGGCGTTCTATGACAAGGTAAAAAGGAATTTGTAGAACTTTCAAACGAATAAATCCTGTTTTGTCTAATTTGGCAATTTTCTGCACCGGGGGGTCGTTTGAATATGACAAGTCCTTTTTCATTTCGTGGATGCAACTTCAGTCGAACCACGCAGAAGGGGTGGGAGTGGAGAGGACGATAAACAATCGATAATTCAACACAAAAAAATATCACGTGGTCAATTCCTAAAAAGATGAACAAGGAATTTGTGTAATAGAATCAGTTTGTTTGCATAGTTCTACTCGCAGAGAGTACGTATTTTACGACGGCACAAGTCAGAGGAGCCTCCTTGCTTCTTGATTGAAACACTCACTCATCGGAACAATAGAAACGGAGCACTCACTTCAACCCTCCAGGTTTATCCTTTTCGAAACGCCTTTGTCCTCTGGATGGTGAACATCTTCCTATTGCAATCCTTTTACGTTTATTGCAACATTTTTTTTTCTTTATTTTTATTAGTCATATTTGGTTGCCATCCTTAAAGGACTGGCTGGGTCTATTTCAAATATTTAGATAAGATTTGGAATGGATTCAATTTAGAGGAAGCGGAAATAACTTCTGCAATAGGGAAAAATAGACAGAGGGCGCTGTTTATAAAAAGAAAACAGAGTTTTTCCTACCAGCTCAATTTTGGTAGCATTTTATGAAAATTTCCACACGATAAAGTATTTTTATTAAAATGATGGTTATGATAGCGAAAGAATAACACTGTCTCAAGATTAATTTAAAAACGAGTATTTTTTGCTGATATTTGTTAATAAAAAATATCTCTATCACAGAAGCGCCCTCTGTCGGTAAATCTCAAAACGTATTTTTATGGCATCAGTCGTTTCCGTTTAAGAGTATGAATGTGTCCATCGAATTTTTCACGTTTCTTGTTAAACTTTCATGAGATTTCATTTTTTTTTTTTTTTTATGAAATGAAATAAAATCTCACATATTTTAAATAAAAGTATATTTTAGAGAAATTGAAATCGCCTTTCTATTTTGTGAAAACGATCGATTTTGAAAAAAAAAATGTCCAGACTATGGGAGGAAATTCATGTTTTGCCAAGCTTTTTCCTCCCTATTCAGTGAATGAGCGAAGTGAGTGCTTCACTATTGTTATGAGACTCGGGTGGTGATGTTGAAGAGTTTATCACTAGAAGTAGTTCATGAATCACAGAATTGTGCCAACGGCAATCGCGGAACACATACACACACATAAAAGTAGTTCACAAAACGGCCTGTGACGATGCTTGTCCAGTGTTTCTTGCACATAGGGCGAACACGATCGTCGACTTGAGCTGGGAAAGTGTTTTTTCTTTTTTGTTTTCCCCTCGACGATTTGCCGTCTTCACACCGGCTTGATTCCGTTGCCTGAAAAGAAAAAAATAATAGAGTTAAAAAAAATAGATTCAACAGCAAATAATAGAAAAAAAAAACAAATTGCACTGAAAAAAATGAAATACTCTAAAATGAGTACATCGATGTCAATGACCTAAGATACCTAGACACCACACCGGCAACTTTTTCTTAGGCCGACATCTTTGCCTTCCGTCACGTGACGGAGGGCAGATTTAACGCGCCAAACCGGTTTTTCTCCCGCCGAAACTCATATTGTTATGTTTGTCTTGAGTTGACTGCACTTCTGTTTTTCTCTTTGTTAAATCTGAAAGGTGCCAATAAAGCGATCACCGCCAAAAAACGGCATCTTTTCGCCAAAGATGTTGGATTCGAAACCATGCCGAGAGAACAATGGGATGTGGCGTCTACGTATATTAGAAAGTCAATGATCGATGTACTCATACTGAATTGAGTATGTTTGGATAAAAAATTAACACATTGCTTTCTCATTTTTGAAACATCACTTGTTATCAAACCAAAACTAACCATCATTTTGTATCACAAACAATGCGATCTCGATGCTATAAAATCGCAAACAGCGCGATGTCGATGTCATAAATTCTACCCGAAAATATAAACATCGTCGTTTTACTTTAAACGTGTGAAAAATAATTTAAATCTCTTACAAAAAAACGAAGCTTCAAAACATTTCAGATAAAAACTTAACACACACTTTATTCCAGAATAATTCTACTACTACTTTTTCATTTTTCGTGATCGTCTGCGAAAAATAAAACTATGACCATGGAGTCACTATGAGAGTGTGGACACCAAAGTAATTACAAATATTAATCGAATACGCGACATTTTGTACCTTGTATAATGGTTTATTTCATTTAGTGTGGCATAAAAGATGCTTATTAATGTAATCAATAAATTATACACAGTATTTTGAAATAATTTAAAAATGCTTGCAAATAATGCTCGATAAAATAGGGCGCTACAAAAATATTCAATTTGGATATTTTGCTAATAAGTTTTGCTATTTTTTTTTATAAACAATCCATTCAACTTTTATTGTTAATAATTTTGAGCAAGAAATAAATGCTAGTATAGTTTTACTCTAATTTATAAGTTAAGGGGGGCAGTTCATAGCGATTTGCATTTGAACACAACCATGGCATCAAAAATGAGTACATGTGTTTCTTAGTTTTGAGTCCATTTGGATCGCCGCTATTTTGAGTAGGTGAAATACTTAAAATTGAGTACTTTTTACTCAGTTTGAGAAACCCTATTGTACAGTGTACATAAACAAACGAGACTACAAACAGAGTATTTCCAACTGACAAGGAAGGTCCCCTAAAGCTGTCATCAGATTCATCAACATTTCGACAGAGCCAACACTTGATTTCTTCCAACTTTTCGCTAAATGTCCTCCCAACATCCAGTGTGACAGCAAACAGCAATGTCTCCCCAACTTTTTCCCGCATTTACAAAAAAAATCTCCGCTAGCCGAGACTTTTCATCCAACATCGAATATTTCAATGAATCAGAGATAAGCGACTGATACGAATAGGCGAAAAATATGAACGGCTGGTACTAGGGGCCGTCCTTTAATCATGTGATTTTTTTTGGCATTTTTAACCCCCCCTCCCCATTTGGTGATACATGGGGAGGTTCAAGACTACCCTCCCCCCTACCCTATACCACGTGTATTTTTTAGTACCTACAAAGAATCTTAATTTTTTTAGAATATTTATTATAAAATACAGGTTCAAGTATCATCAAATTTCAGATCACCTATTTTAGACATTGTTTTAATGCAAAACGTACAAGGTTAAACAATTTATGCATGTATTCAATGCCAAAACAACAGAATAACTGACACTGACAAGCTGAGTCTGGCAGGCGCTTGTCGCGGGAACTACGCTTCGTACGTTGCCTGGCAACGGTAAATGAAGGTCACACTACAAGCCGCTTTCGACTTTGTAAGCGTTTGACGAAAAAATAAATACACGAAATGCCGCTTTTCAGTTCAGTATCGCGCGTTTGCCGAAAAAATAAATACTCGTGATATATTACTTCATCCCCTCCCCCCTTGTGATATTTCGTAATTTTTTTATGGACCTCCCCCCTCCCCTCTCGAGTCTCTCATGATTAATGGACGGCCCCCTAGTAGTATTGGTTTCCTGGGATTTCTTTTTACATCCTTTTCCAAGACAATTGCAACCTTTTTCTCTCTTTGAACAAGAAAAAGTTGGGGTTAAAATCGGCTGAAAAGTTTTTGAATCTGATAACAGCTTTACTGGGCATACTCAGAATATGTTGAAAAAAAAAAGTGCTAGTTGTACTGCTTACGTATGTAATAAAAAACAATTAAATTTAGCAGCGGAACTTCAGTCGGAAGTCTGTAAAAAAAATATTTTCGAATATTTGGCGGGAAAATATGAAAGCGACAATCGATTTGGCGGAGCAAGATTTTTCCTCGCCAAAAGCAAACGATTTTAATGCATCTGAAAATTGTTTGTTAATTGTAGCTCAGAATCCTTTACTATTCCCAACGGTTATATTTTATTGTAAAGTTTAACTTATTTAATCAGAGCATTTTCGTGAAAATTTTTCTTTTTTGAAAAATTGGTGAGAAAAGGTTAAAAAATTAAGCCTCGTCGCGAAGAGGTTAAAAAGTACTCGGCCTAAAAGCGTATTTTATTGAAATTCTGTTTTATAGCCAACTGGTGATGAATCGCCAAAAAAACGAAAATTTTATTATTTTTTACGAACACTCTATCGAGGTTCCGCCAAAATTTCTTTTGTAAACAAATATATCCATATGAGAAGAACATTCTGTATTTTTTTTTTTTTTTTTTTTTTTTTTCAGATTTTTCTGGGTAGGGATTTTTCCTATGGAGCGGCTGAGAGGTTCACCTCTGGATGTGCTGGGTTCCAACCCAGTCACGCCCGTTGGCCTAATTGTTAGGCTTTTTCCGTGGTTTCCTTCGAACTTTGGATTACCTTGTGTGAATACGGACTGGGTTCCTTTAGAAAGATCCCCCCTCCCCTTACGGATGGCACTTTCCCTAGGAACTGTATCCCTCGCGCTGATAGTCGACATAAAAATTAACACACACTTTTTTCTTATCTATTTCCCTATGAGTTGTCCTTTCTACAAGGCAGACCGCACACTGAGGCAACATGAAGGATGACAAAGAAAAACAAGTTGGAAATTGCACGTGAACGTAGCAAATGAGATGCGTTCGTACGATAACGAAGTTTTAAAAATATTCAGATCTTGTTGATATAGTAGAGCGTACTCCGGATACAGTATAGTAGTCGAAATCTTTACGTTTCTGTAAATATGCAGGAAGTAATTTTTATTACACCTCAGCAACGTATATCTTATTCATAAAATGTGAAATAGTTGAATATAATTAAAACACGTACCAAACCATGTTTCCCCGTATAGCATTATATAGTGGAATACTTTTGTGTGGCCCTGGAATTTAATATTAAAAATTCTTTGCATCACAGATTGTACAGAATGCATATTTTAGTATATATTTGATAGGTTCATGCCAATTCTATTATGTTCGAATGAGTGTAACGTCATTAAAATGCATTTAAAACTTTTTTCCCTATTGACCGTAATGTAACGGAATCCTTTTGAATGTCCCTGTAATTGATCTATCCATCCGATTTTCATAAAATTTGAAATGACTCGACAAAATTATGTTATAATTATGTATTTTAAATTTCAAACGATTCGGTTGGGTAGTTTTTGCGTTGTTATATGCGGACAGACGGACAACAATAGGTGCTACGTATTTACATAATTACGAACGCACCTAAAAAGCAAATCGAGAAAAAAACAAAAATCATTTTTTTTTTTTTTTTTTTTTTTTTTTTTTTTTTATCAAAGTGAATTAATTAGTTGCCCCAGCGACCTGAATTTGCTGATAAAAATGCCGAAATTTTGCACATGAACTTATTTGTGTTGAGGACATATTTTAATCATAAAGATTTTTTTCTTTTCAAATTGAATCTCCTGAATCGATTTCATAAAATTCTGTACACTGTAAAAAAAAAAAAAAAGCGTCGATCGACTAAAAAAGTTTTAGTTTCTCTCAGTGGTCCTTGTAATTACTAAAAAATTTTTTGTAATCTTACTCAGTTACAAGAAAATCTGTAAGAATTACTAGAAAAAAGCTAGCAATGAATAGAGTTAATAGTTTTATATTTTTAATAGCTATTACTTATTACTCATTTGGTGTGGCCGTGCTAGCCTAGTGGTCAAAGCATCGAACTCCAGGCTGAAAGGTCCCGGGTTCGATGCTCGACACCACCAAAGACGCTCAGAGTGTTTGCACTGTAAGTACTTGTTGAAAAGGGGTTATGAAAATCCTGTCGTAGCAGTTGCCTGGGGTAATGATTTCAGGACTTTCCCTCCCCTTCAGACGCATATAAAAATTGAGCAGGTGGCAATGTTTGATGCTGCCATCTATTGAGACTTTGCCGAAAATCTTCCGCTGCAGAAGTCTGTCTTTTTACCCACTGAATGCAGTTCAAAGGCAGCTTTTAAAAAGTTTTAAGTTTTTTATACGAAAAATTCATTTATACAGTTTCAAAATAAATGTTTGTTTCACTTGCTAAAATTGCGTTTAGAATAGTTACTAAGAATCTGTGAGCAATGGTTACTAAAAATAATTTTGGAGCTGTTACTAAAATTCGCTAGGTGGCTCATACTAAAAAGTTTTAAGTTAGTTATATAACATATTCTTTTTTTCAGTTTACAAAAGAAATGTTTGTTTCACTTGCAAAAAAACAAAGTTTGGAATGGTTACTATTTGTACTGTGAGTAAGGGTTACTAAAAAATTCTGTGGAATACAAATTTACTAAAAAATTTTTAGTAATCTCATGATTTTTTTTTTTTTTATTTACAGTGTACTTTTTCTATACGTAACTTTATAATTCATAGGTCTAGGATCCCTATGTTAGACATAAAAGCTGAGGTCAATACATTTGGGGATACTCTGTACACATTGATACAAATCATGAAGATTGTTTTCAAAATATTCGCCATTTTTAGTCAAAACAAGTGCTAATTGATTTACGAAGACTCTTCTATATTATAAAGCCCAAACGTATCTGTGCGTAACGCATACGTCATTTTGCGAATGGCAACACTTTGAAATTTCGCTTTTGCAACTTTTTCTGCTGCAAACTTTTAAACTTCTAAACATAGCACATTTTAAATTTTTACACCGTTGAGAAAAAAAAATGCGTAATAGAGAAAAAATGCACTTTTCAATGCAATCTATTTGAAAGCTGTATCTCAATTTATTTTTGAGATATTAATTTTTAGTAACAAGTTTGTAGTTGTGGCAACAGAAACACTCCATTTTCTCTTAAAATTAAAAAAAAAAAAAAAAAAAAAAGAAGAAGAAAAGGTTAAATAAAAAAAAAAAATTAAAATGCGTTTATTCTTTCCAAAATATCGGCTGTTATAAAATCCGGTGAATTTCAGTTTTATTTTGTTTAAAATAATTAGCTTTGAGGGTTACACTTTACTGTAACTAATTTTGTAGGTTTATTCTAAATCAATGAAACAGTTCTTTTTTAAAGATTTTCCTTCGTCGAATTTCGACGAAGTTTGCACCTCGTAAAGTTTAAAAGTTAAAATATTAAAATAATGAATGAATAGATAAATATAAAATATAGGACAGAATGAAATTTTTGGCTTGTTTTGAACATAAAATGTATCATATGAACATTAAAATGGTCAGGGTTACTTAATTTTATTTCTCTTTCTTTTTTTTCTCATAAAAAAATAATAAATAAAAATAAATAAATAAATAATAATAAAATAATAAATAAAAAACAAAAAATAATAATAAATAAAATAAATAAATACATAAAAAATAGCTATTAAGATTTATAGTTAATTATTTGATCGTCTTTAACTGAACATTTTTAAATTCAAATTACATATTTTATGTGAATGAATAATTTAATTACAATTAACTTATTAGTTGAGAGCAACATATAACAGAATATAAAATATATATCTTAGGGGTGTTCTTAAATCAAAAATGGCAACTTTGGGACATAGGCTTTAAAATATTTTTATTCGGAAATGCATGAAAATAGCAGGTATTGTTCAGAAACTATCGAATCACACTCAGTTTTCTATATATATATGTATTTTTTTTTTACAAACGCAATAGCTCTTTCAGAACAAACCTTCAAAGTGGGCGTTTTTGAGCGTTTTTCCCGACGAAAATCAGGGTGATCACGTGATCGAAATACCTCAGAACTGGATAGGTAATTTATCGATTTAAAAAAAATGGAAAACTAAGTTCGATTCGAAATTGCTTCCACAGTCAGGCCTTCCAATTTTATGATTTTATATCTTCTCCGTCAAAAAAAAAAAAAAAAAAAAAAAAAAAAGAATTGTGAATGTGTCAAAAAGTTTTGCGCTTGGTGAGCGGAGCAGTTGAGAACAGCCTTAAGAAGAAAAGAAATAATGAGGAGCTTAACAGGTTAAGGACCAGGCACTTCTTGTGGTCAGTCGTCGCTCTCTCTGATCTTTCGTGACGGTGCTTTCATGTATAAATTGCTTTTTCAGTGCACTCAATTCGAACTTCAAGAGAGAAATCCTTTCTCTTTAGAATTTTTATTTATACATAACGACGCGTTTTATAGTTTCTGACCATTGGATCCTTTTTAGAATAAATATAAGTTATGGATTCATCATTTACAATAATTAGTAGGATTTTCTTTTAACAGATGGCAGCACTACTTAATCTAAAAGATGACACAATATGACTATTTTTGTTGTTGTTGTTGTTGTTAGCCTAGAACGGTGAAAGTCATGAAACAAATGACTTTCCGTGACTCTGACACTCAGCATTTGAAGATTGAGGACAGCTTTACGACTGAAGATGGGGGGAGATAAAACCTTTCCCATTGTCAAGTCGATAGGCTTCGTATCTCAAAAATCATTTAAAGAGGCTCCAAAACTAGCAACCTCCTGTCCCACCGATGATAGTCGGAAACACTGCTTCTTCAAAATTAGATTGATTGCTCTTTTAGTGTAACTGAAAATAGTGCTGTTTGCCCGCCTTCTCAATTTCGGTAGCGCTGCCATCTGTAGATGTATTATATTGAAAGCAAAAAATGTTCTATTTCTAAATGAAAGGTTCCCCTATCTTCAAATGCTGAGTGTCACGGAAAGTCATTTGTTTCATGCCTTTGACTGTTCTAGGCTAACGAGAACAACAAAAAGTAGTCATATTGAGTCATCTTTTAGATTGAGTAGTGCTGCCATCTGTTAAAAGACAATCCTACTAATTACTGTAACTGATGGATCCATGTCTTCGAGTATATTTATTCTAAAAAGGATCCAGTAAAAATTCTGAAGTGAAAGAATGTACCCAAAACTTGTTTATAAATGGAGCTAGATAAAAAATTAGGTCTGATAGTTTCATGTTTTTACTTAGGAGTCCGAAAAAAAATCTTAAGTTGTTAAGCGATTTTTTTTTTTTTTTTTTTTTTTTTTTTTTTTTTTTTTTACGGAATCCGTAAAAAAAAGTATTGTAATATATTTATTTATCCAGCTTGAGAATTTACATATTTGATCAGAATTTTTTTGCGGCTTTGTCTATTTATTTTACAATACCGAAAGTTAATGTATAAATTGAATACTTATGCTAAATTCAAACAAAAAGTTTCATCATGGGAACTATTGTTCAAAGGATCCCATATTGTTTGTATCACGATCAATACAAGCTAATGTTCTTATAGTGAACAAGGATTTCAGAAAGCATACAAACACGTGAATCGCACTCTTTCATTCCTTAAATTGCGTTTCTTCTTTGTTCTCGAATGTCTTTGCAAAGTAGCTCAGTTAGATACTCAGAAATATTTTTTGTAGTTAGAAATTTTTAGTTTTTTACAGTTGTTGTTGGATCAACAACAACAACAAACCAACCAATTGGCTCATTTTTAAACGTCAAATGGGAATAGAAATGCTTTGTGTCGCAGTTTTTGCTCTTTCGATTTTGCATATATTCTTTTCATATTAGGATAATTTCAATTGCAGAACCGGTTCCGAAAGTTAGAGTATTTTTTCTAAAAAAAAATCTGAAACCTACATCGATAAAGTAAATTGGATTGATTAGATTAACTTTATACATGAAAATGCCGACACGAAAGATCAAAAATAACGACACCTGACCGCAAGAAGTTAGTGCTATGTACCTTTGCGCTATCTTTGATCTTTCCGAGGTGATTTTGGAAGAATGCGCTCCTTTCATTGGAATTGGATTGATAAGCATTTATTTTCTCAATAGGATTTTTTTTTTTTTCCTTCGCAGAAATTTGGTCCAAAACGCCGCTTTTGACAAAATTTTTTCCCAATATTTCCTGCACTTATCCAAAAATCGAGCCACAGGGGCACATTGTATGCATAGTTTCTAAGTAAGAGAATTCGCCGGTTGGATGTGTTTGACAGCAAAAGTGAATCGGATAATGAGCACTTTGGTACACCCTTAAATGAAGGATTTTTTTTCCGAATTCTGACAGAAGTTCGTTCCGGCAAAATGAATCGAAGGGAAAAGAACGATAAAGGATAAAGAGCGGCTCATAACTTGTCTCGCTTTTGACGATTCATTGTCTGAATTTTAAGCAGGTCGCGTCTGGGACAAACCGACTCTTACTTCAAAGAAACCGACGGACTGATCCTGCCGACCGAATTGTCGAACCTTGGAACGATTCGTAAACTAGCCAGGTTTATCAATGGGAACAAATAACACCAGTGGTGACCATCTCCCCCAAACCCAATGACGCAATTCTCCCCCCCCCTACCAAAAAAAAATCTTCACACTGTAACATTGACCTCCCCCCCCTCCCCCGAACAGAATATCAATTGTAAAATATATTCTACTTATAATCTGCTGCACCTTCCAAAGATAGCGAGTTGAGAATAGCAGAATGGGTTCTTATTGCCCTTATCTAGAATTTAAAGAAAGAAAACATAGGAACATTTCTGGAAATTAAATATTGAGAAAAATTAAAAGTGATATTAATAAAAAAAATCAAGAATTTTTTTAACAGTAAAAAAAGGAAATATTAAGAAGTTAAAAATCCAACCCCCCCCCCCCCCCAAAAAAAATGTAATTTTTCTCAAATTCCCCCCCAAAACTAAATTGCATGACGCATCTTGCCTCACCAAACCCCTCTCTGGGCACCCCCTGAATAACACTATTAAGTCCATTAATAGCTACGAGGTGGAACCCGTCGAAAGACAATCTTTGATAAAAAAAAAAAAAAACTGTTTTAATTCTTTATATCTACAAAATGAGTTACAGTAAAAAATACATCTTATATGAGTCAGTCTAATTCTCAAGCAAATATTATTTTAAACTAAAATTAGCAACATACTATAAAACTCAATTATTCAATTTATTAAAAGAAATAAAACCGAAATTCCCCGGATTTTGTAACAAATGCATTTCTTTTGATTATTATTATTATTTTCAATTTTGAGAGAAAATGGAGTGATTCTGTTGCCACAATTATAAAATTGGTACTAAAAATTAAAAAAAAAAAAATTAATGCATCAAAAATAAATTGAGATGCAGATTTGAAACAAATTGCATTTAAAAGTACATTTTTTTTTCTCTATATGACGATGTAAAAGTTTAAATTGTTTAAATGTTTAGAAGTGTAAAATTCGCAGTATCGAAATTGTATAACCAAAATTTCATGGAAAAGTGTAGCGCATTTCAACTCTTATTTTTTTTTCTTTTTTTTCAGTTTTAAGAGAAAATGGAGTGATTCTGTTGCCTCAATTATAAAATTGGTACTAAAAACTGTAAATAATAATAATAATAATAATTGAAAAATAAATTGAGATGCAGATTTGAAGCAAATTGCATTTAAAAGTACATTTTTTCCTCTATACGACGGTGTAAAAATTTAAAATGTGCAATGTTTAGAAGCGTAAAATTTGCAGTAGCAAAAATTGCAAAACCGAAATTACAGGGGAAATTGTTGCCATTCGCAAAATGACTTATGGGTTACGCACAGATTACGTTTGGCCTTTATATTATAGATAGATATCGTAATATTAATAATAACAACGAAAAAGTAAGAATCTATATTATAAATTAAATATTTTGCTTACAAGACGTTGTTTTTGTATTTAATAAAAAAACATTAAAAAAAATTATTTCCATGTTTCAACTTTTTTTAATCGAATCATCTTCAGAATGGAAATAGAAAATAGGCCCTACACGGAATGACTTTCAATAATACAGATTCTTTCACAAAATTCTCCTTAGTCAAATTGGCAACAGTTTTGACAGCAATCTGTGGCGAGTCGACCGAAAATCGCGAGTTAATGCTATTCCTATAGAGAGGTTATTTTCTAATATCTTTATCTGGTTTGCATTTCGGCATTTTATTTTATTTTATTTTTTATTATTATTTTGTTACTATTATTATTATTATTATCTTTTCTTTTTAGGTGCGTTCGTAATTATGTAAATACGTAGCACCTATTGTTGTCGCTCAGTCCGTCCCTCTGTCTGTTTGTCCGTCCGTCCGCATATAACAACGCAAAAACTACCCAACCGAATCGTTTGAAATTTAAAATACATAATTATAACATAATTTTGTCGAGTCATTTCAAATGTTATGAAAGTCGGATGCATAGATCATTTACAGGGACGATCAAAAGTATTCCGTTATACATGACGGTCAATGGGAAAGAAGTTTCAAATGCATTTTAATGATGTTACACTCATTCGAACAAAATAGAATTGGCATGAATCTGTGAAATATATACTTAAAAATGCATTCTGTACAATCTGTGATGCAAAGAATTTTTATCATTAAATTACAGGGCCACACAAAAGTATTCCACTACATAATGCTGTGCGGGGAAACATTGTTTGGGGCGTGTTTTAATTATTTTCAACTATTTCACATTTTATGAATAAGATATACGTTGCTGAGGTGTAATAAAAATTACTTTCTGTATATTTACAGGAACGCAAAGATTTCGACCACTATACTGTATCCGAAGTATTGTCTACTATACCAGCAAGATCTGAATATTTTTCAAACTTCGTTATCGTACGAACGCACCTCATTTGCTACGTTCACGTGCAATTTCCAACTTGTTTTGCATTGGATAGTTGAAGTGCATGCCGACATCGCTCCTTTTTTAAAGTTTTCTCTTTCGGTAGCAGATATTTTTAAAAAAAGGCACTTTCACTTCCAAATTCGGTTCTGAAAGTGAAAGTAACTTTATAAAAAAACCGAAAAAGTAGTCAAGGAGCGTTAAGAGGCACCTCAGCTTTGCAATGCAAATACAGTCAACTCTCGTTAATTCGAAATCGGATAATTCGAATCGTCGCTTCATTCGAACTCAACATGAAGTCCCGAAATTTTCAGTGGCAGAATAACGTTAGAAATTTTCACTAATTCGAACTCATTTTCTCTCGACATCGTTTCATTCGGACTAACGAGAATTCCAATTTTTCATTTTTCGTTTCTTTCTCACGGATTTCAGATCATTTGAATAACTTTCTTTCTTTGATTTTTATTCCGAACAAGTACACATATAACGCAATGCAATGGATATCCACTTTCTTGGAGCCCCGTCTGTCCATCAGTGATGCTTTAAATTTTTTTTTCATCGTGCTAATTTCTAATCTTTTAATTAATTTATGCATTTATACATTCTAATCCAATATTAAGTCGCATTCTAATGGATAACAGACGAAATAAATTTATAAAACACTATAACATTAATTCCTTTGTAATAGTACCGTGTTGAGCCTGTTTTCATTTCATATTTCCCATAATTCGAACCTTTCTTGTGGTCCCGACGAGTTCGAATTAACGAGAGCCGACTCTATATATATATTTAAAAATATGCAAATGCGAAAGAGTTTTTAGAAAAATGCCTCCCATTAGGAATTATCCAAATAGGCGGTCGTAGTTAACTAACCATCGTAAATGTTAAATAAACAAACAGCTTCGTTAAGAGTGTATTCGAAAAAACGCTTTTCCACATTCAACAGCTCGAAATTTTCGAATACAATTTCAGACACATTTTTAAAAGTAGAAACGTGAAACTTGCTGAGCTGATGCTTGAATAACCATATAAGGTGCCGTGTGATGCCTTTTTACGCTCAATTCATTAGAATTTGATTTATAAACAATTATCTTCTCAGTATGACCCATTTTTTTTTCGCTCCCAGACCTCCCGCTTAGGAAAAATCGGTTCAAAATGCCGTTTTTGATTGCTTTTTTTTGCAATATTTTTTGCCTTTAGCAAAGAATCGACGATCACGGCACCTTGTGTACTTTCTAAATAAGAGATTTCGAAAGTTTGGTGTATTTGAGAGCAAAAATGAAATTCAAAAATAAATCGGAAAATAAGCAGTTTGAATCGAAATTGCACCTTTAAAGGAGGAAAGAAGTGTGTGACTTATAGACGTACGTCTGAAAAGGTGAGACAGTGGCGGAAAATAAAAGCGGACCTTGACCCCCTTTTTTGCGTGATGTCTGTCGGAGCCGAGGGTCTTCTTCTGCGTGGATGGATTTTAAAATTTATTTTAGTCGTTTAGATCGCGACTACGGTCAACAGAGAAACTCTCACGTGACAGGACTGAAAGATCCGGATGATCATGTTATTTCTACGGGTGCATTCTTTTCAAATATCTCGCTCAAATTTTAATAATTTGACATTTTTTTTTTTTTTTTGCATAGGAAGATCATGGCTTAAGGAAGATCTACAACCGCGCTAGTTTTTACTTTTTCGATTTTGATTTCAGATTGTTTTTAGAAAAAAAATACTTTAACATTCGGAACTGATTTGAACTGGTTCTGAAACTGAAACTATTTTAATATAAAGAAAATATAATCCAATAACGAATAATAATAAAAAAAAAAAACTACAACGTTAAAATAGGTTATAGCCAATGCCTATAAAACGGAGTGAAATTCGGCAGTAAAATAAATACCAGCCAGTTCTCCTTCAAAAGATAGGATATCCCACTGGTACTAAGGTCTAAGTAATCTGGACCTTAGGAAATAAAATCAGCCACACATAGCAGATCTTGAAAGTATGTATCTTTTATTCTTGTTACATGGAATGTTTAATAGGTTAAAAGCGTGAATCATTTTGTAACACGAACAACGAAAAAATTTCCCGTAAGTGTTCCTGTTAACGAGGTTCGTCTGTATAGCATAGCGCCCATTGAATGACAGTGGTGTTGCCGTAAAAAAAAATCGGAGGGTATACGCTGTAAGCAGAGGGTATACCTTACAGCATACATACAATCTAATACGTATATACCCTAGAGGGTATATACAATGGCTTTCTCGAGAAACAGAGGGTACACGGTGTACCTTAACAAAATCCAGAAGGTATACAGCGTATACTCTCCATTACATCCCTATTGAATTATCAATTCATCAAATTTCGTAATAAGTAACCTAGTGCCCATTCCATGCCGTGTTGGCCTAGAAATACTACAACCCATACATCTATACATCAACGGCCACAGCGTGTTTTGCGACCCTACGGATAAACCAAAGAGTCGGATCATCACCGTTTGGAGAATTGAGATTCTCCTACTCCCGAAAATTTCGTCGGAGTACTCTCTTTTTAGCAACACACCTGTCCCGAAAGGAGAACAGATCAGCTGAGCAGAATGTGACGTTTCACACACATTTTGCCACACAAAAACAAAACAGTGGGGGGAAAAGGAAGCGCGCGCGCGCCTCGTGACGTCAGAGTCGACTTTTCGATTATTGTACAATAATTCCGCAAAAAAAAAAGAAAATATTACATAAGATGTTCTTTTTTCGTCCTCCGCGGCGCACACCGAAGGTTGATCGTTGTTCGACCTTGGATGAACGCGGAAGAGAACTGACTTGTTGAGTTGGCGCCAAAACCCGATGTCAACAACGAGGCTTTGGCGATCGCCAAACGCAAGCTTCCCTCTTGGCGCTCCCGTTCTCGTGTAGCGAGTTTAAACAATGAGACGGAGAGAGACAAATTGTTTTAGAATGGGAATCCTCAAATCAAATATAGAGATTTGGTTTTTTTTCTTTTTCTTTGTTGTAATCCGAAAAGCGGATCCTATGTTTGGAAAAGTTGTCAATGAAAATCTAGTATACAAGGCGACTACCTCCATTCTTCCATCACTTTATATATAATGTATACACATTTTTCTACAGTTATTTTACAGTTTATTCATTGTGAATGCGTAAATTAATTTGTACCGTAACACATGAGGTTATTTTATTTAACACATTCGCTGCCGCTCACGCGAAAACGCATGATAGGGCGCCAACGTTTAGGGGCCACTCACGCGCGCGTATGTGAGGTGATGTCCAATAGCCAGTCACGCGCTGGCGCGGGAAAATCTTTCACTGTTTCTTTGTTATAAAAAGTAAATCGGCTCCTGGAAAAAACCCACTTCTACAGTGCGACATTAACTGTCATCCCATCTTCACGTAAGCGGCAGTGTACGTGTTAAAAAAACCCACATATGTAAAAAGAAAAGTTTTTTTTAAAAAAAGGGCAACTTTGTGACATGAGCTTTAATTTATTTATTTTTGTTCGGAAATGAATGAAAATAGCAGATGTTGTTGTTCAGAAACGATCGAATCGTTTTCTGTTTTACTGGAAATGCATTAGATATTTCAAAACAAGCCGTCAAAAATGACATTTTGAAGTGCATTTTCCGACAAAAGCAGAAAAACCAGCGAACAGTTTGGCATTCAATCATAGACTTGGATGGTGTTTACTACACCCACTAAAGATACGCTTTCATGGAAAAAAAAATGGTTGTTGTTCTCGGTAGAGACTTGGGAAATCTGAAGTATATCTGAATATTTTTATTGGCTGAATACCGCAACTTATTTTATTTTATTCGCTTCCCGATGGGTCCAAGTTTAATGTCCAAAAATGGAATACTTCTGTTGCCACCATGACAAAAAGAGTAATAAAAACTTAAAATAATAATAAATTAAAAACAAATTGTGATAGAAATTTCAAACAAATTTCATTAAAAAGTGCATTTTTTTTTTCTCTACGCAACGGTGTCAAAATTTAAAAAGTGGTATTTAGGAGCTTAAAAATTGGCAGTTCCGAAAATTGTAAAATTGAAATTTCATTTAAAATTTGTTGTCATTGCTCTAGGAATATCTTTATATATATAAATCTTCTGTGCGTGTGTATGTCACTGAACTCCTCCTAAACGACTGGACCGATTTTAATGAAATTTTTTGTGTGTGTTCCAGTGGATTCTAGAATGGTTTAGATTCACATGTCATCGAAATTGATTCAGTACTTTTTTAGTAATTAGGCAAAAACTAATAAAGTTAGTGATTTTTCGTTAATTAAAAGTGCTGAATAGAGTGCGGAGAGAATGGCTGAGTAGTCTAATGCGCCAGATTTAAGCTCTGGTTCTCAAAGAAAGAGATCGTGTATTCGAGCACCACTCATGACATACGAGTATGATTTACAATAATTTTTCCTGTATTATAATTTTAATTAACCGGCTTCAGAAAATCGTTAACTTTTAACTAAGAAGAGAAAAATAAACTTTTTTTTATCAAAAATTGAACCGACTTCAAAAACTACTGCAAAGTGAAAAATAATTTCCTTACATAGTAGTTATAAGAAATTAAATTCAGAGCGTAGTATTTATCATGCGTATTATTATATTTATGTACTTTTATTTGATTTTTTGGAGTCGGTGTCAGGACAACGTCTGTCGGGTCCGCTAGTTATTTCAATCATCACCAAATTTATGTTTATTTAGTATTATTATTATTTTAAAAGTAGAAATGTATTGATAAGTCTTTTTAAAATTTGAGTCTTTGAAAATATCATTTTCCAAATAGTCGTCGTAATTTGTTAAATTACAATTTTGTTATTTATTTTTTTTTTTTCCTAACTTTATACAAAGCAAAATTGTGCGAAGCTTTGACACACGTGCTCTCTACTGAAACGCATGCATGTGTATTTCTGAATGCCCCTTTTTAAAAGTTCATTGTTTATTTTTTCATTGCATTGTATTCATTCATTGCAAATTTTATTAAATACGCTTTAATTTCACTTACTGAATTTTTTCGTAAAGTAATATTTATTTTCCTACGACTTTAAACTTTTATATTTGCTTTTCTTTCTTTCTTTCTTTTTTCTTTTTTTTTTCCTTATGAGAAATTTTATAATGTGATTTTGTTTACAAGTAATATAAATAACCTTCAAAAGAAATTTCGAAATTTTAATTAAATAAATGAAGATGTTTTTGAATTGGACCTCCTTAAACAAGATAATTGTCTAACGTTACAAATACTTAGAACGGACACGATCTAAAGCAGGGACTTTTTATTATTGGTGGGGGGATTGCCAAGTTAAAATTCAGGATTTGCCAAATCAGCAAAAAGCAAACATAAGTAGTTCTGGACGTTTGCCAACTAGTTTTATAATTTTACCGAGATATCACAATTAGAAAATGTAAGAGAGTTTTTAAGTTTAACAATATTTTTAATTATATTGGTGACTTTCATCAAATCTATCAGAAATAGAAAGTATGTTATAGTTTATCATTAAAGTTTTGAACTCATTTGCCAACTGTAGCAGCATGTACAAACGTTTGGAGGGGGGGGTGTCACCCCTTGTCGCTCCCCCTAGCCCTAGCCCCCTAGCCGAAGCCTATGAATCTAAGGCGAAAATATTTACATGGGGATATTTTCGGATTTCATTTTCATATCGTATCTTTTTTTTTTTTCTTAATTTCAAAAAAATTACCAACGAAGCCTTGTATTTTCGACAACATTAAAGAAATTTATCGAATCAGGCCCCTCTCTCCTCCCCTGCCCCCAGTGTGGATTTGGGTTTTCGATTCTTAAATATTTTTCGTTCCAATTTCGATTCGTCATTACCTACGCTAAATGAAAGCGGAAGTAGGAATTTTGCAAATATTCCTCCGTGACGTCATCGTAGGGGTACACTTTTGACCTTGGCCTCAAACAAAACACATATTTCCAGACTTTTAATAGACTGTAATACAAACTTTCTCCTCTCCAAAAGTTTCGTCGTATCAGGCAGGGAAATGGCATCTGATCGATTTGGCATTTGGAACTTGGCGGGAGTTGGCGAGCGCTCGCGAAAAAGCCAGCCACCGGCAACCCTATTTTCGAGACAGTGTGTTGTCTAGTAGATAAGGTGATAGTCCCCGGACGTCTGGAATTTTGAGACGAGTCGATGACAAATAGTAACTTTTGCAGCACACTACCGTACCGACAATGTTAAACTTCTTCTGCATACTTAAAGAAAGAAAAGTTCTTTTTAAACAAGCCCGGGTTCTAATTTAAATTTTTATGCCCCCCCCCCCAAATCAGGGCCGTAGCTAGAAGTGAACAACAGGGCTCAAAATTGAGCAGGAAAGGAGAGGAGGTGGGTCAGGTGAAAAGGCATGTGATTAAAAAAAAACGCATCCCTGCAGATTTTTTTTTTTTTTTTTTTTTTTTTTTTTTTTTAACACACTTGCCTTTTTTTGGATGAAAGCCTGTTTTAATGTTTAAATAAATTATTTTTTAATAACTCTTTAATTCGATACTATATAAGAGTCGCGTCAAAATAAAGTGAAAACAGAACCCACTTTAACCCTTTGAGGGACAGGTTATATTGCGGTTTTTTTTTTTTTTTTTTTAATTCTAGATGAAATTATAGATGAGACTGATATTCAATTTCTGGATGCTAATCAATTGAAATGAAAAAGTACCAAGACCTCAGCCTGGGAGCTTATGTGTCCGTCCGTCCTGTATGTACGAATGTATGCATGTATATAACGCGATAACTCGTGATAAAAAATATCCAATTTACTTCAAATCTTAGATATAGGTTAATTCTAATAGGGCGTTTCTCTGATTATTTTTGAGAGTTCATAAATATAAGGGGGGGGGGGGACGGGGGCTAATACTCCTTCCGTTAATTTATACAAATGTGTTATGCAGAATTATCAGAGTTCATTCAAATTTTAAATATAGGATGAATCTGATGACGGTATCTCCATGATTAGATTTGGGAGTTCATTGGATAAGTATAAGAAAGGAACGGGAGAAGACGGGTTTTTCATGCAGAATTATCAGATTTCCTTCAAATTTTAAGTATAGGATCCTTCTAATGAGGCATTTCCACGATTAGTTTCGTGTGTTCATTTAATAAATATAAGGAGGGTTGAAACGTGGGCTAATCCTCCCCCTCTTAATTTAGATAATTGAGGGGGGGGGGGAGTTTATGCAGAATTATCAGATTTCATTAAAATTTTAGAAATAGGATCATTGTGATGAGGGCACCTCCATGGTTAGTTTCGGGAGCTCATTGGATAAGTATGTAAGAGGAGGAGATGGGGGCTTAATGTTATCAGTTTAACTGGGCAATATTCTTTTTATTTCTGTCTGTATTTATCGGATTCCATTTTAGATTCTCCTAAACTCGCCGAAACATAATGTTGCTGATGCTGGCCGATTTTTGGTTTTGCTTGTAAATTTTTCGAGGCCAAGGGCAAACGTGTATTTTGATTGGGACCTATCAGAGGGAAATTTTCGACAGCTTTGATCCTTGCAATTTTAGGCGGTCTTTTTCTAATTAGATATTATTTATTAAAACCAGTTCTGTCTGTAAACAGGAGTGTCGGCTTGTTTAAAAACACGTTTACGCCGGATAAGAAAGCTCGTGTTCATTCACGTGAGTGGGTTTTAAATAAGGGACCCTCTGCTAAGACGAAATCACTTAGGAAAGAGGGAAAAATTCCGTTTCAGGCACTTTTCTCCGGGGGGGATTTTTGCGACTCCGGGGAGAGAGAACATTGTAGAGTTCCGGGGGGGGGGGAGGAGGGATGGTCACTGCATTTTTTTTATCATTGAAAACACAAAATCTCAAATCTTCCGGGAGGATATCTTACTGCTCCAGGGAAGACTGTTCCCCCAGGGACACCCCTCCCCAGAGCCCGGTCAAGCTGAAGTTGGGCCCAGGGCCTGTTAAAAAGTTGGACCCCCCCCCCCCCTACCTACCCATTTTCGGCGACATTTTCACAAAAAAAGAATATTTATTTGACGATTTGATAAAGTTGTTTAGATAAAAAGTGCCTAGGTTAAAAATTTCTAAAAATTTCATCGAGTCCTTCAGAATATTTAAATTTTATGCTTCATATTTTATAAAACAATATTATTTGAATAGCATTTGATTAAGGGGAAAAAATCAGTCACATAATTTGTGGGCCCCTGAAATCAACATTGGTCACAAACATCACAGTCAGCAAAGGCCCTGAACCAAAAATTGTCATTGTTCCGAGTTACGCCCCCCCCCCTATTTTATGGGAGGAATGATGATTTTCATTAACAGATACCAAATGATTAAAATTAACCAAAATGCAACTATTTTCAAGCATTAAGGAAGGGAGTGTGGTCTCCCTTCCAGTACTCCCAGTTTAGGTATGGTTATAATTTTGTTATTTGATTGATTACATTACATCAACTTGGTATTTGAAGTAGGATCGATTCTGGTTTTCATACAATGCACTCAACAATGTTTTAAAGATACAGGGTGATTCAAATAAACGTGGACAAATTGATATGACAAATCAAGCATAAAAAAAATCACATAGGAACATAGGGTCTCAAACTACTTATTGAGTCAGGGTGTTTCATTCTGGCTACACCCGGTTTGAAAGTAATAATCAGTAGCGTAGCTATGTTTTTTGGCGCCCGGGCCCAGCAAGAAATTTTGCGCCCCCACCCCAATATAGATATATAACAATTTCTCTCAATTTGGCGCCCCTAGGCCTCGGCGCCCGGGGCGGACGCCCTCCTTGCCCCCCCTTAGCTACGTCACTGGTAATAATTTCGAGGAAAATAAAAATATTGTAATGAAAATGCAACGATAGGTACCTTATTTTGTGTGAAATGTGATAACATTACGAAAAGATCTGGAAAAATATATTGCTCAAGCAATCGATGATACCGTATAAACTGATTATCACAGTCCAAAATGTGAGGTGCCAAGCGCACAATCTTCTACCACAACTTCTACCACATTTGTTTGGTGTTATAACATTTAAAACAAAGGTGAGAATGTCTGTTAAATGTTTTATTATAATATATTTCAGTTTTCTGAAACTTATTACCGTCAACCCAAATTGAGTTAGGATGAAACACCCTGTATTTGTGACTCAATAAGAGGTTTGCTATGTGATTTTTCATCCTCGCCGTACGCCTGATTTGTCATATCAATTTGTCCACGTTTTTTTTTAAATCACCTGTATAAACAATCAGCTTTTATCCCCTTGAAGGGCGGTGGGATAAAGTAATTTTAACTGCAAAATG
Source organism: Maratus speculifer (assembly GCA_964019185.1). NCBI lineage: Eukaryota > Metazoa > Arthropoda > Arachnida > Araneae > Salticidae > Maratus > Maratus speculifer. The sequence continues at coordinate 348,315,086 of OZ025296.1, forward strand.
CTACATTGACAACCAGATTTTTAAAACTAAACTTTTAATTATAAAATGGTGAAGAAAAGCTTTTATCTATTTTGGAAATAAATTTGCTTTTAAATTCTGGTATCACTCAATCATTTCTACATTTTATGAATTGAATTGTATTGCCCCTCAAAGGGTTGAACTCAGGCCCGTAGCTAAGGGGGCGCTGTGGGCGGCTCAGCCCCTCCCCCCTCTTAAAATATTTTGAGCCCCCCCCTGGAAACGATTCCAAGGTCAAATTTCTGTTCCGAAAATTCAAATGAAATTTTGTTCAAAATTTAATTAATTTTTGAGACCCTTTCACAGTTTTGCAGAAATACTAAATTGTACCTAAAATAAGTGTTTCAACACTCCCTCATCTTATTTGTACACATGAAACCAACACGATGTTTCATTTTGCTCGAAGTTTTACACTCAAAATTTTCACCATCCTGTACTTTTCTAAGCATAAAATTAAATTATTATTACAGTTTAAGAAGAAACATAGTATCTGCAGGGTAAATATGCACTAATTTATCTTTCTGCGTCAGAGAGAGAGAGAAAAAATTATGAGTCCCCCCCCCCGTACATTCTCTTGAGCCCCCCCCTACTATTCACTTCTAGCTACGGCCCTGGTTGAACTACGTTTTCTTTATGGGTGTATTCCGATCCAAACTGCCTTTTTTCAGATTTATTTTTAGATTAATTTTTGCTTTCAAATGCACCAAACTTTCGAATTCTCTTATTTAGAAACTATGCAAGGTGCCGTGATTATCGATTCCTTGATAAATGCAGAAAATGTTGCAAAAAATGCTGTCAAAAACGGCTTTTTGGACCCAATTTTCCGAAGTGGGAGGTCTGCGAACGAAAAAAAGGGTCACGCTGAGAAAATAATTGATTATAAATCAAATTCTAATTAAATCAGCGAAAAATGACATCACACGGCACCTTGTACGTCACTTCAAAAATCCCCTCAGCAAGTTTCATGTGTTCTACTTTTAAAAATGTGTCCAAAATTGTATCTGAAAATTTCGAGCTGTTGAAGGTGGAAAACCATTTTTTTAAATACCCCCTTTATCCTCCCGTATTTTGAGTCATCCAGAGCCTTTGTGAAACATAAATAAAGCCGACTTCCGGAGCTTCTGTCGCGCGACAGCCTCGACAGAGGGCGCTGCCTGACACATTTATCCCGTGAGAGGATCGTGAACAGAAACTTGGAGAGCGAAACAAATCATTTTATTTCCTTTCTTAATCTCTCTGACACGATTTTTCTCGCATTTCCATTGAAATCCTGTTCCCATAATTCGTACCTGACCCTAGCTATAGAAGCCGCTAGGGGCAGTGTTAAATCCAGGATTAGAAGCGAATACAGTAAAACCTCCATAACGGACACTCCCGAATAGCGGACACTTCTATTTAACGGACAGTTTTCAAATCCCCACTCCCAAAATTAAAAATTTTTTATGTTTAACTTCTAAATAACGGACATTCCGAATAGCGGACAGTAATTTTGGCTTTTTAGCCAAAATTACTGTCCGCTATTCGGAATGTCCGTAAAATGAAAAATTATTTCCGTTCGGAATGAAAAATTATTTTTTAACGAGGGAAAAAAAATCCTCTAAATTTATCAGGGCAATGTGTCACAAATTTTGTGATCACAGATAAATGTGGGGAGCATTAAGCATTCATTAGCGATTTTTGTATCTCTGACGTGTTCCCAATAGCGGACACCTCCGAATAGCGGACAATTTCTGCGCTCCCAAAGTGTCCGTTATTTAGAGGTTTTACTGTATTAGGGGGAGTGGGAAGGTCGTATTTTTTCTCTCTCACCGATGCATAGAGATAAATGAGTGTAGTTATTACGCTTTTCATTAAACTCTTTTTAATAACTTCATTTTACGCTAAGAAAAGCTAAAACATCTTCTGCGTTTTATTCACAAGAGCAATCTACAGTGGTTTGGGAGATTAAGGGTGTATACGAAAAAATGCTTTTCCACCTTCAACAGCTCGAAATTTTCCGATAGAATTTCAGACACATTTTTAAAAGCAGAAACATGAAACTTGCTGAGGGGATTTTCGAAGAGACGTATAAGGTGCCGTGTGATGTCATTTTACGCTCCATTCATTAGAATTGGATTTATGAACAATTATCTTCTCAGAATAACCCTTTTTTTCTCTCCCTTTTTTCTCTCGCTTCGGAAAAATCGGTTCAAAATGCCATTTTTGTTTGCTTTTTTTGCAATATTTTCTGCATTTATGAAAGAATTGACAACCACGGCACCTTGAGTACTTTCTGAATAAGAGAATTTGCCAGTCGGATGCGTTTGAGAGCAAAAATGAATTTAAAAATAAATCGGAAAATAAGCAGTTTGGATCGAAATACACCCTTAAGGAGCTGAACTTGAGGGAAAGTTTTCCGTCCTTCTCATGGAAAAGTCATTATTCATAAAACACGCCGACGGGTGACCATGATTTTCCATCTTCAACAGCTCGAAACTTTCCGATCCGTCGAATTTTCAGAAGTTTAGAACACATGAAACTGGCCGGGCTGGTTTTGGAAGCAGGGCCATCGCTAAGACTTTTTATGGGTGGGGGAGAAGACCTTAAATTGCCAAGTCAAATTTACATATTTGCCAACTCGTTTTATAATTTTGCAAAGTTACCACACTTAGAAAATGTAATACAGTTCTTATTTGTAAAGAAGTTTAATAATATTCCCAATTATAATTGTAACTTTTGCAAATTTTATCAAAAATAGGAAATGTATTACAGTTTTTATTAAAATTTTAATTAAATGCCAAGTGTAGCAACATTTCGAAATGTTTGGGGGGGGAAGCTCCCCCCCTTATCGAGGCCCCTATTTGGAAGTAATATATATAAGAGATCCCATTCATCGGAATTGGATTTAGAAACGATTTTTTTCCCAGTAGGACCCTTTTTTATTGTTCCCAGATCTCCAGGTTCGGAAATTTCTGTTCAAATTGGCCATTTCGACAGCCTTTTTTTGCAATATTTTCTACATTTACCAAAAAATCGATCATCACGGCAGCTTGTATAGTTTCTAAATAGGAGATTTTGAAAGTTTGTTACATTTGAGAGCCAAAATGAATTTAAAAACAGGGGTGCCCAGAGAGGGGTTTGGTGAAGCAAAATGCGTCATACAATTTAGTTTTTTTTTTGGGGGGGGGGGGAGGGAATTTGAGAAAAAATACATTTTTTTTGGGGGGGGGGGAATTTGAGAAAAAATACATTTTTTTGGGGGGGGGGGATTTTTAAATTCTTAATATTTCCTTTTTTTACTGTTAAAAAAATCTTGAATTTTTAATATCTCTTTTAAATTTTTTCAACATTGAATTTTTAGAAATGTTCCTGTGTTTTCTTTCTTTAAATTCTAGATAAGGGCAATAAGAACTCATTCTTGCTATCTTTTGAATGTGCAGTAGATTATAAGTAGAACATATTTTACAACTGATATTCTGTTTAGGTGGGGGGGGGGGGGTCAATGTTAAAGTATTTTTACATTTTTTAAAGGGAGAGATTTGTGTCATTGGGTTTGGGGGGGGGGGGGGATGGTCACCACTGTTTAAAAATGAATCGGAAAGGAAGCGGTTTTGATAGAAATACAGTGGGCAGGTCTGACTGAACCTTATCTCCGTAAAACGGGTTAAATCTTTACGTGATGGGAATTCTTTTGTGCGGAACAATCAATAATGTGCGCTATCAAATTGCATGCATTGAGTGCCAATTCTTAATCCGTTTCATTTTGTGTAAAAAAGATGTGGCTTTATCAAAACGGATTTGAAACTATGTTCCTTCTGTACTACGACGAAACACTTTTGGATTCCCCCGTCGAACTAAGGTCCCTCTGAAGATCGCTTTCATTTTGGGTCGCAGGTATTTTCTTATAAAGTTGTTTCACTTTCAAAACCGGTTCAAACATTGAAAGTAACTTTACAGAAAATATCTGCGACCTAAATCGAAAAAAGTAATCGAGGAGCGATCTTGTGAGGGACCTCAGCTATCCAAGGGAAAAAAAAAAAAATACTTAAAAATGTCAAAGTGCGGTAGAGTTGTTAGAAAAACGCCTCCCCATAGGAATAACATTAGTGTCTTCGCGGCCAGGGACAGGGGCCTTAGGTGGAGCATTCTGCACAGGGCCCGACTTAGACAGTGGGGGGCCCCGGGGCAAACATTATTAGGGGGGGGCTTCTATCTTAAAATTTTCCGTAAATTATACTGAAGTGACTAAAACTGAAATTCATAATTATTGTATGTGTACATAAATTTCGTACCAAGTACTATTCATATCTATATACATAATAGCAGAAGAAAGATAACTTTAAGAAAAGATAGAATACAGTTTTTTTTTTTTTTTTTTTCCGATTACAGATTTCAGGATAAATGTGAGGCCTTAAGGAGGCATTGGGTACGGAAACAGAGGGGATAGGAGAAGAGAGACCCTTAAAATTGAAAAAAAAAGAAAGAATTTTGGTCACTTTTGACCATTTTTTATCATTTGCCACTCCTTTAAAGAAAAACTTATACCTGTCCTTGGGGGGGGGGGGGGGAGCTTAAGCCGGGGGGCCCGGGGCAATTGCCCCGGATGCCCCTGCCTTAGTCAGGCCCTGATTTTGCACAAGGCAAAAGCTATTGGAAAACAAACAAAACAATTGTTTTTTAAGAGAAGTGTATAAATAGGACTTACGGTGTGTAGCCTGATTAGAACCCAGAGACAAAGCGGGAGCTTCTACTGCGTTAAGGCATCTGCAAAAACAGAAAAACAGAACGTCACTATAGTTTTTTGATTGAAAGAGTATTAGAAGGGAATTAACAGATTACCTAGGGATCTCTCTAACGGGGGGGGGGGGTTCTATTCCCCCCCCCTTCCCTTAAGCCCTCCCCAACCGCGTTTCGTTTTCGATGTCTCGTCATGAGACAGTCTCTAGTATTAATATTGTTTAATAATAATACTGTTATAATAAATAGCTTCCGCAGATGGTGTTATTCGAAACTTATGGGTCCGGTAATGATTCCATTAAAGCCACGGCTTCTTTTTCTCTCCAGATTTACGAGCCTTCCATAATAACCTACATCATAAATGGGACAGTTCAAACAATTCAATTAAGCCATTCGGATGCACGGGCGGAAGCGCATACGAACACGCAACAGAACAGACAAGACAGGTGGTTTGTTTGAAGTCATAAAACCAGCCCCCGATGCCTACTTGACTCTTAATTTAATTAGGGAAATTCAACGGGCACGATCACCTCTTCCCGTTGGAAGGAGTCGTGCTTTGGGGGTTTTGCTTCACCCCCCCCCTCCCCCATCCCTTCGAAAAATAGTGAAGAAGGGTACCTGAAAGCTCCTATTCGTGGTCGACGAAGCTCTCGCGAGCTAATGCATAATCGCTGGAAAGGTTATTTTCTAGTATCTGGTTTACATTTCGATATTTTATTGATTTTTATGTATCTGTTTATTTATTTATTTATATTTTTCTAAAAGCATTTTCACTTTCGAAATTAGTTTCGAAAGTGTTGTCAAAATTCACATTCTTTAATATTATGTTCACATTTTTTAATAATAATAATAATAAATAATGCTCACCAGTAAATTTTTATTGTAAATTTTGTATTATTGAGTCCGAGCGTTTTTTTTTATTCTATTAGACAAAAAATTTTGTTTTGAAAAACTGGTAGCAAAAGATTAAAAATTTTGTAAAAGATATGAGAAAAAAAAAGACATCATTTGAAATATTTTATTAAAAATATTAATCAGTTAAATGATTCATTCACTTTGCTCAATTAGGTCCACATAAAATGACTCTACTGTTCAGTAATATTTTTAATTTGCATCCACGGCAACTTTGGCGTCGTTTGTCAAGATAGATGTGAAGATACTATTATTCTTTCATTATTATCTTTAAGGGTGTATCCGAAAAAACGCTTTTCCACCTTCAACAGCTCGAAATTTTCGAATACAATTTTAGACACATTTTTAAAAGTAGAAACATGACACTGGCTGAGGGGATGCTTGAAGAACCATTATAAGGTGCCGTGTGGTGCCTTTTCACGCTCCATTCATTAGAATTTTATTTATAAACAATTACCTTCTCAATGTAACGATTTTTTTCATTCCCAGATCTCTCACTTCGGAAAAATCGGTTCAAAGTGCCGTTTTTGATTGCTTTTTTTTTGCATTTATCAAAGAATCGACGATCACGGCACCTTGTGCACTTTCTAAATAAGAGATTTTGAAAGTTTGGTGTATTTGAGAGCCATAATGAATTCAAAAATAAATCGGAAAATGAGCAGTTTGAATCGAAATACACCCTTAAGACTTCAATTTGTCGGTACAACTTACAAAATTTTTATGAAGTGTCAAAATGTCTGAAAGAGACGGTGTTTTTTCCTAATATTCTATCCTAAAGCTTCGTCTCTCATTTCGAAATTTCTTAGAAACACTTCCAAGAAAAAAAAGCGTTGTTGCTCAAATCCTCGACATCGAATCTTTCATTTCGTTTTCGTTAGCTTAAGCTATCGGAAAAATTTCGTGATTTTTTCCTTACAAGTGAGATTAGCGGGACGCCTTCTTCCACCTTATTTGTCTAATCTTTTTAATCTGTTTTTCTGTAAGTTGTCCTCCAATTTTAATTATTATTTTTACAGGATCGTTAATATTTTCTGTTAGCACTAGCCGCCCTTGGCGACCCGTTTGGCCTCCCTTAAATGCATACTAACAAAGCATTAAATCATACTGATTTTATTCATCATTTATTTAAATTGCTCAATTTTTTGTCAAATTAGAAGATTCTGCTAGAAAAATAGATACAGATGTCCTATACGCAAAACGCAACACATTGGCGCAATTGCAACAAAAAGGCAAATATATTTACTCACATGATAATCCGGCAATTGTTATTTATTCTTTAATAAACTGTTTATTTACTTTTATTTTCTTTTTTAAAATGATAAATTGTTTTGTTCTATAATTGTTAACGAAATTTGTTTTCAATTAATATTAATTCCTTTTTAAAATAATAAAAAAAGAGTTACAAAATATATATGTAACTGGTATTGAAAACGAAGTTTTCGTCAAATAGGAATCAGAAAAAAAAATCGCATTAATGTGGTACGTATATGACATCTGTGCCTATAAACCAACCATTTATGCTAACTTGGCGCATCGCCAAATATTGTACCCGTGTTTTTTCTTTTTTTTTTTTTTTTGGTATTCCATTAACTTTATATAAAATATATTTAATAATAAAATCCTTTCATTCATTTCATTTGCAAGTATTAAAAAATGCTCTGGTGAGCAGCAAAAAGTGTTAATATGTTTTTAAGTATGAAAAAGTGTTTGACAACTGAACATGAGAAAGGACTAAGGCTTTTCGTCAATTTCCGATTCACTCGACATTAAACACGTTACAGTTGTTTTTTTTTTTTTAAATCAGAGAGTTCGATTCCAGTGATATTTGACGTTTTAACTGTATTTTAATTAATCTTTTATTAATTTATATGGGGGGGGGGGGGGAGTTCGTTATTTAAAATAAAAATTTTACCAATTTGTATAATTTTGCGAGTCGTTTGACGATTTATATAATGTGTCAGATAATCAAACAGTATCCGCCATTCCGTAATAGAATTGAAAATATTTAAATATACGTTTAAATTTTAATTGGAAATTGCAATGCATTGTATGAATAGCTTATACATGTTTTACATTATGCCTATCCAAGATGGGTAAGTATTACGATGCCCCCCCCCCCCCCAACGACTCGTTTTATTGTTATTTATTTTTTATGGGGTGAGGGTAAAGCAAGAAATCTACCCTATATCTGCTCCCTGCAACTGTAACTTCAAAGTATCTTTCCCCAGTCACTTTGGAATTACATTTTATTTATTTATTTCAATTTTTTAGGAGTGAACGCTTAGCTAGATTTCGCAAAAGCCGTTGGAATTTTCGACCGGGGAAAACAACTGGATCCTAGGATCTTGATAGGACATCTCTTAATGATAGATACAATCAAGCGACTTAAAACCTATCTAATCAGTTGGAGGAAAGACGTGACAATGCATTCGATTTCGCGAACAGAAGGAGAATTCAAATTTTCCCTCAGAGGACCCCGAATCCCCCCAACACGCATTCTTTCGTTATATTTTTCGCATTTATCAGCAAGGATTTACTTTCAGAGGAATTTAATTGTGTGAACCAGTGTGTGTTTTAAAAATAGAAAGGGATTAAGGGTGTATTCGAAAAAAAATTTATATAATTTTCCACCCTCAACAGCTTGAAATTTTTCAATACATTTTCAGACTTACTTTTAAAAGTAAAAACATGAAACTTGCCTGAGGGGATTTTTGAAGAGATGTATCAGATGCCGTGTGATGTCATTTTGTGCTCCATCTATTAGAACTCGATTTATGGGCAATACTTTCTGTGTACGACCTCTTTTTTTTTTTCCAGCTATCCCGCTTCAAACAATTCGGTTCAAAACGCTCACTTTGATAGCCTTTTTTTTTTTTTTGCAATATTTTCTATATTTATCGAAAAATCGACAAGTGTGACACATTGTGCAGTTTCTATTTAAGAGAACTTGACAGCTGGATGTGTTTGAGGGCAACAATGAATTAAAAAATAAATCCGAAAATAAGCAGTTTGGATTGAAATACACCCTTAAACAAAAAATATACCTTGTAAACATTAATAATAAAAAATAAGGTAGATTTATTTGTTTTTCAAGTAACTTTAGTACCTTTCTAAAATAAATAAATCAATCAAGAAATAAAGTTTCACCGATAATTAAAGGGAAAAAGAATACTGCCCAGTTAAACTGATGGCATTGAGCTCACAGGCTACAAATACTAATTGTGCATTAAAGCCTTATATTTTCAAGGGTTAATTCCGTTCGAAAAAAAAAATTAAGAAGGGGAAACAGCTCTCCCCTTTCCTCTTTTTTTATACTTAATCATTGAACCTCCTATACTATCAAAGACATGCTTCATCATATAAAAAATCTATATCCAAAATTCAGGGCAAATGAGATAATTCTTAATAAAAAACCCATTTAGCATTTATATAATTTAAAAGGAGCTATCCCCCTCTTTTATACTTAACGATTAAACTTCCAAAACTATTCAGAGATTTGAACGAAATCTGAAAATTCTGCTTGAAAAACCCATTTATATAAATTAAGGGAGGGGGGCATTAGAACCCCTGTTCCCCCTATTTATACTTATTCAATGAACACCTAATAACAGTCACGGAATCGCCTCATCAGAATGATCCTAATCTAAATTTTGAAATAAAACTTAATTCTGCATGAAAATCCCATTTATATCAACTAAGGGGAGGGGCATCAGCCCCCCCGTTCCCCCTCTTATACATATCGAATGAACTCCAAAAACTAATCAGGGAAGCGCCTTGTCAGGATATACCTACATGCAAAATTTCAAGTTGATCGGATATTTTTATCATGAGTTATCGCGTTACGCACGAACGTACATACAGAACGGGCGGGCACATAAGCTCTCAGGCTATGATAGCCTGTGAGCTAAAGACGAATGAAGGAAAAAATGAAACATTACTTCAGCTATGTTTTTTAGGATTTATACGTGGATGTGTGACAATGTATTTTTTTTCCAGTGTTAAAACATTGATGAATTAAAGCGCCGTTGTTTCGTAGTTATGTAAATACGTAGCACATATAGTTGTCGTTCAGTCCGTCCGGATATAACAGCGCAAAAACTACCCAACCGAATCGTTTGAAATTCAAAATATATAATTATTACATAATTTTGTCGAGTCATTTCAAATTTTATGAAAATCGGATGCCTAGATCAATGACAGGGACAATCAAAAGTATTCCGTTACATTAACGGTCAATGGGGAAAATATTTCTAATGCATTTCAATGGTGTTATTCAAATATAATAGAGTACATGAAAGTATATATCTATATTAAAATATATACATTCTGTACAATCTGTGATGCAAAGAATATTCATTATTAAATTACAGGACCACACAAAAGTATCGCACTACATAATGCAAATCGGAAAAACATTGTTTGGGGCGTGTGTTAATTATATTAACCTATAACCTATTAACCATTTTATATATATAATATACGTTGCTGAGGTGTAATAAAAGTTTCTTCCTTTAACTTCTTTAATTCTAAATTCCAGAAAATCTTTCTTTTTATCTGTTAATATATATGTGAAATCAAAAGGAAATAAATCAAAATCCATCTTCTAAAAGTGATGATTAAATAAATGTAAACTCAAAAATGAGCCAAAAAAAAAAAAAAAAAAGCTTTTTAAATTATTCAACCAATCACAAGCCTGTATTTTCTTCCTTTTGTGCTAGCTTCGGTGGGATCGGCAAAAATGCCGTCCGTCCGCGCTGTGCAGAGCGGTTTTTTCCCCGCCGTCACACGACCCGCGCAAGAAAAGGAGATGTACAGGGATAGGGAAGTAAGGCGGGGAATACCAGCTTCCCGAAAATGATCTGCAATGTTTTCTTTTGAATTGTTTTATTAATCCTACGCTCCTAAATCGTCAGAATGGATTTGGCTTATCAAGGAAGAGCTGTCATTTATTGGATCGTATATGAATTGTTTTTTATTTTGATTTTAAGTGCTCATTTCAATGACACATCGTCATTTAAATTGTTTAAAAATAATTCGTTAGAGTTGTTTCAACTCTTTGCAAGAAGCTGATTTTTAAATCGTGATGCGAGTGGATTTCAGCTCAACTCGAGTTATATCGTGGGCTAAGATTTTAAGGGAGTAGGATCCTTGATTTACAAAATCATTTAGAATTTGAAGATTGGATTCTACGAGATCGGGTTTATTCAAGACCATGTCAGTGATGTTTGCAATGACATCCACTGGATATACTAATTTTTCGATAGCAAGCGCTCATAACACTCTTGTAGTTTTTTACACGTTATTTGCTATTGAGAAGATATTAATCCAGGGGTTCATCCAGTTGAAACTTTCATCCAGATTCTAAATGACATTAAGATCAACAAAACGGTTGCCCTCTCTTGGGTCCAAAAAGGAGCCTGGCCGGCCCCACTTTTTTGGAGACACTTTAGACTTTCTACACAAATTTTAGCAATAATAACAGAAATACAGCGATCTTTCTTAGCTCTGTGAGGGGTTTTAACCCTAAAACCACCCCCTTGGCTGCGCCACTGCTTATTTCGCACTGATTGACAGATATTCTAGCATGAAAGCCAGTCGAAAATTGTAAAAGAGTGCAACACTGAAAAAAAAAAAAATGAAGTGCTCAGAAATGAGTATATCGATGTACTCCTATCGAATTGCGAGTATCGAAAATGAACACATTGATTTCTCAATTTTGAAACAGCATAGGTTATCAAATCCAAACATTTTGTACCCACTACTGGCTTATTTCATTTAGGAGGCATAAAAGATGCTTATTAATGCAAATATTAAATTATGAAATGTATTTTATTAAAATAATTTAAAAAGTGCTTGCAAATCTGCCTCTTGTCATGGAAATATTCGGGGTTTGGACATTTCGCTGATTATTTTGCTATTTTACTTAATAAATAAAACTCAAACTCAAATTTTTATTGTTAATAATAATTTTGAGCAAGAAATAAATGCCAGTATATTTTCATTTTAATTTGTAAATTCGGGGGGGGGGGGGGGCAGGTCATAGCTATTGATATTTGTACACAACCATGGAATCAAAAATAAGAACATGTGTTTCTCAGTTTCGAGTCCATTTGGATCGGAGCTATCACTTACCCATAGTATAGGGTAAGTCTTGCAATCGTTTTGAAAATCGAAAATTTTTTTGACGGATTTATACGTATTAGATAGTAAAGATTCCGAAAAACATATTTTTAGAAAACTAGTCGTTGGGGGCCACCATAATACTTACCCATCATGGATATGTATATGAAAATAAAACATATGAAAACTATTTATACAATGCATGGGAATTCATAAACAAAATTTAAATATTGTTAATATACATAGTATTGCTATATTAAAGAACTGCTGGTGTACCCATTTCGACAAATTATATAAAACGCCAAACTAAGCCAGTAGCACCGAACTGCGTAAAAGAAACATCCTTATAACTCCAAAAATAATAATTCTATTAACTAAGAGTTAATTGCGTCGGATTAAGCGTCTCATTTCCAATTAAAATATAATTCTGAATTGAAATTTGAATGAAATACAGGGTCATGAAAAATCGAAGAATGTGGAAAACAGGATTATACATATCTCGGCAACTAATAATCCGATCGACTTCGTTTTATATGCAAAATATGTGTTATTTTATTGCCTTTTACGTCCATTCCTTAGAACAAAAAAATTCGAAAATTTTTATAGACCTTTCATCAGAACGAACTTTTCGAGAGTCCGAAAAAAATAGTTCCGGATAATCGAGGTTGCTGATATTAAATAGGGTTCGTCCCATTCTTACATACTAACTACATACAAAATTTCAAGTCTCTATCTCAATTTGTTCGGGAGATAGAGCGTTTACAGACAGACAGACAGACGGACGGCACAAATTTTTTTCTAAAAATATGTTTTTCGGAATCTCCACTATCTAAAACGTGTAAATCCGTCAAAAATTTTTTTTTCGATTTTCAAAACGATTGCAAGACTTACCCTATACTACGTATGATGGGTAAGTAAAAAAAATTTGCGGTCCTTCTGTCTGTGAGTTTGTCTGTCTGTAAACGCTCTATCTTCCGAACAAATTGAGATAGAGACTTGAAATTTTGTATGTAGTTAGTATGTAAGAATGAGACGAAGCCTATTTAATATCAGCAACCTCGATTATCCTGAACTATTTTTTTCGGACTCTCGAAAAATTCGTTCTGATGAAAGGTATATAAAAATTTTCGAATTTTTTTGTTCTAAAGATTGTACGTAAAAGGCAATAAAGTAACACACATTTTGCATACAGAACGAAGTCAATCGAATTATGAGTTGCCGAGATATTTGTAATCCTGTTTTCCACATTCTTCGATTTTTCATGACCCTGTATTTCATTCAAATTTCGATTCAGAGGTATATTTTAATTGAAAATGAGACGCTTAATCCAACGCAGTAAACTGTTAGTTTATATTATTATTATTGGAGATATAAGGATGTTTCTTTTACGCAGTTCGGTATTACTTGAGTAGTTTGGTGTTTTATATAATTTGTCGAAATTGGTAGATCCGCAATTCATTAATAGAGCATTACAATGTATATTAACAATATTTAAATTTTGTTTTGGAATTGCAGTGCATTGTATAAATAGTTTTCACATGTTTTATTTTCATATGCCTATCCATGATGGGTAAGTATTACGGTGGCCTCCAACGACTAGTTTTGAGTATGTGATGAAGTACTTAAAATTGAGCCCTTTTTACTCAATTTTGAGAAAATATTTTTTTTTTTTTTCAGTGTGGAAGATGTTTCAAAAACAAAAACACAGATAATTTGTTAATAATGAATTGACGTAACTTATTAACTCTTACTTCCGACCGGCCAAAGTATTTTCTAACAAGTCTCGTTTTCAAATCGATACGCACATAACGCACGAGCAGAGGAACTGTCTAGACTTAGGCTGACAGATTCGCGTCTGGTTTTCGAAGCAGGGAACACAGGAGAGAGAGATCTTTAAATGTGTTTTCAATGCAACACAAAATGTAAATACACCACGATTCCCCTTAACACAACTTGTCTCTCTCTCTCTGTTTTTTTTTTTTTTTTTTTTTTTTTTTTTTTTTTTTTTGAGGAATTGCTGAGAATTTAATCTTTTTGGCGCGTTTTAAAATCGAGACTAAATGTTTTTTATTTTCATTTTCTTTTTCTTCTAAATATTATTGAGTTTTAGTGTAGTTAAAGACTTTTTTTTCCGAGATAAGATGAGTGCGAGCTCTGTTTCGCTTTAAGTTCATGTAAAAAAAAAGAGGCATTTTCTTGAAAAAATTGGTTGCATCTAGACAGTGTTCGAGTCATTCAATGGCAGCCTCTGACGACAAACTCATCCCCCCCCCCCCACCCAAAAAAAAAAAAAAATCACGTTTCACATTTCTTCTTTTAAGGGTCGTTTTTGATTTTTTCTCTTTTTAGTTAAAAGTTAACGATTTTTGCTTTACTTTTTTGATGGAGATTGCTGACTTTCTCGCATGTAAAAGCATTAGTCGTTGAAAATCGACAATAAAAAGAGCTTCAGCTTACGTAAATGGTTTTTTGAATTAGAGAAGAACTTACAAGGCACCAAAAGATGACCGAAAAAGACTAGAGTGTAAAAGACTAATAAAAATGTTTTTATTTGAGGCTTCAATAATTTAAAAATAACTATTTTATGGTAGCATTAATATACTCTCATTCGGAGATTTTATTTAAATGACAAATATATATAGTATAATGTAGGAGGAATTGGGGCACATTGATACACCCCCTCTACCGCTCACAGGGTCATTACAGGAAGTTTCACAACAGCTCCAAAAGGTGATGTCAGTGCACTCAACTACATACAGAAAGTCTTGGAATGATTCAGTAGTTTGATGAAATGGCACGGGTGATTTATTGTTTTTGTAGGTGAAAAGTAAATTTGAGTTGTACAATTGAAATGGTATTATACAACCATAGGCGTAGCGTGACCAAGACTTTTGGAGGGGCACCAGCGAAGTAAAAACTGCGCCCCTTGGCAAATTTTCAATTTGGCGCCCCCCCCCCCCCAGCCCCGAAAAAGTAACAAAAAATCTTTTTTTTTGGTAGGCGTCATAAAACTAACAAACATAAATTAATTCTATTAAATAATTATTTCGCATTTATTTTGGAACTTTAAAAGGTTTAATTTCAATTTAGAAATTCAGAACTAAATAACATACAGAAATTTGCAATTTTTGTCAAAGAGTTCACAATGTTTTAAAACAGGGGGGGGGGGGGAATGATCAAGATAGATAAAGAAATTCCCTGAAAATGATTGTCGGTCAAAAAAGGAATAAAATCGTGGCTCGCAGAGTAAATTTCGCGCATGTGGTGACCGTCTCTTTAGCATGTCCCACCAGTGGGACATGCTAGAGGTGTACATGGACAGGAATTTCCAGGCACGGGCTCAGCACGGCTCGGCGTGGGTATTAAAAGTTTCACCCGAGCCCGGCCTGTTTATATTTTTATAGTTTACGGCCAGATCCTGCTCGTACAAAAAATCAGTGAAAAAACATAAGTATTAATTGGATAATTTTACGGTATACTTTAAATTACTATATTTTCACAAGTCAGAAGATACTCAATAGCAGCATTAATATTTGCTTAGACATTTAAGACTTTTCAATATTCAAATAAAGATTCATAAATTTCGATGTAGTTTAAAATTTTAAAAAAAGTTGGTTAAAAAAATCCTAACATTTGAAACTATAAAAAAGTAGATTTTGAAATACGAGAGTCATTGAAAAAAGGATTTTCCCACGGCATTTAAAAAGAAACAAAACGTAATTACCCGGAAAGTTTGATCCACTTGAACTGGATCCTGTTGAAGTACTCGTTGCCCTCATCGTGGTATCGCTCTAAAACAGTGCGAAAAAGATTCTCAATGCAGGAAACCACCTCGAAATACCTGTTTATTTGGAAACTGTGCGTCAGGTGGGTGCCTAGTCAACTTACACCTTAACACAAAACCAAACGTGGGAAAGTAGCATTGATGTTTTTGCAGCGATATCACGATGAAGGAAATGAATACCTCAACAAGATTTTTACGGTTGGTGAGACGTGAGTTGACAACTGTAACAAGTTCCTGGCTCCATTCCTAAATGGCAGACTTGTATGACACTGGACTCAAAAACTTATCCAACGTTGTGACAATCGTTTTAATTCCGTTGGTTCTGATGTGGAGATGTAGTTAAAACATTGCTGTATCTTTTGTAATAGTTCTTTTTGGGTAATTACATTTTGTTTCTTTCTAGCCACAGAAAACTTATTTTATGGATGACCCCCGTATTTTTCAGTAAATTATTATTCTGACCCAATTTAGCTACTTTCTGACACATTTCTGAATTCATTTCTTTTCGGAAACACATAAAATTAGCAGACGTTCTTATTCAGAAACTGTGTAATTGAATGGAATTTTCCATTTTTCATAAAAGGCAAAAGATCTTTGAGAAGATACTGCCAAAGTTGTAATTTTGAATCGAAATTCAAGACGCAATAGTACTGGGAAGAAGAAAAACTTATCATCAAGTGATTAGAAGAGCTTATAAATCAAAAAGTTATTTATTTATTTAAAAATATGGAAAATGCTATTCGATTCCAATCATCAGGCCTGTCAATTTTATGCCTTTATAAAGAAAAATGAGTCAGAAAGTTTGTCAAATTTCACGTTGTTGAGCTGGGAATTTGAGATTAACCTTAAGTTGTACTTACAAAGATTATGTTAATATACGTTCATTATCGCTATTAATATTTTTACAGAATATATTCCTTGCCCTTAACATCCTAAGAAAAATTAAATCTAGTTTTGTCGCGTCTCGACTGTGCAAAAAAAAAAAAAAAAAAAAAAAAAAAAAAAAAAATGCAAGCCTGATCTTGGCCCGGTACAAGTCTGCTAAAAAAAACTAAGCCTGGATTCAGATGCCATATAACTGTCCGATGCCGATCTATATGCTGGACACTTCGTACATTTCTTTATTGATATTGTCAAACTATCATCGGCTCGTGACGCACATTTATACACATTCTTGCGAAATTCGCATTCTATTGGCCCAGTAGAGATTTTTATATCAAGCCGGTAAGCCTGCTTAATTTTTTTATCGATCCGAAATGGCATGTTCGTTCAATTTTTTTGTTGGCCGGGTCCCTTAAATTTGTTTAGAGGCCCGATTGATCTATTAATATTTCTTCAAAACATATTGCTTGTCCCACTGTAAACAACTAGATCCAGTTTCGCTCTGACTCGACTATATGCTGAAAGAAAAAAAAATACATATTTATATACATAAGACTCGGTCCAGCACGAGTCTGCTTATGAAATTGAGTTTGTGCTCAGATATGATGTGATTGTCCGATTATCTGATCTCAAATCTAAGCATATTATAATTTCTATTGTAATTTTGTCAAACTAATATCGGTTCGTAAAACACATTTATAACTGTTATCCTCACGAAAGACATAACCAATGAAAATAGTCCATATTTTATCATCTTCGCTTAATTTTTTATGTAGAGCCGTTAATCTATATTAATAAAAGAACAAAACGCTCTGTCTGTGTGTGTGTGTGTGTGTGTGTGTGTGTGTCTGCGATGGCTAGCAAAATCTACAGCGCGTACAAAGTTCAAAATTTTTTTGAGAGTAGCCCCAAATCTCTCCTGATGCACCTGAGCTTCAGAATTTCGAAATTCCAATTATTAACTGAGTAATTAATTAAAATCGAGAGGTCACTCTCATAAAAAATCATCTTTTCCCAATTTTTTTCTCTTTCGTTTGTTTACGGTTGGTTGGTTGTGTAAAAATTTTAAGAAAGCTGAGACAGGATTAAAGAAACCCATGGAGGAATGAGATAAGTGGAGGTGAAGTAAGCCTCAAAAAAGGTTTGCGATATGAAACCATATATCGCTCAAATTTTAATGTGCCAAACAAAAGGATGTGGAAAAGGATTTTGTATTATAAGACGAATTGAAAGAAACGAATTACAATTGAAGCATATTTTAAGAAGAAATAGCAAATTTTTAAAATGGTCTTTGCTCTATTAATATTTATTAATAGTCAATCCAAATGTCCGCTTTTAAAATGAAGGAAACTGGAAAATTAGCAATAATTAAATATCAAACTAAAATTAAATAAGATATTGAAAACATTCGACACGAACTAAAAATTGTATAACTAAATGTTTTCTTCATTAATGTAATTTTAAATACTTTATAACGTAGATGAAAAATGTTTAAGACTTAATAATTGCATGTAAATAAATATTTAAAGTATAATGATGAAAACATTCTTTTAAAATCATGTATGAAAACTTAAGTAATAAATATTATTCTAAAATATAGATTTCTGACTGCAGACGATTTTAAGATATTAACAAAAGAATGTTATAGTTTCAAGCAAAAAGTTTAAATAATTTTCTATATTGATATTTAAAACACATATGATAAAATAATTAATAAATTTTTAATGGCGAAGTGATAGATTAGTTCTTTTTAAGAAACAAGACCAAAAAAAAGTACGGATTTAAACCTGTTTCCAATTGATAGGCGTGTCAAAGCACGTGTTGCATTATTAAATATATATATACGTATATACGAAGCTTTTTTAGCAGTTTTTTTAAGTCACTGATTAAATTTGAATGCATTTTATTTAAGTTAAAATTTTATTATGATTTTAATTTGTTTTTAAAACAAAAAGGAAATGGCTGTTTGACGTAAAATTGTTCGAATCGGTAGACGATTCATACACAATAATAAATTATCAAATAGCAAAGTAAATTATATATCAAAAATAGTCACTAAAATAATAGTAGCAAAACATAATGTTTAGGCGTATCAATACATAACCCGATCCCAACCAGAAAAAAGAGACCATACTTCGATCCAGGCAAGACAAAAATTCCATGAGCACAAACCCGACCCGAACCTAAAAATTCCGTTCGAAAACAAAAGTATGGATTTGATATCTGACCCGAATCAAATCTAAATCCCAGAAAAATATTCAAATGAAGCATACCCCAATCCGATTAAGGAAAAGTAATGTTCGTGTATATGCAATCCGACCCGAAACTAAAAATTTTCTTTGTAAAAACCCGAAAAATGACCAGAACGAAACATGAAATCGATAAAAATATTCCAAAGAACTATAACCCGATAAGAGCAAGACAAAATACTTTCCGTGAACATAAACCTGACTCGAACCTAAAAAATTCCATTTGAAAAAAAAAAAATCTGAAATTTTATGCAAACTACATCTGAATCCGATCAAAATATTCGAAAGAACCATAACCGGATTCGAATAAGAGAAAATAATTTCCATGGACATGAACCCGATCAGAACCTAAAATTCCATTTGAAAAAAAATACCTGAAATTTGAATCGAACCAAATATGAACCTGACAAAAATATTCCACAGAACCATACCCGAATCCGAACAAGACAAAAAAATGCCATGAACATGAACCCAATCCGAATCTAAAAAACTGAACTATACCTGAATCTGACAAAAATATTCCAGAGAAGCATATCCTTATTCGAACAATACAGAATAATTTCCGTTGATGCGCAACCCAACCTGAACCTAAAAATTCCATTAAAAAAAAACGAAATCTGAATTGAACGACATCTGAATCTGAAAAAAATATTCCAAAGACCTAAAACCGGATCCGAGCAAGAGAAAATAATTTCTCTGGACATGAATCTGACCAGAATCTTAAAAATCAATTTGAAAAAATATCTGAAATCTGAATAGAACCGAATCTGAATCCGACGAAAATATTCCAAATAACTATAACCAGATACGAACAAGACAATATAATTTTCATGGACACAAACGCAATTCGAACCAAAAAATTGTAAAAAAAAATCCCGAAATTTGAACCAAACCTAATCTGAACCTGACAAAAATATTTCAGTGAAGTATAACCTCATTGGAACAAGGTAAAATAATTTCCATTGAAGTACAACCCGACCCAAACCTAAAAATCCCATTTGAAGATAAAAAGAAACCCCATGAAATCTGAATTGAACCGAATCTAAACTGAACAAAAATATTCCAAAGAACCATAACCGTATCCGAAGAAGACAAAATAATTTCCATGGACATGAATCCATTGCGAACCTATAATTCGGATGTTCTACAAAACATAATGCGCTCCGTAGCGGTGGAAAGTGAAACTAAGTTTTTTGTAGCGCGTGATGGTTAAGATATTTCGTTTTTAGTTAGTGTTAAATTAGAACTTGGTTACGGTTAGTTAACAGTTAGGTTGCAATTACGTTCCGGTGAGCCTTATGTTATATTTAATTTTCGGTTAGGTTACAGTTAGGTCATGGTTAAGTTACAGTTAGATTAAGTTGCGGTTAGGTTGTGATTAGATTATGGATAGGTTATGATAAGGTGACGGACAGGTTACATTTATGGTATATTTAAGTTACAGTTAGGTTACTGTTAAGATACAGCTAGGTTACAGACAAGTTATGATTACAATACATTTAGGTTAAGGTTAGGATTTTGTTCACAGAATGAACATTACGCATGTTTGATAAAAAATATACACCTATTTTTGTAAAATGATCAGAAATTATAATACTATATACTAACCTTTTAGCTAATCATCGACTATCGATTTCATTCACGCTATAGTCGGATTTAAGAGTGATATAATTAGTTTGAAATTCAAAATATTTCACTTGGGATATCTATGTGAAAAAAGTATTAATTAAGTCACTTAACAGTACATTTAATGATAAATATCAACACTTTAACACGAAAATCACACAATCGTTAGACACATATTCCCTCCTGTGTTACCCATTGCAGCCATTTTGGGTATTTTTGCAGCTAAATATTAGTTTTTTAAACCGATTATTGACACAGTCGGGGGTACTTATTTAATATAATTTACACTGTAAAAAATTTGACTCTTTTGCTGCATCATCACTTCCCCGTTTTTATAGAATATCTCTCTTTTGACATATGAGAATGCTCCAAAATAGGCTGAAGTAATCATTTTCTATAAAAGCGGTGGAGTGACGATGCAGCAAAAGGGTCAAATTTTTAACAGTGTATTTACACATATTTCGAATTAAAGATAAAATCATAGAAATTTCAAGTTCGTGTAACATTATTATTACAGACCCGGGCAAAGCCGGGCGGGTCAGCTAGTCTATAATAATAAAAGAACAAAACGCTCTGTCTGTGTGTCTGTGTGTGTGTCTGTGATGGCTAGCAAAATCTGCAGCATGTACGACGCTCAAAATTTTTTTGAGAGTTGCCCTAAATCTCTCCTGATGCACCTGAGTTTCAGAATTTCGAAATTCCAATTATTAACTGAGTAATTAATTAAAATCGAGAGGTCACTCTCATAAAAAATCATCTTTTTCCAATTTTTTTCTCTTTCGTTTCTTTACGGTTGGTTGGTTGTGTAAAAATTTTCGCAGAAGTGATAAGAAAGCTGAAACAGAATTAAAGAAACCCATAGAGGAATGAGATAAGTGGAGATGAAGTAAGCCTCACAAAAGTTTTGCAATATGAAACCATTTATCGCTCAAATTTTAATGTGCCAAACAAAAGGACGTGGAAGGGAGTTTGTATTATAAGACGAATTGAAAGAAATGAATTACAATTGAGGCATATTTTAAGTGGAAATAGCAAATTTTTAAAATGATCTTTGTTCTATTATTATTTATTAAAATAAATGTTCGCTTTAAAAATGAAGGAAATTGGAAAATTAGCAATAATTAAATTTCAAATTAATTCTTTTAAAATCATGTATGAAAACTTAAGTAATAAATATTAATCAAAAATATAGATTTCTGACTGCAGACGATTTTAATGTATTAACAAAAGAATGTAATGCAAAACCTTAAAATAATTTTCTATATTGACAATTAAAACGCATATGATAAAATAATTAATAAATTTTTACCGGTGAAGCGATAGATCAGTTCTTTTTAAGAAACAAGAGCAAAAAAATACGGGTTTAAACCTGTTTCAATTGATAGGCGTGTCAAAGCACGTACTTTTGTTGGTACTTAATTGGACTTAATGTAGGGTTACACTGTTAAAAATCTGCTGCATTTTGCTGCAACGCCCTCCACCACTTGTATATAATATCTCTATTCCAACCAATGAGAAAGCGCCATTTCACGGCCAAGTAACCGTTTTCTATACAAGCAGGGGAGTGCGTTGCAGCAAAATGCAGCAGATTTTTAACAGTGTACATTTTTAGCATCACCTCCAGAGATAATACTTCCACTCTATTAATTTCTTTTTACTCTATGAAAGAAACCAATTTGAGATTCTGACATTTCAAAAGTGACTTTTTTCCCCCAAAGACTTTAAAATTTAAAGACTGGCAAAATGTCAGTTTAACTTAGGATTTTTGAACACAGCTGTTACGTCAGATCGTTGGTACTTCGTACATTAGAATGTATGTGTGGTTAGCTATAATGCAGTAAACATATGTATATGTATATATGAGGCTTTTTTAGCAGTTTTTTTTAAATCACTGATTAAATTTGAACGCATTTTATTTAAGTTAAAATTTTATTAAGACATTAATTTGTTTTTAAAACAAAAATGAAATGGCTGTTTGACATACAATTGTTCGAATCGGCAGACGATTTATACACAGTGATAAATTATCAAATAGCAAAATAAATGATACATCAAAAATAGTCTCTAAAATAATAGTAGCAAAGCATAATGTTTAGGCGTATTAACACATAACCCGATCCCAACCAGAAAAAAAACAAACTATACTCCGATCCAAGCAAGACAAAAATTCCATGAGCATAAACCCGACCCGAACTTAAAAATTCCATTTGAAAAAAAAAAAAAAAAAAAAAAAAAAACTATGGATTTGATATCTGACCCGAAACAAATCTGAATCCCACAAAAATATTCAAATGAAGCATACCCCAATCCGATCAAGGAAAAATAATGTTCGTGTATATGCAACCCGACCCGAACCTAAAAATTTTCTTTGAAAAAACCCGAAAAATGACCAGAATGAAACCTGAAATCGATAAAAATATTCCAAAGAACTAAAACCCGATAAGAGTAAGACAAAATAATTTCCGTGAACATAAACCTGACTCGAACCTAAAAAATTCCATTTGAAAAAAAACCTGAAATTTTATGCAAACTACATCTGAATCCGATAAAAATATTCGAAAGAACCATAACCGGATTCGAATAAGAGAAAATAATTTCCATGGACATGAACCCGATCCGAACCTAAAATTCCATTTGAAAAAAATACCTGAAATTAGAATCGAATCAAATATGAACCTGACAAAAATATTCCACAGAACCATACCCGGATCTGAACAAGACAAAAAATTTCCATGAACATGAACCCTATCCGAACCTAAAAAACTGAACTAAATCTGAATCTGACAAAAATATTCCAGAGAAGCATATCCTTATTCAAACAATGCAGAATAATTTCCGTTGATGCGCAACCTAACCTGAACCTAAAAATTCCATTAAAAAAACGAAATCTGAATTGAATGACATCTGAACCCGAAAAAATATTCCAAAGACCCAAAACCGGACCCGAGCAATAATTTCTCTGGATATGAATCCGACCAGAACCTTAAAAATCAATTTGAAAAAATACCTGAAATCTGAATCGAACCAAATCTGAATCCGACGATAATATTCCAAATAACTATAACCAGATACGAACAAGACAATATAATTTCCATGGGCATAAACCCAATCCGAACCAGAAAATTTGTAAAAAAAATAAATCCCGAAATTTGAACCAAACCTAATCTGAACCTAACAAAAATATTTCAGTGAAGTATAACCTCATTGGAACTAGGTAAAATAATTTCCATGGAAGTACAACCCGAACCGAACTTAATCTCATTTGAAGGAAAAAAACCAACGAAACCTGAACTGAACCGAATCTAAACTGAACAAAAAATATTCCAAGCAACCATAACCGTATCCGAAGAAGACAAAATAATTTCCATGAACATGAATCCAATCCGAACCTAAAATTCGGATGTTCTACAAAACATAATGCGCTCCTTAGCGGTGGAAAGTGAAACTAAGTACTTAGCGCGAGATGGTTAAGATATTTCTTTTATAGTTAGTGTTAAATTAGAACTTGGTTACGGTTAGGTAACAGTTAGGTTGCAATTACTTTCCGGTGAGCCTTGTGTTATATTTATTTTCCAGTTAGGTTACAGTTAGGTCATGGTTAAGTTACAGTTAGGTTAAGGTTAAGTTGCGGTTAGGTTGTGGTTAGATTATGGGTAGGTTATGATAAGGTGACGGCCAGGTTACATTTATGGTATATTTAAGTTACAGTTAGGTTACTGTTAAGATACAGCTAGGTTACAGACAAGTTATGATTACAATACAATTAGGTTACGGTTAGGATTTTGTTCACAGAATGAACATTACGCATGTTTGATAAAAAACATGCACCTATTTTTGTAAAATGGCTCTGAAATTATAATACTATATACTAACCTTTTAGCTAATCATCGAGAATCGATTTCATTCACGGTATAGTCGGATTTAAGAGTGATATAATTAGTTTGAAATTCAAAATATTTCACTTGGGATATCTATGTAAAAAAAGTATTTAGTTAAGTCACTTAACAGTAATTTTAAGGATAAATATCAACAGTTTAACACGAAAATCACGCAATCGTTGGACACATATTCCCTCCTGCGTTTCTCATTGCAATCATTTTGGGTACTTTTGGAGCTAAATATTACTTTTTTTTTAACCAATTTTTGACACAGTCAGGGGGCACGTATTTAATATAATGTACATTGTAAAAAATTTTACCCTTTTGCTGTATCATCACTCCCCCGCTTTTATAGAATATCTCTCTTTTGACCTATGATAATGCGCCATAATAGGCTGAAATAATCATTTTCTATAAAAGCGGTGGAGTGACGATGCAGCAAAAGGGTCAAGTTTTTAATAGTGTTTAATAGTATTTACACATATTTCGAGTTAAAGATAAAATCATAAACATTTCAAGTTCGTTTAAGATTATTATTACAGACCCGGGCAACGCCGGGCGGGTCAGCTAGTGAATAAATAAATGTGCTACTCAAGTAGTACCGAATTGCGTAAAAAAAACATCATTATAACTCCAAAAATAATAATCATATTAACTAACAGTTTACTACGTCGGATTAAGGGTCTCATTTTTCAATTAAAATATGTCTTTGAATTGAAATTTGAATGAAACATAGGGTCATGAAAAATCGAAGAATGTGGAAAACAGGATTCCAAATATCGCGGCAACTAATAATCCGATCGACTTCATTCTTTATGCAAAATTTGTGTTATCTTATTGTCTTTTACATCCACTCATTAAAATACAAAATTTCGAAAAGCTTTATACATCTTTCATCAGAACGAATTTTTCGAGAGTCCGATAAAAATAGTTCCGAATAATCGAGGTTACTGATATTAAAAAGGCTTTGTTCCATTCTTACATACTAAGAACATACAAAGTTTCAAGTCTCTATCTCAATTTGTTCGGGAGATACAGCGTTTACAGACATACAGACGGACGGCATTTTTTTTTCTTTAAATAAAAATGCATTTCGGAATCTCCAGTATCAGAAACGTGTAAATCCGTCATTTTTTTTTTTTTTTTTTTTTTTTTTTTTTTTAAAGAAAAAATAGCATTTTTCATATTTTTTGCTACAAGATTCATTGAAAATATGGACTGGGAAAAAAACCTAATAATAATAAGAAGAAGAATAACAATAATGAATCCCGAAGACAGTTGAATATATTATTAAAAATCATGGTGAAAATTTTCAGGACTTTTCTAGTTTCAAATCTTCATTGTATTATAAAATTGAAAATAAGAGCACCTGTTCGGATAAAAAAAAAATGTGTGAAAAAATGCAGTTTGGATATGAGAGTTACCTTGAAAAAACAATTTCTTACAATATTTAGCAACGATAAAAATTTTAGTTTGTAGGGTTTTTTTTAATAAGATCAATAATAAAGTATTACCAACTTAACAAAAGTTATTTTTGGGCTTCTTATAAAATAATAAGGTAATCTTGAGTTATATTTTATATCATTTCATATTTTTACTTCATGCGCTAATTATAAAATGATATTTTGTGCCAGTGGGAAACAGTGTTCTCGGACTCTACGCCCCCCCCCCCCTCCCCTCCCAAGAAAATCATAGAACAAAATTTCTTTGGATTCTCAAAACATTAACCTAATGCATTTTGAATGGTTAATACTGCCACTGTAACATATAACAGCACATTTTTATTTTTTTTTTAAATAACCGTAATACACTGCTCAAAACAATTAAAGGATATTGCAGTTTTAGGTGGATTTTGTATCTGGGAAACTTTTTAGCTGATTGATACATGGTCGAAAGACATAGTAGGTTATATGAGAATAAATTACACATGTTTGGCAGAAAAAAATGCATTTTATTGCGCATTTGTGTACAAAAGGAAAAAAAACACAATTTGTGCATATGAGAAAAAAAGAATAAGAAAAGGTGTTTTCTTCAAAGAAAATCATTTTCAGTAGGGGGAATGGTTTCCACGGGCGGCCAGCAACGTTGTACACCTTTGAGGCATGGACTCAATGAGGCTCTTAATGACGAGTTGGGGGTATTCTGCCCCACTCTTCCAGAAGAGCTCTTTCCAGTTCTTGGAGAGTTTGTGGGGGTTGTTGGCGGCCAGAAACTCGTCTTCCTAGAGCTTCCCAAACGTGCTCAATGGGATTCATGTCTGGAGAACACGCTGGCCATTCCATTCGAACGATTCCTTCCTCGAAAAGGAAATCCTCCACCAGGTTTGCACGATGGGGACAGTTATCGTCCATTAAAATGAAGTTATCTCCGATTGCTGTAGCGTAAGGGACTACAATAGGTCTGAGGATCTCATCTCTATATCGGCGACCAGTCAGAGCTCCATCTCGAATGATTTAGAGGTCAGTGCGCCCGTCAATGGAGATGCCACCATACACCAACACTCCTCCACCGCCAAATCTCACACTTTCGTGCACGAACGCAGGATTATTTCTACTGCCACGGTCCCTCCAGATGAAAATATGACTATTATCTGGATGCACAGAAAAACGGGACTCGTCAGAAATCAGAATATTGCTCCATTCATTTCTCCTCCAGTTGACATGCTCGGTTGCCCACTCCCTGCGGTCGCGACGAAACCTTGATGTTAATCTAACACATACCATCGGTCGGCGAGCATACAGACCTACAGCATGGAGCCTCTTTCGGACAGTCTGAGTTGAAATCGTGGTGCCTGTAGCCGAGCGAAGGTGTTGTTGGAGAAGAGTAGCGTTCATGTTTCGGTGTCTCCGAGCTGTTAACGCTAAATACCGATCTTCATTGGGCATTGTTGCCCGCCTACGACCTTGCCCTGGTCTTCGGCCTGCACATCCACTCTCCAAAAAACGGTTCCAGATCCTGGAAATGACACTTTGTGACACTCCAATGGCTTGCGCTACACTGTCAGAAAAATTCGTCAATATACACTAAGTTATCGTTATTTTTTCACAAATAACTTCTGTTCTGCCAGAAAACGTATTTGTTCTGTGAGTTCATTCCGAAAGTCGAAAAATGAGGAAACGATTCCGTTTATATCTAGCACGTATGCGCATTGGGTCTGTTAGTAATAAATTCGAATTTATTTTTAAAATGAAAAACAAAAATATTCTATCGATTAAAATGTCTAATTTAGTTTTAAAAGACAAAAATGTTTTCGAATTTAAAAATAAATAACAATTACTTTCTTTATTCGTTCAAAAATTCTCACAATCTGTTATTCAAAGTTGGATAAGTTGAATAAAGTTCAATATACTAAGTTATTTCTATGATAAATATTCGCATATAAAATATACTTTAAGTGAAGACATTTAAAAAATATTTTAATTAAAAAATAAAATACAAAAAAAAATTGATATTATTAAAAAAAATCTTGCCGAATAAAAATAAAACATCCATGTTTTTTCTCTGACAATCTACGTTATATATTTAAAATTCACATTTTTATACTTTATTAATACTAAACGTAAAGAAAAAAAACAGCCACAGTTTCATTAAAGATGAAAACTTTCCGAGATTAACTGCAAAATTAAAAGCTTTTTAACGAAATACACCAAACCACACCCATATGAAATCAACGCTTCTATTTTAAAGCAAAATCTTCATGAGCAATCGTAGCGCTGTGGATGAGTGTTGGCCTTATAATCCTGGGGTCCTCAGTTCGATCCCCACCTCTTCCGCGTTGGTTTTTTCCAAACTTTTTTCAAGTGACGGATATTTTTCCTTTTTTGACGGAGAAAAAAATAAACAGAAAATCGTCAATGTACAGACAATATCTGGCAGCAGTGCTGCCAGTACTTTTTCTGTGAAAAGACGGAAGTTTTTTTGAGAGTGTACTTCGGCTTGAGTTTGGCCCCTTCTAACCTACCAACAATTCTCCAAGCTTCTGAATCTGTCAAATGACTTCACTGAGACATCGTACTCATCGAAACAAAGCAATCACTGAATGCCGATCATCCTTTTCTTCATTCTCTTTTTTCCAGTTGAAAGTCAAATTTCATTCGCTGCCGCTGAAGCGACGTTTTTGACGTCGAACTCAAAATTTGCATACTCCACAGTTTGAAAACCAGAAAAATTTGCATTTGTGATTCTCTTCTTCTATTTTCGGCAAAAAAAATTCGTTTATATCTTTATTTTATATAAAACTTCAAATATCCTTTAATTGTTTTGAGCAGTGTACATTTAATTTTGCAGTTTGCTGGATAGATATAAACACACTCTTTATAACTGGTTAAAATTTTACATGGTCTATCCAAACATTTCCTAACCACGCCTAAAGTGACTTTGGTACAATTTAATTTACTTAAAATGACAAATAATTGTGACCGTACATCAAAAGAAATTCTACTGATAAGATATCGAGAGATAAAAATAATTAAAAATAACCCTCACTCTAAATAGTTTAATTATTTAATGTTAATTAAAATATATAAGTTTGCATTGTGATTATTTACAAGGGCCCAATCACTAATAAATTTTTCGCAAAATTTCAATTTAAAATAACTTTTCCCTCTCCCTCCACAAAAAAATCCATTAGAAATATTTATAATAGGACTATAAGAAGTTTTTCCTAGTAGATCAATTGTAACCCTAAAAGAAAAATATAACAAATACGCTACAAGGAAATTATTCCTAGAAAAGATGACACACATAAACTTATCACTAAATAAAACAGACTGAGATAATGTCTCGATTAATCATATTTATTGAGAAGTTATTAATAAAAGAAAACCATATTTACAAAATTAATTAAATTAAGAAACAAGCAGACTTAAGCTGCAATTTTATACCTCCCCAACATGGAAGATTACTTTGACATTATAATAGTTTATTTCTAACTTTTGCTTCAACATCTTAATACATAAAATACACTGATTTTAATCTTTATTTTAGATTTTATCAAATTGATATACAAAATCAATTTACTTATTTTATTCGCTCCTTCATTACATTCATAGCACGAAATGCTGTAAAAATTCTAGTTTAACTTATATCAGTAATTGTTAATAGTTACAAACGCTAAATTTATATGTATCCGGTACGACATCGTACACAGTTTTCAAATTCTTTTTTATAGTATATATAAAAACAAACAAAATTTTAATTGGCGCCCCCTTTGCCTTTCGTTCTGGCGTCCGAAGCACATGTCCTCTTAGCAATTCCGAGGGAAATTGGTTGCTGTTTGCAATTATCGGTGAGGGTACAGTTTCACACTTGCAAAGAGATTTTTAATTATCGGTGAGGGTACAGTTTGAGATTTGCAAAGAGATTTTTAAACAAAAACTAACCTATTTAAATGACACAAGGCATAAAGATGCATTTGGTACAGTTTTTCTTTTGAATTTTCCGGTTGTGAGCCATTTTTATGTAAATTCAATATACATACATATACATTTTTGTATGTAAAGACAAACAAAATCTTCATTTGGTGCCCACTTTTGCCATTCGTTCTCACGTTCAAGGCACATGCCCCCTGTGCACCCCTACGGAAATCGTTTGGCATTTGGAAATTATCGGTGAGATACAGTTTCACATAGAAGAGAGTTTTGAGTAGAGACTGAGATGCATTTGATTTAGTTTTCGTTTTGAATTTTCTGACTATCAGACATTTTTACCAAATTCCATACTTATATATTTTTGTATGTAAAGACAAACAAATTCTTCATTTGGTGCGTCTTTTTCCTTTCGTTTTGGAGTCCGAGACACATCCCCACCCCCTCCTCTGCAACCCCTTGGAAAATCGCTTGGTTTTTGCCAATTGTCGGTGAGGTACAGTTTCACACAAAAGAGGATTTTTGAGTAGAGACTGACCTATGTAAATGATAAACGGCATAGAGATGCATTTGGTTCAGCTTTAATTTGAATTTGCAAGCTGTGAGACATTTTTATGCAAATCCAAAATATATTCTACATATACATTTTTTATATGCAAAGACAAACAAAATCTTCATTTGTCGCCCCCTTTGTCTTTTGTTTTGGCGTAGGAAGCACATGCCCACTCTACAACCCCCATGGAATTGCTCGGCCTTTGGCAATTATCGATGAGGTACAGCTTCACATAAAATAGGGGTTTTGGAACAGAGACTGACCTATTTAAGTGATAGAAGGCATAGAGATGCTTTGGAGCAGTTTTCCTTTCGAATTTTATGGATGTGAGACATTTTTATGCAAATTCCATACATATACATTTTTGTATGTAAAGACAAACTAAATATTCATTTGGCGCCCCCTTCGATTTTCGTCGTCCGAGACACATGCCTCTACAGCCCCTATGGAAATCACTTGGATTTTGGTAATTATCGGTGAGGTACAGTTTCACACAGAAGAGGATTTTTGAGTTGCGTCTAACCATTTAAATCTAATAGGGCATACAGATGCATTTGGAACAGTTTTCCTTTTGAATTTTCTAGCTGTAAAGACATATTTA
The DNA here is from genome assembly GCA_964019185.1 of Maratus speculifer. Taxonomy (NCBI): domain Eukaryota; kingdom Metazoa; phylum Arthropoda; class Arachnida; order Araneae; family Salticidae; genus Maratus; species Maratus speculifer. The sequence continues at coordinate 348,345,791 of OZ025296.1, forward strand.
TGAAAATTCAATATGTACACTATACATTTTTGTATATAAAGAGAAACAAATCTTTATTTCGCGCCCGCTTCGCATATCGTTTTGACGTCTGAGACACATGCCCTCTCTGCAACGCCTACGGAAATCGCTTGGTATCAGGCTGTGAGACATTTTTAGGTAAATTCCATACATATACATTTTTGTATGTAAAGAGAAAAAAATCTTCATTTGGCACCCCCTCTGCAACCCCTAGGGAAATGGCTTGGTTTCAGTCTGTGAGACATTTTTATGCAAATTCCATACATATACATTTTTGTATGTAACGACAAACAAAATCTTCATTTGGCGCCCATTTCGCCTTTTGTTTTGGCGTCCAAGACACATGCCCCTGGGGACAACCCCTAGGGAAATCGCTTGGTTTCAGGCTGTGAGACAATTTTATGCAAATTCCATACATATACAATTTTGTATGTAAAGACAAACTAAATATTCATTTGGCGCCCCCTTCGATTTTCGTCTTGGCGTCCGAGACACATGCCTCTACAGCCCCTATGGAAATCACTTGGATTTTGGTAATTATCGGTGAGGTACAGTTTCACACAGAAGAGGATTTTTGAGTTGCGTCTAACCTATTTAAATCTAATAGGGCATACAGATGCATTTGGAACAGTTTTCCTTTTGAATTTTCTAGCTGTAAAGACATATTTATGAAAATTCAATATGTACACTATACATTTTTGTATATAAAGAGAAACAAATCTTTATTTCGCGCCCGCTTCGCATATCGTTTTGACGTCTGAGACACATGCCCTCTCTGCAACGCCTACGGAAATCGCTTGGTATCAGGCTGTGAGACATTTTTAGGCAAATTCCATACATATACATTTTTGTATGTAAAGAGAAAAAAATCTTCATTTGGCACCCCCTCTGCAACCCCTAGGGAAATGGCTTGGTTTCAGTCTGTGAGACATTTTTATGCAAATTCCATATATATACATTTTTGTATGTAACGACAAACAAAATCTTCATTTGGCGCCCATTTCGCCTTTTGTTTTGGCGTCCAAGACACATGCCCCTGGGGACAAACCCTAGGGAAATCGCTTGGTTTCAGGCTGTGAGACAATTTTATGCAAATTCCATACATATACAATTTTGTATGTAAAGAGAAAAAAATCTTCATTTGGCACCCGCTCTGCAGCCCCTAGAGAAATCGCTTGGTTATAGGCTGTGAGACATTTTTATACAAATTCCATGCATGTACATTTTTGTACGTAAAGACAAACAAAATCTTCATTTGGCGCCCCCCCCCCCCCTGCAACCTCTAGAGAAATCGCTTGGCTTCAGACTGTGAGACATTTTTATGCAAATTCCATACATATACATTTTTGTATGTAAAGACAAAAAAAAACTTCATTTGGTGCCTCCTCTGTAACCCCTAGGGAAATTGCTTGGTTTCAGGCTGTGAGAATATTTATGCAAATTCCATACAGATACATTTTTGTATGTAACGACAAAAAAAATCTTCATTTGGTGCCCCCCTCTGCAACCGTTAGGAAAATGGCTTACGCTTAGGCAGTGAGACATTTTTATGCAAATTCCATACATATACATTTTTGTATGTAACGACAAACAAAATCTTCATTTGGCGCCCCCTCTGTAACCCCTAGGGAAATTGCTTGGTTTCAGGCTGTGAGAATATTTATGCAAATTCCATACAGATACATTTTTGTATGTAAAGACAAAAAAAATCTTCATTTGGTGCCCCCCTCTGCAACCATTAGGAAAATGGCTTACGCTTAGGCAGTGAGACATTTTTATGCAAATTCCATACATATACATTTTTGTATGTAAAGACAAAATATCTTTATTTGGCGCCCCCTCTGCAACCCCTACGGAAATCGCTTGGTTTGAGGCTGTGCGACATTTTTATGCAAATTCCATATATCCACATTTTTGTATGTAAAGACAAACAAAATCTTCATTTGGCGCCCCCTCTGCATTCCCTAGGGAAATCGTTTGCTTTCAGGCTATGATACATTTTTATTCAAATTCCATACATATACATTTTTTTATGTAAAGACAAAAAAAACTTCATTTGGTGCCCCCTCTGCAACCCCTAGGGAAATTGCGGTTTCAGGCTGTGAGAATATTTATGCAAATTCCATACATATACATTTTTGTATGTAAAAACAAAAAAATCTTTATTTGGCGCCCTCTCTACAACCCCTAGCGAAATCGCTTGGTTTCAGGCTGCGAGTGTGAGACATTTTTATGCAAATTTCATACATATACATTTTTGTATATAAAAACAAACAAAATCTTCATTTGGCGCTCCCTCTGCAACCTCTAGGGAAATCACTTGGTTTCATTCTGTGAGACATTTTTATGCAAATTCCATATATATATATTTTCGTATGTAAAGACAAACAAAATCTTCATTTGGCGCCCCCTCTGGAACCTCAAGGGAAATTTCTTGGTTTCAGGCTGTGAGACATTTTTATGCAAATTCCATACATATACATTTTTGTATGCGAAGACAAACAAAATCTTCATTTGGCGCCCCCTTCGCCTTTCGTTTTGGCGTCCGAGACTCATGCTATCTCTGCAACCCCAAGGGAAATCGCTTGGTTTTCGGCAATTGTAGGTGAGGTACAGTTTCGCACAGAGGGTTTTTGAGTAGGGACTGATTTATTTACATGACAGAATGCATAAAGATACACTTGGTTCAGTTTTTCTTTTGAATTTTTTGTTTGTGAGATCTTTTTATTCAAATTCGATATGTATATATGTGTGTGTATATATACATGTTTGCATGTAAAGACAAAACAAAAGTTTTCATTTGGCGCCCCTACGCTTTCTCATCTGGCGCCCAGGTATAGATGATTGGGGGGGCACGTGCCCTCCCGTGCCCCCCCGACGCTACGCCTATGTATACAACTGTTCCAGTATTTTCAACCGAAAAGAATACTCTCCCTGGCAGGTAAAGCTACTCTTTATCAGTTCCTCATTCTTTATTGTTAGATAAATTCTGAAGTGTTGGATTTGAGACTCATTTTATTCAAAATGGCTGTATGGGGCACATTGATACAGTCTATGTCGGGGGCACATTGATACAAACTAGTTTTTTTCTAGTTGATTTTTCATTACCTTTTGTTATTTTTTTACCATACACTCCTCAATCCAACCATTTTTTGTCAAAAATTTCTAATATTAGTTTTTATTGAAGTGAAATAGGTCTAATTTTTTTATATTAGAACATTTTATTGTGTTTCTGCAATCTGAAGACGTACGAACTTACCCAACATCTAGTGCTTGTAGAACTAACAAAAGAAAAGGACGGCAGCCTTGAAAACCTCAAATTTATATCGATTCTCTAGAGAAAAAAGTATTTTTGACATGAGAAATGTTAAGAAGAGAAACAAGCTGCAGAACAGCACAGGATAATAATATTGTAAACATAATTTTTAATATAATTATCCTTTATGTCTTGTTTATAAACCGATTTATAAACAGAAAACCTGGTAATTTTTTCGCCTTTTTTAAGAAAGAAGATAATGCTGGGGTTGAAGTGCCAGATATGACAAACTTACTGCAGCCAACAATCAGACAAGGAACTGCCAGAACATCAGGTCATTATACATTTCATTTTGGTCGCTTTAATATTGCTTACAAATAGATTGTGGGCGATTTGAATTTCTTTAAATAAATATAAAATGGTTTGCTAACTATTTTTCTGTGAAAAATATGCATTTGTGTTATTTTGTGTCCATTTTTCCCAGACGTGCCAAAGTGCCCCATGAGGTGTATCAATCTGCCCCGGGGATGGGGCACATTGATACAAATGACTTTTTTCGTTTTTTTTTAAATTTACAAGCAAAAATAATATATAAAACAACTATTGTACATTTTTATAACACACTACACAAGTTTTGCTGACACCACGTGGAAAAATAACTTGTAGTTTCTGCTTTCTGGACACCGAAAAAATTCTTAGAAAAAAGCTGTATCAATGTGCCCCAGTTCCCCCTATATGTAACGACAAATATGCTTAAATGTTTGCTAACTATTGCAGCATGTTATTTTTGTTTTAATTTATTTGGTTAATCTTTCGTCAAATCATAAAATTCTGATACTATCGGGAACTCATTGTGATCATGGCTAGATTTTGAATATTTTTGGTTGTTATATATTTCGTCTTTTTTAGCACAAAAACAGCTTAACTCACTTAGGCCGAGTATTTTCTAACAAGTCTCGTTTTCGAATCGATGCACACACACATAACACGACGAGCAGAGGAATTGTCTAGACTTAGGCTGACAGTTTCGCGTCTGGTTTTACATCGAGAGATATAGATCTTTAACTGTGTTTTCAATGCAACACAAAATGTAAATACGCCACGATTCCCCTCAACACAACTTGTCTCTTTTTTTCTTAAGGAAGTGTACGGAGAATTTAATCTTTTGGCGCGTTTTAAAAGCGAGACTAAAAGTTTTCCCTTTTTCTAAGTATTATTAAGTTTTAGTGTAGTTAAAGAGATAAGGTGAGTGCGAGAGCTCTGTTTCGCTTTAAAAGTTCAAGTAAAAAAAACAGAGGCGTTTTCTCGGAAAAATTGGCTGCGTCTAGACAGTGTTCGAGTCATTCAATGTGACGACAATCTCATTTCCACAAAGAAAAGTGCATGTTGCTCTTAAAAAAATAATCACGTCTCACTTTTTTTAAAAAGAGTTGTTTTCGAATCCCCTGGTGCGTTTAATAAGCGAGAAGTTGCGAGGTAATAACACTGTAAACGGCCGTTTTTCAATTAATTCCTTTCTCAATCTGTACGTTTAGCTAATAAACGAAAATATTCGAAAATATTAATAATTTATATTCCATAAACGAAAAAGTAAGAATCTATAATATCTATACATTTAAAAGGCCTGGCTGTTTTTTTAGTCATCAGCCCTGAATTTTCTACTCAACCGATTTTGATAATCTATACATTTAAAAGACCTGGCTGGTTTTTTAGTCATCAGCCCTGAATTTTCTACTCAACCAATTTTGATAATTATTTTTTTAAATGAAAGCTGTTTATTTGTAGCTGTGCCCATTTTAGCTATTTTTTAATTTATTTCCATTTTTATATTTTATTTTAAATTTTAAATGTTTTTTACGATATTTGTTCAAAATGGTGGCAACTCAGTTTAGCTTTTCTCTCGATAATAAAAATTTATTTTTCATTATCACTTTCCACAAGTCAGAAGCTTAATTTCATCATTGAACATGTCATCGCATTTAAAAGAAAAAGGTTAATTGTTTTCGTAAAATTTAACAACAATAAAATGATTGCGTATAATTATGCACTAATTGTGGTAAAATATATATATATATTTATTTACTGAGAAATAATATTAATAATGTAAATAAAATATCAGAAAATAATTTATGATAAAAATTAATGTCTAAAGCAAAATAAGAAAAATCTCAAATGAGAAAAATTATAACATTCAGCAACCAGATAAATGGGAATTACAATATTATTAGGGATGCCTTTTTCATATTACCAATAACAGTAACTTTTAAAAAACATTTGAAGAGAAAATGACGTCACTATTTAAAACATCGCATTTTTACTCATAACGATATTACATTTCAATATTTCTTTTCATTATGGACACTGAGATTGAGATTTTACTTTCAGATGACTTCAGTTAGCGAAAATAATGTCATAGTAAAAATAAAATTAGTTTTTTTTTTTTTTTTTTTTTTTTTATAAAATTATTTTTTTGTGAGTGCATATAAAATAAAATTTCTGGATTTCACCGGCACTCAGATTTCAATTTTAACTGAAGATGTGTGAATATTTGCATGCAAAATTGTAACTGGCAAACTTGACATTAAGTTTGGAAATATATTTATTATATATTGATTCAATAATGTAATTACTTTTGTTTTTTTTTAAACCAAATCGATCGGGTCTTTTAAACATTTCATTCGTCGAATTCGACGGGATTCCACTCGTAAATAAATATTTTGCTTCTAAAACGTTGTTGCATTAATAAAAAACATTTATTTTTTTTTTATTTTTTTTTTTATTTTTTTTATTTACATGTTTCAACTTTTTTTAATCGAGTCGTCTTCAGAATGTAAAAAGAAAATAAAAATTTTTATTTTCTAATTACATTTTAAAGATGAATATTTGTTTAATTTTTTATGTACTAAATTTCGTATAAAAGATAACTTGTAAAATGCTAATTGATCAGATGCATTTTTCGACTTTTGCCATTCCAACTTTTCAAGAGGTAAAATGTAATTTAAAAACTCAATTTAAGGCCAGTACTGTCTGAAAAGTTATCATATTTTCATGAATCACACTTCGTTTTTTATAGATAAAAAAATTCTGATATTGATATGTAAATGCTAAAAACCGAATGGTATTTTTCAGTCACCACCCTTCCCCAATTTTAGTTATTTAAAGTTTATCGATTTCATTAGTTTCACAATTTAATTCATTTCCCATTTTTTTAAGTAATAGAAAAAAAAAAGAGTGTAAGACTTCCCGCCTCACACAGAGAGAACGGAAAGCAACACCGTAGGTGGCACTGTCACTACTAAGTGGCAATCGAAATATATAGCAATTAGCGCATCCCTTTGATACAACGGCGTGTCAAATGTGATGATAGCTCGACCACACATCGAAATAGATGTATCAATTAGCGCATCCCTTTGGGATAACGGAGTGTCAAATGTAACTATAGGTCGACCACCCGGGGCACAGCTTTCAAGTACCGAAGGAGGTAAGATTTTCCCACGAACGGAGAAAGAGGGGTGCAGTGCGCAAAAGAGAGTGGAATGCACAGGTGCTCTCAAGAAGAGGATAAAAGAGGAAGAAGGGTGACAGAGAGGGACTGGACTTGTTTTGTTGCCTTGGAGAGAGGAGCGTAGAGCACAGGATTGAGTGGTGCTCGGAGGATGCGAGACTTTGAAAAGTCTGCGGAGAATGCACAGACTGTATGCATCAAGTTAAGCTGGCTGCCACCTCTTGATTATTTCCCAAACTGGACTAATGAACTTTATGTTGTGATTAAAATACTATGATTGAATAATCTGTTTACAGATGTACTTAAAATGTAAATAAATTACAATTGGATTACTAAAGCAGAGTAGTTCATGATCATAAGCCTCGGAAGTAGCCTCACCGCTTTTCGCTACCAAAATCTACTAGAGGCTTCACAAGAGTAATCCAAAAACTTTTAGAGACCGTGATAGTCTAATGATCATAGCACCAAACTCCAGATTGAAAGGTCCCGGGTTCGGTGTTCGACATCACCAAAGACCCACCGAGTCGTTAAATAAAAAAGGGTTCTGAAAGTCCTGTGGTCGGTCTTAGCAATTGCCATGGGTATTGATCTTCTCTTTCTTTCAAAGACATATCGAAACTAAGGAGGTGGCGATGTTTGATGCTGCCATCAATTGAGGCTTTGTCGAACATACTCAGCTACAGAAGTTTGACTTCCAAACCCATGGTTGCAGTCCAGTGGAAGCTCCAGCACCGCTCTTGCCCTTCGGACACACGTCAACAATAAAACATTTTAACCGCACAGGCGTGTACCAGCGGATAAAAATATTTTTTATCTATTTTGTATTACTTGGTGCCCTTGGCGGTAGTTTGCTCGTCCTCGACATTTGTTTAAAACTGTCCCTCTTCAAGTTATTACGTTTTAAAAGTTGTATTCCGTGATATTCATCGGTCTTTGATCTCAGAACATTATACACATTATTTTAAAACAAGTAATAAATATATTTTTTAAAAAAGGTACTAGTTGGTTGCCCCATCGATCAAAAAACTATCGCCGAACTATATGATTAAATGTCAATAATAGATGATCGTGAATACCGCAATCAATGATATTAAATACGATTCACGTGTTTAAAACTTCATTAAGTGATTTTTATTTCGATTTTTTATTTGTATTTTTATTAATATTCAACTAATTATTTGTTTTTTCGTTATTTAAAATGAAAATTTTGTCACTATGTATAATTTGGCTACGAGTTTGGCGATTTTCATAATTTGGCGAAATGGACTGAAGGGAGAACCAAAAGTAGTACCCATCATACACATTATTTCCAAACAAGTAATAAATATATAAAGAAAAAAAAAGCAAGGGAGCCTTACCTTCGCAAATGCTGACTGTCTCCTCGAAATCTCTTTTCTTGGAGGAGGAGGAACTGGACGCCCGGTCGTACGGATGGAACCTGTGGGGCACTACCACCTTCTGACTGCTCCGGATAGGGGACTGGCCCCTACTACTGACCGCCTGACCGCTGCTCCCCTCTTTGTCCGAGCCGTCGTCCCTTGGGCAGTACTCCGCAGAACCCCGGCTGTCTCCGCTAGATGGCACTTCTGTTAGCCTGGGGTGGGGGGCCCCGACGCCCACGGCTATGGGGTAGAGCGGCCCCGCGATGGCGGGAGGCCCCTCGGGGTGGTGTGGGCCCCCGTTGGCTGCCGGGGGAGCCCCGGCCGCCGCAGAGTTCGTGAAGTAGGGGGAGCACCAGTAGGGGGCCGAGCTGCTCCAGTTGTAGGAAGGGTATAGGAAGGGAGAGGTGGCGGAGGAGGGGAGGAAGGAGGGGGGGAACGCAGGGGCGTAGGTGGGGGAGGTGGTGGGGACGGTTGCTGGGGCGCGGAGGGGCAGGGCCAGCGTCCGGACGTTGGTCTGTGCTGAAAAGAGACAAGAAAAAAACAGTAAGATTAAAATCAGATATTTTGAATCTATTGCATTTATATAAATAATGGTCATTAAAAATGGTTAAACAAAATCACTAAACATCATTATATATATATATATATATATATATAAAGAAACGATTTAGAGAAGTACCAATTAAAATCTGCGTAGATAATCTATGGACCAATGAAAATCTGCGTAAATACCACAGGGGGTGGGGCCCGGTTCTGTCTCCAAAAATCGCCAACTTGGCTATATATATATGTATATATCAAAATTTGGCGATCAAAATTAGTCGCCAAAAGTGAGGATAACTTGGCGATATCTTTAATATTTCGCCCTATAGACATCCAGTGAAAAACTACAGGTTTGAATGCTTTCAGAAAATCTACAAATTGAAACATTTTGATGCAGCAAAAAGTAATATTAGCTTGTGAATAAAGTTAAATAAGAATATCTACATTATTTTTGAGTATAAATAATAACTATTTACTAAATCCGTAACAATATATTTACGTGAACTTCTCAGACAAATAAATCCATATACCAAAAATTATAGAACTATTTTTTTAAAAATAAATCAAGTAAGTAATCGCACAACACGGTTTAAAAGAAGGTTGCCTTTTTTTCCGCCAGGCACGAAGCATCTTACTCGAACTTTCAGATAGATAACATGTCTTTTGTGCGTTGGACATAGAAATACAACTTTTTTTCCAAGTTGCGTTATGTCCATGACTTAGTATTTTGTGATAGTCTGGCGAAATATTCTTCATTTAGTGTGAATTAATAATTTTATTCTATTTATTCTATTTTTACATTTACATAAATAAAAGTCATTAAAAAAGGTTAAATAAAATCGCAAAACATTAAATAAAAAGAATATTGTTCAGTTAAACTGATGGCATAGAGCTCACAGGCTATGCCCCCTAATTATATATTAAAACATGTATGATAATACTCTACGAAAAACAAATTAAGGAGGGAAATAGCCCCCGTTCCTTTTCTTCATATACAATGAACACCCAATATTAATTATGGAGGCGCCTCATCAGAATCATCTTATATCTAAGACTTGAACGAAATCTGATAATTCTGCATGAAAAGCCCGTTTACATAAATTAAGGGAAGGGGCATTAGCCCCCGTTCCCCTTCTTATACTTATTGAATGAACTCTCAAAACCAATCAAGGAAGCGCCTTATCATGATAAACCTTTATCCAAAATTTCAAATGAATTGGATATTTTTATCATGAGTTATCGCGTTACGTACATATATACAGAACGGGCGGGCACATAAGCTCTCGGGCTTTGATATTGTGTGAGCTAAAAACAAATCAAGTAGCAGTAGCAGAACATCTTTTAAATGAAGGTGTTTTTTTTCCTTTTCGCCAGGCGCAAACTGCTCTGGAACTTTCAGATGAATAACATGTCTTTTGTGCGTTGGACACAAAAATACGACATTTTTTTTTACCGAATTGCGTTCTGTTTTGCAATATTCTGACGAAGTGTTCTCCGTTTAGTGTGAATTAAATATTTTTATTCTATCTTATGGTATCCATTTTTAATTCAGCTTGAATTCGAATTTGCGTTCATCAGTGACATACATTAATGTGCGTTGAAGGACCTTCTGTTAGCACTAATTTCCTATACCCATTTCACTCTCTCTGTTTGCTGTTATTCAAGTGAAATCGAATTTGTGGCGTATTTCATTCTCAGTTTTTAGGTGCGTTCGTAATCATGTAAATACTTAGCACCTATTGTTGTAGTTCAATCAGTCTGTCTGTCCGTCCGCATATAACAACGCAAAAACTATCCAACCGAATCGTTTGAAATTTAAAATACATAATTATTACATAATTTTGTCGAGTCATTTCAAATTTTAAGAAAATCGGACGCATAGATCGATTACAGGGGCAATCAAAAGAATTCCGTTACATTACGGTCAATGGGGAAAAAGTTCTAAATGGCATTTTAATCGTTTGAAATTTTAAATACATAATTATTACATAATTTTGTCGAGTTACTTCAAATTTTATCAAAATCGGATGCATAGTTCAGTTACAGGGACAATCAAAAGTAATCTGTTACATTACGGTTAATGGGGAAAAATGTTTCAAATGCATTTTAATTATGTTACACTCATTCGAACTTAACAAAATTGATATGCATCTATAAAGCAGATATTATAACATACATTTTGCATAATCTGTGGTGCAAAGAATATTTGTTATTGATTTACAAGGCCACACAAAAGTATTCCATTGCATAATGGTATAGGGATAACATTGTTTGGTGTGCATTTTAATTGTAATTATTTACAGTTTTATGAGATTGATATATGAGAATAATATTTTTAAAACTTCGTTATCGTACGAACGCACCTCATTTGCTACGCTTCACGTGCAATTTCCAACTTGTTAATCGTATTTTCAATTTCAATTTTTGTGCGCGAAAAGGCCTAATGGGCTCTGACGGCATTTAGTTAGCTCATAAGGCCATCGTTGGATGCACTTCATTTTCAGGTGTTAATCCGGAAGAACGCACGCTTACCCCAGGATATGAATGGTTTAAACTTTATCACCAATAAAAATTGTCATTTTATTTTGACGAAGATAATTCTTAAAAATTCTGAGGTAAAATAAGTTGAATATTGATTTTAAAAAGTGTTTGGTTGCAAGTGTAAAAACCATACGCACTCTGGGTCTAAAAGGATCGGCGCGCGTACTCCCGGGTTACAGATGAATCGATCAAATATCTATTTTTTGTTTTCTTCATTCGGGACAATCGTAAAAGATTTTTATTTATTTATTTATATGTATATTTTAAGGAAGGGATTTCTATCGTGAACTAGAACTGTATAGGCCAAGGTTTTTCCCCGAGAATTTTTTTTTTTTCTTCTTGTGCTGTTGTTAATGACACCCGCGTTTAACGAAGAAATTTTTTCTCGAAACTGCGAAATGGAAATGAGGTTGTAAGATTCGCAGAAATCCTTTCACGGACACTACTTCCTCCTAAGTATTGGAACCTACTCATTAAACTGCAAAAAAACAAAACACGCTCATTACTTCTAAATAAAAGAAAAGAAACGCTGCCTCAAAAAAAAAAAAAAAAAATTTTTTTGGAGAAAATTTCGTTATGAGTTCGATCTTGAACTGCCCATTTCTGAAAACCGCTTGGAAACGAGGTCGAATCCTTCGAACAGTGAAAGCAAGAAACTAGCAGGCGTAGCTGGGGGGGGGGGGGGAGCCACCTCGGGTGTCACATTCTAAGGGGTGACACCCAGTGTTTATTTGCAACTATATACATATAATCTTATATTCTTTCGGAAAAGAATTCTGAAATAAAGTGAAATTTCTAGAATATCACGCAACAGGTTTATATATATATAAAGCGATTGCGACCGCATACAATATAATCTATTCAAAAGATAATATAATATATACCTTAGTCAGTTTCTGCATCCTAGAACTTCAAGAAGTCATAAAATTTTTTAACATTTATAAAATCACATAGGTTGTGATTGTTCTAATCAAACTGTACTGCATCTCAAAAGTGTGTGAACGGTAGATTTTTTTTTTTAAATAACAGTTCAAAAATGAAACAATAATCACAGGAACAAGTTGAATGTAGATTCTGCCATTGCAGAATTCAGTTTCGCCTCCGATTAGAAAGAAAGAAAGAAAAAAAAATCGATAGAGGTTTTTTAGAAGGGCAACCTCGTTTAGCCTGCAATGAACTAACTTCATTTTTCTTGTGTTTATCAATATAATAACAAACAGAACGGCGTGAAATACCCAATTGATTAGCAACTTCTCTCTGAGGCATTGGAATTGCGGAATAATAAAGAAATACAATTTGACGTGCTACTTCTTCATTGATTAGATTCATTCAAAACGCATTTTTTTTTTTTTTTTTTTTTTTTTTTTTTTTTTTTTTTTTTTTAGTTTAAACGCTTTTTTATAGACTCTGAGAAAAAGGAAATGCATTTTAACAATAAAACGAGTGGAATCTCGTCGAATTCGACGAATGAAATGTTTAAAAGACCCGATCGGTTTGGTTTAAAAAAAAATGCAAAAGTAATTTCATTATTGAATCAATATATCTATACATATAATAAAACAGTAGGACCCGGTGTGTCTGTACATTGAAGATAATTGACAAAAATGGAGTCAGGGCGATAAAAGAAAACCAATGAAACACAAAAAAATTTTTTTTGAATTTTTTGTCTGTCTGTCTGTCTGTCTGTCTGTTTGTTCGAGGTTATCTTCGTAACTACTGAATGGATTTTTATGCGGTTTTCACTAATGAAGAATGCACACTCCCGGGCAGTGTATAGGCTTTGTTTCATCAAAATCGGACAACAGACAAAAAAGTAACAAAAAGAAACAAAAGAAACTATTAGGTGCGCTGCTCACGTTTTTTAGTACATAACGTTTTTTAGTACATATAAAATCCAATAGATGTCACTGTGCGATTTTAAAACGCGCTATCGTTATGTTTTCGCCAGTCTACTTAAGTATGAGAAAGTTTCAAGCTGGCTGTCGTTCCATGTGGTTTAGTCGGTAGAACGTCAGTGCGCCATACTGATGGCCCGGGTTCGATTCCCAGCATGGAATTTTTTTTCACTATGTTGGCATTAACGCCTATAAGCAATTAAAAGAATTTGAAATATTGTATTCAAGGCGAATTTTCTCTCTGGGAAAATTTCCTTGCATTAATATGTCAGTGTAATTTTTTTTTTCGATTTAATTTTTTTTTTCGAAACTTTGTTTTTCTTAAAAAATTACAGTAAATATTTGATATTTCCCAACGTTTTTTGAATGATCGACTTGCTTTTTTTTTTTTTAATGTATGTCTGAACCTTATCTAACTACTTCTTCAAGATTTCTTTAGATAAACCGACCAGCGTAGCGGGCGAAGGCCGCTAGTAATAAATATATTTCCAAACTTAATGTGAAGTTTGCCAGTTACAATTTTGCATGCAAATATTCGCAGATCTTCAGTTAAAATTGTAATCTGAGTGCCGGCGAAATCCAGAAATTTTATTTTATATGCACTCACAAAAAAATAGTCTTAAAAAAAAAAAAAAAAAAAAAAAAAAAAAACTAATTTCATTTTTATTGTGACATTATTTTCACTAACTGAAGTCATCTGAAAGTAAAATCTCAATCTCAGTGTCCATAATGAAAAGAAATATTGAAATATAATATCGTTATGAGTAAAAATGCGATGTTTTAAATAGTGACTTCATTTTCTCTTCAAATATTTTTTAAAAGTTATTGTTATTAGTAACATGAAAAAGGTGTCCGTAATAATATTGTATTTGATTGATATTGTAATTTTATTATCAAGATAAAAGCTAAACTGAATTGCCACCATTTTGAAAAAATATCGTAAAAAAGCATTTAAAATTAAAAATAAAATATAAAAATTTAAATAAATTAAAAAATAACTAAAATGGTCACAACTACAAATAAATAGCTTTCATTAAAAAAAAAAAAACAGTTATCAAAATCGGTTGCGTAGAAAATTCAGGGCTAATGACACGACATTTTTAGCTTGTCTGAAAGAAATAGCATCGAAAGTTAAAAAAATAATAAAAATATAGAATCATAACATATATTTATTACGATAAATAAACACAGTAAAAATTTACAGAAGTTTTGTTAAAAAATCAATATAACGCTTTCTCATAAATGTGGTGGACTTTCATAGTGTTTTGTATTTAAGCCACAATTTGGTATCCATTTCTTCGAATTATCTATAAAATCACACTAAGCATGCAAAAAAAAAAATGTTGAAATTTTGTTTTTAATAAATTGAATGTATAATTACACTGGTGTCCAAAATTTAAGCATAATTGGTAATTAAGTAATTATTTTTAAGTAATGAAAGAAATATGAATCGGAATGTGCTGAAACTCCAGGTGGGTGAACAAAATAGTACGCGTCACATATTTTCGCGAAGCGTTTTCCCCGAAATCGAACAGGGGACCGTCAACAAATTGAAAAAGAACGAAAATCTTTTGGATAACCCTGTCAAAACTAATGTAGCAAAAGCGTTCAAACTGCACATTATGATTAATTGGCTTATTGTAATGTACTGTGTTGATTTTTACAAGGATAGCATGTATACTCGTAGAGAAATTAAGGTTTTTATAAAAACAGTCCTAAGTTTTTTGCTTATAATTTGCAGCGTTCTTAATATAAAATAGTGTTCTTTTTTCAAAAAATGACAAACATCATTGTACACAATACCCTGTCATCAGAATTAAAAAATAATAAAAATTGTATGACAAATGAGCAGGTTTACTAAATAATTTTTTACTGCGCATGCGTGAACGCTATTAAAATTTCATTTGCATATTATGTTAGTTAAATGTATAGAGCAACTTTTGTGAAAGTCTCAAAAACATAGCTTAAAAATTCTGAAAATTATCGTTGATAGAATGAGATCAAAATCCTTTATTTCCTAAATGAAGCAAAAAGATGAGGGGCTGTATCCATATTCCATTGTTTAGTGCCTACACAATATTGCACGTACAACTATATTTAGGTAAAACCCCTGATTTTTTTGCTTCCTTTAGGAATAACAGATTTTGAGTTGATTCTATAGACTCCCATTTTCAGAATTTTCAAGCTATGTTTTTGAAACTTTTACAGAAGTTGCTCTATACATTTAGCTAACACAATATGCAAATGACATTTTGATATCGTTGACGCATGCGCAATGAAAAATTATTTACTAAACATACTCATTTTTCATACAATTTTTATTTTTTTAAAATTCTGATGACAGGGTATTGTGTACAATGATTTTTGTCATATTTTCAGAAAAGAACATTATTTTATAATAAGAACTCTTCAAATTATAAGCGAAAAATTTAGGACAGTTTTTATAAAAACCTTAATTTCTCTACGAGTATACATGCTATCCTTGTAAAAATTAACACAGTACATTACAATAAGCCAATTAATCATAATGTGCAGTTTGAACGCTTTTGCTACATTAGTTTTGACAGGGTTATCCAAAAGATCTTCGTTCTTTTTCAATTTGTTGACGGTCCCCTGTTCGATTTCGGGGAAAACTCTTCGCGAAAATATGTGACGCGTATTATTTTGTTTACACACCTGAAGTTTCAGCACATTCCGATTCATATTTCTTTCATTACTTAAAAATAATTACTTAATTACCAATTATGCTTAAATTTTGGACACCAGTGTAAATTAAATTGATGTATTTTAATAAATTGTGATATAAAAAGATATGGCGGATTTGGGGTTGGGGACATCATTTACATCCGTCTCGGGTGTCAGCCATCCTAGTTATGCCACTGCAAAAAACAAGAAAGGGGAAAATTGTGATGCGTACGACATAGGTTATGAAACACTTTCCGACCCACTCAGAATAGTATTACAACACCCGACTGTTTAAGGGTGTATTTCGATTCAAACTGCTTATTTTCCGATTTATTTTTGAATTCATTATTGCTCTCAAATACACCAGACTTTCAAAATCTCTCATCTGGAAAGCTCACAAATCCGTACCGTGTATCGTGATCGACGATTCCTTGATAAATGCAAAAAATATTACAAAAAAAAAGCAATCAAAAACGGCATTTCGAACCGATTTTTCCCAAGCGGAAGATCTGGGAACGAAAAAAATGGTTCATACTGAGAAGATAATTGTCTATAACTCAAATTCTAATGAACTGAGTGTAAAAAAAATCACACGGCACCTCATACGTTCCTTCAAGAATCCCCTCAGCAAGTTTCATGTTTCTACGTTTAAAAAGGTGTCTGAAATTGTATCGGAAAGTTTCGAGCTGTTGAAGGTGAAAAATTATTTTTTCGAATGCACCTTTAATAAGGTGAAATATGCCGTCTAAAAAATGGGTATTTTTCTAATATAGGGCTCTCAGCACTTTTCTTAAAAGCTGGGGCTATTCGTGTTTCAGAAAGTGAGGTCTGTTGTCAAAAAGATATGAGCAACTACGGCAAAGAAAAAAAAAATCCTGATGAACTTTAATATTTGTTCAGATATATTTATCTAAAATTACACTATTTACATACATACATATATATATATATATGTGTGTGTATTGTCTTTTATGAACAATTTATTTCTGTTTGTAGATAAAAATAGATAAATGATTATTTTATATCAACTAAATTGTATTTAAAAAAAAAAAAAATACGTGTGAATAACAAACAGTGAGTAGATTCTCAAATTTCCTTCTTTCGCCAATATACCATTTTTAGGTGCGTTCGTAATTATGTAAATACGTAGCACCTATTGTTGTCGTTCAGTCCGTCCGTCCGTCTGTCCGCATATAACAACGCAAAAACTACCCAACTGAATCGTTTGAAATTTAAAATACCTAAATATTACATAATTCTGTCGAGTCATTTCAAATTTTATGAAAAACGGATGCATAGATCAATTACAGGGACAATCAAAAGGATTCCATTACATTACGGTCAATCGGGAAAAAAGTTTCAAATGCATTTTAATCGTTTGAAATTTTAAATACTTAATCTATATTAATAAAATAACAAATCGCTCTGTCTGTGTGTGTGTGTGTGTGTGTGTGTGTCTGCGATAGTTAGCGAAAACTACGGTACGTACGAAGCTCAAAATTTTTATGAAAGTAGCCCAATATCTCTCCTGATGCACCTGATGCTCAGAATTTCAAAATTCTATTTATTAACTGAGTAATTAATTAAATTCCAAACCTCACTCTCATAAAAAATCGCTTTTTTTAGCTTTTTTTTTTCATTCTCTTATGGTTGGTTGGTTGCATAAAATTTTCGCAGAAATAATTTAAAAAACTAGGACTGACCTTTAAAATTCTTAGACTGGCAAACTGTCAGTTTAAATGAGGATTTTTTTTTATTACAGCTGCTGTACGCCATGGAGGAAAAAGATAGGTGGTGGCGAAGTAAACGGAAAAAAAGGTTTGCAATTTGAAACCATTTATCGCTGAAATTTTAATGTCTCAAAATAAAGCACGAGGAAGGAATTTTGTATTAACAGGACAGATTGGAAGAAATGAATTACAGCTGAAGCATATTTTACGAAGAAATAGCAATTTTTTTAAATGGTTTTTTTGATTATATTATTTATTAAAATAAATATTTGCTTTTAAAATAATTGAAATTGGAAAATTAAAAATAATTAAATGTCAAAACAAAATAAATAAAATATTGAAAACATATGATTTGAAGTAAAAAATTGTATTACTAAAAGTTTTCTCTTTTTTTCAGAAATTTTTAATACTTTATAACGTAGATGAAAAATGTTTATGATTTAACAACATATTAATAATTCCATGTCAATATATAAAATATAGTGATGAAAAGATTCTTTTAAAATCATGCATGAACACTTAAATAATAATAATCTAAAATCTAGATTTCAGAGTGCAGACGATTTTAAGACATTAACGAAAGAATGTTGATTTTTCAAGCAATGTCTAAAATGATGCTTCTATATTGATATTTCAAAGTCATATGATAAAATAATCAAATAATTCTTGCCTATGATTAATCTAATTGTATCTTTCATGCATTCTGATCGTGTATTACAGGCAATAATGGCACAAAACGTTATTTTTTTAAACGAAATTTTAGTCATCTATCCAATAACAGTTTAAAAGGTAAAAAGCAAAGACAAAGAAATACTGGTTTAAACCAGTTTGAATTGATCGGAGTTTCAAAGGACATGGTTGGTGCTTATTTGGACTTAATGTAGCGGATTTTAGAGTTACATTTTTTGCGTCACCCCAAAACATTATACTGCCACTCTATTAATTTCTTTTTACTATATGGTTTTACGCATATTTTTGGCATTTCGAACATTAGAATGTGAGTCATTAGCTGTGTTGCTGTAAAAAACATTACACAATACTTTTCTATGAGTTTATTTTTTTAATCATTGATTAAATTTAAATATGTTCTATTCAATTTAAAATTGTAATATGGCTTTAATTTGTTTTTAAAACAAAAATAAAATAGCTGTTTGGCGTACAATTGTTTGTATCCGCAAACGATTCATTCACCATAATAAATTATCAAATAGCAAAGTAAATTATCTATCAGAAATAGCCATAAAAAGAATAGTAGCAAAACTGATTATAAACTTAATGATTAGACTAATTTAAACATAACCCGATCCCAAACAGAAAAAAAGGACCACACTCCGATCCGTGATACACAAAATTTCCGTGAGTATAAACCCGACCCTGACCTAAAAATTCTGTTTGGAAAAAACTATGGATTTGATAACTGACCCGAACCAAATCTGAATCCCGCAAAAATGTTTAAGTGAAGCATAACCCGATTCAAACAAGGAAAAATAATTTTCGTGGGTATGAAACCTGACCCGAACATAAATATTTTCTTGAAAAAACCCCGAAATATGACTCGAACGAAATCTGAAACCGATAAAAATATTCCAGAGAACTATAACCCGATTCCAGCAAGACAAAATACTTTCCATGGTCATAAACCCGACTCAAACCTAAAAAACTCCGTTTGAAAAATCCTGAACTTTGACCCAAACCACATCTAAATCTGACCAAAGTATTCGAAAGAACTATAACCGGATTCGAGTAACACAAAATAATTTCCGTGGACATGAACCCGATACGAACCTAAAACTCCCATTCAAAAAATACCTGAAATTTGAATCGAACCAAATCTGAATCTGGCAAAACTATTTCAAAGAAACGCAACTTGATCCAAACAAGACAAAATATTTCCATGGACATGAACACAATCCGAACCCAAAAAAATTCTTTAAAAAAATCGCGAACTGAACGAAATCTGAACTTGGCAAAAAGATTCCTGTGAAGCATGTCCTTATTCGAACAAGACAGAATTATTTCCGTGAACATGCAAGAAGACCCGAACGCAACAGTTATATTTGAAGAAGAAACCCGAAATCTGAATTGAACCAAATCTGGACCTGACAAAAATATTCCAAAGATCTATAACCCAATCCAATCAAGACGAAATAATTTCTATGGACATAAACCCAACTCCAACCTAAAAAATTCGATTTGAAAAAACTGAAATTTGACCCAAACCACATCTAAATTCGACCAAAATATTCGAAAGAATCATAACTGGATTCGAGTATGACAAAATAATTTCCGTGGACATGAACGAGATCCGAACCTAAAAATTCTATTTGAAAAAATACCTGAAATTTGAATCGAACCAAATCAGAACCTGATAAAAAATATTCCAAAGAATCGTAACCGGATCTGAATAAGACAAAAAATTTCCATTCACATGAACCGAATCTGAACCTAAAAAATTTCTTTGAAAAAATCACGAAATCTGAACTAAACCAAATCTGAACTTGAAAAAAACATTCCAGTGAAGCATGTTCTTATTCGAACAAGGCAGCATAATTTCCGTGAACACGCAAGAAAAACCGAACCCAAAAATTCAATTTGAAGAAAAAGCCGAAATCTGAATTGAAATAAATCTGTTCCCGACAAAACAATTCCAAAGAACCATAACTGTATCCGAGCAAGGCAAAATAATTTCCATGGATATGAATACGACCCGAACATTAAAACTCAATATAAAAAAAAACCTAAAATCTGAACCGAACGAAATCTGAACCCGACAAAAATGTTCTAATGATTCATAACCAGATCCGAACAAGACAAAATAATTTCCATGGACATGAAACCAATATATGCTTTGGTAACATTTAGGTTGCAATTACATTACGGTAAGTCTTTGATTATATTTAATTTCCCGTTAGGTTACAGTTAGGTCACGGTTAAGTTAAAGTTAGATTAAAGTTAAATTGCATTTATGTTATGGTTAGAATAAAAATATATTACAATAAAGTGAAGGCTAGGTTGCATTTATGTTATATTTAATTTACGGTAAGGTACTGTTAAGTCAAAGTTAGGTTACGGGCAGGTTATGGTTACGGTACAAAAGTTTACGGGTAGGAATTTATCCATAGAGTGAGCATTACGCATGATTTGATTAAAAATAACACTTACTTTTGTTAAATGGCTCTGAAATTATAATACTACATACCAACATTTTAGCTACGAGCGAGTATCGATTTCATTCATGGTATAGTCGGATTTAAGAGTGATATATTTAGTTTGAAATTCAAAATATTTCATTTAGGATTTCTAAGTGAAAAAATAATAATTAGTTACATGACTTAACAGTGATTTTTGATAAATATCAACACTTTAACACAAAAATCATGCAGTCGTTGGATACATATTCCCTCCCGCGTTTCTCATCGGTCATTTTGAGTATTTTTAGAGCTTAACATAAGCTGTTTTTTAAGCCGATTTTTCACACAGTCAGTGGCCACGTATTTCAGACAATGCATTTCTGCATGTTTCGAGTTAATGATAAAATCATACAAATTTCAAGTTCGTTTAATATTGTTAATACGGACCCGGGCAACGCCGGGCGGGTCAGCTAGTTATTACATAATTTTGTCGAGTTATTTCAAATTTTATCAAAATCGGATGCATAGTTCAACTACAGGGACAATCAAAAGTGTTCCGTTACATTACGGTTAATCGGGGAAAATTTTTCAAATGCATTTTAATGATGTTACACTCATTCGAACGTAATAAAATTGATATGCATCTATAAAGTACATATTATAATATACATTTTGCATAATCTGGGGTGCAAAGAATATTTGTTATTGATTTACAAGGCCACACAAAAGTATTCTATTGCATAATGAGTATAGACAGAACATTGTTTGTTGCGCATTTTAATTGTAATTAACTATTTACAATTTTTTGAGATTGATATATGAGAGTGATATTTTTAAAACTTCGTTATCGTACGAACTCACCTCATTTGCTTCGCTTCACGTGCAATTTCCAACTTGTTTCTGTTAATCTCATCAAAGCAATTTTTCCGCACTTTGTGTTGTAAATTTTTAAGTACCGATGTTGAGAAAATGAGCTCAATCACTTATGCTGTCAAAGCGAATTGGTGTAACAATCGAACGTAGCCAATATCAACGCTAATTTTAAAATCTTCATAGCATTCTTAAAAACAAAAAATAATGTAAACTTTACAGTTAACCTGTGCGTTCAGCCGGGGTGCCAACAAATGTTGTTGTAAAACACTTTGATGTGTGGATTATCTTAATTAGCAATTTAGAAACTACGCATAATGCTTTTTAAAACACGATGCCTGCTTAGTCGGGAAAATAGCCTAATTTATTTCCGCAACCTTGTAAAAGGGTTCTATAGATCTCTATGTATAAGTTAACATACCTGTTATACGTATGCTATAACTGAGTTTGATTAAACGCCTTAGTACACTTGGAAATATCGCCATAAACGAAAATATATTTGAAAACTTTGGCGGAATCCCTGTATAGGATCTGTACTATTCAGAAACATCTGGTCACAACTCTATGGACGTAAAAACGAGTAGGGACAGGCAGAAACCGAATTCATAAACACTTTTTGAATAGGCTTGAAAAACCTTTTTTCTTGTTATAAGCCTGACCAATACTCATTCCCCCATACAGTTCATCTGAATTTTAAAAATAAAACAGTGTCAGCAACGGACTAACAATAATCACACAGAAAAAAAAAAATGTTGGAATTGTTTGTGGATTGTAAATGTATAACATTTACAGCAAAAACGTTCAGAGGATCGAGTGAATTGGATGCAGATTGATTACAGATCCAGATCCATCCATCAGATCCGACATTCGATAGAATCAATAAATGTTTCAGCAGCTTCGATCCATTTCGCTTCATAATATCCTATTTTGACATAACGCATTTTTCTCATTTTCGATTCATGCTGCTATACCCACATCAAAGACAAACACAGGCCGTAACTAAAAGGGCGCTATGGGCGGCTCAGCCCCTCTTGAAATATTTTGATCCCCCCCCTTGGAAAAGATTACAAGGTCATCCAATGAATTTCTGGTCAGAAAATCCCAATGAAATTCTATTCAAGAATCTCATTTCGTTTTGTGTCCCTTGTCAGTTTTACAGAATTACTACATTGTGACTAAAATAAGTTTTTCAATACTCCCTCATCCTATTTGCACATAGGGAGCTAACAGAATGTTTCATTTTGCACCCGTTACACACTCAGAATTTTCATCATCCTATTCTTATCTTAGTATAAAATGAAGTTGTGACAACAGTTTAATAAGCAACAAAGTACCTACAATGTGAATAGGCACTCATATATCTTTTTGCGTCAGAGAGAGAGAGAGAAAAATTATGAGCCCCCTCTACATTCTCTTGAGTCCTCCCCCCCCCCCCCCCCCCCGTTGTTCATTTCTAGATTCGATCCATTTCGCTTTATGATATCCTGTTTTGACGAAAACATTTTTCTCATTTTCGATTCATGCTGCTGCAGGCAGACAGACAGACAAGTGCTTCGATCTGTTCCACATTTGGATTCGGCTGCAAAGAATTATTTCGACTTTGCAGCACCTTCAAAATGCGAACGCGATTTTATTAAGACCTAAGCAGCGAGAAGAGAAGCTCATTTCTCGATTCGCCACCACTTGCGACCGCTTTTAAAAGCGGCCGGAGATTAGCGCCCTCAAATCTCCCAGACGTTCGCAACATCACGGCCATGACTCCCCCACATTGAACAAAGTGCGGAACTCCAGTTTATCGTCCCCATAAGATTCGAATTTCAGGAAAAATGGAGTCCAGTTGTCCATGAATATTCCAGTTATGTTTAGGAAATTATTTACAGTAAAAACCCGATAATTCGGATTAATTGGGACCAGACCCAATCTGGATTATCCGGAGAATTAGAAACAAAATAAAACATACTTACAGAAAATCACCTTTATGTTTAACTTATTGATTATTTACAGACAGTAAAAGTGTTTATTTTGTAATAAAAAACTTAGTAATTCTTTGCTATGACAGTCTTCTATACTTTTGAGAGCCATACGGTCACGCATCCGTTTGAGCATAAGTAGTTGGGTGTAGTTTAAATAAGAATTTAAAAAAGAAAGGTTAAAGTAATCTCCTAAAAAGATTTAAGAAAAAAGTTTTTTTAAATTCAGAATACGACGATGAAAGAAGTCAATGCTACGGAAATTAGCCAAATCGCTTCTCAAACTTGAAAATAAAATTGAGCCAACCGATCCGGATTAACGGGGTTTTAAAGTATTATCATTTTTATGTCAGTTTGAATCCATATTTTTTATCAGCAATATTCGTTCTCTCATGGGTCCGTGTTTAATATCCAGAAATGAAATACTTCTGTTGCCACCATGACAAAAAAAGTATGAAAAAACTGCAAAAATATTAATAATCAGAAACAAATTGAGATCTAAAAGTACATTTTTTTTTATATATATAAAAACTGAGAATGTGTGATGTTTAGAAGTTCAAAAATTTGCAGTGCCGAAAATTGTAAAACTAAAATTTGTATAGGATTGGTGTAGGAATATTAATTTTTAATCTATTCCATGGTGTACTCTTATTACGTAAATCATGTTTTATAATTATCTAATAATTATTTTTATTATTATCTAACATCAATATCTAATAATCTTATCATAAACTGATGTTTATTCTTATCCAATTTATCGCCCCCGAGATTCGAATTTCAGGAAATCTTATGACAATTTCAGTTATGTTTATGAAATTATTTATCTGAATTCATATTTTTATCAATAATAGGTTGTTAACGGTGTTTTCAACGCTCAACAAGCGCAAAATGTTTTGACACATTTACAAGTTCATTTTTAACGGAAAGATATAAAATTGGAAGGCCTGACTATCGGAAGCGATTTCAAATCAAACTCATTTTTCAATTTTATGATAATTAAATTACCTATCGAGTTATAAGCTATTTTGATCATGTGATCTCGCGATTTTCTTCCTTTAATTGACTGTTTTTTTCTGATTTCGCCGGGAAATGCGTTCGAAATGTCAAATCTGATGGCTTGTTCTGAAATATCCATTGCGTTTGCAAAAATAGTGCGATTAGATAGTTTCTGATTAATAACATCCGCTAGTTTCATGCCTTTCCGAACAAAAATAAATTAAAACTTATGTCACAAAGTTTCCATTTTTAATTTAAGTACACCCTTAAATCGGAGGTCCATCGAAATCTTTTAAGTCCTCAATGTTAGTTTGTCCATGTTGGCAACGTGCGAAATTCCAATTTCCAATCAAAATCGTCCCAATCAAAATCGAATAAATGGAGTCAGCTGTCTATCAAAAAATTTCAGCTATGTTTATGAAGATATTAATTGTCATTTTTATGTTATTTTCAGGGGCTGATGACTGCACAGGCTAGTGGCGTTGGTTCCACTACTAAGAGGAGGGGGGGGGGCTAAATTTAATAAAATGATTATAACAAATTCTCATGATCAATTATCAATTTTTATGATCATAACCAACATAACAATTATTGATATATAAAGGAACCAGGCATTCTAGCGCTCTAGGAGTGAACCGAGCCTTTCCATATATTTCGATAAAAGACCATTTCCCAGTAGTTATGTAATAATTTTTGTGACAGTCGTTAAAATTCAAAGGTTAGACGCTAAACCCATTGAATCGTCCATTTCAGAAAAGGATAATGATTTTTTTTTTTTTTTTTTTTTTAGAAGACTAACTTATAACACAATCGGTAAATGAATTGTAATAGATGCAAATTTTCCAAATGGCTGAAAAAAAAAAAATTCCGGACTCTTTTTCACCCAGTTGGAAAATTTGCATCCTTTATAATTCATTTATCGACTGATTAATCTATTATAATTTCGTATGCAGCGATTTTCTGACCTCCGATTTATTCTGTTGAGCTGATCCAGAGTGTCCGACCAGATTCTGTGATCGTTGGGGTTAGTTGGGTGAAATAGTCTTCCAGCATTCGTCCGGGACGGCTCAGTTGGAAGAGCTTCAGTCATTTACATCCCTGGTTCAAATCCCGGCCCGGACCTTTTCTGGAAAAATTACTTCTAACTTTTACTTTGGAATCACTTGGAAAATTTACAACTGTTATAATTTTGTTAATTTGATACAATCTAAACGAATGGGGGGGGGGGGGGAGAGGAAAGAACACGAAGTTAATAAAAAGAATATTGCCCAGTTAAACTGATGGCATTGAGCTCACAGGCTACGCATACTAACTGTACATTACAGCCTTGTATTTTCAAGGGTTTATTCCATTCGAAAAAAAAAAAATAAATAAATAAAGGAGGGGAAACTGCTCCCCTTTTCCCTTTTATACTTAATTATTGAACCCCCTAAACTATCCAGGGACATATTTTATCATATAAAAAATCTATATCCAAAATTCAGAGCAAATTGGAAAATTCTTAATAAAAACCTATTTAAATAATTTAAGAGCAGTTATCCCCCTCTTTTATACTTAACCATTAAACTTCCAAAACTATTCAGAGATTTGAACGAAAACTGATAATTCTGCATGAAAACCCCATTTATATCAATTAAAAGGAGTGACATGACCTGTTATACATATCGAATGAACTCCAAAAACTAATCAGGAAGCGCCTTATCAGGATATATTCATATACGAAATTTCAAGTGGATCGGATATTTTTATCATGAGTTATTGCGTTACGCACGCACATACATACAGAACGGACGGGCACATAAGCTCTCAGGCTATGATAGCCTGTGAGCTAAAAACTATAAATCAGCAAGTTCTTGCGTTTCTTGAACGCTCCTCTTCCGTATAACCTATACGAAAATTCTGAAAGACTCTAAAACCTATCAAAATACGATAAGGATGCATTTATATCTAAGAGCCCTAACATAATTTAACTAAAATACATATAGACATAATTTAACATAATAAAATCTAAAAGATTTAATAACTTTTTTATGATAGTTTATTCATCTAAATTGAACTATCAGCAATGATTTTTTTATTTTTAATGCCTTTAACGTATAGAAAAGGTGCTTACACAATTCCAAATACTATCTTTATCGGATTTCACCAGTAGCTGTTATTCAAACATTAAAAAGTTAAAAAAAAATTGTGTAATTGAGGAAATCCTTACTTCATAAAAAAAAATCTGTAACCTTATCGCGTGTTGCCAGTAGCTATTATTTAAATATTGATAAAAACTTTCCTTTTGGGCTCGACAATTTTTACCTTGAAATGAAAAAAAAAAAAAAAAAAAAAAAATAAAAATAAAAAATTAAGAATAAACACATTCTGGACGTAACGTATTACAGGTGTCAGTAAAATTCCAGCACAGACGATAAACGCGCATTAAGAGCCTACACTATTGAATGAAAAAAACCCGGATGATAATGTGAAATCTATGGGAGCGTTCTTTTCAAATATATATCGCTCAAACTGTAATATTTTTACGCATTTTTTTTAAATTTTAATTTAATTTTTTTTTCATAGGATAGCTGTAGATCTACATCTGGGATAGTTCTTATTTTTTCAATTTTGATCTCAGATTTTTTTTTTAAATCACTTTTTGAAAAATTGAAAAAAAAAAAAAATAAATAAAAGTTTCTAATAAATTCAAAAATTGAGTAAACTTTAAAAATATTAAGTAAATTTTAAATTACTTTTCGGAACCGGTTAGAGCCGGTTCTGAAATTGAAACTATTATAATATAAAAAATATAAAACCAAAAGCAGAAAAACGAGTCAATGAAAGAGAGAAAGTAGCATGATCACATGATCAAAGTAGCGTATAATACAATAGGTAATTTAATGATAAAAAAAAAAAAAAAGAAAGAAAAAGAAAAAGAAAACTGAGTTACATTCCAGATCGCTTCCATTGTCAAGATTTCCATTTTTGGACAATTCACAAATTCATTATTACGCAGAAAGATATGTCTGGCTAAGGGAAGCGATTTTGAATCGAACTCACTTTTCTCTTTTAGGATCATACAATTATACATATCGAGTTATGAGCTATTTTGATCACGTGATCATGCTACTTTCTTTCTTTCGTTGACTCGTTTTTCTGCTTTCGTTGCAGTTCACTTTGATGCCTTGTTCTGAAATACCTATTAAATACCTTCAAGTTTTTTTCTGAAACGCAATGCGTTTAAGAAAAAACTGAAAAATGAGTGGAATTTGATATTTCTGAAAAACAACACCTGTTAGTTTGATGCATTCCGGAACAAAAATAAATTTTCTCGTCTGGATTAGCAAAATATAGACCTCTCAAATAGGCTAGCCCCCCTCCAACTCTTAATTCCGGGGTGCGCCACTGGACCCAGACGACCTTCGATTTCGCAAAACACAATGACACCTTTCACCCCCTCCCTCTTCACGAATCAAAAGGACAGACGGACGGACCCACTCATAAACAAGATGCAACAACTCCCAACATACTTTCTGCATCGCATTCCCAGCCTCGATGGAATTTAAATCTTTTTTTCCTAAAAAAAAAAAAAAAAGAGATGAATATCATTCTCATCCTATTATGTCCCCCACCTGTAATTCATAATCAGGAATCTTTTCGGAGCACGACTCTCCACTGGCTGCTATTTCATACCCCAACCCCTTACCCTCCCCTTTCATGAAAGTTGACAACCGTTCCATCTTTTTGGGGAAGGTCAATGCCGATGTCTGTCTGACTCGTGAGTCTATTGTCAGTTCTGTGATAGAGTTTTGACGACCCTCCCTTGGCTAGCATCTCCTCCGATCACAGCAATTATTCCCCCCCCCTTTTTCAAAAAAACTATAAAAATTAATTCGCTTCGAATCTCCCGAATATATGTCTGGGGGTGTTTCGAATAACAAAAGCCGATATCTCGGGTGGGTTTGGTAAACGTCTGGAAATAAAGTGTCTAGTGATTCGTCTGAATCCGTCTGCTTAATGACCGGTTACGGTTACGGGCCACAACAAAACTAGATCCTCTTTTTGTAAACAGCATGGGAGAGAGAAATGCGAATATTAAAATTAAGTAAAAATTATAATGTTTTTCATTCGCCGCATCTCTCTTTAGATCCTTGAGGAAAAAAAAAAAGTCCTGAGCGGAATTCGGGTAATAACGGGTCTGGAAGGGGGATGGACCGGACTTTTTTTTATATATATACAAATTTCTCCGCGCAGTTGTTCCGGGATTGTCTTTTTCCCACACAGGCTCTAATAGAAGAGATTACGCTGCTTCGCCTCGACCTTTTACATTTTTGCGCGATATTTTCACTTTTCAAATAAAGTTCCGCAGTTATGAATGTTACGATGGAGAAATTCTTTAATTTTTTTCCCCGTTAAACTTACATTTCGAGTCTTTGTTCGGCCGAGAGATAACTTTAAAAATGCAATTTATATCGAAGAGAATCTTCTTTTTCACTTCAAGAAATACTGTGTCTGTTGGATTTTGAAGAAGATTCTTCACAGATGTCTTCAATGGAACGGATCACTTTTAAGTGCACAAGGTGCTGTAAAGGTCAATTCTTTGATAAGTGTGCAAAATATTGCAAAAAAAGCAATCAAAAACGGCAATTTGAACCGATTTTTCCGAAGCGGGAGATAAGGGAACGAAAAAAAGGGTCTTCCAGAGAAGTTAATTGCTTATAAATCAAATTCTAATGAATTGAGCGTAAAAAGACTTTACTCGGCACTTCATACGTCCCTTCAAGAACCCCCTCAGCAAGTTTCATGATTCTACTTTTAAAAATGTGTCTGAAATGGTATCGGAAAATTTCGAGCTGCTGAAGGTGGAAAAGCGTTTTTCGAATACACCCTTAAGGCACAACTTTACTTTTCCCTGCAATATGCCAAGTACGTTGACACATTTGTCCTACCACTTGATAAGTTCCAAAAAGCATTCCAGGAAAAACATTGGGACTTTGCATAAGGAAAAAGCGTTTAGCAGCTTGTCCACATGCAAAGCCCGATGTTTTACCGGAGGACTTTTTGCAGCTTATCACGCGGTATGATGACAAATGTCTCAACGTACTTAGCAATTATATTGGCAAATAGAGTTGTGTCGTATCTTTCATACGCACCTCTTGCCACAGTCGACAGGGGAAACTTTAAGTGGTGCAGATTATAACCGACAAGGAAGGTCTCCATACTGGGCACAGTCAGAAGTTTTTGGAAAAAAAAAAAAATAATAATTAAACTACTTATGTATGTTATAAAGGATCAGTCAAATTGAGCGGCGGAATAACAGCAGATAGTATGTAAAAAATTAAATACTTTCGAATATTTGGCGTGAAAAAACGAAAGCGTTACGCGATTTGGTTAGCAGCACTTTTCCGTCAAAAGCAAACGATTTTAATGTAACTGAAAACTGTTGGATTTTTAGAATGCGTGTAAATGGTATTTAATGAATTTAAGCATATACAATGAGAGAGTTTAATATATTATATACATATTGTATTACATGAAAATATTGCTTAATTTTGTGGATATTTAATTTATGGCTAAAAAATTCATTTTGAGGAAAATTATTTTCATTTAAGCATATTCAAAAATAAAAGCCAGATGTTTCCATAGCAACAAAACCGAATCGACAATGCTCAATTGGACTTTGAGCTTGAAACAATTTTAATTAATTTAAATTATGAATTTTGTTTTATATCGCAAATTTTCATGGTTAAATTTAAATATAAATACATTTTAAAGCTAGATATAACAAAATTATACAGAAAACAAACTAAAACTGACAAAAGTAAAGTTATTTAAATTAAAATTATCCAAATAAATTCAACATGAAACTTTTATACCCCTTAACCCTTTGCGGGGCAGGGTAAATTCATTGCTTAAGTATTGAAATTAATGACTGACACCGGAATTTGAAAACAACTTTATTTTTAAATAAGAAAACGCTATACTTCACGCATCCAAAAAACCGTAATTTTCTTTAACAAAATTCCGGTGCGAATGTGGCGTTTGGGAATTAAAATTAAGTGGTATATCTATGAAACCACCGCCCCTCAAGGGGTTAAGGCCCCTGTCCTCGCTCGAGGAAACGCTCGCGAGCTAATGCTATTCCTATGGGGAAGCATTTTTCTAATAACTCTTTCGCATTTTAATGCATTTTTGAGTGATTTTTTTTTTTTTTTTTTTTTTTTTTTTTTTTTGCATTGGATAACTGAGGTGCAGCTTTTTTACTTTTTCGATTTTGGTCGTAGATATTTTTTATAAAGTTAGTTTCACTTTCCAAACCGGTTTCGAAACTGAAAGTGCTTTTTAAAAAATATATCTGCAACCAAAATCGAAAAAGTAAAAAAAAGTGCGCTGTCGGCATGCACCTCAGCTATCCAATGCAAAGAAAAAAAAAATGATTCAAAAATGTCAAAATGATTCAAAAATGTCAAAATGCGAAAGAGTAATTAGAAAAATGCTTCCCCATAGGAATAGCATTAGCTCGCGAGCGTTTCCTCGAGCGTGGACAGGGGCCTTAAAGGGCATTTGACATAAAAAAGTATTTTTTGAAATTGCATTTCATCGACAATAGATGATAAATCGCCAAATAACGAAATTTTCATTATTTTTTTATGGAAGCTGTATGGAGATTCCGCCAAAATTTTCTTTACAAACGTATATATCCTCATGAAAAGAGCATTCTGCAATTTTTCGGCGTATGCCCGTATGGAGACCTTCCTTGTGAGTTATAACTGAGTTTTAGTGCTTGGAAACGAGGCGATCGCCGCCTGGTGGCGGTCTGCTGAACGAGCGCTGAATGGCAGCCCTGTTTCATTCTGTTTAGGTTCTAAGTTGGCCGATTGTGCACAGTGGATTGCTTGTTTCAGTTAAAGTTTCATCACCCACCTCTATATCATGCAGAGCAACTAAAGGATGGCTCTTGAGCCCCCCCCCCCCCCGCCGTCCCTCCAATTAATTTCGTCACTTAGAGCTTTGATCAGGTGACGATGGACTTGTTTCATGAACTTATTTTACTATCAAGGAGGCGTGGACAATGGTCAAACCTCTCCACGTGTGATTTTGAGGAGAATGCTTTTCAGACTGTTTAAAGTACAACTTGAGAGCAGTGAATCTGTTTGCAGCCGATAAAAAGATTTTTCTTCGGCTAAGTAGATAACAAAGAAATATAATTTCTAATATAACAAACACACAGAAAACTTACTTTCTTAATAATACTAGCATCAGATAACAACGTTCAATATTCATAAATGGTGCATTCACCGTGCAAATCATGCGAAAATAAGTTTAAAATACATGCACGCACCATCCTCGAATTCCGTCCTGTTTTACCAAGAAAACAAACAAGCATTCTATAATATACATATCACATTTCTTTTTTTCTTTCTTTCATTTCCACGAAACGCAGACAACAGCGTTGTAAATCAAAGCTCCGAGAAAAAAGAAACGATTTTTCTGAAAACACAATACACTTTGTTTCAACCTTATTCCGGCGAAAAAGTTACATTCGAATTAATGGCGTAGTCTTTTATTTGCCCATTGTTAGTCTCGAAAACGCACCTGGAAGACGTAAAAATTCTTAATGCGCACGATTATACGCCAGGAGATTTTATAATACCGAGAGTAAACATCGGGAATGAAGCGGGCGGGAATAAAATCGAGTATACACAGAAATCGCTAATGAGTATCGATTTGGTTTTGAGGGGCTGTGCAAATATATAACGTTATCATTTTAGGGAGGGGGTGGGGGGAATGATATCTCTAGAGGGAGGGAAGATCAGCTTTTTGATATCGATATCACTTTTGATCCAATTTAAATTATCTCTTTTTATTTGTAACATGGTCTTTGATTGAAAATAGTATATTAGCCTTTGTTTTAGTCTGCAATCATTTTTTATGGAAATACAAAGTTATTAAAATCAACTGATTTATTATAAAATTAACTAATTCTAAAATGTGGGATACTCCAACGTTCATATTCTTATTCATCTTCATATGATGTGTATGCGTATATACAGTAGACTCTCTCAAATCCGCACAGCTTGGGACCAGAGGTTTTGCGGATTTCTGGTCATTGCTTTGTTTACAATTTTTAAACAGTAATTTGAATGTAATTAATAATGCAATCAAAGCTATAATGAATGCTTACAATATACTAAAATATTAAAATAAGTAATAAACTAAAATAATAAAAATTTAGATAATATTTATAATGATTAAAATACTAAAAGCAAAGGTCAAGTTAATAATCATTAATGTACAATTAAATATTCATTATAAATATGAAATGTGTTTTTCCTAAATTATTCACTGAAACTTGCTTCATAAAAGTGCATTACTAATTCACATCAGGATCATAAAATAATGAAGCTTTATTTCAGGTTTAGCCAGACTTAATAACTAAAAAAGTAATACATAACAAGGTGCGTAGTCATCAAGAAATTCAAAGTATTTTAATTCTTTTAGTATCAGAAATTCTTTAAAGTACTGGTTGTTACATCTCAAAAAAGGATTTCTTTTTCGTTAAATAAACAAATATTACAGTATAAAAATTCTGGTAAAAGGTCCTTACAAGGTGCTTCCAGACTACGCACCCTGCATAAGTATATTTGGTAAGATTGTAATTACCAATGATATCAGCAATATCTTTATTTTTTCAGAAATAAATTACTCTTCCTTCATGAAAAAACATGAATTCAGTCATATTAACAAAAATTACAAATTAAAAAATGTATGGAATTGATGTAAAACTAAAAAAGTGAAATTTTGCACCTACATCTGAACTGACTGTTTCATTGTTTACATCTGTAAAATATGTGCGTATTTTAGAGAGTTGCGGATTTGTGGGAGTATACTGTATAATAGGGTGGGCCGAAAAAAACTTTTTTTCGATTTTCGATAGTGGCGGGTGCGGAAAAGTGGCCACTGGTGGCACTCAGTTCACACAAAAAATTTGAGATTTTTTGGACAATTCCTTACCCTGCCGCAAATGGCTTGAAGTTTTGCCAAAATGCTGATTTTTGAACTTTTTTAGTAAAAACTTTTAAAATATTAAATTAAGTTTATTTTGGCTGTATTTATTTGGAAAGGCATATTTAACGTATCTAATGTTTAAATAAGTTCTGATAATGCATTATTTAATTGCTATGTGTATTTTAAATCAGCCGATTTTTATAGGCGAGTAAAACTCGGCGTGCAGCTACGACATCCACGCGAGGAGTTCTCGGTTGTTTCGCGTTGGTACGGAACGCAAAACAAGTTAAAATCTGTACATTTTTAAAGAACATAGCACTGAACTAATGCATAATTAGAGGTTATTTAAACATTTGGCACATTAAATACATCTTTTAAACTAAATATCACCAAAAAAAACTTAATTTAATATTTAAATTTTTTTTTGCTAAAAAAATTCAAAAATCAGCATTTTGGCAAAACTTCAAGCCATTTGCGGCAGAGTAAGGAATTGTCCAAAAAATCTCAAATTTTTTGTGTGAACTGAGTGCCACCAGTGGCCACTTTTCCGCACCCGCCACTATCGAAAATCGAAAAAAAGTTTTTTTCGGCCCACCCTACTGTATAATCACGGTTCAAGACACCAAATGTGAAATACCTTTGAAATGAAGCTTCTGTTTACTAATAAATAAAATAGTAAGAATGTTGTCCGCTTGTTTTGTTGATAAGAATTTCTATAGGTCCCCCAGTCCCACCCCTCCTCCGCTCGGGATAAGGGCGACGAGACTTTATTACTGTTGAATCCATTATGTAAGTAAAAGCTATTATGAAATACTTTTAAACAGTAACTACTTCTTTTAAGTGTTATTGGAATAAAGCGATATTTTATTAACTTCCCTTCATCCGAATCAATAAAATATGCGAAAAATAATTTTAACCAGTTTTGTCTATTGCTCCAAACAAAAAAAATTGAATTAAAAAAAAAAAAAAAAATAGACATTGGTAATGATATCATTACCGGGGGTGGAAAGAGTTCGATGGATGATATCGGAAGGAGGGGGGAGGGGGTTCAGAATTTCCAAAAAGTTGATAACGTTATATATGCACAACCCCTTAGAAGAACACTATCGAGCAAGATGGGGGTTTTTTGTTTTCTCAAATCGGCACGTTTTGGATTGTTTGCAAAGAGTGGGGTGGGATTGCTTTTTAAATCTATTCAAATAGATTTTGGTGAATCGGTGGTTTAAAATTCTGTATATAAATAAATCATATCATAAATCACTTATCATAGCCGATCTTATGTAACAATTTTTTTTCTCCCGTTATTTATATTGTAGAACCTTATTTTTACTTTCCCAAAATGGACAATTGGCGGCAAAACATCAGTAGAGCGGGGATTAGCGACAAAAGTGGAGTACGTCATCGAGTTACGAGATGTCGAAAATGGGAGTAAATTAAAATAAAATGTAGATGTCACTACAAGTTGTGACACCCCCCCCCCCCTTTTGTGAAGTGAAGTGAAACCACTTCTGTGTTTTGACTCATGGAGGAATGAAATAGGTGGAGGTGAAGTAAACCTCAAAAATAATTTGCCATATGAAACCATTTATCACTCAAATTTTAATGTCGCAAACGATTTCAAGTCAAAAGAATGTTATCTCTTCAAAGCACGTGGTTTTGCTGGTGCTTAATTGGACTTAATGCAGCGGATTACATTTTTGGCATCACCCCCAGACATTATACTTCCATTCTATTAATTTCTCTTAACTCTATGGTTTTGCTGAATGTGCGAAAAAAAATGTGAGCCTCGGAATGAAGCAAAATTGGGTTCTAAAAATTAACCCTTAACCGCTGTGACAAAAAATGCCGCATAACTACTGTGAGACCGCTTAATCTGAAAATGAACAAAATGTTAAATTAATTTCCAGAATACTATTTTTGCATTAAACTTTATAGACAGGACTGTTATAAATAAAATTCGGCTATTCGAAAGTGTCTAGCGATCGTAATAGTTATGTAGTTAGACTTTATGTTTATAGGGCTGCATGGGCAAAACAACAGTCGTATTCTTATCTTTTCGCACGCGATTCCATTTGTAAAAACCAATGCCGCATAAATGGATTTGCTATATTGGGGCAGCCTTTTTCGGTATTTACAGAACCCTTAACAAAAAGAACACTTCTATATCGATAAGTCAATTTTTTTTTTTCAAGAACACAGATACAGTGAAACCTCCAAATAAGGGACACCTCTATTTAAGGGACAAAACTTCCGGTCCCAGTCCCTTGGTATAGGACGTGTAATGTATTAACCTCTGAATAAGGGACATTCGATTTAAGGGACACTTGAAAATGAGATTAAAGAGGTTTGTTTTTGCATTTCAGATAATGAAATAATCTGTAATGAAAATGAGAATACAGATTTTTGTGAACTTATCAAACAGACAGACAGTCATGTTGATAGAGAGGCATAAGTAGCGTTGCAAAGATTAGAAAAAACCCGGTTTAAACCCGGGAATAAACTGGGTTTTTAGGAATAAACCTGGAAAAAACCCGGGATTTTTTGGAATAATTCGGTTTTTTGGGAATAAACCTGGGAATAAACCTGGTCTATTGGAAATAAACCCGGGAATAAACCGACTTTTTGCAACTCTAGGCATAAGACACAATTGACAAACATTTATTTATCCATATTTCCGATTCGACTTCACTGCGTTTATCCCCATTGAAAGTAATGCTGAAAATTGTGAGGATGATACTGAAAATGCAGAATAAAAGAAAACTGTGAAATAAAGGACTTTACAGATGCTTAAAGTCTTTTCTCAATTCCAAAAGGGAAACTTTTATTTCAGACATAAGTTTACATAAGTAGCCTTAACAAGCTAACTTGTCATAAGTTTTAATGTATTTTTATTCAGAAAAACCTGAAACTGACAGGCGTTGTTGTTCAAAAACTAGATAATCAATTTTTTTTTCTTTGTAAATGCAATAGATTTTTTAGAAAATATTGTAAACGTGGGCATTTTGAACCGAATTTCTACGCAAAGAAGAATAACTGATTAAGAAAAGGTGTAAAACGTCTTTGTCACGTGATCAAAATCGCTTGTAACTCAATAGCTAATTTATTAAAAATTTTAAAACACAATTTGATTCCAAATCGCTTCAATAATCAGGCGTTCCAATTTTATACCTTTCCGTTAAAAAATGAATTTTTAAATGCGTCAAAACGCTTTCAGAGCAGTTGAAAGATTTGTTGCCTTAAAATACGCAAAGCAGTTGAATGCTCTTTTTTTTTTTTTTTTTTTTTTTTTTTTTTTTTTGTAAATACTGTTGATATGATTGAAGAACTGAAATTTATAAGTATGGTAAATGAACACTTGGAATGTTTATAGTAAAAAATTGAAATTTGTAAAATAATCACTTTTGATTAATTACTTACAGTAAAATTCTTTTAAATGTTTTTAGACTTTTTGCATGTACACAGCTTACATAAAAAATAAGAATTAATAATTTTACAAATTATTTAATGATTTAATCATTAATTAAAAATTTTAATTCACTATTTCTTTTATGTCTGCTTAATGTAATTTATACACATAGAATACATTTTAACTTCACCTTTAATGTTTTGTTATTTTTATATATTTCTGGACGATTAATTAAAAATATTAATAAAAACTCCGAATAAGGGACACCTCTATTTAAGGGACAAAAGTTCCGGTCCCGTAGGTGTCCCTTATTTGGAGATTTCACTGTATAACCTTATTATTCTCAGGTGACGATAGGATAGTGCCGTTATGTTTATATAGTATCCATATAGAGAGGTAAAACAATAGTGGTATTCGCACGCAATCCCACTTCAAACGACATTTGTAGAAACCGTCAATGGAAGTCCCCGTTTCAGAAGGTCCGCTAAGCCTAACATTTTCCATTTTTATGTTGCCTTTTCACGATGTTCTCCCAATTAAAAATATCTCCACGAAACACAATGAGACGAACCGTAAGAAACGAGCTCCTTAAGATTTTTTTTCGACTTGCTACATTTGTTCCGACTCCAGACAATAATGCGAATTGTTTTTATTATTATTCTCTTTTTGGATTAAGCCTCGTTAAAGATGATTTACACTCTTAAAGTGGCTCCAATGTAACAACTAATTCGGCACGGATACATCGCTCTGGGTGATACTTTTTAAGAGGCTTACCTTCATTCAAATGAAAAGACCTGTTAATTAATGCTAATCCTATGGAAAAAATGTACAAAATATATCTCCGTTGCATTTCAATATTTTTAAAGGATTTTTCTTGCATTGAATAGCTGAGATGGATCTGTAAGTAGGTCGTTACTTTTTTTGATTTTGGTTGCAGATATTTTTTACGAGGACGCTTTCCTTTTCGGAATCGGTTTGGAAAGAGAAAGCCCCCTCCTAAAAAAATATCTGCAACCAAAATCGAAGAAATAAAAAACGGCCTGCATTCAAATTCATTTCAGCTATTCGATGCAAGAAAAAACGTTTAAAAATATTGAAATGCAATCGAGATATCTTAATAAATTTCTTCCATAAGGATTAGCAAAAGTTTTGCAAAAGCACCTTTTAAAGTTTTTTGATTTTGTTTACGCAATTTTTAAATCTATTCCTTGTATGTATTATTTTTACGTGTAATAGCACTGTGCTATTACACGTAAAAATTGCAAGCGACAAAAATCGCCTGCGTTTTTTCGTGTTCTCAGCATTTCATTGGCTGTTCGAGAAGAGTCTTTACCATCATTTGGATTTCCAAGCATTTGATTGGCTCTTACTGGCGACTCGCTTCGTTCCAGGCGTCAAAGACGGTTCGACAAAAGAGAATCGCGCGCTACCAAGCGACTCACCTGGTCCCATAGGATAAAATGGAGACGCCTGCAATTTGACGCCTGCAGTACGACACGTGTAATAGCACCTTTAGAAAGTGTATCAACTGTCTCCATAGAAACGATCGGTTCATCTGGACTACTATTTTCCTGTAAAGAAATAAATCATCTTATAATTGTTGTGGTTTCCGACACTCACTTTTGAAACTCCATGGCGCACGGAACAATCCAAGCTGTGTGAACTGATAACCCCCCCCCCCTTTTTTTTTTTTTTTACTTTTTTTGATGTTTTATACTTTTTCTTGAGACGAGATATTACGCATTTTGAAAGAGACGTTAAAAAAGAGATGGTTTTAATGATCGTTAATTGTTTGTTTTCGTGCAATATGGGATGTGACTGGAAAAAAATATTTACATTTAAGGGGACAGTGGAACTTTATTGGATCAAAATCGTCTATAGACAAATCGTCGCGAAATCGTCTATTTCGGTGGTATAACAGCACCAAAACAGTTTTTTCTTATTAAAATATCACTTATGAAGGTTTTAAGAAGTAAATAATAAAGGTAAGTGTTTTTATATACTTTAAATCTTTTTTTTCTCAAAACTCATTTTTTAGCGTTTTTAGATTTTTGAAATGCTCCTTGCGACGTCATTTTTGATCAATACTTATGAAATTGATAGGGAAGTATCCCGATATTGTTTAGAAAGATATTGTGTAAGTTTTTTTAAAATTTGTCTTCATTAAGACAGTCAAATTTGATTCTTATTAAAAGGCAAAGTTTTGATGAAAATCGATATGGAATTTAGAAAAAGAATCTCTAAAATATTAACTATTCAAGAGATTAAAAAAAAAAAATCTTACACAAAATTGTATATAATAGAGTTTTAAGTAATAAAAATACAAAAGCAAGAAAATATCTCAAAAACTAAGACATAAGGAGCATTTTAAAATTCCGTTTAAAATTTTAATGAGACTGGAATTTTTTTTGGAGGTGTTCTATCTGCTTTTGGTGAAATGTATGACTATGAATAAAATTTCATTTTGCTATGATAAAAAATAAATAAACTAGTCGTTGGGGGTCCACCGTAATACTTACCCATCATAATATAAAATATGAAAATAAAACGCGTGTCTATGGCAACTCCAAAATAAAATTTAAACGCATAAATAAATAATTTTAACACACAATAATGCTCCATTAATGAATTGCTGAAGAGCCAATTTTGACTAATTGTATAAAACGCCAAAATACTCGAGTAGTACCGGATTGCGTAAAAGAAACATCCTTATAACTCAAAAAATAATAATCATATTAACTAAAAACTTACTGTGTTGGAATAAGCGTCTCATTTCCAACAAAAATATACCTCTGAATTGAAATTTGAATGAAATACAGGGTCATGAAAAATCGAAGAATGTGGAAAACAGGATTACATATATCTCGACAACTAATAATCCGATCGACCTCGTTTTTTATGCAAAATTTTTGTTATTTTATTACCTTTTACTTCCAGTCCTTAAAATAAAAAATTTCGAAAATTTTTATATACCTTTCATCAGAACGAATTTTTCGAGAGTCCGGAAAAAATAGTTTCGGATAATCGAGGTTACTGATATTAAATAGGCTTCGTCCCATTCTTACATACTAAGTACATATAAAATTTCAAGTCTCTATCTCAATTTGTTCGGGAGATAGAGCGGTTACAGACAGACAGACAGACACACAGACGGACGGCAAAATTTTTTTTCTAAAAATATGTTTTTCGTAATCTCCACTATCTAAAACGTGTAAATCCGTTAAAAAAAAATTTTCGATTTTCAAAACGATTGCAAGACTTACCCTATACTACGTATGATGGGTAAGTAATAAATAAATAACGTCCACCGTCTTCTTAAGATGAGATAATCGAAAGTAAAAGCGAAAAGAACTTGCAAGAGAGTTTAGATTAATAGAGATACTAGTATTTTTACAAACAATAGTCAAAGCCTTTTAACCCTATCCGGCGCAGGAAAATTCTGCTCTTAAAATAAGAAATTATTGATTGAGACCAGAATTTAAAAACGACTTTTATAGAAACTAGCATACCCAGCCCGCTTCGCCGGGCTTAATTTGAAGGTTTATTTAATAATTTATGTGTATGGTACGCTTCTCTCTCAGCTGGCGACGGATCCCCCGGTGACTCTACGCTTCTCTCTCAGCTGGCGACGGATCCCCCGGTGACTCTCCCCGGACCATCGGCACTCCACGTGCGTCGGGTGAGCGTCAGAACAAACTTTCAGCATATACATATGGGTGGTTGTACTTGAATGCACAGACCTGCGCGTTTTTTTCTATCTTGCTTTTATACCTCTGGACCGAGTTGGCGCATTGCCAAGATTTGCTTCCTCTGGACCGAGTTGGCGCATTGCCAAGATTTGCTTTCCCCTGTGCCTCAATTAATTAATTATCCTCAGAATTCCTTTTATTTATAGAGATTACGAATTCCTAAATTCACGCTTTCATCGTAAAAACGAAATTTCTTTAAAATATTCTTGGTGCCGTTTGGAATTAAAATTAGGCGTGCACACTGCCCCGAAAAGGGTTAAATTCGGCGGAGAAAGAAATGCCTCTTTGTAAAATGAGGTGCACATTTTCGCTCATTGCATCATGAATGTAGAAATACACCTTTCGAAAATTGAATTATAGATATTTTGGGGTTGACTCTACTAGATTCGCAACAGAATAATAACCCATCTATATCACATAATCTAGAAATTAAGAAATTTGCTAATGTTGAATTTTTAGTTAACCGATTATATATTATAAATTTAGATGATATATGAGGACCCCAGAAGCCAAGGGGTATAAGTGACAAAATTGAAAAAAAATGAGTTAAGTGCACAGAATATCTGGAAATATGCTTTTTTCATTTCAGGTAAAGAAATATAAGTGATTTTCTTATTATTTGCTGAATTATAGAGGCAAACCACTTTTTTCGAAAAACAAACAATATTGATTAATTATACATTTAAAGAAAATTGTACTCTATTTTTTTAAACAGTTATTGAAATGAGAGTTCAAAGATTAGAATGCACTATCTGCACTATAATGCAGATGTTTCCTATCTCAATTTAGTCAATTGTTATTGATGTTCCAATTTAACATCAATTATCTTTAAACTCAATTTACTCCAAATCGACATTTTGTCACTTGTACCCCTTGGCTTCTGAGGTCGTCATATAAGATACCCATAATAAGAATTGGAGTTTCAAAATGAATTTTACAATTAAAAGTGAAATAGAAATAAATCAAAAAAGCATACGTTCATATAATTACTTACGCTTTTGCCTCATCATAATTTGAATGCTAATATATAACCATTATACAATACTACATCTTCAACATCTACAATGAGTATAAATATACCCATATTTTTACAAAACTCCATAACTTTTTTTTTTTGTTTTGTCAAAGTTTTAAGGTGTTGAAACAAATGAAAAAGATCTTGGTGTTTTTGCTTTTTCCTTCTATCACTGGAAAGTGAGATTGAATCTCTTTTCTTGGGCTATTTTCGGCAGGCGTCCACGATCATTCTGGTAATTTTTTCCCAATTCGTTTACATCATCGCACACATTTTGAACTATTTTTTCACTTCTTTCCGCTATTTTTTTTTCTTTTTTTTTTAAAGAAAGGGAAGTCAACTTTCTCCATTGGCCAGGGAAAGGGTTGTTGTAAAGATTCTCGTCCGTTACGAAGTGTGTTTGTTGAATCAAGATCCCGCTTCCCGAGTTTATTTTGCGGAAGGATTCCGAGAACGGGAGAGTTTTTAAGAAAGGTGCATCCAAATGAGCACTGCACATTGCACAATGGCGAAATAACTGAAAATGCTTTTTAAAAAGAAAATTGCAACGCTGTTTTTAAGCATAACTTTGCCCCGTTGTTTGTTAACTCCCCAATTTAAAAGCGAAAAAAAGATATTTCGTCTGTTCATTATTAGCTAAAAACAAATAGGAAAATAGAAAAAAATAGAAATAGAGACAGCTACTTATTTAAATAATTAAAAAGCATGTAAAAATCTTTAAAAAATAGCATTAAAAATTTCGAAGTAATTTTAAGTTTTTCATCTAGCATGTAAATGAATGCGAATTCATGAGAGACGACTTTATCGATGTAAAATTTAATAAAGGTTTTGCATTAGATCATCAGACAGAACGATTTGTCTCACAGATAAACTCTAAAAAAATATTTTGTAATAACATTTTTGGGGATCCTGTCAGTCCGTCGAAAAGCGCCATTTGAAAATTTTCACGAATCTTCCTGTAAAGACAGACGTAAATAAAAAAAAAGGACGTCCTTTAAATGGAATACACAGAAATTAAAGATATCAATTTCCAGGGGAAATATTTTAAATGTAGGTGAATGCATCGGACACACCTTTAAGGGTGTATTTGAAAAAATCGCTTAAAAGCAGAAGAAAAACGGGTCATCACGT
The DNA here is from genome assembly GCA_964019185.1 of Maratus speculifer. Lineage (NCBI taxonomy): Eukaryota > Metazoa > Arthropoda > Arachnida > Araneae > Salticidae > Maratus > Maratus speculifer. The sequence continues at coordinate 348,388,605 of OZ025296.1, forward strand.
TATCATAAAATGGAAAAATAAGTTCGATTTGAAATCGCTTCCATAGTTAGACCTTCTAATTTCCTATCTTTAAGTCGAATAATGATCTGTAAATGTGTCAAAACGTTTTGTGATCGAGTCTCATCCTAAAGGACCAGACACATAGCGCTAACTTCTTGCGGTCAGGCGTCGCTATTTTTGATCTTTCGTGTCGGCACTTTGATGTATAAAGTGCTTTTTCAGTGAACTTTTTTGAACTTCAAGAGAGAAATCAAACTCGAAATCAGTTGACAGCTTTATGACTGAAGATGGGGCGAGATAAACTTTCCCTTCCTTTATCAATTCGGTAGGGTCAAAGATAGATTGATTGCTCTTTTAGTGTAATAAAAACTAGTGCTGTTCGCTCGCAGCCTAAGGCTGCGGGCACACACACAGTTTTTCGCACTAACTTCTTGCGCTATCTTTGATCTTTCGTTTCGGCGCTTTGATGTATAAATTGCACTTCTAGTGTACTGAATCTGAACTTCAAGAGAGGAATATCAGTTGACAGGTTTACGACCGAAGATGGAGGAAATAAAAGTTCCCCTTCCTTTGTCAAATAGGTAGGGTCAGTCCCACAAAAACCATTTAACGAGGTTTCACCCTTGTTCAGTTCGAAAACAATGATTGATTGATTGCTCTTTTAGTGTAATAAAAACTAGTGCTGTTCGTCTAGACCTTAAATGGCCTATCTAAAGAAAAGCGGGGAGGGGAATCGCATGAGGGGGAGGAGGAGAGTGTATGAAATGGTGTATGAATTCTTACCACCGTTGGAGAGGAGATCGTTCCCGGGGTGGTAGAGGTGTGGACGAGTCTCTCTCATGGAGGCGGGAGGAGGGTGGTCCCCTGAAACACAAGAAACGAACACTTGTTTATATATCCCTCTCGACACTCCTTCGAGTCCGAGAGCCGACGGCCCAAAAACCTAAGGTGTCGAGGATAAGAAAAAAAAAATCCTTTATTTTATGGAAGAGTCGAATGATCCGCGTCTGCCGGAAGCGAAGGGGTGCATCAGCCAAAAATAATTGCCACTAGTGGTTGACTCGTAGGTTTAGTATATTGTGTTTGCCGTACAATCAAAGGTATGAAAACACGGAAAACTGGGAGCAGGAAAACACAATACTAATCCTACAAGGGAGCCACTGGTGGTATTGATTTTTGGCTGATGCACCCCTTCTCTTCCGGCATACAGGGATCCTTCGACTCTTCCATAAAATAAAGGGGCTTTTTTTCCTTGTCCTCCGATGACTTAGGGTTTTCGATGCGGTCGGCTCTCGAACTATAACGCCAAACATAATCTGTTGCGCAGGAGAGCAATAGAATGCCCATAGTGCACGGCATCCTCGCCTTGTTGTGAATGGAACCTATATGTTATGACAAACGCTATGTGTTTGAGATTTGCAAAGTGACGTCACGAAAGGGTTTTTGCTGCTGCAGTATCAGACCTATCGACATGTGGCTGAGACAGGAAATACCCTGAGTCTGAGTAGGTTCCCTGCTCTCGAAGGTTCTAATACCCTGTTCACACTATGGATAGTTAAGATATCACAGGCCTGGAACTCTCTCAGAGAGTTTCAACTCTCTCAGACTAGATACAGGAACAACCATCTACTCTCATTGGCTACAAAGCTTCGCTTTTATTGATTGGCTGTTGTGGCCGTCTTTATTTCAAGCGCATGCACATACGCTACATTTGTTCAGTTCAGAGGTACAGTGACATTTGCTGAGATATCTTAAGTAAGTTTTTGAATTTGAACAGGCATCCAATTCTTAAGATACCTTAAGTTTGTGGTGTGAACAGGGTATTAAACTTGAAGAGAAGAAATTTCGTCAGCAGGAGCGGAAGGACAAGAAAAGATTGCCACGATTCTCAGAATGAGCGAGTGGAACGGGAAAAACAAAAAGTTTCGACTTTCCTAAATCGATTGGTCAGTTACCATGATAAGAAGAGCGAGCATTTGACCCGTTTCTTGCGATTTCATCTTAGCAGATTGCATTGTGTTCTCCCTTAAAACCCCAGCCGCCGAAATAACTCGGGTTGAGCCGAAATCCACTCACACAATCTCACGATTGGAAAGTCAGCTTTTCGTAAAGGAGTCGAAACAACTCAAGTAAAAGTCGTTCATTTATTTATTTGTTTGCTTATTTTTTTAAGCAATTTAAATCAAGATGAGTCATTTAAATACGCAATTTTAATCAAGGTGAGTAAAATGTTTTAAAAACAACTCATTCACGATCCAATAAATGACAGCTCTTTCCTGAGAAGCCGAATGCACTCTTTCGTTTTAAGAGTGTTATTAAACCGATGCCACAACCTACTTCAGATATATATATATATATATATATATATATATATATATTTTAAAATCATATCATATCATAAAATAATCCGACTGTATAGAATTTTTCCGCCGCCTACACTGTTCAAAATCTTGTCTTAGTTTGAACCAAATTTTAGTGCTCAATAGCTGCCACTGGTAAGAGGGTGAAATCTTGAACCAATATTGGGAGCTTCCTGTTGAAGCATAGTTCCAATAGTTGGAATAGGAAGCTCCAAATGTTGGTACGATATTTCACTCTCTTATGGTGACAGCCATTGAAATACCAAAATTTGGTTCGAACCAGGGTTCTTGCTGTCGCTCGCCATTGCGCCAAATTGCGACTCAATTCTTCATTTGGCGAGTCAACAATCGATTGAATTCGCCAAATTGCTAGTGCTCAAATTTTGCCTTTTCTTTCTTTTCTGTTCCGTTTTTCATACATATGCATCTATACATATTTTTAATATATTTGTAGCGGATAATCGAAATTAGATTAATAAAAATCGTTGTCGCAGTTACAAAAACTTAGGTTATTTTAGAACATACTGAAAAAAGGAGGTACATTACAGGATTAAAGATATTTTTTTTAGTGCTACACGGCGAATCTATTTTGCTAATACTTTTTTTCATTTGGCGAACGTTTTTTATTTTGAATTAGCCAAATTACTTACGTTGGTCAAATGTCAGCGAGAACACTGGTTCAAACTAGAGCAAAATTTTCAACAGCGTATAACCCATTGAGATGCCTTTTTTGTCAAATCAAAAATCCACAATCAAGCTTTTTTTGAAAGAGTATATAGAGAGAGAGGGATGTTAAAAAAATGGTCTTACCCCCAAAGTAGGAGAGCGCCGCCTGTTCTGTTGGGGAGGTGGGCAGGCCTAAAAACAGACACAGAGAAAGAGTTCTCCTTTAATTGCAATAGGTTTCAAGAAACGCAGCAAAAAACAAAATTGCAATGCAAATGAGATTTCAAACACATTGTTATATGATACAAAAAGAAAAAAAAAAAGAACGATAAAAAAAAAAAAACACTTTTTGGTCATGGTCAAACATCCTATGTCCTCCCCCCCCCCCTTCCAAAGAAAAAAGATAATTGTAATTTAACAAATGACACCGACTATTTGGAAAATAATATTTTCAAAGACTATAATAATTTTAAAGGTAAATGATTTCTATATTTAAAGTAGTTGGATGTGCCAATCCCAAAACTTTCTTCTATCTCATACATACATTTTAATAATAATAATAATAATAATAATAATAATAATAATAATAAAAAAGTTACTCATTTTAATGCTTTAATAATTTTAATTCACTACCTTACCAACTTTGATTTTCATCTTAAATTTCTGCTTTAATCAATTAATCGGAGTAAAAGCGAATTTCCGTCTCTGCACGAGCCGATGGACAATAGAATGATAGGCTGATTTCTTTTTTTTCAAATTCAGGGAGGACCTACTTGCCTTACCAAAAAATAATCTTATACAAAATGTTTAGTTCAGTTCTAGAGCTAACTTCATACACTTTTATGTGGTGCAACATTGAAAATGGCATAAAATTCGGTATTGCAGCGCCCCCTTCCGGCGGATTTTTTTTTAGATTCAGGGCGATCCAACTAGCCATAGCCATACACTTACACAAAAAAATTCGTTCAATTCGATGCATAACTTCATATTACTTTTGGTCGGTACAATATTGAAAATGACACAAAAATCGCGATTGCAGCGCTCCCTTCCGGCGGAATATTTCAAAACTGAAGGAGGACCTGCTTGCCACGGCCAAAAACATTCACAAAAAATTTGGTTCAATTCTATGCATAACTTCATACACTTTTTGATGGTAGAATGGCGACGGACACACAGACACACAGACAGACATTTTGTAAAAACTTGTTTTTTGGAATCTCTGACCCCTAAAACGTGTAAATCCGTCGAAAACCGGAAGTCGAAAAAAAATTTCGATTACAATACTTTCTTCTATTGAAGTTAGAAGAAAGTAAATAATAATAATAATAATAACATCCTTTTTAGGATGGTCAAAACGTAGCTTACGTAATAACAGAGTTATAATAATATGCCTGGACATTTTAGACTCACATTAATAATCCTGGACCCATCCTAAACAAACATTAAATGAAATTTCAGTTTAACCCTTTTCGGTAATGTAAATTTTTAAATTTCTAAACATTGCACATTTTTAATTTTTACACAGTCCTATACAGAAAAAAAATTACTTTTAAATGCAGCTTGTTTGAAACTCGTATCTAAACTTGTGATTGAGTTATTAATTTTTTTGTAGTTATTAATAATTTTTTTGTCATCGTGACAACAATGTTTTCATTTCTAGACATTAAGCATGGATCCATCAAAAAATAAATAAAATAAAAAAACAGAAGTTTTTCTCTTTTTTTTTTTTTTGAGGGGGGGGGGGACATTAAACACAGACCAATCAGCAAACAAATAAAATGAAATAAATTTCGGAATTCAACCAAAAGCAGCATTCGCAGCGATTACTTCAATAAATAAATAATTTCATTTTCATACATGCTATAAAGAAAGTGGAATAAACTTCGTTCTACAGGGCAGATTTTTTTTTTATAATATGGAAATTAATTTGAATGTTAATGGTGTTCATAGTCAAGGTTCGGCCAAAAATTTCGTTAAGCAGAAAAATTATTCAATAGAGACTTCGTTAAAAGGGAGACTTTAGACCTTGTTTTTACATTTATTATCAAATGCTTTACCCAACAAGCGCAAAACGTTTTGACACATTCATTTTTCAACGGAATGGCATACAATTGGAAGGCCTGACTACGGAAGCGATTTCAAATTGAACTCAGTTTTCTATTTTATGATCAGTCCATTACTTATCGAATTATAAGCTATTTCGATCCCGTGATCATCGATTTTTCTAATGCTTTTCGACCGGGTTTGCCTGTTTCCGTCGGGAAATCTGTTCAAACACGTCCTCTTTGAAGGCTTGTTATGAAAGAGCTACTGCGTTTGTAAAAAAAAAAAAAAAACCCAGAAAAATGAGTGCAATTAAACAGTTTCTGAAACACTACACCTGCTCCTTTCATGCATTGTCAGAACAAAAATGAATTAAAGCAGAGGTCACAAAGTGGCCCTCTTTGATTTAAGAACACCCTTAAGGAAAAAGTCACCGGCTCCTGAATACGAGGCCACAGATCGAATACAAAAATGGCGTCTGACGTTGGCGCAATGATTGGAGCTTTCGCACGATTCCCTGAATGGGGACACTTGTATTTTATAAAAGTTTCCTTTCATCTAAAAAAAAAGCAGCAAAAAAAGGTGAAAAAAGAAATCTTTCAAAAATGCTGGATGTTTTCAAGGGATCGTGCAAACGCTCCAATCATTGCTCCAGCGTCAGACGCCATTTTGGTGTCGGGCCTCGAAGGACGGCGACCGGGGTAGCATTTCCAGAAAGAATCACGTTTCGAGCACCAGCCTTGGCGAGTTGGCGAAAGCGAGAACGTTCAGCTAGCTGCATCGCCAAATACAAAATAAATTAAGTTCAAATGTGTCATAAAACATATGATTAATAGAATTACATTTATTACAAACGAATCTTTACTACTGTTTTTAATTAACTTCTCAATTTCTTCGGACATAGCGAGTTAAGGAAATAATATTTTTGAATTGAGAAAAAGAAAACAAACCTATGTTTAGATGTTCTGTGAAACTTAAAGCATTTTAATCTGAAAAATCTCCCTGTTTTAAACTATGTTTTAATCGTAAATAACGCTGAATAACATTTCCTCTTATTATAATCTTTGCTTGTTAACATTTACGGAAAAACAAATGAACAATAAGCGCGATCTCTTTGCAGAAGTAAGGGTAAGGCTCCTACAATACGGGCTGAATCACGCCTCCATTAAGTTTCCAAAATGGTTGCCAGACTTGGCGTCTTATCGCGTAGATGGTGAGGCGAGTAAATTTAGTTACTCATTTCACGGGAAAAATATAAGAATAGAACATTCGAAGAACCGGTTTGTTGTATACAAGTGATTAGGTTGGCGCGATATTTGGCGAAGTTTTCCAATCCAGATCTAATCTTTTAAGCATTTATAGACAAATTATTCCACTTTTCTACATTTATATGGAATTTAAATACTTCAAACCCATTCTTGAACAGGTCAGAATAATTTTCTGCTCAACAACCGTCCATTTTTCATGATTTTGTAGCTTTAAAATCATTCAAACATTTCTCGCCTCATAGGAATCAATGGGAAACAAACGGTAACTGGGAAACAAGATGCTTGATGATTCAGCCTGAGTTATAGGAGCCCCAAGGAAGGGTTGCTGTTCGCTAGGCGTTTGACGTCACAAACAAGAAAGGGTGCGTAACATTGACTTTATCCCCGCGCCAATCGTTGTTCTGGCGATAAGGTGCTCGAAACGTGATTCTCTCTGAAGATGCGACCGGGAATGTCAGAGAGGGGTTGTCGTAAAGAGAGAGAGAGAGAGGATATAACAAATGGAGAAGAACCTTACCGCTCTCCAAATGGTTCGCCATATCGAACTGATCTTTCAACACATCCCCTGCAAAGAGAAACCAGCCTTTTAGGGAAGGACTCGAAATAGAGAGAAAATAGAAAAAAAAAAATGAAAGCGTTTTTTTGGATGACAAACAGAGGGGGGGTGGATGGAACACAAAAAATTATATTTTTAACTATTTTTACTTACCCATCATACGTAGTATGGGTAAGTCTTGCAATCGTTTTGAAAATCGAAAAAATTTTTTTGATGGATTTACACGTTTCAGATACTGGAGATTCCGAAAAACATATTTTTAGAAAAAAAATTTTGCCGTCCGTCCGTCTGTGTGTCTGTCTGTCTGTAACCGCTCTATCTCCTGAACAAATTGAGATAGAGACTTGAAATTTTGTATGTACTTAGTATGTAAGAAAGGGACGAAGCCTATTGAATATCAGTCACCTCGATTATCCGGAACTATTTTTTTCGGACTCTCGAAAAATTCGTTCTGATGAAACGTATGTAAAAATTTTCGAATTTTTTTATTTTAAGGAATGGATATAAAAGACCATAAAATAACACAAATTTTGCATAAAGAATAAAGTCGTTCGGTTTATTAGTTGTTGAGATACGTGTAATCCTGTTTTTCACATTCTTTGATTTTTCATGACCCTGTATTTCATTCAAATTTGAATTCAAAGATATATTTTAATTGGAAATGAGACGCTTCATCCGACGCTGTAAATTGTTAGTTAATAGGATTATTATTTTTGGAGTTATAAGGATGTTTCTTTTACGCAATCCGGTATTACTTGAGTATTTTGGCGTTTTATATAATTTGTCGAAATTGGCTCATCAGCAATTCATTAATAAATCATTACTATGTATATTAAAATTATTTAAATATGCATTAAAATTTTATTTTGGAATTGCAATGCATTTTATAAATAAGTTACACATGTTTTATTTTCATATTTTATATTATGCATATATATGATGGGTAAGTATTACGGTGGCCTCCAACGACTAGTTTCAATTTATTATCAGCAGTGAAATGACGCTTGAAATTCTTGAATATTTCTGACGTGAATTATGACACTGCCAACCAAGCGTAGACATAGAGAGTGGGAAATGTCCAATGTTCGATTCCCGGTTTGGACATTTTTCACTGTGTTGGTCTGCGCGTACTTGGCAATGTAATAATTCACGTAATAAATATTTAAAAAAAATTATTTACTAAAATGCGATTAGGATTCAAATGACAAACATAAGCTAAATTGAAAGCGTAACAATGCTGAACGAAAATGTAGATATTGGAAATGTGATCTTTTTTTCTCGACACAAAGACGTAAGCCTTTTTTTTTTTCTTTAAATTTAAGATCCCTTTTGTCTATGTTGTAACACTTATTTTTTGAATCTCACGTTCTATGTGTTTTTCGGGCTCCTCATGGAGTGTGGAAATTTTCCGGGCTTTTACGTGAAAACGAACAAGACCGAAAGAATAAATATTGAACATAAGATTAAAAAAAATAAGTGTCACAACATTGGCAAGAGCAATCTAAAAAAAAAAAAAAAATCCCTCCGGTTCAACCAGCAAAGCGAAGGTAGATTTCGAAGTTAAATACAAATTTCACCAACAAAATCAAATCAAACTAGTTAATCAAATCCAGTTTCCTCAC